>CM042690.1:136509301-137109301 GCA_023614405.1 Avena insularis
TCTACCCAGAAGTATCCACTCTCTTGAAGTTGCTCTTGGGTCAGGTCATGCATGCGAATGGCAACCCTATCATTCTCATCCTGCGGATGGCGTGCGCTGACAACTACACAAAGCAATAACGGAAGTGTGAGGACAGCACACCATTGCGAGTGACTACAAGGAAAAGATAAGAGTAAGCAAGCTAACATTTAAATTGGTCGCTCAACTGCGTCACCTCCCCCAACAGATATTGTTCTCGGGCGGCGGCTTTCTCTGCCTTCGATTTCCATACATCCACATTACCGCGGAGTACGGGCAACTCATGCTCCAAC
Source organism: Avena insularis (assembly GCA_023614405.1). Lineage (NCBI taxonomy): Eukaryota > Viridiplantae > Streptophyta > Magnoliopsida > Poales > Poaceae > Avena > Avena insularis. The sequence goes on from CM042690.1 coordinate 136,509,613, forward strand.
TGCTTCACGCGATCACGAAATCGCGAGAGCAGAGACAACTCATCCACCCTTGAGCGCGACGGTGTCAAAGTATCATCAAGGGGTGGCGAATCCTCAGGTTCCCTCAAAGGATCACTTGATGTGCCCTATCACAAGCCAAGCAAGAAGCAATAAGAAGACCAAATTGATGCACATACAAAAGATTCGAGTGCATTCAAGATTAGCAAAAAAATCAGCAGATACACTCACCAAAGGCATGTTTTCGACAAAAGACATAGGCTATTCAACTATTACAAAGCTACTGAGGAGCAACTATTTTATTCGACTTGGACTTTGGCTTTGGGGGCCTCATCGAGTCCGTGGCGGTATCAGATGCCACTGACTTTCTGCCGGCCCCTAACGCCGTAGCCTTTGCCGCCTTCTTGGCCCGCTGCAGCTCCGCAGAGTACTTTGCAACTGTGTTGATCAATTGCGGCCCATACTTGCCACATGCAGTCGCGAAAGGAGCACAGACTACCTGCTGGCCGTCTGCGCTAACGGGCATCGCCCTTGAGACCGCCGCAGGATCAATTTCGACTCCGTGGGCCTGCACCATAGCGAGTGACATCGACGCACCAGCCGCATAGAGCGAGTTCTTGAAGCTCGCAGAGACGCCCCTAGCAAAATACTCCACCAGTTCGTCCATGTTCTCGATCAGCTCAGCCTTGGGAACCAGCTCCTCTCGGAGGCGACTGAGCACACCCTTGGCCTTGGAGAGTATATCTTGCACGGCAGCACTGCGGTCCTCGACTGCTGACAGAGCACCCGCCAAGGCATCATCGCGACGGAGGGCCTGAAGGTCGAAGCTCAAATCGCCAGCATCTATACATAAACCCACACATGGGTACGAAAGTCAGCGCCAACGACAAATTCTAACAGAGAACGATAATGATATCCAAGTAAGGTACCTGAGAGGGCCTTGGCAATCGAGAAAAGCTGTTCTTCGAACAACTTCTCCCTAGCTGCAATGGAGGCACGCAGGTCCTCTTCGCGCTTCTGTGCCTCGTCATGCGCCACGATTGCCTCATCGTGGCTCTTCACAGCCGCAGCGAGTGTCTTTTCCATGGTGGCGGCGTTGCGCAGAAGGGCATTATGCTCAGCTACAAGAACAAAACAAAAGGGATTTACTATCAGTCGACTACATGAAAACGACACAGAAGAAGGAGAAGTGAAGAGCACTTACTTTCTACCACGCGATGGCGCGTATCCAGCATTGCATGCTAGCGACCCATCGCAAGCACCTGCTCCGCCAAGTGAGCGGCTTCTTTCACAAGGAGCTATCGCCAAAGGAAAAATAACAAAGGATCGGCAGAAGCCATAGATAACATCGACTGCAACATCAAAAGAAGAAATACTACACTTACATGATCCTCCAAAGACTCCGAAGTCGATTGGTGTGCAGTCATCCGGGCAACCATCCGATGCTCCCCATCATGCGGAGAGCTGGAAGAGTTGTGCTCGGAGTGGGCCGCCAATGGAGGGGAAGGAGCACGCTCAATCTCTTTCTTGGCCCTTGAGGTTGCGACTCCCGATTCTTTCAAAAATTAGACGTCGCCAGAAGATGACGACGCCTGCTGACTGCAAGACAAAACCAAAATCAAGAAAAGGGCAAATCCAAAGAAGAATCAACAAGGACAACTCGAATACTTACCAATCAAACTTATCAAAGTCAAAGGTTGGTTCCCCCGACTCTGACAAGGACTCCTTTGGCAGTCGCGTCTTCTTGCGAGAAGATGGCGCCACGGCACTCACAGGAATGGCAGGGATTGGCGACTCCGCACCAATGCCTGCACCTTCCGGAGTCGAAGGAGACGACGCGTCAGAATCCTCGCTGCGCGAACGCTTGCGACTATCCGGACTATCCGACTCGGGGGCTTCCTCCTCCACATCAGATGGGATGGTCGACTCCGACTCATCCTCTTCCAAAGCTTCACGAGGAATAACCCCCTCAGGAAGAGGGGGCATACAGGGTGACACCACCCAATTCTGCATACAGACCACAATTCAGCACAAAGCAAAGAAACAGCAAAGAGGCAATCAACAAACTAAGCTACTACGTAGCACAACTGTACCTCAGGAGGAGGGTTAGCAGCATCGAATGGAGGAATGACTGGTTCGCTGGGGAGCACATCCTTGACGGTGTACTTGGCACCAGTCGAACCCTTTTATCTACCTCACTCGCGGACATGCCATCGGCAGACACGCGAGTGACATCGTCAGCGCCAGCCCACTGAAACATGGGGTGGACTCTGGCCTGCAGGGGCTGGACGCGACGGCGTAGCCACATGCGAATGAGGGCGCAGCCTCCCTCCTCTTTGCCTATGCGACTCTCGAGGTCGCAGACGCGCTCGTACATCACGTCTGTCTCCGCGGACTCGCCGGGCATGACCACATTCTTCCAGGAGCGCCTCCTCTGGCACGGCGTCGCGGGGTCGAAACGTGCGAGTCCAAAGTGTTCTCCATCAGCCTTCTCGTCGCGGATGTAGAACCACTTGTCCCTCCACCCTTGGACGAACATCGCCAGCTTGATGTCGAAGTATGTGGCGGATGGGTCGACGTGGATTCCGCAGCCGCCTACATCGTAGACTACGGAGCCAGACGCCGATTGCCGCTTCAACTTGAAGAGGTGCTTGAAGAGGCCGAAATGCGGCTCGATTCCGAGCCAGCACTCGCAAAGAGTGATGTAGCAAGCTACGTGGAGGATGGAATTGGGGGACAGCTGATGGAGCTGGAGCCCGTAAAAACAAAGAAGGCCCCTGAAGAAAGGATGCAGGGGCAACGAGAGGCCGCGAATGATGAACGCTAGGAACATCACTCGAAAACCGGCAGAAGGAGAGGGGGTTACCTCGCCGCCGGGGAGGCGCGCATCAGCAACTGTGGCAGATAACACTCCGTCTTGGCGAAGAAGACGAAGATCCGAGGACTTGATGACAGATGGATGCCACGCGCCATTTGTGACGCGAGTGCCCGTGCCCTTCTTCTTCCCGCCGGCGGTGGTGCTGGTGCCCGCAGCGACGGAGCCGCCCTTCTTCTTCATCGCAGCAGTGGCTGCAGCGGAATCGGCCGCATCACCTCCTTTCTTCTTCCCCATTACGCGGCGGCGATGCGACCGGAGGAAGTAGCTAGGAAATGTGTGGAGCTGGTCCAGCGCCGCGGAGGGAAAAGAGCGTAGAGAAAGCAGAGGAGCAGCGGCAATGGCGATGAAGGCAAAGGATGAATGGAAGTAGATGTGAATTTTATCGTTACGGCGTCACTACTTAACCCCTGGACGATGCAATCCAACGGCTCAGAAAAACCCTACCAGATGCGTGGAGTTCATCGTGCTCGACACGTGGAGGAGCTGAAACGCGAACCGTCCCCCCACTATTTCCATTACGTGCGGAAATCGAGGAGGCGCAGTTAAAATAAAGATTACGCACGCCCGGTCAAATCAGAGTCAGGGAGTAGGACCCACCGCTCGTCACGTCCCGTCAAACTCGCTCACGTGGGCAACTGAGATCATGAAATCGTCAGCACTGACATCATCAAAAACTACACAGCAGAAGACTTCGACTATTTTAGTCCTCGCTCGAGTCTTCGACTCCACCAAGCACTCGGGGGCTACTCCCATAGGGAGCGCTGGTCGCGCACCCTACGAGTTTTCTTTTTCTTTTGCAAGAACATGAACAATCAAAGCAAAACCCAATCACTCGGAACAAGGTTCGACTATGGACATGGGTTACTCCCATAGGGAGTGCCGGAAGCAAATTCAACTGAAACAAGCAAACAAAAGACGACAGCGGTCGCAAAAGTTCTTTAGTCCCTGCCTAAGTCTTCGACTCAACCAGGCACTTGGGGGCTACTCCCATAGGGAGCGCTGGTCGCGCATCCTATGATTATTTGTACAAAGTACTGTGTGTTGATAACGTCCACACTCGAAGTTTATGGTGACACCGCCTTATAATTTTTCCCTACAAAGAGATTGCGTCTCCTAGGTCACCCGAATCGTCTCCGTGATGATAAAATTCGGATGTCGCGCTTACAACGTGAAGATAAGACCTGAATAAGGCCTGGTAACGCACTAGTATGGCACTTAGAACCTTTGGCAATAGTAAAATTCGGAATTAAACTCATGGTGGACATCCCAGACATCAAACCAAAATTAATGTGACATAAACGAGAATGCCAAACAGTGGTATCATCATTAACATCGCCAGAAATATGATTCATGAATTTATTATAAAACTCTGAAAGTGAAAAACGGAACAAGCCTCCGAACTCATAACCTTTACCAATAAATTGTCCATGTTTCGAAACAACGACTTTATTAGACTCTAAAACAACCTTAAACCCATCTCTGCATAGAAGGGAGCCACTAACGAGATTCTTGTTCATAGTAGGGACATGTTGCATGTTCCTCAGCTGCACGATTTTTCCGGAAGTAAACTTCAGATCCACCGTGCCAACACCACGAACAGAAGCATGTGATCCATTCCCCATTAGGACGAAAGAATCACGTGTGACCTGATAAGAAGTGAACATAGAGATGTCAGCACACACATGAACATTAGCACACGTATCAATCCACCAACATGGTGATTAAATTATGAAAGAATAGTAAATAAATTACCATACCCATCAGTGTTGCTAGCAGTCACGATGTTGACAGTCTTCCTGCTTTTCCCCCTGCAATCTAAACGTTCTGGGCAGTCCTTAGAAAAGTGACCGAGCTCTCCACAGGTAAAGCAACCTAGCTCGGCCTTGGTTGGCTTCTTCTTCTTCTTGAAGGTTGTAGTCTTTTCAGGCTTGTTGGAGGAGGGCTTATAGTTCCCTTTGTTCTTGCCGAAGGTCCTCTTCTGTACCATCTTAGCGCTAGACTGACCCTCGCCTCCTTTCTTAGTAGTGTCCTTAGCCCGAACCTTCTCCTCAACATCAAGAGACACTATCAGGTTTTCAACCAATATCTCTTGTCTCTTATGCTTGAGAGTTGTGGCGAAGTTCCTCCATGAAGAAGGCAACTTTGCAATTATGCACCCAACCACAAACTTGTCGGGTAAGATACACTTAAGGATTTCAAGCTCCTTGGCAAAGCAATGTATCTCATGAGCTTGTTCGACTACAAAACGGTTGTTAACCATCCTGTAATCATGAAAGTTCTCCATGATGTACAGTTCGCTGCCAGCATCTGTTACACTAAACTTAGCGTTCAGTGCCTCCTAGAGCTCTTTTCCATCTTTGATGTGCATGTACACATCAAACAGCTTGTTGTCAAGAACACTCAGATAGCATCCCACAAAGGCTAGATTGGTTTCCTTGAACTTGTTCTGATCTTGTTCAAATATAGTTCCTTCAGGTAAACCCTCACTAGCCTCGAATACTTTCAGAGCTTGCAGCCACATAGTGGTCTTATACAGCCACCTCTTAAAATGAACACCGAAACCTTTTCGGCTTCATCGCATTGGCCAAGTATCCCATGTTTAACTCAGTAAATTGCCTATAATAAGTTTTTTGGATTGATGAAAAATTAGGCACAATTTTCATAATTAATTTTAGAATATTAAACATGGCAAAACCAGCTACTAGCACGTGTAACTCGAACATACTAGATGTATTAAACAACAAGATGAACAGAAACAAGCAGCAGCTAAATATATACTCGCAGAACATGGTGAATAACCAGACATCAACACGTCGCACGTACTGTTCGCTTACAGATGTAGTCGCAGCAGTAACCTTGGGGAAGACTGATCGAAGCAGACGGCGGCGAAGACAATGATAGGCAGCTCTGCCCAACTTGGATGGAAGACGACCCGTGATGAAGAAATCGAGCAGTCGCGTAGAGCGCTTCCCAAAAACCTTATTCGCCTTCTCCCGTACAGGATCGCAAAGGCGAGTGGTTCCGGAGACCTGCCCTCATGTCCGCTGGTGCACGCCGGCAAGCGTGATGGAGTAGGCTACGGTGGCAGCGCAAGTAGAGAGGTTGGAAAAACTCTAGATTGGATTCGATGTGTACTATGGCAGTAGCCACGCACGCTTTATATAGAGCGGCTCAGGAAACCCTAACGGAGGCAAACGTGGGACGAGTCCACATTGCGCACGTTTGGGTTGGTTACAGTAGCCCACGATCCGGGAGCGACCCGAATAGGCTGGCTGTTGACACGTCTGTCAAAACTTCACTAGTTTTCCAGAGTAGCAAAAATAAAGCTCGGCTCGATTCCCGCAACCCGCGGCGCGCGCGTCGTGACGTGACGAGACGGGCTGGTTGTTGACACGTCTGTCAAAACTTCACAAGTTTTCCTGGGTAGCAAAACTAAAGCTCGGCTCGATTCCCGCAACCCGCGGCGCGCGCATCGCGTCGTGACAGGCAGGCGGTGCGTGCGAGCGGCGTCGTCGTCGGAGGAGCGCGCGTATAGCTCTCTTATTGTCACTCACTTACAAAGTGGTGCAACGCTTCACCTTATAAGGTGGTGTAACTCTCCTCCAACTTTCCATATAGGACTAAACTTTAGCTCCCAGTCCACTCGTATATGAGCTGCCACCAAATTGAGCCAAATCACACATAGACTTCCACACACATGGACTTTGAGATTTAGGAAAAATCTAAAATCATATATGGGCTTAAAAAGATTAGCCCGTTATTTCTAACACTCTCCAACTTGATTTCCCTCATCTCTAAGTCTCAGAGAGACCACCACAGGCGAGAGGAACCAGGAATGCAGACAAGAACTGAGATTTTATCCTACCATAGCTATGGTTTTGCTTCTCACATTTCTGATGGTTTAATGTTTGATTTATTACAGTGGTGTTGCATATTATACTCCCTTTGTTCCAAAGTATAGTTAACTGACAAAAACACATGAACATCTACAATATCAAAATATATCAATAGATCCACCTTTAGGTATATTTTTCATGCTGTCTTTATTCAATATTGTAAATTGATACTCCCTCCTTGCCAAAATCTAGTGCATGTGAGATTTTTTCATAAAGTTTGACCAAGTATGTAGAAAAAATTAGCAACATCTTGAATACAAAATCAATACCATTAGATGCATCATGATACATATTTTCATATGATATTCTACAACGTTGACAATTTTTTCTACATACTTGATAAAATGTGACAACGTTTGACTCTCTAAAAATCTTATACGCATTACATTTTGACAAAGATGGAGTATTTTCTATATGCCCTGGTCAAACTTAGCTTATTTAACTTCTAGCTAAATATATGTGCTTTGTATTTAGAATAGAGGTATACTTGTTATTTGTAGGGATAAAGGTATGCTTGTTTTGTGTCATTTGCTCGCGAGATTGCTCTAGCGTTTGCACATTTTTTTGCCTATTTCTATCTCAACGAAACAAATTTTAATACGGAAATGAGTACACCTTTCGGTTCATTTTAACATACAGACATATAGTCTAAGAAAAACTTTGACCACTAATTTTAACAGAATATGGGATATATGCCATACAAATTATACCATTGAATTCATATTTAAAAAGTTTGAATGGTATAACTTTTGTGACATGTATCTCCCATTTTGTTCATAAAATTTGTTGACAACTTCTTTCTTAAACTACGTACATGCTCGTTAAACTGAACCGGAGGGCTCCACGTTTGCCAAATCTTAAGGTGTCAAGTAGGATCTTGCTAAAAATCCCACTTCTAGTTCATTTACCAAAATCTAATGCAAATTTTGAGTAAAATTTTAAACTAGATTTTGACAAATGAACTAGAAGTCGGATTTATGTGATCGGATTTATGTGGGATCCCACTTGACACCCTACCAAATCTAATACAGTTCATTTGCAAAAAAAAAAAGTAGTGGAAAATGGAGAAGGCATGTTGGCCAGCCATGTTAACGACACACTGACACTCGTATATACACTCAGCTCGTACATTCAAATATCACTAGCTAAAACAACTAAACCGCACAACAACTAAACGTCTAAAGCGGCAAGTCAAAAAAGCAACAACTAAAAACCGGCAAGTCAAAAAACAACTAAACCGGAGATAACGCCTCATCCGACGACTCCGACGTCTCTTCCGGCTCCGAGGCTTTCGCCGCCACCGTCATGGGCGACGAGATCACGCACCGGCACATTGGGCACGTCCTGTGCGAGTGCAGCCACATGTCGATGCACTCCATGTGGAAGACGTGCCTGCAGGCCGGCAGCTGCCGCACCATCTCGCCGCCGTGGACGCCCTCCAGGCAGACCGGGCAAATCACCACGTAGGCCGGGACAGCCTCCTCGCCGTGGTCACCACCGCTACCTTCCTCCACCGGGCACACATACGCGAACGCGGCCGGCACGTCCGCGGGCGCGCACGCGCACCCGCCTCTAGCCGTAGTGAGAGGAAGCACCGGGCTCGCCGGCCTCTCCTCCCGGCGGCGGCGAAGCCAATACGTTCTGGGCGCGAGGCAGCCGAGGACGACGAGCAGCAGCGCGGCCGTGGCCGCGAAGGCGCCGGCCTTGAGGACGCTGGCGGTAGCACCGAGCAGGCAGCAGAACAAGAGGGTGGCCACGCAGGCGACGGCGATGCCGTAGAAAGCGCGGAGCTTGGCCACCTCGTTGTCACCGTCCCCGTCGCTGTCGGCGCCGTCTCCGTTGCGGGAGCGCCAGCTCGCCGAAAGCCTCGGGTAAAGGTTGAGCATGATGAGCTGAGAACTGAGACTTGGAGCGTAAATGAGTCGTGCAGTCGTGCTTGCTGCTCGATCGGGAGTTTGTGATGCAATGCTGCCATCAACGTTTCCGCGGCAATTTATAGTGTTCGTCTCAAGGATTTGGCGTATGGTTTTGGCGTCTCCTATTTTTAAAAATACTTGTACTCCAGTACTGTACTAGTTGCTGCCTCGCGTTGGGTTGCATTGACGTGTTGACTCCGTGGTGTCCATACCGTACGGCAACTACGGAATTGCCACGGCTAAATTGCTTATTCGTTGTTTTTGTCCTCGTTTGCATTTTATATTATCGACGAATCTCACACATGTATAATATCTCTTGGGTTTTCGGAAGTAAGACGCTAGTTTTGTTACTCTATAGGTGGATGAGAGTGGATATAAAAGTTTGAAAATCCTACTGACAATTTCTAAATATTTCTGAAAATAAATCTACTCCCTCCGTCTCAAAATAGATGTCGAAAATTTCCCAAAATTTAGATGTATCTACCTAAATAGTATCTAGATTCAACCAAATTTAAGAAAAATTGCAACATCTATTTTAAGATAGAGAAAATAGAGAGCGAATTGATGCACACAGCCTCATTTATTGCAACGTTCAAAACAAGATTCAAAGTGTTACATTCACGGATCAGAGAGGATTGAGACATGTATCAACCATCTAAAGAGAATAGCAATATAAAGCTATTCATTATATAGTCTACTAGCGTGACGCCACCCAATAGCCTGGAAATAAAAGTCCTGAACCATTAACAACCGTTGCATCCAGTATCCACAAAGTATTTAATGATGTAAGTGTGAAACTCTTTAATATGAGTTACACAAAAATAACAAAACCTGATAAATTTTATAGTTTTGACATGTCCACTCTTCGGTATACTCAAATCCACAAAGTATTTCAGGTTAAGTTTTTTTTTGCGGGTTAGGTTAAGATTTTACAAGCTCATAGCATAGATCATTGACTATATTCAGATTTTTTTATGACGTGCACAGATCATTGTCCGGCGAGGCGCCAACTCCAGCGAGGTATCCTCGAGCTCGCGTCCGGCTCGGATAGAACGGGGGTCGTGGCCGAGCACCTGCGTCTGGTGGCGGGCGTCGCCGGAGCGCAAGGAGGCGGGCGGGATGGAGCTCGTCTCTGGCGGTGGGGGTAGCTCTAGGCGGGGATGACGAGTAGGTTGGTGAGGGCCAGGGTCGTGGCATTGTGGACGCGGACGTGGGCAGTGGGCCACGAAACAACGACAACGTTTGCTTAGAGCAGAGTGTTATGTCATCTATAGTCAACTCAATAGCAATATGTACAATAATAAGCTATAGAAATATACCAGTGTATCAATACTTAGTCCACCATTCACTCTCACAAAGTGCATATGAACACACTCTTCTTCTCTCTCCTCTTCTTTCTCCTCCAACTCAGCATAAATATACTATTTAATAGCTTATAGCCATCTGATATTACCCTATTATACTTGCACTTAATTTATTTGCCATTTTACAAAAACACAAAAAGAATGTTTAGCCAAATGGTTACTTATATGGACGGCGCGAAGCTGTAGCGACGGAGAGTTGGCCTAACGTTAACGGCCGCTGAGGGTAAATCACAATTCCCCGGGTCTTAGTGGTACGGTTATAATTTTAGCGCGAACTAGGGACACAGTCCTATAAACCCCTTTTAATAAATTATTATTTTGCGAATGCGCTAAGCTGATAAAATCTGTGAAATAAACCATTGCAAGGAAAACGTAAAAACTATGGTACAGATGTACGTTCGTCGAGTACAAATTCATGAGATTTACTGTTCATATTCCCTCGAAGAATAAACGCGGGAAATGCATGGTCGCCAAAGGTAAGTACATCATCATTGGAAATTAAATGACACTCGTATATATACATTCAGCTGGTACATGCAAATTTCACTGCTAGCTAAAAGAACTACACTGGTGGCAATGCCTCATCATCCGACGCAGACGCCTCTTCCGACTGCGAGGTTTTCTCTGTGACTCCTGTTATCGTGGGATCCTTCATCTAGCATCCTGCTTCTTCTTTTGCCCCCTTTTGTTTGCAAGGTTGCTCTAAATGTCTCTCATATAAACAAGCACATTATTCTTGGTAGATGGAAAACTCCTCAACAACTATAACTCTTGAGATTGGCGATCAGAGCTTTCCTCATTTTCTTCTCAAGTAAAAAGAGAAGATATCTTCTACAGTCCGGAGGAGCGACAGAGCGTGTGGAGGCGGTGGCCGCTAGAGATGGTGAGTTGGGTGTTTATGTCCGGCAACGTTGTGTATCTCGTTGGTTGGGCGTTTGCCAAGCGTCGCCTTGCAACAGTCACCTTTTTTTTTTTGAGGTAAACAGTCACTGGTTTTGTACAAATGCGCTATCAGAACCTGCAGCCACAGGTTCAGTAACGAGCAGTAACTGAAAACCTAATAGGATAGGTGGTATTGGGGCTGGCTCGGCTAACACAGGCCGGCCTATTCCTTCTCATTATATAGATCAAGTATACAAGGTTAGGTACAAATACAACTGTCTTAACATACGTATATACGTATTCTATCACCCTCCCTTAATCATAACCGGTAATACAAGGTTGAGATTGCGCCTACAATGATTAAACAAGGGCAACGGAAGAGGTTTAGTGAAAATATCAGCAACTTGATCCTTAGATGAGATGAACCGAATGTGCAATTGCTTCTGAGAGACACGCTCACGAACAAAGTGAAAATCAACTTCAATGTGCTTTGTCCTTGCATGAAAAACTGGGTTGGCTGACAGATAGGTGGCTCCAATGTTATCACACCACAATACTGGAGGTTGAGTTTATATAACACCCAGCTCCTGTAGCAATGACTGAACCCAGATCAACTCTGTTGTAGCATTGGCTAGAGCCTTGTACTCGGACTCGGTACTCGAACGTGAAACTGTGGATTGCTTACGAGCACTCCAGGCGATCAAATTACCACCATAAAAGATGGCATATCCCCCGGTGGATCGCCGATCATCCATATTACCAGCCCAATCCGCATCAGAGAATGCAGATAGTAGAGTGGATGAAGCAGACCGAAACTGAAGACCACTGTCAACCGTAAACCGGACATAGCGAAGAATTCGTTTAACAGCAGCCCAATGGGGAGTACGTGGCTCAGAAAGATACTGACACACCTTGTTGACGACGAAGGACAGGTCAGGACGTGTGACAGTAAGATACTGTAGTCCACCAACAATACTGCGATACTGTGTAGCCTCCTCGGGAGAAAGAGCATCACCATCAACACTGCACAGGCGCTCGGACGACGACATAGGAGTAGTAGCGGGACTGCACTTTAACATACCAGCACGGGCAAGCAACTCAAGAGCATACTTGCATTGTCAAAGAATAAGACTACCTGTCGAGGAGGAATCCACCTCAATGCCCAGAAAATAGTGGAGAATGCCAAGATCCTTCACAGAGAAATCGGCCCGAAGTTCAGAGATCAACTTGGAAATGGCAGCCATAGTGGAGCTAATAACAATGATATCATCAACATAAACTAGAAGATACATAGTCACATCTGGCCTCTGAAGAATGAAGAGAGACGTATCTGGAGTTGATGGTGAAAAACCCAATCGTCCAAGAACTGAGCTGAGACGTGCATGCCACGCACGAGGAGCTTGCTTCAGACCATACAAAGATTTAACCAAACGACAGTAATGATCTGGCTTGTCAGGATCAGCAAAGCCAGGAGGCTGTCTCATATATACCTGCTCATCAAGAAATCCATTGAGGAAGGTTCTGAATATCCAGCTGACGAAGATGCCAACCACGAGAAAGAGCAAGAGACAACAACAATCTCACAGTAGCAGGCTTGACCACAGGTGAAAAAGTCTCCTCATAGTCCAGGTCATAACGTTGCTTAAATCCTTTAGCAACAAGACGCGCTTTGTAGCGCTCAATGGAACCATCAGCATGAAGCTTGACTTTGAAAATCCAGCGGGAGTCAATCAAGTTCACTCCAGAAACAGGTGGTACAAGAGTCCACGTACCATTATCCTTGAGAGCAGCAAAGTCTGCTTCCATAGCCGTGCGCCAGTGAGGAACTCGAAGGGCTTCGCGAAAATCACGAGGTTCCGCAGTATCCTTGGATGCAGCAAATGTGGCAAGCACAGTGTTCCATGCAACAGTGCCATCAGTACGAACTTTGGGCTGAGAAATCCCACGGCGAAGACGTGTCACTGGGCCGGAAGTAGCAGGTGCCGGTGGAGGAACTGGAGCTTGCTCGACTATCGGTGTCGACGCAACGGCTGGAGACGAAGGCCCATCTGGACCAGGCGAGGGAGACGACCCAGTGGACCCCGAGGTGTGCAGTCCAGGCGAGGCCGTGGAGTCGAGACGGTGGCCGACCCCGGGGCGGCGTGATGGGCTCAGCTGAGGGAGGCCGAGCCGAGCCAGGCGTAGCGCAGCCCGAGGCGGGGCCATGCGAGCCATGCACCGGCTCCGTCCGATCGACGTGCGGCACGGCCACGTTTTGATCAACGTGACCGGCACCGTTCTCCTGTGTGAGGAGCTCCAAACGAGCACCGCGATGATTTCCTGCACCATGGTTCACAAGCAAAGGCGGAGCATATGCAATATCCATAAATTGGTCAGCAGAAAGCAAAGAGGACTCCGTGTGTGGTGGTGATAGATGAATATTGGGCATGTTAGAAAAAGGAAAATAATTCTCGTCAAACACGACATCTCGAGATATGTAAACTCGCTTGGACGGAACATGGAGACATTTGTACCCTTTGTGAAGGGGCATGAGAGTAGAGCATGGTGGGTGGACAAACTACCTCTTTGCCCGCGCTGGTGTTCTTGTGCCTCTTTGAGAAGGATTGCATATTTTTGGAATGGGTGGAGAAAGTCGATGAAGCAATGTTGGTGTCTAAGACATCGTGATGCAAGGACCTAGACTGGTTAATCCATAGTAGCACTTTAGAATCTATAAAATGTTTCTATCTTTCCTGAAATGTAGCCAGTTTGGGAGAATGACGTGGGATGGGAGGTCGCGTGATGTATATTCTCTCTATTTCTCCTAACGGAATCTAGCTACTGTATGTGTGCTGGAAAATATTGGTATATATCCGGTGAAGCCTAAATTCTTTGTTAATTGACATTTGAATTTGACAAATTTGTTTACTCCGCTATCCTGATTTAATATGATAAATTAAGACCATAATTGTATCTTGGAATCGGGTTAAAAAATGTATGAGAAAATGTGGTGGAAAATAGCTTAGGGGAGAAATGTAAGGTACATCTTGTAATCAACATAGTTTTTTCAAATAATATAGTTATATGAAATTAACAAATAAAGATTGATAGAATTTTGAGGGTGAGAAATGGAGAGTCCATCGGATTGTTAGTGCAGACCAAAAAATACGATTCATTTTAGAGAGCTCTCTCGGTGGTCAATCGTTTTTGGTTCTATCAATTTTTCATTCAAAAGTTTGTTTTTTCCCGTTATAACGCACAGGTATTTTTCCTAATACTATTAAAAAGATCCGCGTCGTTTGTCTATATAAAATTTTCTGTCTGCCAGTAGATGACCGTTTTGCCTCTACCGATCTGAGCAGATTGCCCACCAAGTGAACTGCGAGGGAAGGAGAAGGAGAAGGGGGACTTCGCTCGCCCACCAATGGCTCGTCAGGCTAGCGGAGGTCTGCATCACCTCCAGTAGGCGTCATGTCTTCCCGAAGCCCGACTGCTGCAGACTTTCAGCCGCAGCAGAAGCTGCTGGTCAGCTCAATTCCAAGGGCTCTGATGCTCGCACGATTTGGGCCAACTCCTGTGTAGTGAATTAGGTGGCGTAGATGAAAGAAAACAAGAGAACAGCACAAAGCACTGTGAGGATAAGAAATGTGCGGTGGAAACCAAGCCTAGCTAAAGAAGGGAATTGTGGTATCATCGTGTTACTGCCAGCATCCAGAATTTCACTCTGCTCAATTATCTGAATACGCAAAAGATAAGACATTACGAATTTCTCCCTCTCTGAACAAATAAACATTTTACTACTCCCATCATCTCTCGAAATAGATATCGCAAATTTATCTAAATTTAAATGTATTAGACAATATTTAGTATATAGATTCATCTAAATTTAGAAATTATTTCTGACATATTATGAGACAGAGGCAATGTTAGGTTAAGGACTGAGTTAGGAAGATGCGACAAATATTGTACCTCCCTCTCTTCCGCTAGCTCTTTTTATAAAAAAAACTATGTCCCTCAAGCTGTATTTGGGCTGCCTACAAGAGTAACCACTAAATTGCGGTGGACAGCCAGATATTCACTTCGGCTGGCAGCTGTAAATGCATTATTGTAAGAAAATATTTTTTGAAAAAAAATTCCGCATATACATTCGAACATTTTATATTAGTTTACAAGTTTTTGGGATAAAAGAATATTTTATATGTCGTGTATAAAAAGACAAAATATGTCACATTCACTTGAACTTTTTATCTTTTTATACACGACACATAAAATATTCTTTCATCCCGAAAACTTGTGAACCAACATAAAATGTTCGATGTAGAATTTTTTGACATTTTGAAAAATATTCTCACAGTGAGTGCATTTGCAGCTGCGATCCGTATTGCCGCCTCCGGTGGGCAGCCTTCTTTTTAAGCATTTGAACCATCCCACCTTTTAAGTGCTTTATTTTCCTGCCGGTTCACTCTAGTCACTTTGTAAGATCAAAACTTGCAATCCAATACTTCAAAAAATATCAATCCACTGAAACATACATGCATATGTGCTATATTATTTTAAATTTATGAACCAATTTTATGGATTACAATCGGTTGAAAGATATATTATGTCGATGGTTCAATAAAACAAAAAAGGCATAGGCCTTGACGCCATTATATCAAGAAATTTTGTGTCACCAGTGCTAGAGACTTGAAAAAATTTAAGTGGCCGTGGCAACGCACGGGCATTCGGCTAGTTATCTGTTGTTTTGTTCCTCCTTTCACTACTGGAAAAGCGGTGCTTTTATGCTTTGCCATGGCAAATAAAGCTATGCCGTGAGCAGGGTGACGCACGGCAAAGAAAAGGCGCCGGCAAAACCAGCAACAGCACAGGAAGAAAAATTGCACGGCAAAGGGAAAAGACGACCCATGGCGAAGAATAGCTCATGACACAGGCTAAAAAGGGCCCACGGCAAAGAGAACCCATGGCACACTGTCAGGTGGGGCCCACCTGACGGTCCTGTCATGATGGCACGACTTTGCCGTGTTCTTCAAGTCACGCACGTCAAAGTTTTCAATTCCAAATTTTTTGGACGAGCGAATTTTTCACGCCATTTAATTTTTATAGAGCGTGAAGTTGGTCCGGCCTAATTTTCAAACTTCCTTTGCTGTGCAGGACGAAACACGACAAAACCTTTGCCGTGTGCTTTTGAGTATGGTACACGGCAAAGCCCTTTTTTCCAATTTTTCACCACCATTTTCTTTCAGCACACCATTTTCATCTCTATTATCACTCATATTGCATCCATGGACACATAGACACATACCCTAAGTCCAGATGCAAGTTTTTGTGGGATTTTGGTGCTCCGGCAATCTTTCTCCAGCAAAAACACCGGTTTGTGGGGTCTACGTCCGAGGTTCCACCAATATACTTTTTTATTGGTTTAGGTTTGTTCCCATAGCTACATGGAAAACCAAGTTTGGAACCTTGTACCACATTGTAGTCCCCGGTATACCCGTAGGAAACCGTTCCATCTACACGTCTAGGACTTTTCTAAGTGTTATCACATGAATGTGAAGAAGGTCACACCTAGGATCCATGTATTCCATCTATGGTCATCCCATCACACTTTTGCACATACCCTAGGTATATATTAAGGATTTGGGAGGCGTCCTAGTGCTCCGGTGCTCGAAACCCTAGACATGGGTGAAGGAGATATGCCCTAGAGGCAAATAATAAATAGGTTTTTATTGTCATATCTCAATTAGTTTATAATAGTTTTATATTGTGCTATAACTGTGTCAAGTAGAAACATTGGTACAGGTGTGGTATGAAACAGCCAAGTCCATAGTAGCCTCTATTCATACTAGTTCGTTGGTCATGAGGATGATCTGGGTTTCAAGATTATGGGTATTTATGCCAACTGACAACATGGTCATATCATTGGAGAATGGTGTGATGGACATTCCTCGAAGAATTGCAACACGGTCAAGTCATATAAGTTCATTGTTGCAACAGCTATACCTAGACTCCTTTTCCTTAGACCGTGAGCTCATATTACTCACCGTTTCCCGAGGCTGCTTAGACTGCATCAAACGCCACTTGGTAATACAGTGGTTATAAAGGTGTACGTTGGGTATTCCGAAGGAACACTAGATGACATGTGATTGCAAGACCGGGATTTGTTTATCCACATGACGGATAAAGATACATACAGCCGGCTTGGTGAGTTTACATCCATAAATGTTGCAACATGTGACTTGGACTCGGGGATGTAATATCACGGTAACAAGAAAACGGAACTTGTTGTGAACGAGATTAAACAAGGTATGGGATACCAATGATCGGATCTCGGACAAATTGTATCGAGAAACAAAAGGACAAGGATGCTACATTTAGTGGTTCAAATGACATTGTCATTAGAATGCATAGGGGTCACATGGATATCCCTGGTCCCTCTGTTGATCATTGATACAGATCATGTCTAGAGCATTCCCGAGCCGTGCGAGGATACACTTAAGGGTATGATGAGAGCGATCATTCGTAAGACGGAATCATAGTAGAGAAAGAGAGAAATCCGGAATCGTTCCGCGGAGAGATCCGAAGTTGTTTAGAGAAAGAATAAAGGAAAAGACCCGGAAAATTGTTTTCGGATAAATGGGAATTTAAATATATATTTATTATATGTTAATTGTGAATTAATATATTCTAAATAATATTTAAATTAGAATTTATAAAAGCAACTTTTATATTAGGCCAATTCCGGAGGGAAAAGGCCTAGAAGAAAAGCTGCAGAAAAAGAAAAAGGTAAAAACAACCAGCCCGTGGGCGGCGGATAACCGCCACCGCACAGGGCGACGTGTAGCTGGGCTGCGCCAGGCTCCGAGCCACGCCGAGCTGGGCCGCGCGAGCCGGCCCACCCGGGCGCCATCCGCCAGCAGTCGCGTGAGGCGCAGGGCGTGCTGGGCCAGGCAGGACCGGCCACCCGGCTTCCTCCTCTCTGGCTTCTATTCATGCGCCACGCAGGCCCACCGGTGTTAGCCTAGCTTACTATTGCAGATGCTGAGACAGATGGGCTGCCCAAGGCCCACCCAGCCGGCGGCTGTATTGTTGGCTGCTTCTGCCCTCTTTTTCCTTTTGGGCTGAAATCAGTCCATTCGGCTGGCACGAAATTCTTGCCTATTTCCTTTAATCTATTAGTCCCACATGGCTAACCTAATGGGAAGGGCACACCCCCTCTGCCTATATAAAGGGGTTCCCATGGGTGGGATTAAACACACAACTTGAGAAGTCTTGTAGTTGACTTTCTCCCTCCCTCTCTCTATACCTTGTGACCATGGCCCCAAGTCTGGGTTGTGCGGTCAAGGCATACCTGTAGCACGCCGTTGCACTGCAGGGATTCCTAGCCGGATATCAACTTCCGCACTCCCGGTGGGATCGAGGAGCCAGAGGTCTCATCGTGCACCGGATGTGTACGAAGACACGAGGCGCAACACTTGGGGCGCTTAAATGTCGTGAGCCAGAGCTGCTGCACGATGAAGATGAAGAAGGAGCAAGGAGTGACCTGCGAGGAGCTTCGCGACCTTGAGGCCGGCTACGAGTATGACTACTTCAACCACGTTTCCCGCGGAACGTTAACCGCGTATGGTCTACAAGGGTATGTATTCTCTACGCATTGGTCGTTACCGCATTACTACATAGATAGATCCTAGGCATTTTTGGGGTTCCATCGTAGGAATTTTTTGTTTTCTGCTGCGATCCCCTTCAGTGGTATCAGAGCTGATCTATGCGTAAGAGTGTTGTACAGCCAGTACGCACAAGTTTTGTGCAGGCATTGATCCCTTAGTTGTTACCCTCTAACGTGTACTTGTTTATATCGCGGTATTGTTTGATGAAGCGGCCCGGACCGACCTTACGCGTATTCGTACGCGAGACTGGTTCCACACTCAACATACGGCTTGTACCGTATAAGTGGCTAGCGGGTGTCTGTCTCTCATTCGATAGTTGATATAACATTTACAACGGAGGGCCCCAAAAGGGGTGTAATAGAGACAACTGCTGGATCCATGTTGTGGTTGGAAAGTTCGTAGATTAGAAACGTTCTGTTGCGAAAGCCCTATCAACCACGTAAAACTTGCAATAGATAAAGTAGAGGCGTCTAACTTTATTTTGCAGGAGGGCATGTGATTATGATATGGCATTGGTCGTTGCAAAGGTAAAAGTAGTTTACTTTTCTGTTACTAAGTAGTATAGTAATAGTCATCGTTCTGATGGACGACCTGGTGGCGGCGTCGTGGACTTGGCGTCAAACCAAGGGCAAGATGGAGATCATGCCGGAGCGCTCGATGGAGATCAAGGCGCAAGAAAGACCATATCATATCACATTATACATATGATGTTGATACCTATTTTATATCTTATTGTGTGCTAGTATTTAGATACTCAACGCTAGCAAATAAGATAATCCCTATTTAATTCCAATGTTCCGTGTTCCCCTTGTGTGTGCACCACCAAGAAAGTTCTTCGTTATGAGGCCAGCCATGATGATCGGGGGTCAGACATATCTATGTTCGCATACAGTGGGTGTAAGCCATGTTGCACAGCAAATACACACAAGTTAGATTTGGCGATCCTAGCATATACAGACATGGCCTCGGAACACAAGAGCTCGAAAGATCGAGCATGAGTCACATGGATGATGTGATGGACATTAGTGAATGTCTACCTTTGATAATGCACTGATGGCCGTGATGATCGGGGGAGGTGCAGAGGATAGGGATCATGTGATCACTAAAATCGTCTAGGGGATGACAATTTTAGTGGAGACCAATTATAAATTGATCTCTTATTATAAACTTAGTCTAGATGTCTGTTTGCAAATATCTTAGTAGATCTTAGCCTATCCTATTGAGGTCCTTTACGACCATGGGAATATATTGCTTAATTTGGAACTTAGCAAAAGGGTTCAACTTTATAGATTAATACCCACGCCTGAGGGATATCCTTGTAAAAGGTGATCTTCTCTTCTTGATACAATAACCATTGGGAGATAATTCGATGACTCCGGGATGTTTGTGTTTTCTCCATAATCATCCAATAATCCACGCTCCATTCAATGGAGAGTTGGGCTACATTTTGTATTCTGCAAAACAAGGCACATAGCGTATCAGCCGTTGGATGGCTTTTTCTCCATCATGGATGAAAAGGGAATATTTAGAGAAACACTTAGCGATCTAGCATTAGAGTTGATAACTCTTGAAAGGGCTTGATTGCAATGGAGGTAATGGATGAAAAGGTATATGTAAGATATACAGATTATAAATGTGGTTCTTGCAAAACTCATTGCAGTTTGCAAAGTATTTGATACTTGTCCCGTTTTGTGAAAACAGGAGGATCTGCTTGAGAATTGCTGGTTTTGAGGCAGCGTGACTTGATGACGGCAAGCAAAACATTTGATGGCCGACATCACCTCTTTCCTCGAAGTCTATCATTTGGATTAGTGGACTTGAATATAATTTTGTAATCCTTGTTTATGTGTCTTGCTTTTGGCGAGACGATTATTCATATGAACAAGTTACAAGCCAGTTGGTACTATTCTTATGAGCAATACCGTTATGGTCACATTACGATTACAAACAAGTTATTCTCATCACTATGTTAATGATAATAGTTTAAACATTTATAAAGGATTAGAACGCTAAAAGATATCCAAAGTTTAATAATGAAATGACACTATAGTTTAAGTCATTTTGGTTATTGCATGTTCTTAATGAAGATCGGGGTCCTAGATGCTTAATCTAGAGACTTTGCAAAACCATGCCTCTTGGGTAGAATGACTAAAACTCCGCATTCTGGTAAAACGGTGATATGTGAAGAAATGTTGAATCTTATACATAATGATGTATCGCATTTTCAAAAAATAGTGGAAATCATTAGTTAATTGTGGACTTAAGTGAATAAGCGTATTTACTTAATGAAACATGAGTTTGAAACGATTTGAATTGTTCAAATGAGTTCACAACAATAAGAGGATATTGAAATTAACGAGAATACGAAGTCTCTTCGATTTGATCGACACGACTAAAGTATTCAAGTTAAGTTTAGCATAAAAGGATCTTGTGAAAGATGTTTCACAAATTATGATAATTGGACGAATTCAAGCTATGTTGAAATGTCTAAACATCATAATCATTATGTATTAGATACATATGGTACAATATTATCTCTTATCGGGGTTATAGTTGTCATTTAGAGTTAAAGGTCAAAATAAGCAAACACTCATTTGAAATACAAAGGAACATCTAAAGATTCGTGGAAATGACACCATAAGTGTTATGGCAAGTTCGAGTTTCTGGAAATTTCCATAAGTCGAAATCGTGGCGAATAAACAAGTCTTTGTAGAGAATTCCTAGGAAGCTATGAATGCATCTTCCACAAAAAGGGAAAACCTGTTGTTGTCCAAAGTTGACGTGTATTGATGAAGATACAAGTGGAAGAAAGTAAAAGATCAAACAAGGTATTTGACCTTGCCTCCGGATTGTTGAGTGGCGCAGCGGAATTTGTTTCGTGAAACCAATCTCTACATATAGAGGAGAAACAAATGATAATGATCATAAAGTTTCAGTGAATACTTTTGCTAAAGAAGGTAGGATTCAACTATATATTCTACAAGTTTGTGGAATTATATTGTTGATTCACTTGTCATGTTTTGAACAAGACATACCTACGAATTACAAAGAAGCGTGATAGACCTAAATACGAGAAATGAATGGTCATTGAAATCTCGTTAGTGGAATTCTCGATTTGATGATAATCAAAGAATTTTGGAATGTCCAAGATTATCGAGAGGACCTAGATTTGAGTGGGAGAAAATCAGCTTGGCTAATTCATAATATGTACCTGACATATTTTGAGTGGGAGCTAAGTGAAATCCTTGGATCTCAAACATGAATGCCATATTTGAGTGGGAGCGTGAAATCATTCTGGGATATGTGGACGACACATGTGAATGATGTGATTGGTGTTAATAACATTTAAGTTAGATAAATAAGGATGAAGTTGAAGTTATTAAACAAAGAGTTCTATCAAGATAGATTGGTGAGTTTAATAAACACTGAATGTCGAATGCTTCCTGGACTTGATTCTGAAAGATGTTCAGAATGTCCTAAGCAAGATTCCGAAGAAGCTCAGAATGGAATAAGGTAAGAAAGAAGTTCTTACTATATGAAGCATTGAGTTAGTATTGCAACTATGGTTGAAAGAAAGAGATGTGTTGCATCTCCTATGCCTCAGTCATAGGTTCTTTCATATAACCATGTTGTATACTTGACGTAATGTGACCCAAAGTTCTGGTTGGTAGGACAAAGTCTTAACTATAAGAACATGTATTTAAGTGATTCCTGAGTTGATCACTGAACCAGAATTAAGTTTGTACTTAAATGGCAAGAAGCAAAGTAAGTGGCATAGTTGCATTTCATGCACTAGGATCTACATAGATATAGAAGTATAAAAGCTCCATCTGATGTGATGTATAATGTTATGGCGGGGCTAGTTCGCTTTTAACATAGAATGATGTGTCCCAGGGCCCAGTGCCCATGAGAAAGCCCTCGAGGTTGATCTAAAGTCACTGTAAGCTCCTGGAATCCGGCCTCGTTCTGCTGCCATGACTATAGTATATACACAAAGGATAGCAAAGTGTGTTTTGAAGTTTAGATGACAATGGTGAAAACGATCGTCATCAAAGACACTAGAAACAAAGTCTCACTTTGTCGCCAAACAAATACTTCGACCCATTATACGATAATGGTGTGAATGTCAAAATTAGGAAGACATTAACGATTTGCAAAAGACATAATGATCTGCTAAAACAAAACATGGACATGACGTTTCCCATGAGCATGCATGATCTGTAAACGCATATGGTATATGGTTTATATGAGTAAAATGCGAGCTAGGTTATTTGTACTCTAGTGCAAGTGGGAGACTAAAGGAGATATGCCCTAGAGGCAAATAATAAATAGGTTTTTATTGTCATATCTCAATTAGTTTATAATAGTTTCATATTGTGCTATAACTGTGCCAAGTAGAAACATTGGTACAAGTGTGGTATGAAACAACCAAGTCCCTAGTAGCCTCTATTCATACTTGTTTGTTGGTCATGAGGATGATCTGGGTTTCAAGATCATGGACATTTATGCCAATTGACAACGGGGTCATATCATTGGAGAATGGTGTGATGGACATTCCTCAAAGGATTGCAACACGATCAAGTCATATAAGTTCATTGTTGCAACAACTATACCTAGACTCCTTTTCCTTAGATCGTGAGCTCATATTACTCACTGTTTCTCGAGGCTGCTGATGTCTACGCACTTCTATTCTTGTAGACAGTTGTTGGGCCTCCAAGTGTAGAGGTTTGTAGAACAACAGCAAGTTTTCCCTGAAGTGGATCACCCAAGGTTTATCGAACTCGGGGAGGAAGTGGTCAAAGGTATCCCCTCTCAAGAAACCCTGCAATCAAGATACAAGAAGTCTCTTGTGTCCCCAACACACCCAATACACTTGTCAGGTGTATAGGTGCACTAGTTCGGCGAAGAGATAGTGAAATACAAGTGGTATAGATAATTATAAGTGTTAATGGTGATAGAAAATAGCTTGATGGCGTGGAAAAGACTAAAGTAAAACTGAAATAAAGATAGAAGCAAGCAAACATGTAATATATCTAATAGCAGACGGTGTTTCAGTGCTTAGAAACAAGGCCTAGGGATCATACTTTCACTAGTGAACACTCTCATATAAATATATTCTTCTTTATGATACTACGCTGAACTACTCTCCGGTTGGACACTCTAATCCATGGTAGGGCTATAACAACACTACTCAAAGTTTTCTTTCCGCATCTAGATAACCCCACACTGTCACCTTGAGCACCAGATGGTTCAAACAAACACCACAATTTCATAAAGACATCCAACTCCAAATATAACTCATAACAAGTATTTGAAATCTCTAGCCTAAGTGCCACCATGGTGTGCACACTGTCAACTTCACACACATGGGGAGAGCAGAGATCTATTAAAGCACTTGAGTAGCAAGTTAGATCTATAGATTACAAGATCATGATCTCAATAAGATCATGCATAGAGAGAGAGAGAGATGAACACATAGCTACCGGTAGAACCCTTAGCCTCGAGAGAGAACTACTCCCTCCTCATCATGGGAATCAGCAACGGTGATGGAGATGGTGGTGGAGATCGATGGAGATGGTTCCGGGCACATCCTTCAAGTGGTGCCGGAATAGAGACTTTTTGTCCCCCGAATCTCCCCTTCGGTGGCGGCGACGCTGCGGAACTTTTCGTGGCTGGCGGCTTGACTATTTAGGGTTTTCGCATCGGGAGGCTTCTTATAGGCGAAGAGGCAAGGTCGGTGGGCGGCCAGGGGGCCCACACCACCTGGTGGCGCGGCCCCACGCCACCACATGGTGTGGCTGCCCTGTGGCCCCTTGATACATTACAAATGTATCTATAATTTTGAAGGAAATATGCAACGAGAGGCAATAATAAAGTTGTTATTATGTATTCCTTGTATATGATAGATGTTTATTTTGCATGCTATAATTGTATTGATAGGAAATATCAATACATGTGTGTTTAATAAACAAAAAGGGTTCCTAGTCATGCCTCTCTTATAGACTAGCTTGTTGATTAACAGGATGATCAAGGTTTCCTGATCATGGACATTGGATGTTGTTAATAACAAGGTCACACCATTGGTGGAATGATGTGATGAACATTCATCCGAAGTATAGCATTATGATCAAGTCATTGTGTTTATATTGCTATAACATCATACGAAGTAATCTTTATCTTTAGACCATGAGATCATGTTAATTGCTAACACCAGAAGAGTATCTTGATAACATCAAACGTCACACCGTAACAGGGTGACTATAAAGATGGGTTCAGTGCTACGAAGGTGTAATGTTGAGGCTCATGGATCAAGAGTGGAATTTGTCAATCCAGATGACAGATAGATATACTCTGGGCCCTCTCGGTGATATCACATTAGGATAGCTTGCAAGCAAGTGATGTGATCACTAGAATGTTATATCACGGGAACGAGAAAAGAGTGCATGTCGATAACGAGATCAAACTAGGTATGGAGATACCAATGATCAAATCTCGGACATGTAATATATCGAGAGGCAAAGTGATTTAGTTTCAAGCGTTAAAGGTTCTCACGATCACAGGAGTCGTCGTTCAATGTGTAGGAGTCAGTACGGATCTCCAGGTCCCGCTGCTGATTATTGATCGGAGAAGGGTCTCGATCATGTCTGCATTATTCGCGAACCGTAGGGTGGCACACTTAAGAGTTACCGGACACCATTTTGGACCACATATGTTTCTGCATTTAAAGAATTGCAAAGCACAGGAATTGTTTCAATAGAAACCGGAAATTGTTTCGGGTGAAATTGCAGAAGGTGGTTCTGCATGTGATATTGAAATATTGCAAGGGGCTATATGTGAATGTTTGTTAATTAAAGTAATTAACAAAATTCTGAATAAATTTAATAAAAGAGTTTTATTAAATGAGAGAGCATTAAATTTGGAGAAACTTAATGCATTTAAAGTGGAGACTTTAAAAGGGAATGTGAAGAGGCATTTTAATGTGGAGGAGTTACCACCACATGAATGGCGGGGGTGAGGGGTCACCCCCCATGCGCCGGCCATGGAGAGAGGGGGCACCCCCTCCTCCTATAAAATACCACTCATTCCCTCCTTCATCCTCACACCTCCTTGTGAAGGATCTCTCTCCCCCTCTAGAATTATTCCCCCATGGTCTCGGATTAGCGAGATACATGTTCCCGGTGGCATTTCGTCTAGAAGGAGTTGCTGCTTCCGCTGGATCGCTGGAGCGAGGAGGTGGAGGTTGTCCGTGGCTTGAACGTGTGTGCGAGTGCAGATGCGCTACTGAGTTGCGGCGCTCGTACTTCCTCACGGTCTTGAGATCGACAAGTGTATGACTACATCAACCACGAGTTCCTACTCGTTAACAAAGCTCGTTGTCTTCGAGGGTAAGTTCTCTA
Organism: Avena insularis; assembly: GCA_023614405.1. Taxonomy (NCBI): domain Eukaryota; kingdom Viridiplantae; phylum Streptophyta; class Magnoliopsida; order Poales; family Poaceae; genus Avena; species Avena insularis. Next base: position 136,535,586 of record CM042690.1, read on the forward strand.
TGGATGTATGTCCACCCGTTTGCTTTGTACCTAGTAGATAGATCTTGGCGTGTAGTTCACACCGTAGAATTTTTTTTGTTTTCTATGCTGCGGACCCAACAGTGGTATCAGAGCCTGATGTATGCGTAGGTGCTTTACACGGGTAGTACACATATGTTTATATGTGGGCGATGATGATCATGTTATTGCATCTTCTATGTACTTTAGATATTGGTGGCATAGTGGGATGAAGCGGCCCGGACCAACCTTACATATCATCGTACATGAGACCGGTTCCACGACTGACATGCAAGTTGTTTTGCATAAGTGGCTGGCGGGTGTCTGTCTCTCCTACTATAGTCAATATCTGATTTACAACGAGTTGCTAACAACTTGGTTATCCTCGTTGTGGTTCATGTTCGTAGGTTAGACAGGTTCTATCTCCGAAAGCCCTAAGCCATGTAAAACTTGCAATTGATAAATTAGAGGCGTCTAGTTTAGATCGTTGCTGGGCTAGTGTTTTGATATGGTATTGTTGTTAGTAGATGTATAATAGATACTCTTACAACTCACTTAACGTGTAAGTTCCATAGACCTTGGCCTTACACACTTAGGAATGATAGAGATCATACCACGATGCAAATGATAGAGATCAAATGCATGGACCATATCACCTCACTTCACACATTAGATGTTAGCATCTTATACTGCTAGTTTGGCGCGTTTGGTAGCATTATAAGATGACCCCTCATTTAGATATCAAGATAAAATGTGTTCTTCCTTAAGTATGCACCGTTTTGTGGATCGTGTTTTGAGGCATCACGTGATGATCGGGTGTTTTCAACTCTACGCTTTCATACAACGGGTGTAAGACAGTTTTACACACGCAAATACTAAGGTTCTTACTTGACGAGCCTAGCATGTATGTACATGGCCTCGGAACATGGACCGAAATGTTAAGCATGAGTCATATAGTTGATATGATGCCCATATAGATGCTCGCCTTTGAAGCTACACCGACTCACGTGATGATCGGACTTGGTGTAGTGGATTTGGTTCATGTAATCACCAAAAGGACACGAGGGATGTCGTTTTTGAGTGGGAGTTCATTAGTAATTTGGATTAGCTGAACTCAATCTATCATAAACTTAGTCTAAATATACTTTACAAATTCTGTTGTAGATGGCACCACCTGCTTTTAATTTCAATGTGTTCATGGAGAAAGAGAAACTTGCTGCGAATGGTAGCAACTTCACCAACTGGGCTATGAATTTGAGGATTCTCCTCACTGCTGCACAAAAGCAATATGTGCTAGATGCGCCGCTAGGCCCCCCACTAGCTCCTGATGCCCCTGACGAGGAAAAGAACGTCTATATAACTCGTCAGGAGGACCACAACTTAGTTCATTGCGGCATACTGTATGGGCTAGAGCCAGAACTTCGAAAGCATTTCGAAAATGGCAATGCCTTTGATACCATGGGAGAATTGAAAATGATTTTTAATACCCATGCTGCCGTAGAGAGTTATAATGCTACAGAAAAGTTCTTTAGCTGCATGATGGAGGAAAACAGCTCCGTTAGTGAGCACGTACTCAAAATGTCTGGGTACGCCGATAAGCTTGTGTCCTTGGGAATAACGATTCCCATTGACTTAGGCATACATCGTGTTCTCCAATCTCTGCCACCTAGCTACAAGAGCTTCGTGATGAACTATAATATGCAGGGCATGAAGAAGTCTCTTCCCGAGCTTCACAATGCTTAAGACTACGTAAGTGGAGATTAGGAAAGAACATCAAGTGTTGATGATCAATAGGACCACCGTTTCAAGAAGGACAAGAAAGGCAAGCACAAGGGAAAGAAGGGTGGCAAGTCCATTGCCACCTGAAAAGAAACCCCGAGCTGGCCCTAAGTCCGACAATCGAGTGCTACTATTGCAAGGGATCGCCATTGAAGCAATCGCCTCAAGTATTTGGCGGACAAGAAGTCCGGCAAGGCAAACAAAGGTATATGTGATATACATGTTATTGATGTGTACTTGACTAGTACTCGCAGAGCACCTGGGTATTTGATACGGGATCGGTTGCTAATATATGTAACTCGGTTCAGGGGCTGCGGAACAAGCGACAACTAGCAAGGGATGAGGTCTCGATGCGGGTCGGCAATGGATCAAGAGTTGATGTGATCGCCGTCGAAACGCTGCCTCTCCATATGCCATCAGGATTAGTTATAAACCTAAATAATTGTTATTTGGTGCTTGCACTGAGCATGAACATTGTATCCAGATCGTGTTTGATGCAAAGTGGTTATTCATTTAAGTCTGAAAACAATGGTTGTTCGATTTATATGAATAATATCTTTTATGGTCATGCACCTATGTTGAATGGTTTATTTCTGTTGGATCTCGATAGCAGTATTACGCATATTCATATTGTTGATGCTAAAAGGATTAAACTTGATAATGATATATCTACATATATGTGGCACGCCGCAGGTCATATTGGCATTAAACGCATGAAGAAACTCCATTCTGATGGACTTTTGGAATCATTTGATTTTGAATCATTTGATACATGTGAGCCATGCCTTATGGGCAAGATGACTAGAACGCCGTTTTCCGGTTCAATGGAACGGGCGACAGATCTATTGGAAATCATACATACTGATGTGTGTGGACCAATGCGTGTGTCGGCGCGAGGTGGATATCGTTATTTTGTTACTTTCACGGATGATTTGAGTAGATATGGGTATATCTATTTGATGAAACACAAGTCTGAAACTTTTGAAAAGTTCAAAGAATTTCAGAATGAAGTGGAAAATCATCGTAACAAAAAGATCAAATTTCTGCGGTCCGACCATGGAGGAGAGTATCTGAGTTACGAGTTTAGCACACATATGAAAGACTGTGGAATAGTTTCACAACTCACGCCTGCCGGAACACCACAACGTAATGGTGTGTCAGAATGTCGTAATCGTACTTTATTGGATATGGTTCGATCTATGATGTCTTTGACTGACTTGCCACTATCATTTTGGGGTTATGCACTGGAAACAGCTGCATTCACTTTAAATCGGGCACCATCTAAATCCGTTGAAACGACATCGTATGAATTATGGTTTGGAAACAAACCTAAGCTGTCATTTCTTAAGGTTTGGGGATGCAATGTTTATGTGAAGAAACTTCAACCGGAGAAACTCGAACCCAAAGCGGAAAAATGCATCTTCATAGGATACCCTAAGGAAACGATTGGGTATACCTTCTATCACAGATCCGAGGGCAAGGTCTTTGTTGCCAAGAATGGATCCTTTCTTGAGAAGGAGTTTCTCACGAAAGGTGTGAGTAGTCGGAAGGTAGAACTCGAAGAGGTTATTGAACCTTCTCTTCATGAAATGGCAAGTAGCGCAGCTCCAGAAGTTGTTTCGGAGTTGACTTCACCTAATGAAGAGAGAGCTAATGATATTGATCATGAAACTCCGAAAGAGGACACTACCAAACCTTGCAGGTCAAGCAGGACACGTGCAGCTCTTGAACTGTACGGCAATCCTGTTGTGAATTTCATGGTTGATGAAATGGATGACCCTGCGACGTATGAAGAAGCGATGATGAGCCCGGATTCCAACAAATGGCTAGAAGCCATGAAATCCGGGATGGAATCCATGTACGAGAACCAAGTTTGGAACTTGGTGGACTTACCTCACGACCGAAAGGCCGTTGAGAATAAATGGATTTTCAAAAGGAAAACTGATGCTGATGGTAATGTGACCATCTATAAGGCTCAACTTGTCACAAAGGGGTTTCGACAAATTCAAGGAGTTGACTACAATGAGACATTCTCTCCCGTAGCGATGCTTAAGTCGGTTAGGATTATGTTAGCAATTGCTGCATATTTCGATTATGAAATATGGCAGATGGATGTCAAAACTGCGTTCCTCAATGGTAAGATTGAAGAAGAGTTGTATATGATACAATCTAAGGGTTTTGTCGATCCTAAGGATGCTAATAAGGTGTGCAAACTTCAGCGATCCATCTATGGAATGAAGCAAGCATCACGAAGTTGGAATCTCCGCTTTGATGAGGTGATCAAAGAGTTTGGATTTGTCCAAACTTATGGAGAGGCTTGTATTTACAAGAAAGTGAGTGGGAGCAATGTGGCATTTCTGATATTATATGTGGATGACATATTATTGATTCGAAATGATTTAGATCTTTTAAATAGTGTTAAAAGTTATCTAAATAGCAAATTTTTGATGAAGGACCTTGGTAAAGCTTCATATATATTAGACATTAAAATCTATAGAGATAGATCAAGACGCCTAATTGGGCTATCGCAGAGTACATACCTTTATAAGATATTAAAGAAGTTTAATATGGACGGAAGTAAGAAGGGGTTCTTACCTATGTTGTAAGGCAAGACATTGAGTAAGACTCAAAGTCCGGCTACAGCGGAAGAAAGAGAGATAATGGATAAGATCCCCTATGCCTCAGCCATAGGCTCTATCATGTATGCCATGCTATGTACAAGACCGGATGTGGCACATGCTATTAGTTTGACTAGTAGGTACCAATCTGATCCAGGTTCAGAACACTGGATAGCGGTCAAGAATATCCTTAAGTACTTGAGAATGGATACGTATTTCTCTTGAACGGAGCAGCATTTAGTTGGAGGAGCTCCAAACAACCTGTGGTGGCTGGATCAACAACGGAGGCGGAATATGTTGCTGCTTCAGAAGCAGCACAGGAAGCGGTTTGGATGAAGGAGTTCATAACGGAACTGGGTGTGGTTCCCAGTGCGTTGGACCCGATGGTGATCTATTGTGACAACAATGGAGCCATAGCCAACGCAAAGGAACCAAGGTCTCACAAGAATTCCAAGCATATTAAGCGCCGGTTTCACTCCATCCGCGAGCATGTCAAGGATGGAGATATAAAGATTTGTAAAGTGCACACGGACCTGAATGTAGCAGATCCGTTGACTAAAGTACTCCCTAGGGCAAAACATGATCAACACCAGAACTCCATGGGTGTTAGATTTATCACTATGTGAACTAGATTATTGTCTCTAGTGCAAGTGGGAGACTGAAGGAAATATGCCCTGAGAGGCAATAATAAAGTTGTTATTATGTATTCCTTGTATATGATAGATGTTTATTTTGCATGCTATAATTGTATTGATAGGAAACATCAATACATGTGTGTTTAATAAACAAAAAGGGTTCCTAGTCATGCCTCTCTTATAGACTAGCTTGTTGATTAACAGGATGATCAAGGTTTCCTGATCATGGACATTGGATGTTGTTAATAACAAGGTCACACCATTGGTGGGATGATGTGATGAAAATTCATCCGAAGTATAGCATTACGATCAAGTCATTGTGTTTATATTGCTATAACATCATACGAAGTAATCTTTATCCTTAGACCATGAGATCATGTTAATTGCTAACACCAGAAGAGTATCCTGATAACATCAAACGTCACACCGTAATGTGGTGACTATAAAGATGGGTTCAAGCTACGAAGGTGTTATGTTGAGGCTCATGGATCAAGAGTGGAATTTGTCAATCCAGATGACGGATAGATATACTCTGGCCCTCTCGGTGATATCACATTAGGATAGCTTGCAAGCAAGTGATGTGATCACTAGAATGTTATATCACGGGAACGAGAAAAGAGTGCATGTCGGTAACGAGATCAAACTAGGTATGGAGATACCGATGATCGAATCTCGGACATGTAATATATCGAGATACAAAGGGATTTAGTTACAAGCGTTAAAGGTTCTCACGATCACAGGAGTCATCGTTGAATGTGTAGGAGTCAGTATGGATCTCCAGGTCCCGCTGCTGATTATTGATCGGAGAAGGGTCTCAATCATGTCTGCATTATTCGCGAACCGTAGGGTGGCACACTTAAGAGTTAATGACACCATTTTGGAGCACATATGTTTCAGACGAAAGAATTGCAAAGCAGGAATTGTTTCAATAGAAACCGAAATTGTTTGGTGAAATTGCGTAAGGTGGTTATGCATGTGATATTGAAATATTGCAAGGGGCTATATGTGAATGTTTGTTAATTAAAGTAATTAACAAAATTCTGAATAAATTTAATAAAAGAGTTTTATTAAATGAGAGAGCATTAAATTTGGAGAAACTTAATGCATTTAAAGTGGAGACTTTAAAAGGGAATGTGAAGAGGCATTTTAATGTGGAGGAGTTACCACCACATGAATGGGGAGGAGGGGTCACCCCCATGCGCCGCCATGGAGAGAGGGGCACCCTCCTCCTATAAAAGCCCACCCATTCCTCTCCTTCATCCTCACACCTCCTTGTGAAGGATCTCTCCCCTCTAGAATTATTCCCCATGGTCTCGGATTAGCGAGATACATGTTCCCGTGGCATTTCATCTGGAAGGAGTTGTGCCTGCTGGATCGCTGGAGCGAGGAGGTGGAGGTTGTCCGTGGCTTGAACGTGTGTGCGAAAAGTGCGGATGCGCTGCTGAGTTGCGGCGCTCGGACTTCCTCACGATCTTGAGATCGGCAAGTGTACGACTACATCAACCACGAGTTCCTACTCGTTAACAAAGCTCGTTGTCTTCGAGGGTAATTTCTCTATGGATGTATGTTCACCCGTTTGCTTTGTACCTAGTAGATAGATCTTGGCGTGTAGTTCACACCGTAGGAAAATTTTTGTTTTCTATGCTGCGGACCCAACAAATTTTTGATGTTCCATGCTTGGTTTTATCTACTTTCTTATGTGTTGTCCACACTTTGGAGTACTTTTCATATGATTTCTTGGACTAACCTATTAAGAAGAGCCACAGTGTCAGTTGCCTATTTTGTGCTATTTTTGGTTCCAGGAAAGTCAGAAAATCAATATTCTCGGAATTGGACCGGACAAAAGCCAAAGTCGATATTTTACCGGTAGACTCACGGAGCCAGAAGACGAGACGGAGATGGGCCACAGGGTGGCCACACCATATGGTGGCGCGGGCTAGCCCTGGCCACGCCACCAGGTGGTGTGGGTCCCCTGGCCGCCCACCGACCTTGCCTCTTCGCCTATAAGATGCCTCCCGATGCAAAAACCCTAAATCATCAAGCCTCCAGCCACGAAAAGTTCCACAGTACCGCCGCCACCGAAGGGGAGATTCGGGGGACAGAAAGTCTCTGTTCCGACATCCTGCCGGGACGGGGAAGTGCCCCCGGAGCCATCTCCATCGATCTCCACCACCATCTCCATCGCCGTTGCTGATTCCCATGATGAGGAGGGAGTAGATCTCTCTCGAGGCTAAGGGTTCTACCGGTAGCTATGTGTTCATCTCTCTTTGTATGCATGATATTATTGAGATCATGAGCTTGTAATCTATAGATCTACCTTGCTACTCAAGTGCTTTAATAGATCTCTGCTCTCCCCATGTGTGTGAAAGTGACAGCGTGCACACCATGGTGGCATTTAAGCTAGAGATTACAAATACTTGTTATGAGTTATATTTGGAGTTGGATGTCTTTATGAAATTGTGGTGTTTGTTGGAACCATCTAGTACTCAAGGTGACAGTGTGGGGTTATCTAGATGGGAAAGGCTTACTTTGAGGTGTGTTGTTATAGCCCTACCATGGATTAGAGTGTCCAACCGAAGAGTAGTTAAGAGTAGTATCATGAAGACAATATATTTATATGAGAGTGTTCACTAGTGAAAGTATGATCCCTAGGCCTTGTTTCTAAGCATTGATACACCGTTTGAAATTAGATCTGTTACATGTTTACTTGCTTCCATATCTTTATTTCAGTTTGCCTTTAGTCTTTTCCCACGTAAACCACACGCCAACAAGCCATTTTCTATCACCGTTGCCACTTATAATTATCCATACCACTTGTATTTCACTATCTCTTCGCCGAACTAGTGCACCTATACACCTGACAAGTGTATTGGGTGTGTTGGGGACACAAGAGACTTCTGATATCTTGATTGCAGGGTTGCTTGAGAGGGGATACCTTTGACCACTTCCTCCCTGAGTTCGATAAACCTTGGGTGATCCACTTAAGGGAAAACTTGCTGCTGTTCTACAAACCTCTGCACTTGGAGGCCCAACAACTGTCTACAAGAATAGAAGTGCGCAGACATCAAGTTATTTTCTGGCGCCGTTGCCGGGGAGGTAAGGTAAAAGGTACTCACATCCTTCGGTGTGAGTGCTCGAAGTTATTTCCTTTAGATTCTGCAATTTTTCCTTTTTGTTTCTTGTTTTCACTAGTTAGGCTTAATGGAAAACAACAACAAAATTAGAGAGCTTTATAGTATTTATCTTGAGTTAGGACATGAAGTGTTTGAAGAGAAAATTTAAAAACCTATGGAGCTTTATTTGCGTGCTAATAGCAATGTTATTAGTATGAATTCTTTGAACACCATTATTGCTAATGCTATGGAAAAGTCTAAGTTTGGGGAAGCTAGTTCTTATGAGAATGATCTTTTTAGTCCCCAAGCATGGAGGAGATAATTTACTTTGATGATACTATGCCTCCAATATATGATGATTACAATGATGAGTATGATATTTTCATTCCACCTACTATTGAGGAGGAAATTAATTATGATTACAATATGCCTCCTATATTTGATGATTATGGTGATGAGAATAATAATGATAGCTATTTTGTTGAATTTGCTCCAACTACAATTAATAAGAATGACTATGTTTATGTGGAGAGTATTAATTCTTTTATGCATGTGGCTCATGATAAGAATGTTTTATGTGATAGTTATATTGTTAATTTCATTCATGATGCTACTGAAAGTTATTATGAGAGAGAGAGAAACATGGTTTTATGCATCTCAATAATATTAAGTTTCCCCTCTTTATGTTGAATGTCTTGAAGTTGCACTTGTTTTACTATGCTTGTTGCTTTGTGCTTTCATGACTTGTTTATTTATAAGATTCCTATGCATAGGAAGTGGGTTAGACTCAAATGTGCTTTGAATTTGCTTCTTGATGCTCTCTTTTACTTCAATTCATATTTCTTATGTGAGCATCTTCTCAAACTATCATGCCTAATTTAAGGGAGTTAAAGAAAAGTACTTATTGGGAGATAACCCAAAAGTTCTAGATGAGTCTTGGAAGTTATTACTTCAGTAATAACCGCTCCTTATCCTTTTTATTTGCTTTTTGTGCCAAGAGTAACCTCTAATGAGAGAGAAGTAATGATTGGGAAAGTTGCTGTCCCGAAACAGATTTTTGTGCTTCACCGTAAAAAATTGTGTAAAATCTCTGTACGTCCTTTTGAGGCGTGAATTTTTTTGCTTCTGCCCCAGGTTGTTATCTAACTTTCATTAGTTCAACACTTTTTGATTTGAGCAACAGAAGGTCTTCGAAAAAATTCGTCTTTACCTGCTGGTCTGTTTTGACAGATTTTTGCCTTTATTTGCATTTGCTTCTTGTTGGTTCCTTTTTGAGTTCTTTTGGGGAATTGAGCTTTTTGAGGGAAGTGCTACAATAGCTTGTGTTTTAATGGAAGTTTTATTGGTGTTGGAACTGAACCTAAAGACTTATTATCTTGAGTGCACTAATATGCTAATAAAGATTGTGTAAAGTTTTGTATGAAGGAAAATTTTTAGGTGTATGGAAGGAATGAGTAATGAGATGAAGGAGAGACTAAAGCTGAAGCTTGGGGATGCCACCCGTGTCACCCCAAGAAATATCAAAGAAGTACAAGCGTCAAAGCTTGAGGATGCCCAACGCATCCCCTTCTTCATCAATAAAAATCCCAGGTTTCTTCCAAACACTTTATTTTTATTGTTTGATACACAGTTGTGTTGTTCTTGGAGTGTCTTCTTTTTCGTTTTTGTTTTGGTTTTTCGTTTGCTTGGTTTGCTTAGTTTGCTGAATAAATTGGTTGGACCCCCTCTTTCATACATTGGTTTTCAAATAGTTTGGTTTGGATTGGAAAGAGTAGGAAAGTTCATTGCTTAAGTGGTAAAGAGAGCTTGTTTTTGACAGTGGCCTATGCTTTGTCATGCCATGCTTGATATTGTTTTGGCTTTATGCTTAGTATTCTTTGCTGTAGCATGACTTGTTATACACAATTGAGATTGCTTAATATGCCTTGGATGAATCATGCATTGTTTTATCATATTAAAGCATAGTATAGTGGTATTCTCCTTTGATGCTTTATTTGGGGTTGACTTGGCTCATGCTTACACCATGTTATGAATATCCCAAGTCAACAGTAGCCTTTATGATCCTTTAGCTTTCAACTTGTAGTATCACTTTATGCTTTGATCAATGATGTTTTGTCGCTCTGCATGATTATGGCCATTATTGCTCTCTTAGTTTGTCGCTCCCAGTCTTTTGCTAGCCTCCGTAACCAAGTATGAGTTCCATCATGCATCCAACTCCTAAAACCAAGTTATTCCAAAGAGTCCACCATACTACCTACTAGCATATGCTATTCCAAGTATATTCATGCTTTTATCTACCTTCCGAATTAAACTTGTTATGAGAAAACTAGTGATTAAAGCTCTCACGAACTTGATGGCACACTTTACTTTTCTTGCCCTTAATAAACTTGAACCATTGTGTCGTCTATGTTGTATATGCTTGCACTTATTTGTTGGGAATTAGCAGAACCATGCTGTCATGGGGAACGCTTTCAACATTGCACTTGGTACTTTGTACCTAGTTGATATCATGCTCTTTTGTCTATGGATGTCATCGGTGTGAAATGAAAGGGGAGCTTGTAAGTCCATGGAGTTATGTATATGTGTTAGAGAAACGCCTGGGCCGCTGGTCTAATCCATGCTGACATGGTGGAAACCTGCAGCGTAACCATAATGACCTGTCTATGAAGCATTCTTCTTATAAAAAAAGAGTCCTATATTGAGAAAAAAGAGAAAAATAAAAAAAGAGATTATGAAAAGAGGAAAGAGAGAAAAAAGCACCATATTCCCATGGTAAATAAGAAGATTGCTGAGATGCTCGTTGTCTGCTTGCCTTGTCATTTTGATATGGGGATTCTTCCGTATCATCGGGCAAGGGGTACCCTGTTGGCGGTTCTCTAAGATACACATGTACTTACGATGACAAGAACTTACCGGTGACTAAACTTGAGTAGCATGAGGAGAGGCCCTCATATTCAAGGGACATGAGATTTCCAACTTATACTTCGTCAAGCATATACACCATAGTTTGTTCACTTTAACCTTAATCACTTCAAGATGCTTATGATAGGGGCAATGAGAGCTGAAAGCTAATAAGTACCATAATTTTTGGAAGCTCTTTATGAAAATTTAATCCCTACTTCATTCTATGAAGGCCTTTCTTCCACTTATATATTGAGTCTCCACCTTCTATCTTGATGCACCTACTTTGAGAGCATAGTGGCCATTCTTAGTTCTATGTGCATTGTCCCAAGACTTGTTGATTGATGCATACCTTGATATTGCTTGTTTTAAACTATTTGTATCTAGTCACACTTATGAACTTTGAAGGTGTCCTATGCATTTATATTTGCTACTCTATGAGCGACAAGCTGAATACCACTATGCTATGTTTTCTTTATGTGAAACAAACAAACGTCTTGCAAAGCATTGTTATTCATGAATCTTTTGTTTATGCCTTTTCATGTTGCATCATAGTTTCTTTGTCTTATTGTTAGAACTTTGTCTTTCATGTTATGATTGAAGTACTATGATCCCGGCTATCAATATTTTACTAATACTTTGATCAAGTTTATGATGGTGCATGTCACCTCAAAAATTATTCTTTATTTTTATCACTTACCTACTCGAGGACGAGCAGGAGTTAAGCTTGGGGATGTTGATATATTGCAAATGTATCTATAATTTTTGATGTTCCATGCTTGGTTTTATCTACTTTCTTATGTTTTGTCCACACTTTGGAGTACTTTTCATATGATTTCTTGGACTAACCTATTAACAAGAGCCATAGTGCCAGTTGCCTATTTTTTGCTATTTTTGGTTCCAGGAAAGTCAGAAAATCAATATTCTCGGAATTGGACCGGACAAAAGCCAAAGTCGATATTTTACCGGAAGACTCACGGATCCAGAAGACGAGACGGAGAGGGGCCACACGGTGGCCACACCATATGGTGGCGCGGGCTAGCCCTGGCCGCGCCACCAGGTGGTGTGGGCCCCCTGGCCGCCCACCGACCTTGCCTCCAGCCACGAAAAGTGCCGCAGCACCGCCGCCACCGAAGGGGAGATTCAGGGGACAGAAAGTCTCTGTTCCGACATCTTGCCAGGACGGGGAAGTGCCCCCGGAGCCATCTCCATCGATCTCCACCACCATCTCCATCGCCATTGCTGATTCCCATGATGAGGAGGGAGTAGATCTCTCTCGAGGCTAAGGGTTCTACCGGTAGCTATGTGTTCATCTCTCTCTCTATGCATGATCTTATTGAGATCATAAGCTTGTAATCTATAGATCTACCTTGCTACTCAAGTGCTTTAATAGATCTCTGCTCTCCCCATGTGTGTGAAAGTGACAACATGCACGCCATTGTGGCATTTAGGCTAGAGATTACAAATACTTGTTATGAGTTATATTTGGAGTTGGATGTCTTTATGAAATTGTGGTGTTTGTTGGAACCATCTAGTACTCAAGGTGACAGTGTGGGGTTATCTAGATGGGAATTGCTTACTTTGAGGTGTGCTGTTATAGCCCTACCATGGATTAGGGTGTCCAACCGGAGAGTAGTTAAGAGTAGTATCATGAAGAGAATATATTTATATGAGAGTGTTCACTAGTGAAAGTATGATCCCTAGGCCTTGTTTCTAAGCATTGATACACCGTTTGCAATTAGATCTATTACATGTTTACTTGCTTCCATCTTTATTTCAGTTTGCCTTTAGTATTTTCCCACGTCAATCACACGCCAGCAAGCTATTTTCTATCACCGTTGCCACTTATAATTATCCATACCACTTGTATTTCACTATCTCTTCGCCGAACTAGTGCACCTATACACCTGACAAGTGTATTGGGTGTGTTGGGGACACTGGTATCTTGATTGCAGGGTTGCTTGAGAGGGGATACCTTTGACCACTTCCTCCCTGAGTTCGATAAACCTTGGGTGATCCACTTAAGGGAAAATTTGCTGCTTTTCTACAAACCTCTGCACTTGGAGGCCCAACAACTGTCTACAAGAATAGAAGTGTGTAGACATCACCCCTCTCCGTCTCGTCTTCTGGCTCCGTGAGTCCTCGGGTCAAATATCAACTTTGGCTTTTGTCCCGTCCAATTCTGAGAATATTCATTTTCTGACTTTCTGGAACCAAAAACAGCAGAAAACAGGCAACTGGCACTGTGGCATCTTGTTAATAGGTTAGTCCAAGAAAATGTGTAAAAGTACTCCAAAGTGTGGACAAAACATAAGAAAGTAGATATAAAACAAGCATGGAACATCAAAAATTATGGATACGTTAGCAACCTATCAACATCCCCAAGCTTAACTCCTGCTCATCCTCGAGTAGGTAAGTGATAAAAGAAAGAATAATTTTTGAGGTGGCATGCACCATCATAAACTTGATCAAAGTATTTGTAAAACATTGATAGCTGGGATCATAGTACTTCAATCAAAACATGAAAGACAAAGTTCTAGCAATAAGACAAAGAAACTATGTTGCAACATGAAAAGGCACAAACAAAAGATTAATGAATAACAATGCTTTGCAAGACGTTTGTTTGTTTCACATAAAGAAAACATAGCATAGTGGCATTCAGCTTGTCCCTCATAGAGTAGCAAACATAAATGCATAGGACACCTTCAAAGTTCATAAGAGTGACTAGATACAAATAGTTTAGAACAAGCAATATCAAAGTTATGCATCAATCAACAAGTCTTGGGACAATGCACATAGAAATAAGAATGGCCATTGTGCTCTTAAAGTAGGTGCATAAAGATAGAAGGTGGAGACTCAATATATAAGTGGAAGAAAGGCCTTCATGGAAGGAAGTAGGGATTAAAGTTTCATAAAGAGCTTCCCAAAATTATGGTACTTAATATCTTTCAGCTCTCATTGCCCCTATCATAAGCATCTTGAAGTGATTAAGGTTAAAGTGAACAAACTATGGTGTACATGCTTGACGGAGTATAAGTTAGAAATATCATGTCCATTGAATAAGAGGGCCGCTCCTCATGCTACTCAAGTTTAGTCACCGGTAAGTTCTTGTCATCGTAAGTACATGTGTATCATAGAGAACCGCCAATGGGGTACCCCTTGCCCGATGATACGGAAGAATCCCCATATCAAAATGACAAGGCAAGCATACAACGAGCATCTCAGCAATCTTCTTATTTACCATGGGAAAATGGTGCTTTTTCCTCTCTTTCCTCTTTTCTCATATCTCTTTTTTTCTTTTTCTCTTTTTTTCAATATCTGTCTCTTTTTTTTATCAGAAGAATGCTTCATAGACAGCTCATTATGGTTACGCTACAGGTTTCCACCATGTCGGCATGGATTAGACCAGCGGCCGAGGCGTTTCTCTAACACATATACATAACTCCATGGACTTACAAGCTCCCCTTTCATTTCACACCAACGACATCCACAGACAAAAGAGCATGATATCAACTAGGTACAAAGTACAAGTGCAATGTTGAAAGCGTTCCCCATGACAGCATGGTTCTGCTAATCCCCAACAAATAAGTGCAAGCATATACAACATAGACGACACAATGGTTCAAGTTTATTAAGGGCAAGAAAAGTAAAGTGTGCCATCAAGTTCGTGAGAGCTTTAATCACTAGTTTTTTCATAACAAGTTTAATTTGGAAGGTAGATAAAAACATGAATATACTTGGAAATATCATACGCTAATAGGTAGGTATGGTGGACTTTTTGGAATAACTTGGTTTTAGGAGTTGGATGCATGAGTGGAACTCATACTTGGTTGCGGAGGCTAGCAAAAGACTAGGAGCGACCAACTAAGAGAGCAATAATGGCCATAATCATGCAGAGCGACAAAACGTCATTCATCAAAGCATAAAGTGATACTACAAGTTGAAAACTAAAGGATCATAAAGTCTTATGGTGACTTGGGATAGTCATAACATGGTGTGAGCATGCGCCAAGTCAACCCAAATAAAGCATCAAAGGAGAATACCACTATTCTATGCTTTAATATGCTAAAACAATGCATGCTCCTTCCAAGGCACATTAAGCAATCTCAATTGTTTATAACAAGTCATGCTACAACAAAGAATACTAAGCATAAAGCCAAAACAATATCAAGCATGGCATGACAAAGCATAGTCCACAGTCAAAAACAAGCTTTCTTTAACACTTAAACATGAACTTTCCTACTCTTTTCCAAACCAAACCAAACTATTTGAAAATCAATGTATGAAATAGGGGGTCCAACCAATTTATTTAGCAAACTAAGCAAACGAAAAAATGAAACAAAAACAAAAAAGAAGACGCTCCAAGAACAACACAACTGTGCATGAAACAATAAAAATGAAGTGTTTGGAAGAAACCTGAGATTTTTATTGATGAAGAAGGGGATGCCTTGGGCATCCCCAAGCTTTGACGCTTGTACCTCTTGAATATTTCTTGGGGTGACATGGGTGGCATCCCCAAGCTTGAGCTTTAGTCCATTCTTCATCTCATTACATCATTCTCTCCATACACCTGAAATTTTTCCTTCATACAAAACTTCAAACAATCTTTATTAGCAACATTAGTGCACTCAAGATAATAAGTCTTTAGGTTCAGTTTCAACACCAATGAAACTTCCATTAAAACACATGCTACTGTAGCACTTCCCTCAAAAAGCTCAATTCCCCAAAAGAACTCAAAAAGGAACCAACAAGAAGCAAATGCAAATAATGGCAGAAATCTATCAAAACAGACCAGCAGGTAAAGGCGGATTTTTTAGAAGACCGTCTGTTGCTCAAATCGAAAAGTGTTGAACTAACGAAAGTTAGATAACAACCTGGGGAAGAAGCATAAAAATTCACGCGTCAAAAGGACGTACAGAGATTTTACACGAATGTATACGGTGAAGCACATAAATCTGTTTCGGGACAGCAACTTTCCCAATCATTACTTTTCTCTCATTAGAGGTTATTCTTGGCACAAAAAGCAAATAAAAAAGGATAAGGAGAGGTTGTTACTGAAGCAATAACTTCCAAGACTCATCTAAAACTTTTGGATTATCTCCCAATAAGTACTTTTCTTTAACGCCTTTAAGTTAGGCATGATAGTTTGAGAAGATGCTCACACAAGAAATATGAATTGAAGTAAAAGAGAGCATCAAGAAGCAAATTCAAAAAACATTTAAGTCTAACCCACTTTCTATGCATAGGAATCTTGTAAAGAAACAAGTCATGAAAGCACAAAGCAACAAGCATAGTAAAGCAAAACAAGTGCAACTTCAAGACTTTCAACATAAAGAGGGGAAGCTTAATATTATTGTGATGCATAAAACCATGTTTCCCTCTCTCATAATAACTTTCAGTGGCACCAGGAATAAAATTAACAATATAACTATCACATAAAACATTCTTATCATGAGCCACATGCATAAAAGAATTAATACTCCCCACATAAACATAGTCATTCTTATTAATTATAGTGGGAGCAAATTCAACAAAATAGCTATCATTATTATTCTCATCACCATAATCATCAAATATAGGAGGCATATTGTAATCATAATTAATTTTCTCCTCAATAGTAGGTGGACTGAAAATATCATATTCATTATTGCAATCATCACATATTGGAGGTATAGTATCATCATAAGCAATAGAGTAGTTATCTTCCAAAGTGTGTTCGTCTGTAAACATATCATCATTGGAAGGAACATGGATATCACTAATAGTACAGTAATTATTAATATCATCATTTTTAGAATTGGTACCGAAGAGATTTTCAATATCAAAAGTAGTGTGCTTTTCCTAATCATGATCACTACTATAGGTAACAGGCATAGGAACATCATCGGGTTCAGACTCATCAAAAACTATAATAGGAGCAACAGGCTTAGGAGAAAATACCGTTTCCTCTCTCCTTTTACTCCTCCTTTTATTCTTTTTCTTCTTCTCTTTAGGAGGGAGAGGCTTGAAAGGAAGCTTTTCCATATACCCTGGTTCATTGTTAGAGACAATAGAAGAAACTTTGGAGGATTCCTCCTTTTCATTAATAAGAACAAAACACATATTTGCCCTATCATATCTTGGTAAAACCTCATTTTTTATAATATTTTGTATGTAAGTATTTGCGTGGCAATTATCAACACAATAAATATGACAACCATGCAGGACACTATTCATATCAAAAGCACCCATATCTGCCAAAGAGGTTTTTCTTGATAACTCTTCACATCCCAAAAATAATGTAAGTTCATCATGCTGATTAGGAGTGATCATGTCATCACAATACAAACTTGCAGTACTCATTGGATTAGAAGGGCTATTATTATGGCCTGAGCATTGAAAATTGAAATGACCCACTTCAAAGCAAAGTTCACAAATAAAAGGATAAAGGGCACAAACTTTTTTACCAAGATCATTTAAAGCCCTATACCACAGTCTAGTTTTTTCATTCCTGTGAGTGATACAATATTCTTCTTCAATTTGATTATCCTCACAGGGTCTATGTATTCCATAAAAATTAACATGCTTATAAGAAGTAGTACTTTCAGAGGTTTGAGCATGTTTATTGCTATCATTAATAACAATTTCATTTTCCATGCAAGTGTCTTTATAAGGCTCATGATACATGTCCCATTTTTCTTTAGGGGCATTAATATGAGAAGCAAAGGTTCTATAACAATCAACAGGAATTTGAGGATCAAGACCATATTTAGCACTAAGCTCTTGAAAATCAGCAGTTTCAGCGAAAGACTTAATGCAATCATACTCATAGTTTATACCTGGTTCTTTACCTTTGTTGTTATCCCAATCTTCGGTATTTCTTTGAATTGTTTCAAGAAGATCCCACTTAGCTTTGACCTCCTTACTTGTGAAGGATCCCTCTAAACAAGTATCTAGATAGTCCTTGTAATGTCCTGAAAGCCTTGCATAGAAATTATTAATAACAATATTACTGTGGAGCTCATGAATGGGACATTTGAGCATTAGTGACTTCAGTCTCCCCCATGCTTGGGCAATACTTTCTCCATCATGTGGATGAAAATTATAAATGTAATTCCTATCTTTATGAATTTCATCAGGAGGATAAAATTTAGAGTAAAAGAGAGATTCAAGTTCCTTCCACTCCAAATGATGAGGATCATCTAGTAGCTCATACCACTCCCTTGCTTTGCCCTTAAGTGAAATAGGGAATAGCTTCCTCTTAACTTGGTTCGTTGAAATACCTGCACACTTGAACAACTCGCATAATTCATGTATAAAGAGTAAATGATCACCAGGATGGACAGTTCCATCTCCCAAATAACAGTTGTTCATAACACGTTCAACAATTTTTATAGGTATTTTAAAAGAGATGCTTTCAGTATGTGGATTTAAAATATCACAAGTATCATTAGAATTACCACATATGGGAGAGAAAGTATCACCAGAGCAAATTTTCTTCTTTAAAGCTGGGGAATTAAAAAGATCATTTTCATAAAAACTAACTTCCCCAAGCTTAGATGTTTCCATAGCATTGGTAACAAAGGTGTTCAAAAGATTCATACTAATAACATTTCTATTAGCATGCAAAGAAAGTTCCATGGGTTTTTTAATTTTATTTTCAGACAATTCATGTTCTAACTTAGGAAAAATACTAAAAAGCTCTCTAATTTTGTTGTTGTTTTCCATTAAGCCTAACTAGTGAAAACAAGAAACAAAAAGACAAAATTGCAGAATCTAAAGGAAATAACTTCGAGCACTCACACACCAGCTATAGTACTAGAAGATATCTTAGTAGCTAGAGGATGTGAGTACCTTTTACCTTATCTCCCTGGCAACGGTGCCAGAAAATAGCTTGATGTCTACGCACTTCTATTCTTGTAGACAGTTGTTGGGCCTCCAAGTGCAGAGGTTTGTAGAACATCAGCAATTTTTCCCTTAAGTGGATCACCCAAGGTTTATCGAACTCAGGGAGGAAGTGGTCAAAGGTATCCCCTCTCAAGAAACCCTGCAATCAAGATACAAGAAGTCTCTTGTGGCCCCAACACACCCAATACACTTGTCAGGTGTATAGGTGCACTAGTTTGGCAAAGAGATAGTGAAATACAAGTGGTATAGATAATTATAAGTGGTAATGGTGATAGAAAATAGCTTGATGGCATGGAAAAGACTAAAGTAAAATTGAAATAAAGATAGAAGCAAGCAAACATGTAACAGATCTAATAGCAAACGGTGTTTCAGTGCTTAGAAACAAGGCCTAGGGATCTGATGACCCACAAGTATAGGGGGTGTATCGCAGTATTTTCGAGGGAAGTGAAACCCAATTTATTGATTCGACACAAGGGGAGCCACAGAATATTTATAAGCCTTAACAACCGAGTTGTCAATTCAGCTGCACCTGGAAACAATCTTGCTCATAGCAGTTTATAAGTAGCAACAGTTTTGTAGTAGGAATAGTAAAGTAGCTGCAGTAGTAAAGTAAAGACAGGAGTAACAATAGCGAAGAAATGAGATTCGAAAAGGTAGGCATAGGGATGGATGGACGGGCGTTGCATGGACAAGACAATTCACATAGCAATCAGAACATAGGGCAATTGCAGATAAATAAGATAAAGCATCCAAGTACTAGATAATCCTAGGCATGTGTTCCATATATAGTCATACGTGCTTGCAATGAGAACTTGCACAACATCTTTTGTCCTGCCAGCGGGGCCTCAAGGGAACTATCGGCAATTAAGGTGCTCCTTTTAATAGAGCACCGAGCAAAGCATTAACACTCGTGAACACATGTGATCCTCACATCAAAGCCATTCCTCCGGTTATCCCGATTTACACTTCGGGCCTTTGGTTCCGGACAACAACGTGTGTATACAACTTGCAGGTAAGACCATAAACAATACTATCATAATGAATCAATAACATGTTTAGATCTGAAATCATGGCACTCGGGCCCTAGTGACAAGCATTAAGCATAACAAGTCACAACAAAGTCATAAAGCACTAATAGAAGATACTAGGCACCATGCCCTAACAATCTGATGCCATTACATGAACGATCTCATCCAATCCCTACCATACCCATAGCCTATAGCGGGGGATTACTCACTCATAGATGGAGGAAACGTGGATGGTCGATGGAGAAGCGATGGTGATGATGATGGTGATGATCTCCTCCAATTCCCTGTCCCGGCAGGGTGCCAGAATGGAGTTTCTGGTTCCGAATCGAGGAATCTGGTGGTGGCGGCGGAGCGGAACTCTTTCTGGAAAAACGTCGAACCCCCCTGAGTTTTTAGGTCAGAAGGCATCTTATAGGCGAAGAGGGAGACCGAGGGGGTGTCTGGGCGACCAGACCACCCCCTGGCGCGGCCAGGTGGTGTAGCTGGGCCCTAGCCCCACTCCGTCTCATATTCTGGCTCCGGGAGTCTTCTGGTGAAATAGGATTTTTGGCTTTTGTCCTGTCCAATTCCGAGAATATTCATTTTCTGACTTTCCTGGAACCAAAACAGCAGAAAACAGGCAACTGGCACTATGGCTCTTGTTAATAGGTTAGTCCAAGAAATCATATGAAAAGTACTCCAAAGTATGGACAAAACACAAGAAAGTAGATAAAACCAAGCATGGAACATCAAAAATTATAGATACATTTGCAATGTATCAGGATCATACTTTCACTAGTGAAGACTCTCATATAAATATATTCTTCTTTATGATACTACACTGAACTACTCTCCAGTTGGACACTCTA
Source organism: Avena insularis (assembly GCA_023614405.1). Classification (NCBI taxonomy): domain Eukaryota; kingdom Viridiplantae; phylum Streptophyta; class Magnoliopsida; order Poales; family Poaceae; genus Avena; species Avena insularis. The sequence continues at coordinate 136,556,392 of CM042690.1, forward strand.
ATCCATGGTAGGTCTATAACAACACTCCTCAAAGTTTTCTTTCCGCATCTAGATAACCCCACATTGTCACCTTGAGCACTAGATGGTTCAAACAAACACCACAATTTCATAAAGTCATCCAACTCCAAATATAACTCATAAAAGTATTTGAAATCTCTAGCCTAAGTGCCACCATGGTGTGCACACTGTCAACTTCACACACATGGGGAGAGCAGAGATCTATTAAAGCACTTGAGTAGCAAGGTAGATCTATAGATTACAAGCTCATGATCGTAATAAGATCATGCATAGAGAGAGAGATGAACACATAGCTACCGGTAGAACCCTTAGCCTAGAGAGAGAACTACTCCCTCCTCATCATGGGAATCAGCAACGGCGATGGAGATAGTGGTGGAGATCGATGGAGATGGCTCCAGGGGCACTTCCCTGTCCCGGCAGGGTACCAGAACAGAGACTTTCTATCTCCCGAATCTCCCCTTTGGTGGCGGCGGCACTGTGGAACTTTTCATGGCTGGAGGCTTGACTATTTAGGGTTTTCGCATCGGAAGGCTTCTTATAGGCGAAGAGGCAAGATCGGTGGGCGGCCAGGGGGCCCAAACCACCTAGTGGTGCGGCCAGGGCTAGCCCGCGCCACCACATGGTGTGGCCACCATGTGGCCCCTCTCTGTCTCGTCTTCTGGCTCCGTGAGTCTTCCAGTAAAATATCAACTTTGGCTTTTGTCCCGTCCAATTCTGAGAATATTCATTTTCTGACTTTCTAGAACCAAAAACAGCAGAAAACAGGCAACTGGCACTGTGGCATCTTGTTAATAGGTTAGTCCAAGAAAGTGTGTAAAAGTACTCCAAAGTATGGACAAAACATAAGAAAGTAGATATAAAACAAGCATGGAACATCAAAAATTATGGATACGTTAGCAACTTATCAGCTGCTTAGACTGCATGAAGCGCCACTTGGTAATACAGTGGTTATAAAGGTGTACGTTGGGTATTCCGAAGGAATAGTAGATGACATGTGACTGCAAGACCGGGATTTGTTCACCCACATGACGGGTAAAGATACATACGGCCGGCTTGGTGAGTTTACATCCATAAATGTTGCAACATGTGACTTGGTCACGGGTATGTAATATCACTGTAACAAGAAAACAGAACTTGTTGTGAACGAGATTGAACAAGGTATGGGATACCAATGATCGGATCTCAGACAAGTTGTATCGAGAAACAAAAGTACAAGGATGCTACATTTAGCGGTTCAAACGACATTGTCATCAGGAATGCATAGGGGTCACATGGATATCCCTGGTCCCTCTGCTGATCATTGATACAGATCATATCTAGAGCATTCCCGAGCCGTGAGAGGATACACTTAAGGGTACGATGATAGAGATCATTCGTAAGACGGAATCACAGTAGAGAAAGAGAGAAATCGGGAATCGTTCTGCGGAGAGATCCGAAGTTGTTTGGAGAAAGAATAAAGGAAAAGACCTGGAAAAGTGTTTTCAGATAAATGGAAATTTAAATATATATTTCTTATATGTTATTTGTGAATTAATATATTATAAATAATATTTAAATTAGGATTTATAAAAGCAACTTTTATATTAGGCCAAATCCCGGAGGGAAAAGGCCTAGAAGAAAAGCTGCAGAAAAAGAAAAAGAAAAAGGTAAAAACAACCAGCCGCGTGGGCGGCGGATAACCGCCACCGCACACGGCGACGTGCAGCTGGGCTGCGCCAGGCTCTGATACATTGCAAATGTATCTATAATTTTTGATGCTCCATGCTTGGTTTTATCTACTTTCTTGTGTTTTGTCCACACTTTGGAGTACTTTTTATATGATTTCTTGGACTAACCTATTAACAAGAGCCACGATGCTTGCTTTTACTGTTTTTTGGTTCCAGGAAAGTCAGAAAATGAATATTCTCGGAATTGGACAGGACAAAAGCCAAAGTGCCTATTTTTTCGGAAGTCATCAGATGCCAGAATACGAGACAGAGAAGGTCCAGAGGGCGGCCACACCACCTGGCCGTGTGGCCAGGCTTTGCCCGCGCCAGGGGGCGGTGTGGCCAGCCCAGGCACCCCCTTGGCCTCTCCTTCCACCTATATATTGCCCTCGGGACGAAAGCCCTAAGTACCCGATCAAAAATCCAGAAAGAGTCTGTAGCCACCGTCATCTACATCCCTAGATCGGGAGGGATCGAAGCTCTTCGGCACCTGCGGAGAGGGAATTCACCCTAGAGGCCTTCTTCATCACCATGCAAACCTTCGGTGTGATGCATGAGTAGTTCATCCTTGGACTACGGATCCATGTAGTAGCTAGATGGCTGGTTCTCCTCCTTTGTGCTTTCATGTCTAGATCTTGTGAGCTCCGTTCATGATCAAGATCATCTATTTGTAATTTTGCATGTTGTGTTTGCGGGGATCCGATGGATATTGAGATGCTATTTTAGATTGATTATTGATTCTATCATGTCTTTGTTATTTGTGATCTTGCATGCTTTACATTGTTAGTAGCTATCTTGGCCAACTAGATGCTAGCAACTCCAAGAGTTAGTATTTATGCTCAATAGTGGGTTCATGCCTCTGTAACTGGGAAGTGAGAAATCTCTAAGGAACTAGATGTGTTGTTGCTACTAGGGAGAAAACAACAATCCTTTGTTCATAGAACAATCGTATTGTTTACTTTACATGCAATGTAAAGCAATAATCTTGCTTGCAACTTAATCTTCGGAGGGGGTTCGGATGATAATCTGAAGGTGGATTATTAGTCATAGATGCAGTTGGATGGCGGTCTATGTATAATGTTGTAATGCCCAATCAAGTTCCAAAGGAGTCAAGATGATTAGTATATGCATGTATTGCTTTCTCGATGTTTGTCAATTGCCTCGCTGTAATTTGTTCACCCAGCATGTTATCTATCTTAAGGAGAGCCACCTCTAGTGAACTATGGATCCCGGTCCTTTCTTTTACATACAATCTACAAACTGTTTACTGCTTTGTGTTTACTTTCTGGAAACTATTACTTCCTTTCGTTCGATACGTTTAATCCTTTGTTTTCAGAAAAACCGGTGAGATTGACAACCTCATCGCAAGTTGGGGGCAAAGTTCTGTGGTTGTCTTGTGCAGGTCTCCATGTTGCTACTAGCACCGGTAGTGCGCCCTGCCAAGGAAACACCCCAAAGGTGTTGCTAGCTGAGCCTTGGCAGGGCGCACTACCGGTGCTAGTAGCAACACACCTTGCCAATAAGATTCAGTTTCAAAGAAACCAACCATTGATAGAAAGCATGATAAAGCAAGACAATAACAGACCAATGAAAATAACAACTATAGTAGGAACTATTTTTTTTATGTTTTTGATAAAGAAAGCAAACTTGTAAAACTATTTTTTTTGTGTTTTTGATAAAGAAACAAGCAAACAAAGCAAAAGAAACTAAGCAAAACAAAAATAACAAAGTAAAGAGATTGGTTATGAGGGACTCCCCTTGTGAAGATGTCCTTGACTCCCCGGCAACGGCGCCAGAAAAATACTTGATGGCTTGGTGTTGATGTGGACCTCGTTGGGGAACCCCAAGAGGAAGGTATGATGAGCACAGCAGTAAGTTTCCCTCAGTTATGAAACCAATGTTTAATCGAACCAGTAGGAGCAAGGAAACACCCCAAAGGTGTTGCTAGCTGAGCCTTGGCAGGGCGCACTACCGGTGCTAGTAGCAACATGGAGACCTGCACAAGACAACCACAGAACTTTGCCCCCAACTTGCGATGAGGTTGTCAATCTCACCGGTTTTTCTGAAAACAAAGGATTAAACGTATCGAACGAAAGGAAGTAATAGTTTCGAGAAAGTAAACACAAAGCAGTAAACAGTTTGTAGATTGTATGTAAAAGAAAGGACCGGGATCCATAGTTCACTAGAGGTGGCTCTCCTTAAGATAGATAACATGCTGGGTGAACAAATTACAGCGAGGCAATTGACAAACATCGAGAAAGCAATACATGCATATACTAATCATCTTGACTCCTTTGGAACTTGATTGGGCATTACAACATTATACATAGACCGCCATCCAACTGCATCTATGACTAATAATCCACCTTCAGATTATCATCCGAACCCCCTCCAGTATTAAGTTGCAAGCAACAGATTATTGCTTTACGAATTGCATGTAAAGTAAACAATACGATTGTTCTATGAACAAAGGATTGTTGTTTTCTCCCTAGTAGCAACAACACATCTAGTTCCTTAGATATTTCTGTCACTTCCCCAGATTACCAGAGGCATGAACCCACTATTGAGCATAAATACTAACTCTTGGAGTTGCTAGCATCTAGTTGGCCAAGATAGCTACTAACAACAGAAAGCATGCAAGATCACAAATAACAAAGACATGATAGAATCAATAATCAATCTAAAATAGCATCTCAATATCCATCGGATCCCCGCAAACACAACATGCAAAATTACAAATAGATGATCTTGATCATGAACGGAGCTCACAAGATCTAGACATGAAAGCACAAAGGAGGAGAACCAGCCATCTAGCTACTACATGGATCCGTAGTCCAAGGATGAACTACTCATGCATCACACCGGAGGTTTGCATGGTGATGAAGAAGGCCTCTAGGGTGAATTCCCCTCTCCGGCAGGGTGCCGGGAAGAGCTTCAGATCCCTCCCGATCTAGGGATGTAGATGACGGTGGCTACAGACTCTTTCTGGATTTTTGATCGGGTACTTAGGGCTTTCGTCCCGAGGGCAATATATAGGTGGAAGGAGAGGCCAAGGGGGTGCCTGGGCTGGCCACACCGCCCCTTGGCGCGGGCCAAGCCTGGCCACACGGCCAGGTGGTGTGGCCGCCCTCTGGACCTTCTCTGTCTCGTATTCTGGCATCTGATGACTTCCGAAAAAATAGGCACTTTGGCTTTTGTCCCGTCCAATTCCGAGAATATTCATTTTCTGACTTTCCTGGAACCAAAAACAGCAGAAAACAGGCAACTGGCACTGTGGCTCTTGTTAATAGGTTAGTCCAAGAAATCATATGAAAAGTACTCCAAAGTGTGGACAAAACACAAGAAAGTGGATAAAACCAAGCATGGAACATCAAAAATTATAGATACATTTGCAATGTATCAACATCCCCAAGCTTAACTCCTGCTCGTCCTCGAGTAGGTAAGTGATAAAAAGAAAGAATAATTTTTGAGGTGACATGCACCATCAAAGACTTGATCAAAGTATTTGTAAAACATTCAAAGCTGGGATCATAGTACTTCAATCATAACATGAAAGACAAAGTTCTAGCAATAAGACAAAGAAACTATGATGCAACATGAAAAGGCACAAACAAAAGATTCATGAATAACAATGCTTTGCAGGACGTTTGTTTGTTTCACATAAAGAAAACATAGCATAATAGTATTCAGCTTGTCCCTCATAGAGTAGCAAATATAAATGCATAGGACACCTTCAAAGTTCATAAGAGTGACTAGATACAAATAGTTTAAAACAAGCAATATCAAGGTATGCATCAATCAACAAGTCTTGGGACAATGCACATAGAACTAAGAATGGCCACTATGCTCTCAAAGTAGGTGCACAAAGGTAGAGGGTGGAGACTCAATATAATGGTGGAAGAAAGGCCTTCATAAAAGGAAGCAGAGACTCAAGTTTCATAAAGAGCTTCCAAAAATTATGGTACTTATAGCTTTCAGCTCTCATTGCCCCTATCATAAGCATCTTGAAGTGATTAAGGTTAAAGTGAACAAACTATGGTGTACATGCTTGCCGAAGTATAAGTTAGAAATCTCATGTCCCTTGTATACGAGGGCCGCTCCTCATGCTACTCAAGTTTAGTCACCGTTAAGTTCTTGTCATCGTAAGTACATGTGTATCATAGAGAAACGCCAACGGGGTACCCCTTGCCCGATGATATGGAAGAATCCCCATATCAAAATGACAAGGCAAGCAGACAACGAGCATCTCAGCAATCTTCTTGTATACCATGGGAATATGGTGCTTTTTTCGCTCTTTCCTCTTTTCATAATCTTTTTTTTCTTTTTCTCTTTGTTCTCAATATAGGACTCCTTTTTTATAAGAAGAATGCTTCATAGACAGCTCATTATGGTTACGCTGCAGGTTTCCACCATGTCAGCATGGATTAGACCGGCGGCCCAGGCATTTCTCTAACACATATACATAACTCCATGGACTTACAAGGTCTCCTTTCATTTCACACCGACGACATCCATATATAAAAGAGCATGATATCAAGTAGGTACAAGTACCAAGTGCAATGTGGAAAGCGTTCCCCATGACAGCATGGTTCTGCTAATTCCCAACAAATAAGTGCAAGCATATACAACATAGACAACACAATGGTTCAAGTTTATTAAGGGCAAGAAAAGTAAAGTGTGCCATCAAGTTCGTGAGAGCTTTAATCACTAGTTTTCTCATAACAAGTTCAATTCGGGAGGTAAACAAAAGCATGAATACTTCGAATAGCATAAGCTAGTAGGTAGGTATGGTGGACTCTTTGGAATAACTTGGTTTAGGGATTTGGATGCATGAGTGGAACTCATACTTGGTTGTGGAGGCTAGCAAAAGACTGGGAGCGAGAAACTAACAGAGCAATAATGGCCATAATCATGCAGAGCGATAAAACATCATTGATCAAAGCATAAAGTGATACTACAAGTTGAAAACTAAAGGATCATAAAGGCTATGGTGACTTGAGGTAGTTATAACATGGTGTGAGCATGCGCCAAGTCAACCCAAATAAAGCATTAAAGGAGAATACCACTATACTATGCTTTATTATGCTAAAACAACGCATGATTCATCCAAGGCACATTAAGCAATCTCAATTGTTTATAACAAGTCATGCTACCACAAAGAATACTAAGCATAAAGCCAAAACAATATCAAGCATGGCATGACAAAGCATAGGCCACAGTCAAAAACAAGCTCTTTTTACCACATAAGCATGAACTTTCCTACTCTTTTCCAAACCACACCAAACTATTTGCAAACCAATGTATGAAAGAGGGGGTCCAACCAATTTATTCAGCAAACTAAACAAACAAAAGCAAAAGAAAAACCAAAAAAAAAACGAAAAAGAAGATGCTCCAAGAACAACACAACTGTGCATGAAACAATAAAAATGAAGCGTTTGAAAGAAACCTGGGATTTTTATTGATGAAGAAGGGGATGCCCAGGGATGCCTTGGGCATCCCCAAGCTTTGATGCTTGTACTTCTTGGATATTTCTTGGGGTGACACACGTGGCCTCCCCAATCTTGAGCTTTAGTCCATCCTTCATCTCATTACTCATTCCTTCCATACACCTGAATTTTTTCCTTCATACAAAACTTCACACAATCTTTATTAGCAACATTAGTGCACTCAAGATAATAAGTCTTAAGGTTCAGTTCTAACACCAATAAACTTCCATTAGAACACTAGCTACTGAATCACTTCCCTCAAAAAGCTCAATTCCCCAAAAGAACTCAAAAAGGAATCAACAAGAAGCAAATGCAGAAAATGGCAGAAATCTATCAAAACAGACCAGCAGGTAAAGACGAATTTTTTCGAAGACCTTATGTTCCTCAAATCAAAAAGTGTTGAGCTAACGAAAGTTAGATAACAACCTGGGTCAGAAGCACAAAAATTCACGCGTCAAAAAGACGTTCAGAGATTTTACACGAATTTTTACGGTGAAGCACAGAAATCTGTTTCGGGACAGCAACTTTCCCAATCATTACTTCTCTCTCATTAGATGTTACTCTTGGCACAAAAAGCAAATAAAAAGGATAAGGCGCGGTTATTACTGAAGTAATAACTTTCAAGACTCATCTAAAACTTTTGGGTTATCTCCCAATAAGTACTTTTCTTTAACGCCTTTAAGTTAGGCATAAGAAGCAAGAAAAAGGATCAAGTGTTCTCAAATGAAGAAGCATTAAGATTAATACCAGAAATATCTTCAACAAGGCAAGGTATATCATCCAAATAAGTTCTAGAGGATCCTCTCTCAATGCTCTTAGGTCCACTATTTTCATCAAAAGGGTTTTCAGGAACAATCCAATCAAGATTCTTTTCTATGACTTCATGTATTGCTACTAGTTTGAAGGGTATTGGTATCTTAGGTTCCTCCCCATTAGGTTCGGTTTTGTTCATCTTTTCTCGTGTACCAACAACATCTACACATGAGCCTAGCATATTGAAACGTTCAAAGACTTTTCTAGCTTCCTTGGCAACATCATAGAACTCCTTCAACAAAGTTTCTAGAATAAAATCCCTCTTTTCAGGGTCCTCAATTTCTTTAAGCTTAAGAAACATTACTTGCATTAAGGGGTTGAGGTTAACAAACCTAGCTTCCAACATGTGAATTAAAGAAGCTGTAGTGATCTCATAGTTTAGAGCAAGTTCTGCAAGGGATCTATCCTCAGTATCTTCATGCTTACTAACATGATTAAATAATTCTTCAATATTATCTTTCCCAATTATAGAACCACTACCAATTGAAAGGTCTTTCAGGGTGAATTTAGGGATCAACATGGTGAGCTAAGGAAGAGGTGACAACTAAAGGAGACTCAAATTTTTTGTGTTTTTCAAATAAGAAAGCAAACTAGTAAAACTAATTTTTTTGTGTTTTTGATAAAGAAACAAGCAAACAAAGCAAAAAGAAACTAAGCAAAACAAAAATAACAAAGTAAAGAGATTGGTTATGAGGGACTCCCCTTGTGAAGATGTCCTTGACTCCCCGGCAATGGCGCCAGAAAAGTACTTCATGGCTCGGTGTTGATGTAGAGCTTGTTGGGAACCCCAAGAAGAAGGTATAATGAGCACAGCAGCAAGTTTCCCTCAGTTATGAAACCAAGGTTTAATCGAACCAGTAGGAGCAAGGAAACACCCCAAAGGTGTTGTTAGCTGAGCCTTGGCAGGGCGCACTACCGGTGCTAGTAGCAACGTCGAGACCTGCACAACACAACCACAAAACTTTGTCCCTAACTTGCGATGAGGTTGTCAATCTCACCGATTTTGCTGAAAACAAAGGATTAAACGTATCGAATGGAAGGAAGTAATAGTTTGCAGAAAGTAAACACAAAGCAGTAAACAGTTTGTAGATTGTATGTAAAAGAAAGGACCGGGATCCATAGTTCACTAGAGGTGGCTCTCCTTAAGATAGATAACATGCTAGGTGAACAAATTACAACGGGGCAATTGACAAACATCGAGAAAGCAATACATGCATATACTAATCATCTTGACTCCTTTGGAACTTGATTGGGCATTACAACATTATACATAGATCGCCATCCAACTTCATCTATGACTAATAATCCACCTTCAGGTTATCATTCGAACCCCCTCCAGTATTATGTTGTAAGCAACAGATTATTGCTTTACGAATTGCGTGTAAAGTAAACAATACGATTGTTCTATGAACAAAGGATTGTTGATTTCTCCCTAGTAGCAACATCACATCTAGTACCTTAGAGATTTCTGTCACTTCCCCAGATTACCAGAGGCATGAACCCACTATTGAGCATAAATACTAACTCTTGGAGTTGCTAGCATCTACATGGCCAAGATAGCTACTAACAATGGAAAGCATGCAAGATCACAAATAACAAAGACATGATAGAATTAATAATCAATCTGAAATAGTATCTCAATATCCATCGGATCCCCGCAAACACAACATACAAAATTACAAATAGATGATCTTGATCATGAACGGAGCTCACAAGATCTAGACATGAAAGAACAAAGGAGGAGAACCAGCCATCTAGCTACTACATGGATCCGAAGTCCAAGGATGAACTACTCACGCATCACACCGGAGGCTTGCATGGTGATGAAGAAGGCCTCCAGGGTGAATTCCCCTCTTCGGCAGGGTGCCGGGAAGACCTTCAGATCCCTCCTTATCTAGGGATGGAGATGACAGCGGCTACAGACTCTTTCATGGATTTTTGATCGGGTACATAGGGTTTTTGTCCTGAGGTCAATATATAGGCGGAAGGAGAGGCCGACGGGGTGCCTGGGCTGGCCACACCACCCCCTGGCGCGGGCCAAGCCTAGCCGCGCGGCCAGGTGGTGTGGCCCCCTCTGGCCCTTCTCTGTCTCGTATTCTGGCATCTGATGACTTCTAGAAAAATAGGCACTTTGGCTTTTGTCCCGTACAATTCCAAGAATATTCATTTTCTGACTTTCCTAGAACCAAAAACAGCAGAAAACAGGTAGCTGGCATTGTGGCTCTTGTTAATAGGTTAGTCCAAGAAATCATATGAAAAGTACTCCAAAGTGTCGACAAAACACAAGAAAGTGGATAAAACCAAGCATGGAACATCAAAAATTATAGATACATTTGCAATGTATCAAGGTCTTCAAAAAAAATCGTCTTTACCTGCTGGTCTGTTTTGGCAGAATTCTGCCATTTTCTGCATTTGCTTCTTGTTGGTTCTTTTTTGAGTTTTTTTGGGGAATTGAGCTTTTTGAGGGAAGTCCCTCAGTAGCTAGTGTTTTAATGGAAGTTTATTGGTGTTTGAACTGAACCTCAAGACTTATTATCTTGAGTGCACTAATGTTGCTAATAAAGATTGTGTGAAGTTTTGTATGAAGGAAAAATTTCAGGTGTATGGAAGGAATGAGTAATGAGATGAAGGATGGACTAAAGCTCAAGCTTGGGGATGCCATGCGTGTCACCCCAAGAAATATCCAAGAAGTACAAGCGTCAAATCTTGGGGATGCCCAAGGCATCCCCCTCTTCATCAATAAAAATCCCAGGTTTCTTCCAAACGCTTCATTTTTATTGTTTCATGCACAGTTGTGTTGTTCTTGGAGCGTCTTCTTTTTCGTTTTCATTTTGGTTTTTCGTTTGCTTGGTTTGCTTAGTTTGCTGAATAAATTGGTTGGACCCCCCCTTTCATACATTGGTTTTCAAATAGTTTGGTTTAGTTTGGAAAAGAGTAGGAAAGTTCATGCTTAAGTGGTAAAGAGAGTTTGTTTTTGACTATGGCCTATGCTTTGTCATGCCATGCTTGATATTGTTTTGGCTTTATGCTTAGTATTCTTTGTTGTAGCATGACTTGTTATAAACAATTGAGATTGCTTAACGTGCCTTGGACGAATCACGCGTTGTTTTAGCATATTAAAGCATAGTATAGTGGTATTCTCCTTTGATGCTTTATTTGGGTTGACTTGGCACATGCTCACACCATGTTATGACTATCTCAAGTCACCATAGCCTTTATGATCCTTTAGTTTTCAACTTGTAGTATCACTTTTTGTTTTGATCAATGATGTTTTGTCGCTCTGCATGATTATGGCCATTATTACTCTCTTAGTTTGTCGCTCGTAGTCTTTTGCTAGGCTCCACAACCAAGTATGAGTTCCACTCATGCATCCAACTCCCTAAGCCAAGTTATTCCAAAGAGTCCACCATACCTACCTATTAGCTTATGCTATTCCAAGTATATTCATGCTTTTGTTTATCTTCCAAATTAAACTTGTTATGAGAAAACTAGTGATTAAAGCTCTCACGAACTTGATGGCACACTTTACTTTTTTGCATCTAATAAACTTGAACCATTGGGTCCTTATTTTTTGCGTATATGCTTGCTCTTTATAAGTTGAAATTAGCAAAACCTCATGGGGAACGCTTTCAACATTGCACTTGTACTTTGTACCCCATTGATATCATGTTCTTTTCCTTATGGATCCCGGCGGTGTGAAATAAAAGTGGAACTTGTAAGATCATGGAGTTTGTATGTGTGTTAGAGAAATGCCTAGGCCGCTAGCCTAAGACATGCCTAATCATGGTGGAAACTTGTAGCATCACCATAATGAGCACTCTATGAAGCATCCTCAATAAAAACCTATGCAAATAGCAAATAAAAAGATCGCTGAGATGCTCATTATCTGCTTTCCTTGTCATTTTGATTATGGGATAGCTCTTGTATCATGTGCAAGGGGTACCCCATTGGCGGTTCTTTATGATACATATGTACTTGCAATGACAAGAGCTTACTTGTGACTAAAGTTGAGTAGCATGAGGATCGGTCTTCGTAAGTAAGGGGCATGAGATTTTGGTTTATAACTTGTCAAGCATATCCTCTTAGTTGTGTCACTTTAACCTTAATCACCTTCAAGATGCTTATGATAGGGGCAATGAGAGCTGAAAGCTATAAGTACCATAATTTTTGGAAGCTCTTTATGAGACTTGAATCCCTACTTCCTTCTATGAAGGTCTTTCTTCCACCATTATATTGAGTCTCCACCTTCTTTCTTTATGCACTTACTTTGAGAGCATAGTGGCCATTCTTAGTTCTATGTGCATTGTCCCAAGACTAGTTGATTGATGCATAACTTGATATTGCTTGTTTTAAACTATTTGTATCTAGTCACTCTTATGAACTTTGAAGGTGTCTATGCATTTATATTTGCTACTCTATGTGGGACAAGCTGAATACTATTATGCTATGTTTTCTTTATGTGAAACAAACAAACATCTTGCAAAGCATTGTTATTCATGAATCTTTTGTTTGTGCCTTTTCATGTTGCATCATAGTTTCTTTGTCTTATTGCTAGAACTTTGTCTTTCATGTTATGTTTGAAGTACTATGATCCCAGCTTTGAATGTTTTACAAATACTTTGATCAAGTTTATGATGGTGCATGTCACCTCAAAAATTATTCTTTCTTTTTATCACTTACGTACTCGAGGACGAGCAGGCGTTAAGCTTGGGGATGTTGCTACATTGCAAATGTATCTATAATTTTTGATGCTCCATGCTTGGTTTTATCTACTTTCTTGTGTTTTGTCCAGACTTTGGAGTACTTTTCATATGATTTCTTGGACTAACCTATTAACAAGAGCCATAGTGCCAGCTGCGTATTTTCTGCTGTTTTTGGTTCCAGGAAAGTCAGAAAATGAATATTCTCGGAATTGGACGGGACAAAAGCCAAAGTGCCTATTTTTCGGAAGACATCTGGAGCCAGAATACGAGACAAAGAAGGGCTGGGGGCCGACCACACCACCTGGCCGTGCGGCCAGGCCTGGCTCGCGCCTGGGGGTGGTCTGGCCGACGCAAGCACCCCCTCGGCCTCTCCTTTCGCCTATATATTGCCCTCGGGACCAAAACCCTAAGTACCCGATCAAAAATACACGAAAGAGTGTATAGCCGCCATCATCTCCATCCCTAGATCGGGAGGGATCTGAAGCTCTTCCCGGCACCCTGCCGGAGAGGGGAATTCACCCTGAGGCCTTCTTCATCATCATGCAAGCCTCCGGTGTGATGCGTGAGTAGTTCATCTTTGGACTACGGGTCCATGTAGTAGCTAGATGGCTGGTTCTCCTCCTTTGTGCTTTCATGTCTAGATCTTGTGAGCTCCGTTCATGATCAAGATCATCTATTTGTAATTCTGCATGTTGTGTTTGCGGGGATCCGATGGATATTGAGATGCTATTTCAGATTGATTATTGATTCTATCATGTCTTTGTTATTTGTGATCTTGCATGCTTTCCGTTGTTAGTAGCTATCTTGGCCAAGTAGATGCTAGCAACTCCAAGAGTTAGTATTTATGCTCGATAGTGGGTTCATGCCTCTGGTAATCTGGGGAAGTGACAGAAATCTCTAAGGTACTAGATGTGCTGTTGCTACTAGGGAGAAATCAACAATCCTTTGTTCATAGAACAATCGTATTGTTTACTTTACATGCAATTTGTAAAGCAATAATCTGTTGCTTGCAACTTAATACTGGAGGGGGTTCGGATGATAACCTGAAGGTGGATTATTAGTCATAGATGCAGTTGGATGGCGGTCTATGTATAATGTTGTAATGCCCAATCAAGTTCCAAAGGAGTCTAGATGATTAGTATATGCATGTATTGCTTTCTCGATGTTTGTTAATTGCCCCGCTGTAATTTGTTCATCCAGCATGTTATCTATCTTAAGGAGAGCCGCCTCTAGTGCACTATGGATCCCGGTCCTTTCTTTTACATACAATCTACAAACTATTTACTTCTTTGTGTTTACTTTCTGCAAACTATTACTTCCTTCCATTCGATACGTTTAATCCTTTGTTTTCAGTAAAACCGGTGAGATTGACAACCTCATTCCAAGTTGGGGGCAAAGTTATATGGTTGTGTTGTGCAGGTCTCCACGTTGCTACTAGCACCGGTGTGCGCCCTGCCAAGGCTCAGCTAACAACACCTTTGGGGTGTTTCCTTGCTCCTACTGGTTCGATTAAACCTTGGTTTCATAACTGAGGGAAACTTACTGATGTGCTCATCATACCTTCCTCTTGGGGTTCCCCAGCGATCTCCACATAAACAACGAGCCATCAGGCTCCGACCGAGATGGGATGGGCAGCCGGGCCCACTGGCGCCACCGCTAGCTAGCGTGAGGCGTTAGGCGTCTGGCCACGGCGATCTTGGCCCACCCGGGCTTCCCTCCTCTGTTGGCTTCCGTTCGCGGGGCGCCACGCCGGGCCGGCCCACCCGGGCGTTAGCCTACTCGCCGCCACACGCGGGGGAGACAGGGTGCCGGATGGGCTGCCCAAGGCCCACCCGGCCGGCGGCTGTGCTGTTGGCTGCGGCTGCCATCTTTTTCCTTTTGGGCTGAAATCAACCCATTCGGCTGGCACGAAATTCCTGCCTATTTCCTTTAATCTATTAGTCCCACATGGCTAACCTAATGGGAAGGGCACACCCCCTCCGCCTATATAAAGGGGTGCCCATGGGTGGGATTAAACACACAACTTGAGAAGTCTTGTAGTTGACTTTCTCCCTCCCTCTCTCTATACCTTGTGACCATGGCCCCAAGTCTGGGCTGTGCGATCAAGGCACACCTGCAACACGCCGTTGCGCTGCAGGGATTCCTACCCGGATATCAACTTCCGCACTCCCGGCGGGATCGGGGAGCCAAAGGTCTCATCGTGCACGGATGTGTATGAAGACACGAGGCGCAACACTTGGGGCGCTTAAATGTCGTGAGCCGGAGCTGCTGCACGATGAAGATGAAGAAGGAGCAAGGGGTGACCTGCGAGGAGCTTCGCGACCTTGAGGTCGGCTACGAGTACGACTACTTCAACCACGTTCCCCGCGGAACATTAACCGCGTACAGTCTACAAGGGTATGTATTCTCTACGCATTGGCCGTTACCGCATTACTATATAGATAGATCCTAGATAGTTTTGGGGTTCCATCGTAGGAAATTTTTTGTTTTCTGCTGCGATCCCCTTCAATGGGTCCCGCGAATCTACCCCAAGACTTCTTCGTATGAGGGTTGACCAATGGACTTTTGTCTTTGCTTAGGTTAGGTTAGGTCATAGAAACATGGTAGAACAAGTTTGATCAAGATTCCACTGGTTTTCCCTCTGGTTGACCGTGGTGGGGCTTTTTGGCTACACACGTGCAGAACCTTTCTAAGTGTTATCACATGCGCGTGATTAGTATCGCACCCGGGAGCTAGATATTGTAATTCTCAATAGCCCACCACACTTTTGCACATACTCTAGGTCCACATGCATGTTTTTGTGCGATTCCGGTGCTCCGGCAATCTTTCTCCAGCGAAAACACCGGTTTGTGGGCCCTGGCGGTCTACCCCGCTATCCTTCTCTGCACGAGGTTCTACCAATGTACTTTTTCATTGATTTAGGTTTCTTTAGACCATAACTACATGGAAAACCATGTTTGGGACCCTGTACCACATTGTAGCCCCGGGTATACCCGTAGTGGGACCGTTCCACCTACACGTTTAGGACTTTTCTAAATGTTATCGCATAAATGTGAAGAAGGTCACACCCGGGGGCCATGTATTCCATCTATGGGCATCCCACCACACTTTTGCACATACCCTAGGTACACATCAAGGATTTGGGAGGCGTCCCAGTGCTTTGGTGCTCGTTTTCTACGCAAACCCTATACGTGGGTCCTGTGGATCTACCCTCTAGAATTTTTTGTATCACTAGTGGAAATAGGGCCTCTTGTCCCGGTTTGTAAGGGTCTTTAGGCCCGGTTGTGTAACCGGGACAGGGCAATCGGGACTAAAGCCCCATACCTTTAGTCCCGGTTGTGTTGCGAACCGGGACGAAAGGGGATCCACGTGGCCGCTGTCTAGATCGAGGGGGGAGGACCATTCGTCCCGGTTCGTATTACGAACCCGGATCTATGTTTCTCTGCCGCGGCAGCATTTTGGGCACTTTTTGTGCCGTGGCAGAGAATTCATTTTGTAATTTTCCATTTATTTATTTTCTTTTTATTTTGTGTTTTGCACTTAGCAATGAAGGAACCCTTATATCACACAACATCGTCATGAATATAGAGATCAAAGTGTCGAACATATTACATACGGTACACGAGTTTCATGCATATATACAATATAATGTATTTTACGATCCCTATTCCACTATCAACATCTCCGATAGTATTCTCCTTTTCGATCTAGGACCTCTACATCGAAGAATCCCGCAATTTCTTCTTGAATTGCTCATACGTGATCCTTTGATAGAAGATCGTCCCGCAACCGTTCGATCTAATTTAAAGGAGTCAACATATATGAATGAAACTAAACACAATTGATGGTAATAAAATAAAATTGTGAATATTGTTTACGTTCTCGAAGTTGTTCTAAATTTCTTCCCGTCTTATAGGTCGTGACGAATAAACTCGCAAACATAGTAGCCACATAAATTATTTCCGTCTTCCTGCCTCAGGCACTTTACAAGAACAGAGTTCAATCTAAAATAATAATCAAGCATGATAATGGTATCGAAACTAGAATTAAAAAGATGCACGGATCTAGCTGATAGTACTTACATCTAGTGGTTCAAATGTAAGATCCTCTTTCTAGGCATCCTTAGCCTTGTTGGTGAACAGTTTTCAAGCGCTGCCCGGCAAAAAAATGAATAAAAGGAGTTATTAATTACTTGATATCAAAAAATGAACGAAAGTTCCCGATATAGTGTCATAATGATTGAAATTACCGGTGAAGCATTTCCTGCATGTCTGCCCACTTCGCAAGGGGTTAACATTTCGAGTCCATGACTTGTACTACTCATTTGTCAGGTTGAATGATTAGCAGAATAAAGTGGAAGCTGCGCACGCATAACTTATCAATTATACACTTAACGTCGAGTAAGGGAAATAGAATGTGTACAAGACAATAACACTGACTCGAAGTTATAAGGTAATAATATTTCCGTTTTGATTTCTTAAAACCATAACGACTTTACAAATTTATCCTCTGTATCCTTGGGATATTCTTGGACATTATGTTCCTGAATCCTATATGTGTCAATGAACCCAATATCATAGATTCTTCCTCTTTTGCATTTAAGAATCTTTATTCTGCATAATATAGTGAGTATGAGTATACATGCAATAAACGAGATGAGCTAGCTAGAGACTTAATTACAGAAATAATACTTATAGAGAATAGACACTGAATATGGGATATATGCCATAAAACCTACACCATAAACTCTTTTTTTTGCAATGACATAATTTTGTGACATATATCTCATATTTTGTTGATAAAATTTGTGTACGGAGTTTTTCTTAATTTATGTGTGTGCCCGTTAAACTGGGAGTTCCCCGTTTGCCAAATCTAATAATAGATCCACCAAAAATATATCAATACATCTACAGTATAAAAAGATCCACCATGTTCATTTGCAACAAAAAAAAGGTCGTGGAAAATGGTAAAGACATGTTGGCCAGCCATGTCAACGACACATCCGTATGTACACTCGCTCAGCTCGTACATACAAATATGTGGAAAAGACAACAACTAAACCGACAAGTAAAGAAAAACTAAACCGGCAAGTAAAAAAACTAAACTAAACCGGAGACAACGCCTCATCCGGCGACTCCAGCGTCTCTTCCGGCTCCGAGGCTTTCGCCGCCACCGTCGGCGGCGACGAGATCACGCACCGGCACATTGGGCACGTCCTGTGCGAGTGCAGCCACAAGTCGATGCACTCCATGTGGAAGACGTGCCTGCAGGCCGGCAGCTGCCGCACCATCTCGCCGCCGTGGACGCCCTCCAGGCAGACCGGGCAAATCACCACGTAGGCCGGGACAGCCTCCTCGCCGTGGTCACCACCGCTACCTTCCTCCACCGGGCACACGTACGCGAACGCGGCCGGCACGTCCGCGGGCGCGCACGCGCACCCGCCTCTAGCCGTAGTGAGAGGAAGCACCGGGCTCGCCGGCCTCTCCTCCCGGCGGCGCCGAAGCCAATACGTTCTGGGCGCGAGGCAGCCGAGGACGACGAGCAGCAGCGCGGCCGTGGCCGCGAAGGCGCCGGCCTTGAGGACGCTGGCGGTAGCACCGAGCAGGCAGCAGAACAGGAGGGTGGCCACGCAGGCGACGGCGACGCCGTAGAAAGCGCGGAGCTTGGCCACCTCGTTGTCGCGGTCGCCGTCGTTGTTGCTGTCGTCGCCGTCTCCGTTTCGGGAGCGCCAGCTCGCCGAGAGCCTCGGGTAAAGGTTGAGCATGATGAGCTGAGAACTGAGAGTTGGAGCTTAACGAGTTGTGTTGTCGTGCTTGCTGTTGATCGGGAGTTGGAGCTTAACGAGTTGTGATGGAATGCTGCCACCAACGTTTCCGCGGCAATTTATAGTGTTCGTCTCGGAGATTAATCCTATAAGACCGGGTCTATTAATAGACACTCCTCTATAACTGACACGTGTCTATTTTTTTTCAGTTTTCTAGTTTTTTTAATCAGTTTAAAATTTAATGGAGCAGCAGTTTTGTATTTATGTGGGTCTATCCTTCATGATAATAGACCGGGTCTTATAGAATTAATTTCCGTTCGTCTCCCATTTTGGCGTATGGTTTTGGCGTCTCCCATTTTAAAATATGGAAACTAGTCGCTGCTTGCTGCCTCACGGCAGGGATAAAAAAAATGGTTGTGTTGCATTGACGTGTTGACTTCGTGGTGTCCAGACGTACGGCAACCACGGAATTGCCACGGCTCACTTGCTTATCCTTTTTTTTTTCCATTTTTTATATTTTCGAATCTCCAATGTGGTGTCTATATGATATCTCTTGAGTTTTCGGAAGTAAGACGCTAGTTTTGTTACTCTGTAGGTGAATGAGTGTGGATAAATTGAGGCCGAGCTTTAGAGGACTTTATTCTTAAAAGTTTGAAAATCATATGGACAAGTTTTAAATTTTTTAATAGAAATATAGATTTATTAAATGATGTAAGTGTGAAATTCTTTAATATGGGCTACACAAAATGACAAAACCTAACAAATTTTGTAGTTTTGAAATGTGCACTCTTCGGATTACTCAGATTCACAAAGTATTTCAGGTTAATATTTTACACGTCATAGTATAGATCATCGACTATATTCAGGTTTTTATCAAAATATTTTAACTAAAATACAATTTTCATTTTAGAAAATGAAGGGCATCCTGGAGCTCGCCTCCATTAACAGGGCTCAATCTGGGAGGCACTAGCGGAAACTTTTAGAGGCCAAAAGGCCCATGTCCCCAACTCAATTAAAATTTACGCAATATTACTTAGCATTTGCCATCTTTGATCATGCAAAACACAAAATACTTCAAATTAACCTCCTCGGTTTTCATCTAATGTCTTTTGACTCCTCCTACAGTTATTTTCAAGGTCTGTCACTGCTGGGAGGCGTTGGAGGATGCCAAGTGACCACGTTGAGGCTGCATTCCCTCCATTTTTAGTTAAATCTTCTTTATAGTCAGTTCGGCTTACACAAAGACAATGCATCTAAGATCGTATAAAGAGAATGCAAAAAATAGGGTGGACATCATGTAAATAGTACTCCCTCCATCTCAAAATAAACGTCAAAAATTTATTAAAATTTGGATGTATCTAGTACTAAACAGTATTTAGATACATTTAAATTTAGAAAAAAAATTGCGACATCTATTATGAGATGGAGGGAGTATTATTTATACACTTGGTTTAAACCTCTAAAGTTGACTTGTATTGTAACATAAGTATAAATGTATTTTTCAGAAAATATGTTGTATAGTTCTGTATTTCTCATATTCTATGAAAACATATTGGTCTAGCTTGGTTGGACGGACACATGCCATCTTCTTGCTTGTGAATAACGCATGTATGCGTGAGTTTGATCATATAAGCTATTTAATTTGGTTACTTATTTACTACTTCTTCGGCCCCAAAATATAAGACATTTTTGCAAGTTGTATTTTGCAAGCTAAAACAACTTGCAAAAACATCTCATATTGGGGGTCAGAGGGAGTATAAAGTTTACGGAGAAGAGTACAATGTGTGTCGTGTGTCGGTGACATGATGCCAAAAAAACCTTTTTGCGGAAAGAACTTATTAGTGACATGGAATTTAGTATTGCTGATAATCATATGCTGCTACTTAATTTTTAGTATAAAGAGTGTTGGTATCTATATGTTACTTGAATTACTCCCTCTGTTTCAACAAAAGAGTATTGTGTTCATTATGATAAGTCGTTGACCAACAATTGATAAGTATGTGATTTCTCTGATGCAAAATCACTATAATAACAAATTACTTTTGAAAATGAATCTACGACATAAATTTCATGTCATATAGTCTTTTATTCATTGAGTAATTGTTGGTCAAAATCTTGTCTTAAGCGAAATGCCATGCTTTTACAAAAGTGAAGGAGAATTATGCATGCCAGGGCTTCAAGGCTCGAGACCACATTTTTTTGGACATTTTTGAATTCTTTATGTAAATCATCAAAATAAATCGATGTAACGGAATATTGATGCTGTCTATTTGGATGAACAGTAATAGTAGAAAGACATGGACTAAAATAGACCATCATATATAATCCACTAAAATGCGAAATACGATCCCTAGCATTGTTATAAGGGTTTTTATCATTTTTGTCACTATGACCAACCCGAAACTCAATTTTGCCATTTGACTGATCGAAACTCTAATCTTGTGTAGCACCCCGATAAAACCACTACTAAAAAATCGCTTGTTGTTTTTATTTTGTGCATCATAATGATAACATGCTCATGTCATCATGCCACATTGCATTTGAGCATCATCATCATCATCATGCATATGTTTGTCTAAAACTATTTTCTAAAAGTCTATCTTTGTTTTCTAAATATCCCTGTCTTTATTTCAAATCAAATCCCTAGATCTATCCGGATCTTTTATTTGCCTAAAAACAAATTATAAAATGATTTTATAAAATAAAATAATAATAATAGTTTGTATCGAGGAAGGCCGCCACCGGCCAGGCCAAATGGCCCAGCTGGCAGCAGCCCACCACCCCGAACTTAACCTAACTCAAACCCTAAACTAAATCTACCTACCCAACCACCCAGCTGCCACACCCCACACCTGAACCAACCTTCACACTCGCGCGTTGCAGCCCTACACCGACCCTGCCACGCTGCGCAGCACCGTGCTCTCCCTGGTCCCACCTCTGCATCGCGACGTGCCCATCCCTCCCTCACGCTCGCTCTCGCGCGCCTAGGTACCGACAACCACCCCCGCTCCCCGCGTCCGTTTCCACTCGCTCGTGCAGGAACCCGGCCCCACCCCGCAATTCCCCACCTACCCCCGCTCGACCCCATCTCTCCCTCTCCCCGACGCCGCCTTCCTCGTCCGGATCCCGGCGTCGACCGTCCACGCACGCCGCCGCCGCGCGCCTTGGACCGCCTCTCTGTCCCGAGCTCTGCTAGCGCCGCCATGCTCAACTCCCTCCTGTCCGTGGCCGCGACCGCGTCACTCGCCTCTACCTGCCGTCCTCGGCCGCCGCTCCCCGGCCTCTACTTCGACCTGCAGCTTGCCTCGCCGGCCTCCTCGATTTCGAGCACCGCCGCCTCCCTGCATCCTCCCGAGTCGAGCCTGCCCGCCTCCTCCTCGATCGCCCTGCCGCCCCTCGCTTCCATCGGTCGCGCGCCACCAGGGCCGTCTCCTCCTAGCGCGGTCGCCCAAGCTCACCCGTGGTTGTCGCCGCCTCCTCACCTAGGGCCCACCTCCATCTGCAATCCGCGTTGTCGTGGGTGCCCTCCTCATCGACCGTCGCCCTCTGCATCGCGACCCCGACGCTCCCAGCAGGCCGCCTCCAAGTCCTGCATCGCGAGCCTGCCCAAGCTCCTCCATTGTCCCGTTCCGCGCGCCGCCCACGTGCGTGCCCGTGCTCTTTCCATGCAGCTACTGCATCCATCTTCATGTCCTAGTGTGACTGCAGTGCTACTGCTCCTTTTGGTCACCCCTGATGTGCGCTGCTATACATACCTTTGCGTTGGCCGGCGCTCTGTTTATTTCTTGCTGCCTGAATATGGCTCTGTCCCTGGTGGTCTGCTACTGGTCGTGTAAGTGAAGGAACTTGTGGTGGCCGTGAGGTGATGTTGTGACGATGGTGATGGCCAAGACCGAGACGAGGAGCCATGTTTCGTGCGAGGCTAAGACCGATGCTAAGACCTTTCCATCGACGAGGTCGTCGACATGTAACCGAAGACCCCCGATCACGATCTTCGTCACGGAAGGCCAAGACCCTTCTCGGAACCGAAAATGGCGATGCCCAATTCCAAGATCTCCTTCATGGGACATCAAGTTCTCCTCACGGATCCCGAAGACCGATCCCGGCGCGACTAAACCTAAACCACATCGAACCAAGATCGCCAAACGTCAATGTGTGATTCCCTTTCCAAGACCCCTATTTTTTATAATATATGACATATACTTGTTGCATTTAAATTGTTCATGTTGCATACATGTTTTGTGGTTTGGGGCATTATGCCGCTTCACCTTATATAATTAAATATGGAGTGTTTATGAGGGATACTTTTGTCTTATTCCGGACTCCATTTAAATTTGTATAGCAAACTGATGCCTTGTTAAGTCAACATTTAAATTGCGAGGTATCTAAATAACTCGAACCTTCTATTTAATTGTCGGGACCTCGGTTCCGCTTAAAATTGCCTAGTCGCATCGCATCTTTGCCATGTCATACATCATACATGCTCGATCTTCTACCATAGTATTAAATAGTGCATTCGGTGTTTCTTTTAGTGTTTGCTTCTTCACGGATTAGGCCGTTGAGTGGATGCGAGTACCAACAAGTTCTTTGGATATGTATCTCCAGCAGTGCTTCCCAGGCGAGCAATCTCCCCCTTTCTACCTATTTTGCATTTATAGTCTTTACTTCCTCCTGTTGATCTATTGCTATTCGTGTTGTGATGCTTTAGTTTCCGTGCACCATTTATATTCCTTGCAGCCTCTATATTGCATTGGACACCTCCTATTGCCCGTTGTTTGATAGATAGTCGGCCCTGCGAGTCGTAGTTGCTGACTCAGGTGCTGCTTCGTGTCGTTGTTGTTCCATCGTGGTTAAAAGGTTGGCACATGTTTAATGATGGAGAAGCTTAATGGTGGAGTTGATCATGACTTTAATTACAACTTGATATTAAATTGCTGGGATAACTAATGAAAGAGACACCGGTGGGCAATATATGCTATTTGGTTTTTCATGTCCACTTGTGTCCCGTAGGCCCTGGGTACTTGATACATGTTCCTTGATTATTCGCACTATCCACGTCCGGGAGACCCTATGGACCCCCCTTAGCCAGAGCTTGATTCATTTCTTATTTCTTGGGGTCACAAACTAGTTTGGGGCTTTATTACTATCCTATACTTATGCCATGCTTTACTGCTTTATTTACGATTGTGCGTGAAGCACCTGTACTGTTTAGGAATTGCGGAGTGTTTTCGCGGTATTGACAAGCCCAGTTACACTTTCGGATTCCCAGTCGTTTACAGCCATTGGCGCAAACCTTGGGTCCGTCTCGGAGCCGGCCAACTTCGTTGCGGGTAGCTTAATGGGATGCCCTCCTGAAATATTTTATAAATCCTATGATTGCTTTGTCGTGAAAGCCTTGTTGGGTTTTGATTTGGTTTTTCCGAGGTTGATCGTGTATGTGTTGCTATTTGTGCACCCCTGCAGGGTAAATCTTTCTGAAAGCCATGTCCGCGGTTATGGACGACTTGGAGCACAGTATCTCAATCATAGACAAGCATAACTAAAGTAGTGCTATAAATTTGACTTAATATGTGACTAGTAATCAAGTTCACTACAATGGAATGGATAATAAATGTGCCAACATCTGGTGAAACTGGGGTGTATCGTGTCATGTTATACCTGCCTAGTAAGTATCGCAACTCCAATGGAATGAAATAAAAGTGCCAACAACTGCTGGGTTTGGGATGTCACATGCTAATTGTATCTGACTAGTAAGTACTGCAACTACAACTGAATGGTTACCTAAAACTGCCCACTACTTATGCTATCATGATAACTCATGCTATCTATATCTGACTAGTAAGTGCTTCAACTATAATGGAATGAATAAAACTGCCAACTGTGTGAGTTACTCGGTTTGACTTCCTCGTTTGGTCTCGAGGGGGAAAGGCCAGGATGGGTATGATTGGTGCTAGTATAAGGTTGGTTCCGAATAGGTCTTTCTTATCTCTCTCTAATAGTCGACAGTTTATCGAGTCTCTATAGGTTGTTTAGTGCATGCTTTGCTGCCGCTTTAGTCCACCATACCTATGTAGGCGAGAGCCGCCGAATTCTAGCCTCGCCGTGTACTAGCCTCAGTACTGACGCTCCTCTTTTTCCTTTGCCCTTTGTCGGCACCCCTTTTATTTTAGCAGGTTTGAGATCGACGTCGTTAGCAGGGTTACCCTTCCGGCTTGGCCTGGGAAGGGTTATGGACACCATTGGTTATTCTTCAGGGCTCTTAGCTCAATTTGCTTCTTATCCGTACTCGGATGCTGTATCGTTTTCAAGGTGATTTGGATCTTTGTACTATACATCTGTATTCTTGAGTCGGTGAGTCGTTGCTATATATATATATATATGTTTTGTGGGTTCTATCATGAACTATTGTGTAATGGTATTACTTCGTTTTCCACCCGCACGCAAGTGCCTGGTGGGCATCTTTGAATCGTTTCTACGCGGGTTTGGCGGGATCGCTAAAATCTGCATAGGGCCGATTCGAGGGTGTTACATCTTGTCCCTACTCCGTTATAATACTCCCGAGTGTTGCCATTTCGTCATCTTTTTATCGTTAGTCTATAATTAGTTTTTCCATTCTAGACATAAGACTATATTAGATGAACAGCAAAAACTATATACATGAATAACAAAAATTATATCATATGAATAGCAAAAACTATGTAAGATGAAAATCAAAAAGCTAAAGTGGCGGTGGTTACAGGACGTGATCCAATCGTAAGTACCCATACATATGAGATTGGAGTAATAGGTGCAGGACGATCTATTAACAAATTAGGGATATTATAACCGAAACAGCTAGGAGGCCTCTCATGAGCTAGACAGTTTTGATCGTCCGATCGATTTTCTTAGCAATTCCTAGCAGTCCAATCTTCCTCAATTTTAAACTGGGCTGGATGTCCCTAGTGAAAGCTACTCCGCACGTAAAATCAACCCACTATCGTTAACTGAGCCCAAAACCTTATGAAAGCACAAGTAGTAAGATCAATGTGCCAAGTCAGAAATGCTGCGCCTGCAGCGAGCATGGCTTCGGCCTGCCACGCGATGCGGCGAGCTCGCCGTAATCTGTGATCCGATGTGTGCCGGTGGCTCCAGCGCTGTAGTTTTAGCGACTATGGATTCGACGCGGTAGTCGTAGCGACTACGGGATTCAAAGGATTAATGGTTATTAAGGATGATTATACGCCGGTGCTCAAAGAGGCAGTAAATGTTCAGTTTTTCCAAGGTAGTGATGGCATACATGATGCGGTTGCCAAGCCAAGTGATGAAGGTGCGTTACTGTTACGCTGTTTCTATATATATTCATGGCCCCATATATTCTTTCTTCGCCTCATTCTCGCTCCGGCAACAAAACCTCCAGGAGCCATGGTTTTCGGGTAGGTTCCTTCCGACAATTTATCTAGCCTGTAATCTCCAGCCTGTTTAGTCCACGACCACGCAGTATGGTTAGAGAAATCGATCCGATACGGCAAAAGAGGAGTTGCAGATCAGACGAGGGTCTCGCCGGCTCATGAGAGAGAAACTAGATCGAGGGTCGGTGCTAACAGGGGGCGATTAGACTTCTCCGGCCTTAGTTCAGCGAGGATTAAACAGCCATCCCCTTCCTACAGTACTTAATGGCAGTCTTGCGTGCCCCTCGCTGGCAGCCAATGGTGGTTGATCCACTATCATCCACTGTTCTCCAGATTTCACCTCCACTACAACTCCTTCCCCATCTATTTAGTCTGGACTCCTCCTAAAGCTGTATTTTTCATTGCAGGTACATCAAAATATTGCTATAGGAGATCTGGAGCTGGTTCTATTTGTTAGATTGGGGGTCAGTTCATGTGTTTTTCACATTTTTTATGAGATTTTTCAATATTTATGCAGCATCAAGTGGCAGATTTGGGTGTGGATTTAAGTTGGGTCAAGATTTATTCGCATAACGAAAATAAAAGAGTTGCGAGTGAATATATATATATATATACATAATGTACTATCTGAAATTTTAGGAAGTACCGGATGTTGAAATCTGTAACTAGTTCTGAACTATCAGATAGGTCTCGAAATAGGCTTTCGCCCCGCTTTATAAATAAAGCACATAGGTGAGACCGCTGCTGGGCCAGACAGCACATCGCCCAAAGGATGACCGAACACAGCTGGGGCCGAACAGCACAAGCAGAAGCCCAAGAGAAAATACAAAAGAAAGAAAGAGAAAAAATGCACAACAACGCCGGATCGACAAACGACAAAGACTCGAGATCGCTGCGCCCCCCGAAGTAAACCCACCCCCGATCCTATGCCTCTGAATTGTCGTGTACCAAGCAACACCTTCAAGAAGGATGGCGACGATGACGACGCTGCTGCCCGGAATACCCCTAGGATTTCTCCCGGTACACGTGGGGGAGTGGGGGGAGGTACATCCGACACCCTTCAAGAAGGAAGGTGGCATCCGCAGATGTCACCGCGTCGGAGCCAGCCGAGCCGGCCAAGATTTCTCCCGGACCCCCAAACCACAACCCCGGCCAACCCTTGCACTCCACCAAGCTTGCCGCCCACCAACATGCGCCAAAACGGTCTTGCAGTCTTCATCGGCGTCTCACCATGGCAAACACCGCGAGGTTGGCCGGACCAAGAAACCCCGCCGAAGACAAGGGACAGCGGCGCCGCTGCCACGTGGGAGGGACCAACCTCCACCGCCATAGCAGTAGCAGACCGGACACAGCGGCAGAAGCATACCAGGCCAATCTAGGCCCGGCTGGACCCAAAGCGGGCCCATAAAGCTCCCACCACCGCGCTGCAGCAGACGTAGTGGCGACGCCGTTCCCCCTGTCCCGAAGAGTTTCTAGACCAACCAGGGTAGCGGCCTGAGAACGAGCTAGCCCGCCCTAACCCAGACCAGGCCCAAAGAGCCCAGATCTAGGGTTTGGGGACAACGCCAATCTCGTCCCTGCCACCACCGCCACCAACCAGTAGCCCCCTCGCCCCGCCGCCATCCAGACCACGCCGGAGCGCCGCCTGCCGAAGAGCACCGCCGCGAGGGGATCCGCGGACGTGGCCTCGCCGCAGCCCACCATCTTCAACCAAGAGCAGGGCCTGGAAGGGCCCAGACCCAGAGGTCCAGACCCGACATGGGCGGGGCCAGACAGCCCCTCCGCGGCCCGCTCCTCGCCGGCCTCCCCGGAGCACGCCGCCAGGACCACCACGGCCGGCCTCCCCGGAGCACGCCGCCAGGACCCACGGCCGGCCGCTGCCCAGGGGGCCCAGGCTGCCCGCGCCGCCGCCCAAGGCACGCCGGCCCACGCCTCCGCCCGCTGCTGCCCGAGGGCCACCACCGCCAAAGCTCCCACAGCGGCGAGGAAAACCACTCGCCACGAGGCGCCGCTTCCCTCTGAGCCGCGCCAGACGACGAGGAACCGAACCCCGCCGCCCCCTTCACCGGCGGCGTGCACGGCTTCCGGCGGCCGTCTCCGGGGGCGACGAGGGGGGAGGAGGTATTGGGAGGCGGCGGCGGCGGGGGGTGGTTAGGGTTTGGCTCCCCCCGTCGCCCTGGAGGGAGCGACGCGAGGGAGCGTTTTTCACTGTAATTGAACTAAGGATGATGCGTTCTTGATTTCTTTTTTCTGTTTCCAAGAAGAGAGCCACATCAGATAGGTCTGCCTTTATGAACTTCTCTTTTTTAAATATGATTATGTTTCTATATTATAGAATTCACTTCCGAGTCAGTCCCCATGGTTCTTTTGTTTCTATGCACCATTCAGACTTATGCGACTTATGCAATTAGTAGTACTACAAGAACCGCAGGTGGCTTCAGTCTTGTTGCCTGCTAGGCTGCTACGGTGTTACACACATCTCCTTTGTTTTTGAAAACTATTCTGATGAATTAATGCATGCCAGTTCTAGACACGGCCCTCTGCCACTTTTCTGTCCTAGCATACACATGGAGATTCACATTTGGCACTGCCATTTTTCTCTACTCCACATGGGTGCTGCACAAAATGAACTACATGTTGGTGTACAACTCTGTGAATGTAGTAAAGACTATATTTATCTGTGTGCTATGTAGAGAGTCAGATGTGTGTATAAATCGCATATTATTTTCACTAATTTATCAGGTTTCTGAAGTAAGATGCAAGATCATACAATTCTCTTTCTGTCTGATCTCGCAAGTTATATTATCATTGTTTTGTGATGAAGTATACGACTAGCATTATATCGCCAAAATTGACGGACGCGGCAACGCGTGCCTAAATGATCTAGTATGGTATTCAATATGAACCGGGCTTACACGGTAGGACGACAGCACACTGCCGAGAAGATAGGATGCTCAAAACACTAAGAGCACCTCCACTCGTTTGGAGGTTTTCAGGACTAATTTTATTGTCGGATAAAGCAAAATAGCTACGGATGGATTAATTTTTCGGCATGGGAATGGTAATTTCCCAGCCGTGTTCCCAGCGCAGACCGTGGTCGCCGCCTGGCCGCACGCAGATCGTGGTCATCGCCGGCCGTGCGCCCCGCATCTGGCCCCAGGGCAAGGCAAGCAAGCGGCAGAGAGGGGAGAGGCCCCGTCGTGGCCGACGACTTCGAGGCGGCATTCCGGGTGTCCGCATCTTGCTCGGCACCTTCCCGTCCGCCGATGCCACCGCGCTCGCCTAGGACGACGCCGCGTGCGGCATCCCTGGCTCTAGGGCCAATCTCAACTTCCCCTCTGAGTCCTCCGGCATCGCAGATCTTGGCACCCGCAAGCGCGGCCTCGCCGACGCCAGCAAGGCTCCCGCTGCCAAGGCATCACCGGTCATCGTCCTCGTCGACAAGGAGGAAGAGCACGCTGTGCATGCATCATCCTTCGTCAAGCACGAAGCCAAGGCGAGCGAGAGCTCCGGGTCCGGCAGCGCCCTGCCTCCGACGCGAAGCACGAAGCACGAAGCCGAGGCGAGCGAGAGCTCCGGGTCTAGTGGCGCCCTGCCTCCGACGCAAAGCGCGAAGCCGAGGCGAGCGAGAGCTCCGGGTCCGGCGGCGCCCTGCCTTCGACACACGGCCAAGTGACGAGAGGGGCATGGCGGTGTGGCCGGCGGTGGCACTAGGAACCGAGGGAGGGGAGCACGGGGAACGCAAACGACGGCGGCGCTCGCAGAAGGGGAGAGAGATGGGGGAGATAGATAGGGAGAGAAAAAGAGGGGACACGTGTTGGAGAGGGAGTGCACAATCGTTACATCCGGTGTTCCCAGGGTGTTCCCAGTGTCACGGGATCGGCCTAGGAACGCCGGATGAAAACAACGCTAAATTCAGCCTGGAAATGCTACTGGGACGTTTTGTGTAAATCCGGAATGAAAAACGTCCTAGGAATGGCGTCCTAGGAACGCTAGTGGAGATACTCTAAGCTGTAGTGGAATAATACATTCCTGGAGCCGTAAACCCTGACGGGAGGACCACATGAGTGTGCGTCCTAAATTCTGACCCTAGCGTCCGTTCCTTTGAGCTTTGTAGTTCATAGTCAAAGCATTGATATGTTGACTATCAAGCCAGCGCCTCCTCCTAAAAAAATCCCTAGCCCCTGCCTCCTCCCCGCCGATGATCGACGGGTCCTTGCCTCCTCCGCTTCCACTCACGTGGGCGAGAGCGGGTGGGGACCTAGGACCTACGCTCGGCGTTCACCAAGGTCCCTAATGTTAGCATTATCGTGGTGTCATGGTGGCGTATCTTAGATGGCGGTGGATGCACTACATTGAATAATGGTACCCCGGCTCCAACCCTATCTCGATGACGTTCATGGCATCGAGAAGCTTGTGGGATTGTGTCTTCGCCGGGCATGTGCTCCGGCTTTGTGTCGTGTTGATCTCATCACCGATCTGGTCATGGCGTCCTTGCAGTGCGGCGGTGCGGACTACTACTGGTTTGTGGTGGATGGTGGAGGATCTGGCCGCTTGATAGGCGGGGTGGCGCTGCCCCTAGATCCGGCATTGAAGATGCTCGGAGGGATCCTCCGACCGATGTTGCATAGCAGCAGGCTAGATCTAGTCTTACGGGGCTGGTGGTTATTGCGGCTCATTGACGCTTTATGGCTAGGGGTTTCTTCAGTGCCAAAGTATGGACCATCTGCTGGTGATCTTCTTCTTCTCCGGCGACGCAAAGGATTTGGGTCCTTAGTAGTTTCATTGAGGATGGTTTGCAACTGTTTAACCGTTTTTGTTTTTCCTTGTTTTTTGTTACTTGTATGTGTTTCATCTTTGTATTGCTATAGTTATAAATACAAGTAATGTATGCCTATGGGCGTGCATATTCAAAAAATAAGCATTGATAATTTGATTTGTTTCTTAGCAGGTTTTGCATGCGCAAGTAAATACTAGCGGTGTAGGTCAGTAAGTTTAGGTCCATAGTGTTTAGGGCGTTTGGTAACCTGCATCCACTTTTTGGCCAGCCCGACAGTGCTGTAACTGGCACTGCCAGCCTCATACAGGCCTTGGGCCATGAATTGCACACCGTTTGGTAGCCTATAGTTCATCAGTGGGGCATTTTGTGCAGCCCGTTTGGTAGGCTGCTTGCAAGCCCAGAACCCAAACGTGAAACAAATGTGTGTATTTGGTTGCCCCCAGGCCTGAAATACGGTCACCTCTTCTCTACAATGGGTGCTCTTACCCTTCTATCACACAGCTGAAGGTAGAAATCATAGTCTGAGTAGGAAGTTCATCGACAAAAAAAACCTAGCTACTAGAATATACAGTTCATCAGTTCATCATAACACAAGCCTAGCTAATACGAATGGCGGTTCACAAGCACAGTCAAACATGATTATTTTTCAGAAACCATGGGAGGGAGGGGTATTGCAACCTTCTTCTCTTCATCATCATCATCTTCTTCTTCTCCTTCTTATGCTTCACCTCCTTCTTCTTGTTGTCAGATGGTGGTGGGCCTCTGTCATTCCACATTGCAGCTGCCCACTCCTTCCTCTTCTCCTTCCAAGCTTCATTGTCAGATGCTTTCACACCATGGCCAGTGTCATTCTCGTCAGGAATCACACTCTCCTCATCTGGCACATAGGAATCAAGGCCATACCCCAATTTCTAGTTGTGGAGTATGCAACATGCAAGCACTAGCTTTACCTGGGTGGGGAATGTGTGGAATGGCTTCTGGTCAAGGATCTTAAACATGTTTTTCAAAGCAGCGAATGCCCTCACAATGGTAACCCTAAGGCTAGAGTGCCTGAGATTGAAGAGCTCTTTGGCATTCTATGGCATGTTCCTTCCAATGAACTCGTCGAGATGGTACCTGGTAGACCTGAAGGGTGGAAGAATCCCAGGGCGACAACCATATCCCGCATCTCCTAGATAGAACTTGCCATCAAGGATATTGATCCCATCTAGCCTGGACATGCTGTCAGCAAGGATAGTTGCATCATGGGATGATCCTTTCCAACCAGCTAGCACATATGTAAACATCATGTTGAAATCAACAACAACTAGTACATTTTGGCTAGTGTAGTGCTTCCTTCCCATGTAAGCTGCAGATTCTGATCTTGGAACTCTAGCAGTAACATGAGTACCATCGATTGCACCGATACAATCATGTTACATGTACAGAAGGATGAAATGAGAAAATGGGGACACATGGGACTCAATAAAATGATGCAATGATAAAACGAGGGAACACATGCTCACCTTGAAATATGGCATCCACCTCGTGCTATTGCGTATCATTCCTGGTGTTTGCCGCAGGAGACTTGATCATCTCCTCTCTTAGCTCACCGATTGCATACAACACTCGGTTGAAATAGCGCGATTTTGTCTCCATGCGTCTTCTGAAAGTGCTGTGGATGACCCTAAACCTCTAGTTATGGACAACCACATGAAGGAACATCGCGACATGTTCTTCCACTGAGGTGTGGATGCTATATACCAAAAGTCCACTTGTCCTTAATCTTGGGACAAGTGCAAAGAAGGGGGCTGTTCTCATCCTGAGCATGTTCAGAGACTCTACATCATTGTAGTTGTATATGTAGTTCAGGTTGGCCATCCTCTCTTGATCTTGGGCTAATATAGGACCCTAAATCAGTCTAGGAAAGGCAGCCCGCCTAACAGATCTCTTGTGCAACAAAAGGATCTAGGCTTGAATCACTTCTACAAGTGCAGCTGTCTGATGGATAAACGTCATCCTATCGGGATAACAAACCGGAGCTACGGTGAGTTCCTAAATCGGTGCTTCAACCCTACTAGAAACAGTAGCGGAGAGAGATTCACGGTGCTTACCTCACCCATGGCGATGCGCGGCCAGGGAGAAGGAGGGAGATGCGCCTCTATGCTGCTAACCGATGCTCAACCACATGGAGTTGGAGGAACCGCTGGGTATGGTAAATCTGCGCCGCCACCGCCTCCACTGGAATCAAGAGGAGGGGAATTTTGGTGAGGGACAACGTGTTGGGTGAGTCACCCTAGCAGGTAGGGGTACTCTTGGCGCAAAGCAGGGCCAGGAAACTTCTGTTTCCCACCTGTGGCCCGACAGATGGCGCGTGCACACCGCCACCCCATTTTTGCAGCTCCAGGGCATGGCTCCACGGAAATGTTCGATTCGAGCATTCTAGTTGGGCCTGGCCCTAGAGTGCTTTACAAAGCACGCTGGCCACAACCCAGTGGTCGTGCGGGAAACCAAATGGGCCTATTTTGTCGCGCCCTGGCCTGTTTGGAAGGAATGTAGGCTACCACACGCGCCCTTAGTGTTTCGAAGCAAGGGTCCAAGAAAAGTGGTCCCAAACAGTGAAAGAAAAAAACATCCTTGAACCCCCCGCGCTCCTCTCGTCCTCCCAAGGAGAGGGGGTAGCTGACCAAACCTCCCGTCCAGGCCCGTTCCTCCTCCTCCTCCCCCATCGTCACTATCGGCAGAGGCCGACATGCGCAACTTGGGGAGCGCCAACAGCGGCAGACTGACTTCACCCGCGTTCTCGGAGGCGGCAGATGGGGCTCCTTCATCCTGGCGGTAGCGCGTTCAGGGAAGCTGAGCCCCGGCTCTGGCCAAATGGTGGCGACACGGTGGCGCACCTGCAGCACAGCGCAGGTGCTTGGCATAGTGGAGCAGCAAGCAACGGTGGGGTGGTGATGACCGAGCCCATACGACCCAGATCTGGGCCCTTAGGGCCCGATCTAGGCTGGGGCGGGCGGGCCTTCCCTGCACACCGGTTGCTCCGGAAGCAGCGGCAAAATAGGTTGTGTAGGGCTTAGCAGCGACGGCGACCGACCAGTTGCAGCGTGGCAGCGGGCTTTATGGGCTTGATCAGGGCCCGACCAGACCCTATTGGGACGAGTTTGCCTCCATGGAGGCTTTATGGGGCCCGCTGGGGTTGGCCAGACCCAACTGGGATTGGTATGCCTTGCAGCTGCGTCCGATTGACTGTCGCCTTTGATGGTGGAGGAAGTTCCCTCTCGCACGGTTGCAGTACTATTGGCTCCGTCTCAAGATACTTTTTCCTCTGTTGTGCAGGCCTCATGGCAGTAAGCTGGGTAAGACGATGGTGGTGGCTTCATGATCCGACTTGTGCATCTTGTTGGACGTCCAGTTTGGTGGTGTCGAGTGATACGTTACTAATGTATCCATAATTTTTGATGTTCCATGCTTGGTTTTATCTACTTTCTTATGTTTCTCCACACTTTGGAGTACTTTTCATATGATTTCTTGGACTAACCTATTAACAAGAGCCACAATGTCAGCTGCCTTTTTTTGTTGTTTTTGGTTCTAGGGAAGTCAGAAAATGAATATTCTCGCAATTGGACGGGACAAAAGCCAAAGTCAGTTTTTCACCGAGGGACACCTAAGTTGCCTCCGATATAGAAATTCTAAGTACTTGATCAAAAATCCACGAAGGAGTTTGTAGCCGCCGTCATCTCCATCCCTAGATCGCGAGGGATTTGAAGCTCTTCCCGGCACCCTACTGGAGTGGGGAATTCACCCTGGAGGCCTTCTTCATCATCATGCAAGCCTCCGGTGTGATGCGTGAGTAGTTCATCTCTAGACTACGGGTCCATGTAGTAGCTAGATGGCTGGTTCTCCTCCTTTGAGCTATCATGTTTAGATCTTGTGAGCTCCGTTCATGATCAAGATCATCTATTTGTAATTTTGCATGTTGTGTTTGCGGGGATCCGATGGATATTGAGATGCTATTTCAGATTGATTATTGATTCTATCATGTCTTTGTTATTTGTGATCTTGCATGCTTTCCGTTGTTAGTAGCTATATTGGCCAAGTAGATGCTAGCAACTCCAAGAGTTAGTATTTATGCTCGATAGTGGGTTCATGCCTCTGGTAATCTGGGGAAGTGACCGAAATCTCTAAGGTACTAGATGTGCTGTTGCTACTAGGGAGAAAACAATAATCCTTTGTTCATAGAACAATCGTATTGTTTACTTTACACGCAATTCGTAATGCAATTATCCGTTGCTTGCAACTTAATCTTTGGAGGGGTTGGATGATAACCTGAAGGTGGATTATTAGTCATAGATGTAGTTGGATTACGGTCTATGTATAATGTTGTAATGCCCAATCGAATCTCAAAGGAGTCAAGATGAGTAGTATATGCTTGTATGCTTTCTCGATGTTTGTCAATTGTCCCGCTGTAATTTGTTCACCCAACATGTCATCTATCTTAAGGAGATCCACCTCTAGTGAACTATGGACCCCGGTCCTTTCTTTTACTATCAATCTACAATCAACTGTTTACTGCTTTGTGTTTACTTTCTGCAAACTATTACTTTCTTCCACTCGATACATTTAATCCTTTGTTTTCAGCAAAACCGGTGAGATTGACAACCTCATCGCAAGTTGGGGACAGAGTTCTGTGGTTGTGTTGTGCAGGTCTCCATGTTGCTGCTGGCACTGGTAGTGCGCCCTACCAAAGTTCAGCTAGCTACACTTTTGGGGTGTTTCCTTGCTCCTACTGGATTGATAACCTTGGTTTCATAACCGAGGGAAACTTATTGTTGTGCTCATCATACCTTCCTCTTGGGATTCCCCAACGAGCTCGTTATTACACGAGTCAGCAGTACTTTTCTGGCGCCGTTGCCGGGGAGTCAAGGACATCTTTACAAGGGGAGTCCCTCATAACCAATCTCTTTACTTTGTTATTTTTGTTTTGCTTAGTTTACTTTTTGCTTTGTTTGCTTGTTTCTTTATCAAAAACACAAAAAAATTAGATCCTACTATAGTTGTTATTTTCGTTGGTCTGTTATTGTCTTGCTTTATCATGCTTTCTATCAATGGTTGGTTTCTTTGAAACTGAATCTTATTCGCAAGGTGGGTTCACGGAAGAATAAAAATATTATTATAAGGAACACCGCTTGTCACAAAAAGGAAAACACTTATGAGAACAAATTTATAAATTGTATACCATTGCTATAAACGTATGCTCTACTTATAATGTTACTTATTGCTTTGATAAATCTTGTTGCTATAGGAGGTATAAACACCTCCTTTTTCAATGTGAGTATAATGATAATGTTACCATATCTTCTTATGTTAAAGGGAATTATGACTTTTATGATGTGGAACAAATTGAAGAATTTATTGCTTGGAAGGGTGCATTTGAACTTGCTAGTTTGCTTGAAAATACTGATGATTCACCTTATAAATATGAGGTTTATGATATACTTAAATTTTTCTTTGATAATTACAAGGTAGAAAATGGCTATATTCTTGAATATCTTAATAGATGCTCTCCACCAATGGAAGAGACTAATGCCTTGCGGGAGCCTATGGAAGAAGAAATTGTTGAAACTGGAAGCTCATTGGATGAAAAAGAGGAGGAGAGTGATGATCAAGAGGAGGAAGAATGGATCTACCCATCCCTACCTTCTAATAAGAGTAACTCTTTACCCCTTACATTATTTGATTGTCCCCAATGCTTACCAAAGGAGGACGAATGTCATGTTCCTCAGGATTCTTTTGAAAATGTTTATAATAAAGATGTAGTGTTTGTAGATCATGAAAAGCATGCTTTATGTGATAGTTATATTGTTGAGTTTATTCATGAGGCTACTAAAAATTATTATGAGAGAGGAAAATATTGTTGTAAAAGTTTTCATGGTACTGAAACACCTCTCTATTTGCTGAAAGTTTTGAAGTTACTCTCGTTTTATCGTCCTATGCATGTCGCTTTGTTCTTTGTGAATTTATTTGCATACAAGATTCCTATGCATAGGAAGTGGGTTAGACTTAAATGTGTTTTGAATTTGCTTCTTGATGCTCTCTTTTACTTCAATTCATATTTCCTATGTGAGCATCTTCTCAAACTATCATGCCTAACTTAAAGGCGTTAAAGAAAAGTACTTATTGGGAGATAACCCAAAAGTTTTAGATGAGTCTTGGAAGTTATTACCTCAGTAATAACTGCTCCTTATCAGCTTTATTTGCTTTTTGTGCCAAGAGTAACCTCTAATGAGAGAGAAGTAATGGTTGGGAAAGTTGTTGTCCCGAAACAGATTTCTGCGCTTCACCGTAAAAATTCGTGTAAAATCTCTGTACGTCCTTTTGAGGCGTGAATTTTTGTGCTTCTTCCCAGTTTGTTATCAAACTTTCTTTAGTTCAACACTTTTCAATTTGAGCAACAGAAGTTCTTCGAAAAAATTCGTCTTTACCTGCTGGTCTGTTTTGACAGATTTCTGCCTTTATTTGCATTTGCTTCTTATTGGTTCCTTTTTGAGTTCTTTTGGGGAATTGAGCTTTTTGAGGGAAGTGCTACAGTATCTTGTGTTTTAATGGAAGTGTTATTGGTGTTGGAACTGAACCTAAATACTTATTATCTTGAGTACACTAATGTTGCTAATAAAGATTGTGTGAAGTTTCGTATGAAGGAAAAATTTCAGGTGTATGGAAGGAATGAGTAATGAGATGAAGGATGGACTAAAGCTCAAGCTTGGGGATGCCACGCGTGTCACCCCAAGAAATATCCAAGAAGTACAAGCGTCAAAGCTTGGGGATGCCCAAGGCATCGCCTTCTTCATCAATAAAAATCCCAGGTTTCTTCCAAACGCTTCATTTTATTGTTTCATGCACAATGGTGTTGTTCTTGGAGCGTCTTCTTTTTCATTTTCATTTTGGTTTTTCGTTTGCTTGGTTTGCTTAGTTTGCTGAATAAATTGGTTGGACCCCCTCTTTCATACATTGGTTTTCAAATAGTTTGGTTTGGATTGGAAAAGAGTAGGAAAAGTTCATGCTTAAGTGGTAAAGAGAGCTTATTTTTTACTGTGGCCCATTATTTGTCATGCCATGCTTGATATTGTTTTGGCTTTATGCTTAGTATTCTTTGTTGTAGCATGAATTTTTATAAACAATTGAGATTGCTTAATGTTCCTTGGAAGCATCATGCGTTGTTTTAGCATATTAAAGCATAGTATTGTGGTATTCTCCTTTGATGCTTTATTTGGGTTGGCTTGGCGCATGCTCACACCATTTTATGACTATCCCAAGTCACCATAGCCTTTATGATCCTTTAGTTTTCAACTTGTAGTATCACTTTATGCTTTGATCAATGATGTTTTGTCGCTCTGCATGATTATGGCCATTATTGCTCTCTTAGTTGGTCGATCCCAGTCTTTTGCTAGCCTCCATAACCAAGTATGAGTTCCACTCATGCATCCAACTCCTAAACCAAGTTATTCCAAAGAGTCCACCATACCTACCTATTAGCATATGCTATTCCAAGTATAATCATGTTTTTATCTACCTTCTGAATTAAACTTGTTATGAGAAAACTAGTGATTAAAGCTCTCACGAACTTGATGGCACACTTTACTTTTCTCTCCCTTAATAAACTTGAACCATTGCGTCCATCTTTGTTGCGTATATGCTTGCGCTTTATAAGTTGAAATTAGCAGAACCATGTATCATGGGGAACACTTTCAACATTGCACATGTACATTGTACCCCGTTGATATCATGTTCTTTTGCTTATGGATCCCAGCGGTGTGAAATAAAAGGGGAACTTGTAAGATCATGGAGTTTGTATTTGTGTTAGAGAAACGCCTGGGCCGCTAGCCTAAGCCATGCCTAATCATGGTGGAAACTTGCAGCATAACCATAATGAGCACTCTATGAAGCATCCTCAATAAAAACCTATGCAAATAGCAAATAAAAAGATTGCTGAGATGCTCCTTGTCTGCTTGCCTTGTCATTTTGATTATGGGATAGCTCCTGTATCATGTGCAAGGGGTACCCGTTGGAGGTTCTCTATGATACTTATGTACTTACAATGACAAGAGCTTACTTGTGACTAAAGTTGAGTAGCATGAGGTTCGGTCTTCGTAAATAAGGGGCATGAGATTTCGGCTTATAACTTGTCAAGCATATCCTCTTAGTTGTGTCACTTTAACCTTAATCACCTTCAAGATGCTTATGATAGGGGCAATGAGAGCTAAAAGCTAATAAGTACCATAATTTTTGGAAGCTCTTTATGAAACTTGAATCCCTACTTCCTTCTATGAAGGCCTTTCTTTTACTTTTATGTTGAGTCTCCACCTTGTACCTTTATGCACCTACTTTGAGAGCATAGTGGCCATTCTTAGTTCTATGTGCATTGTCCCAAGACTTGTTGATTGATTCATAGCTTTGATATTGCTTGTTTTAAACTATTTTGTATCTAGTCACTCTTATGAACTTTGAAGGTGTCCTATGCATTTATGTTTTCTACTCTATGAGGGACAAGCTGAATACCACTATGCTATGTTTTCTTTATGTGAAACGAACAAACGTCTTGCAAAGAATTGTTATTCATGAATCTTATGTTTGTGCATTTTCATGTTGCAACATAGTTGCTTTGTCTTATTGCTAGAACTTTGTCTTTAATGTTATGATTGAAGTACTATGATCTCAGCTTCGAATGTTTTACAAATACTTTGATCAAGTTTATGATGGTGCATGTCACCTCAAAAATTATTCTTTCTTTTTATCACTTACCTACTCGAGGACGAGCAGGAGTTAAGCTTGGGAATGTTGATACGTTGCTAACGTATCCATAATTTTTTATGTTCCATGCTTAGTTTTATCTACTTTCTTATGTTTTGTCCACACTTTAGAGTATTTTTCATATGATTTCTTGGACTAACCTATTAACAAGAGCCACAATGCCAGCTGCATGTTTTCTGCTGTTTTTGGTTCTAGGAAAGTCAGAAAATGAATATTCTCAGAATTGGACGGGACAAAAGCCAAAGTCAGTTTTTCATCGAGGGACACCTAGAGGCAGAATACGAGACAGAGAGGGGCTGGGGCCCGGCCACACCACCTGGCCCGCGGCCAGGCCTGGCCCGTGCCAGGGGGTGGTCTGGCCGCCCCAGGCACCCCCTCGGCCTCTCCTTCCACCTATAAGTTGCCTCCGATATAGAAACCCTAAGTACCCGATCAAAAATCCACGAAGGAGTCTATAGCCGCCGTCATCTCCATCCCTAGATCGGGAAGGATCTGAAGCTCTTCCCGGCACCCTGCCGGAGAGGGGAATTCACCTTGGAGGCCTTCTTCATCATCATGTAAGCCTCCGGTGTGATGCGTGAGTAGTTTATCTCTGGACTACGGGTCCATGTAGTAGCTAGATGGCTGGTTCTCCTTCTTTGTGCTATCATGTTTAGATCTTGTGAGCTCCGTTCATGATCAAGATCATCTATTTGTAATTCTGCATGTTGTGTTTGCGGGGATCCGATGGATATTGAGATACTATTTCAGATTGATTATTGATTCTATCATGTCTTTGTTATTTGTGATCTTGCATGCTTTCCGTTGTTAGTAGCTATCTTGGCCAAGTAGATGCTAGCAACTCCAAGAGTTAGTATTTATGCTCGATAGTGGGTTCATGCCTCCGTAACTGGGAAGTGATGAAATCTCTAAGGTACTAGATGTGTTGTTGTTACTAGGGAGAAAACAACAATCCTTTGTTCCTAGAATAATCGTATTGTTTACTTTACACGCAATTCGTAATGCATTTATCCGTTGCTTGCAACTTAATACTGGAGGGGGTTCGGATGATAACCTGAAGGTGGATTATTAGTCATAGATGTAGTTGGATTACGGTCTATGTATAATATTGTAATGCCCAATCGAATCTCAAAGGAGTCAAGATGAGTAGTATATGCTTGTATGCTTTCTCGATGTTTGTCAATTGCCCCGCTGTAATTTGTTCACCCAACATGTCATCTATCTTAAGGAGAGCCACCTCTAGTGAACTATGAACCCCGGTCCTTTCTTTTACTATCAATCTACAATCAACTGTTTACTGCTTTGTGTTTACTTTCTGCAAACTATTACTTTCTTCCACTCGATACATTTAATCCTTTGTTTTTAGCAAAACCGGTGAGTGACAACCTCATCGCAAGTTGGGGACAGAGTTCTGTGGTTGTGTTGTGCAGGTCTCCACGTTGCTGCTGGCACCGGTAGTGCGCCCTGCCAAAGTTCAGCTAGCTACACCTTTGGGGTGTTTTCTTGCTCCTACCGGATTGATAACCTTGGTTTCATAACTGAGGGAAACCTACTGATGTGCTCATCATATCTTCCTCTTGGGGGTTCCCCAACGAGCTTGTTATTACACGAGTCAGCATCGAGGCATCGCCCTCGTGGGGCCCCTATGCAAAGGATTGCCCGGGGGTTGTGGATAGGATTTTTCGGGAGAAATCCTTGTCGGCTTGCTGACACCAACGCGGTGCCGCCCTCGGGTGACACCATTCCTTCCTGGAGGGCGTTGTGTCTACCCTACATAAACTCCCCTCTGTACGCCCGGGGAAACCCTAGGATTAGTACTCTAGTCCGAGAAATAGCGTTAGCTTTCCTTCTTAAAGGTGTTGCTTGGTACTTGACGATTCGCTGCAAGGAGCGTGGTGATACTTATCCGGAGGGCGCAGCCGTTATGGGCCACCGTCGTTTAGTTGATCCGCCTCTCTCTCCATTTTATTTCTACTTTGTTTCTTTTGGCGTTGCCGCCCCAGCATTTTATTTTGTTTCGAGACTATCGAGCTTGTATCGCGTGGTTGCTATATTCATATAGCGGGGCGAAAGCCTATTTCGAAAGAGAGAGAGAGAGAGAGAGAGAGAGAGAGAGAGAGAGAGAGTTTAGGTCCAATAAGCTGCATGCCTAAATATCTATTATTCTAGGCAAGTACTCCCTCCGTTTTAAAATATAAGATGTTTTAGCTCTCACCTACTTACTAAAAAGATCTAGATACACTTTTTCACAAAGGAACCTACTTACTAAAAAGATCTAGATACACTTTTTTCACAAAGCTAAAACATCTTATATTTTGAAATAGAGGGAGTAGCACGAAAATTGCTCCCTAGCGCACGTATTTTGGTACCGTCGGTTTCACTGATTGGTGTTAGAGAACCAAGAATTGCAAACTGATTGTACACTAACGGTTAAAAGATAACGAATGGCAAAATTAGGGAATGTTGTAATGTAGCAGTGGCAAGACTGAAATTTCGATCAGTCAAATGGCAAAACTGAGTTTTGGATTGGTCATAGACATTGCACTCGTGTTTACACAAATTTGACTTTCTTACTGAATTATTTTGCGAATGCACTAAGCTGATACAAGCTGTAAAATAAACCATGTTAGGAAAACGTACAAAATATGGTATGCACTTGATCGAGTATGAATTCATGAGAGATCGGCTCTTCATATTTCCACGAGCAATAAACGTGGGAAAGGCATGTTCACCAAGGTAATTAAATGGACTTTTGCTTTGGTGTTTCCCAAACTTAAACGTACAAAACGCTCAGGATTGACCGATATCTCTGTCCTCTAAACCGAAGGGGATTCTATAGAGAAAATTCCTTATTTGATATTACTTCTTAATATGATTTCTTATTTGATTTTAATTTTTTTTCTTCCTTACTTCACCACTTGTGTAATTATTTTGTCTTATATGATACTACCGTTGGCTCCGTTAAGTTGTTCCGTCAATTTTTCTCTAGCTGGACCCAGATACCCCTGGTTTAGTTGTTTCACTCGCTCGTGCATGTCACGCTGAGAATGGTGCGGGCTCGTGCGGTTATTTTAGAGCGGTTTCACCCTCGGTTGCTGAATGGATGGGCTCAAACAGATTCTACAAAGATCTGGTTTGGATTGGAGTGGATGCACGCAATAATCAGTTTGGTGCGGTGTGGGTTTGGTTCCAATCTGCAACCTCTGAAACAGCTTGAGACCATGGGTGAACCCGTGGTGGTGGAACCCAGCAGTTCATCCACGAAGATACCTGGCGCAGCCTCGTCCCCTCCATGACTGGCCGCGTCTTCTCAGCGCACGGGCACTGCCACCTCGAGTTCGCCCCGCGCCCCTACCACGCCATGCCGGACAGCGAGTGACCGTCGCCTTCCTGCTTAGCCCCGTTGGTCCCTGCCCCGGCGGTCTCTGTCCTCGTCCCTGCAGCCGTTCCTCGCTGCCATGCCGCACATCCTTGTACGCCGGGTTCTGCCGACGCCACGTCAAGCTCCAGCTCGTTGAGGACCACCTCTGTACCGGCGCTGGTCTCTGCGTGGCTACCCCAAGCCCGCAAGCCGCCCGACTGCTCGTCTGTTATAAAATAACGGACTAATCTATTTAAGTTCATATGTGATTTTAGTTTTTCTCTAAATTTTAAAGTCTATGTGTGATTTAGCCCAATTTGGTGACAGCTCACATATGAGTGGAGTGGGAGTTAGAGTTAGTCCCACATAGAAAGTTGGAGGAGAGTTACACCACCTTATAAGGTGGAGTGGTTCACTACTTAGTAAAGTGAGTGAGAAGAGGAGAACTACACGTGCGCTCCTCCTCCGACGACGCTCGCCCGCCCGTCCCGTCACGACGCGGGCCGAGCCGAGCTTTATTTTTGTTGCTTGAGAAAACTTGTACGGTTTTGATAAACGTGTCAACAGTCAGCCTATTCGGGTCGTTTCCGGATCATGGACTATCTGTAACCGACCCGAACGTGCGCAATGTGGGTTTGGTTCACGGTGTGCCCTATGCGGGATTCCCTATAAACACTAGTGCGGCTTCCACTACGAACAACCGGAAACCAATCTAGGGTTTTGCCTCCTCTCTGCCTTGCG
The DNA here is from genome assembly GCA_023614405.1 of Avena insularis. Classification (NCBI taxonomy): domain Eukaryota; kingdom Viridiplantae; phylum Streptophyta; class Magnoliopsida; order Poales; family Poaceae; genus Avena; species Avena insularis. The sequence continues at coordinate 136,599,942 of CM042690.1, forward strand.
CCGCCACCGTAGTCTACTCCATCCCGCTTGCCGGCGTGCACCGGCGAACGGGAGAGCAGGTCCCCGAAACCACTTGCCGGGCGTGGACCGGCATGACCTATGGTGGGGGGAGGCTTTGTTGACTTCATGTCATGTCCTGAATAGAGTTCCTAACAAGAATAAAGAAAAGACCCCTTATGAGGAGTGGGCTAGGAGAAAACCATCACTTGCATATTTGCGCACTTGGGGGTGTTTGGCTAATGTCAACATACCGATTCTCAAGAAACGCAAACTTGGACCTAAGACAGTGGATTGTATCTTTCTAAGATATGCTCCACGGAGTATAGGCTATAGATTTCTAGTGGTTAAGTCTGAGGTTCCTGATATGCATGTTGATACTATAATGGAATCTCGTGATGCAACATTCTTTGAGAATATGTTTCCTATGAAGGATATGCATAGCATTGCTAGAATTTCTTCTGAAATACTTCCTGAATCTAGTGCATCTATTGAGAATTTTGAACAAACACATGAGGAAGTCCTAGAGAAGGATGACGATGAACCTCCCACAGGGAGTAAGAGACAGAGGATTGCAAAATCCTTTGGTAATGATTTCATCGTGTACCTTGTGGACGATACTCCCAGATCCATTGTAGAGGCATATGCATCTCCTGATGCAAATGATTGGAAAGAAGCTGTCCAAAATGAGATGGACTCGATTATTTCTAATGGAACTTGGGAACTATCAGAACGACCCTACGGTTGCAAACCTGTGGGCCGTAAGTGGGTGTTCAAGAAGTTAAGGCCTGATGGTACTATTGAGAAGTACAAGGCACGGCTTGTAGCAAAGGGCTAGACACAGAAAGAAGGCGAAGATTACTTTGATACCTATTCATCTGTCGCTAGACTGACCACCATTCGAGTACTATTGTCCCTGGCTGCCTCTTATGGTCTTCTCGTTCATCAAATGGATATGAAGACAGCTTTCCTTAATGGAGAGTGTTGGAAGAGGAGATCTATATGGATCAGCCGGATGGGTTTGTAGTAAAAGGTGAACAGACAAAGGTGTGTAAGTTGTTAAAATCTTTATATGGCCTGAAACAAGCACCTAAGCAATGGCATGAGAAGTTTGACAGAACTCTACTTTCTGCTGGCTTTGTGATTCTGAACATCAAGCTTATTAAGAACGAGAATGGGATTACTTTAATGCAATCTCATTATATTGAGAAGGTCTTGAGCCGTTTTGGCTTTATTGATGGCAAGACTTCTCCAACACCTTATGATTCCAGTTTAACATTGCGAAAGAATAAGAAGGAACCAACATACCAGTTGAAATATTCACAAATTGTTGGTTCTCTCATGTACTTAGCAAGCGCTACAAGACCCGATATCTCTTTTGCTCTGAGAAAGTTGAGTAGGTTCATGTCTAACCTGGGTATTGATCATTGGCATGCACTTGAAAGGGTCATGCGCTATCTATGTGGTACAATGAGCTATGGGATTCACTATTCAGGGCACCATGCTGTGCTTGAAGGATATAGTGATTCGAACTAGATCTCTGACGTTGATGAACTCTATGCCACGAGAGGGTATGTGTTTACCCATGGAGGTGGCGCAGTCTCATGGAGATCTCGTAGACAGACCATATTGACGAGGTCAACTATGGAAGCAGAACTTACTGCTTTAGACACGACCCATCGTTGAGTCGTAATGGTCAGGTGAACTCTTGATGGACTTGCCTGTGGTTGAAAAACCTGTGCCGGCAATCCTATTGAATTGTGACAACCAAACTGTTATTGTCAAAGTGAACAATTCTAAGGATAACGCGAAGTCTTCAACGTCAAGAGACGTTTGAAATCTATCAGGAAATTGAGAAACTCCAGAGTAATAACTGTTACGTATATTCAAACAGATAAAAACCTGGCAGATCCCTTTACAAAGGGACTATCACGAATTGTGATAGAAAATGCATCGAGGGAGATGGGGTTGAGACCCATGGGTGTCACACCATAGTGGTAACCCAACCTATGTGATCGGAGATCCCGTGAATTAGGATCTGGGAAGAACAAGCTAGTGCTTTGACTAAGAAGATAATTTTGTAACCCTCTCTATGTGAAGATGCATGGCTCTCAAAATCTGTAAGGCAGGTTGGCAACATGCCTTAATGTGTTTCTGTTGGCTATAACTAAGCAAAGATGCCGTCCTACAGGGAATTCTTGAAAGAACACACCTATATGAGCTCGATTGTAAACGTCGCGGTCTATGAGACTTGGGTGGTCTCTAGTAAACTCATGAAGAGACCAGGGAGTATTATGCATATGCTCCAACCCGCAGGGTAGGCTACTGGCAGCCAGGTACTAGTTATGATTTTGAGTGAAATCTATTGGCACCAAACTTGCAATTCAAGGTTCGTCCATTGTTCAAGTTGCTGATAGACGTAGTTCAAGATTCTAGGCGGATGTTCAACTTAACAGTCTCTGCTGAAACACTGGTATATAAACAAGTACCGAGGATTGGCAAATCTTCAAATAGTCATTTGAGATCTGGTGGGGGATTGTTAGAAATAATGGGCTAATCTATTTAAGCCCATATGTGATTTCAGTTTTTCCCTAAATCTCAAAGCCCATGCGTGTGGAAGCCCATGTGTGATTTAGCCCAATTTGGTGGCAGCTCACATATGAGTGGAGTGGGAGCTAAAGTTTAGTCCCACATGGAAACTTGGAGGAGTTACACCTTATAAGGTGGAGTGGTTCACCACTTAGTAAAGTGAGTGAGAAGAGAGAACTACACGCGCTCCTCCTTGACAGCGACGCCACTGCATGCACGCACGCCGCCTCGTCTACGTCGTCAGCAGCGCAAGGCCATGAAGTTGCGGGAATCGAGCCAAGCTTTATTTTTGCTGCTTGGGAAAACTTGTGCGGTTTTGACAGACGTGTCAACAGTCAGCCTATTCGGGTCGCTCCCGGATCGTGGGCTATCTGTAACCGACCCGAACATGCGCAACGTGGGCTTGGTCCACGACGTGCCCTATGCGGGATTCCCGAGCCGCTCTATATAAACACCAGTGCGGCTTCCACCATGAACAACCAAAAACCAATCTAGGGTTTTGCCTCCTCTCTGCCTTACACTGCCACCATAGTCTACTCCATCGCCCTTGCCGGCGTGCACCGGCGAACAGGAGAGCAGGTCTCTGGAACCACTCGCCTTTGTGATCCTATACGGGAGAGGGCGAATAAGGTTTTTGAAAAGCGCTCTGCGCGACTGCTCGAGTTCTGCATCACGGATCGTCTTCCATCCAAGTCGGGCGGTGCTGCCTATCATCATCTTCGCCGCCGTCTACTTCGTTCAATCTTCCCCAAGGTTACTGCTGCGACTACTACAATCGAACGGTATGTGCGACGTGCTGCTGTCTGGTTATTCATCATGTTCTACGAGTACATGTTTAGCTGCTGCATATTTCCGTTCATCTTATTGTTTAGTACATCTACTATGTTCGAGTTACATGTGCTAGTAGCTGGTATTGTCATGTTTAATATTCTGGAATTAATCACGGAAATTGTGCCTAATTATCCAACAATCCAAAAACCTTATTATAGGCAACTTTGCGAGATAAACATGGGACACTTGGCTGATGCGACGAAGCCGGAAAAGTTTACCGGTGTTCATTTTAAGAGGTGGCAGTATAAGACCACTATGTGTCTGTAAAATCTGAAAGTATTTGAGGCTAGTGAGGGTTTACCTGAAGGAACTATATCTGAACAAGATCAGAACAAGTTCAAGGAAACCAATCTTGCCTTTGTGGGATGCGTTCTGAGTGTTCTTGACAACAAGCTGTTTGATGTGTACATGCACTTCAATGATGGCAAAGAGCTCTGGGAGGCACTGAACGCTAAGTTCGGTGTAACAGATGCTGGCAGCGAACTGTACATCATGGAGAACTTTCATGATTACAGGATGGTTAACAACCATTCAGTAGTCGAACAAGCTCATGAGATACAGTGTTTTTCTAAGGAGCTTGAAATCCTTAAGTGTAACTTACCCGACAAGTTTGTGGTTGGATGCATCATTGCAAAGTTGCCTTCTTCATGGAGGAACTTTGCCACAACTCTCAAGCATAAGAGACAAGAGATATCAGTTGAAAACCTGATAGCGTCTCTTGGTGTTGAGGAGAAGGCTCGGGCTAAGGAGACTGCTGAGAAAGGAGGCGAGGGTCAGTCTAGCGCCAACATGGTGCAGAAGAGGACCTTCGGCAAGAACAAAGTGAACTATAATCCCTCCTTCAACAAGCCTGAAAAGACTACAACCTTCAAGAAGAAGAAGAAGCCGAACAAGGCCGAGCTAGGATGCTTTACCTGTGGAGAGCTCGGACACTTCTCCAAGGACTGCCCAGAACATGCAGATCGTAGAGGGAAAAGTGGAAAGACTGTCAATGTCGTGACCGCTAGCAACACGGATGGGTATGGTAATTTATTTACTGTTCTTTCAGTGTTTCAATCACCATGTTGGTGGATTGATACGGGTGCTAATGTTCATGTGTGTGCTGACATCTCTATGTTCACTTCTTATTAGGTCGCACGGGATTCTTCCGTCCTAACGGGGAATGGATCACATGCTTCTGTTCGTGGTGTTGGCATGGTGGATCTGAAGTTTACTTCCGGAAAGATCGTGCAGCTGAGGAACATGCAGCATGTCCCTACTATGAACAAGAATCTCGTTAGTGGCTCCCTTCTATGCAGAGATGGGTTCAAGGTTGTGTTAGAGTCTAATAAAGTCGTTGTTTTGAAACATGGACAATTTATTGGTAAAGGTTATGAGTTTGGAGGCTTGTTCCGTTTCTCTCTTTCAGAGTTTTGTAATAAATCCGTGAATCATATTTGTGGTGATGTTAATGATGATACCAGTGTTTGGCATTCTCGTTTATGTGACATTAATTTTGGTTTGATGTCTCGGATGTCCAACATGAGTTTAATTCCAAATTTCACTATTGCCAAAGGTTCTAAGTGCCATAGTTGTGTGCAATCAAAGCAACCTTGAAAGCCCCACAAGGCTGCCGAGGAGAGAAACTTTGCACCTCTAGAACTCATACATTCTGATCTATTTGAGATGAATGGTGTGTTGACAAAAGGTGAAAAGAGATATTTCATGACATTGATTGATGATGCAACTACATACTACTATGTTTATTTGTTGCACACTAAAGATGAAGCTTTAGACTACTTTAAAGTTTATAAAGCCGAAGTTGAAAATCAACTAGAGAGAAAGATCAAACGTCTTAGGTCAGATCGTGGTGGTGAATATTTTCCCAAAATCTTTGACGAGTTCTGTGAGGAACATGGCATTATTCACAAGAGGACACCTCCCTACTCGCCCCAATCAAATGGGGTTGCTGAGAGGAAAAACCGCACGCTGACTGACTTGGTGAATTCCATGCTAGCCACTGCTGATTTATCAAAGGCATGGTGGAGGGAGGCTTTGTTGACTTCATGTCATGTCCTGAATAGAGTTCCTAACAAGAATGAAGAAAAGACCCCTTATGAGGAGTGGGCTGGGAGAAAACCATCACTTGCATATTTGCGCACTTGGGGGTGTTTGGCTAAGGTCAGCATACCGATTCCCAAGAAACGCAAACTTGGACCTAAGACAGTGGATTGTATCTTTCTAGGATATTCTCCGCGGAGTATAGGCTATAGATTTCTAGTGGTTAAGTCTGAGGTTCCTGATATGCATGTTGATACTATAATGGAATCTCGTGATGCAACATTCTTTGAGAATATGTTTCCTATGAAGGATATGCATAGCATTGCTAGAATTTCTTCTGAAATACTTCCTGAATCTAGTGCATCTATTGAGAATTTTGAACAAACACATGAGGAAGTCCTAGAGAAGGATGACGATGAACCTCCCACAAGGAGTAAGAGACAGAGGATTGCAAAATCCTTTGGTAATGATTTCATCGTGTACCTTGTGGACGATACTCACAGATCCATTGCAGAGGCATATGCATCTCCTGATGCAGATGATTGGAAAGAAGCTGTCCAAAATAAGATGGACTCGATTCTTTCTAATGGAACTTGGGAACTATCCGAACGACCCTGCGATTGCAAACCTGTGGGCTGTAAGTGGGTGTTCAAGAAGAAGTTAAGGCCTGATGGTACTATTGAGAAGTACAAGGCACGGCTTGTAGCAAAGGGCTACACACAGAAAAAAGGCGAAGATTACTTTGATACCTATTCACCTGTCGCTAGACTGACCACCATTCGAGTACTACTGTCCCTGGCTGCCTCTTATGGTCTTCTCGTTCATCAAATGGATGTGAAGACAGCTTTCCTTAATGGAGAGTTGGAAGAGGAGATCTATATGGATCAGCCGGATGGGTTTGTAGTAAAAGGTGAAGAGACAAAGGTGTGCAAGTTGTTAAAATCTTTATATGGCCTGAAACAAGCACCTAAGCAATGGCATGGGAAGTTTGATAGAACTCTACTTTCTGCTGGCTTTGTCATTAATGAGGCTGATAGGTGTGTGTACTATCGCCATGGTGGGGGCGATAGCGTTATATTATGTTTGTACGTGGATGATATTCTGATCTTTGGTACAAAAAGGGATGTGATAAATGAAGTCAAGTCTTTCCTATCAAAGAGTTTTGATATGAAAGATCTGGGAGAGGCTGATGTGATTCTGAACATCAAGCTTATTAAGAACGAGAATGGGATTACTTTAACGCAATATCATTATGTTGAGAAGGTCTTGAGACGTTTTGGCTTTATTGATGGCAAGATGTAGCACCCCGCTAAAACCACTTCTAGAAAATCGCGTGTTGTTTTTATTTTGTGCATCATCATGACCGCATGCTCATGTCATCATGCCACATTGCATTTGAGCATTGTCATGTCATCATGCATATGTTTGCCTAAAACTACTTTCCAAAAGCTTATTTTTATTTTCTAGATATTCCTTTCCTTGTTTCAAATCAAAACCCTAGGTCGTCTTGTATCTGACTAAAACTATTTTTGAAACATTTTGTTTTATAAAAATAATATAAAAGTTTTGACCAGGGAGGCAGTCTAACCGGTCCAGCCAGAGGCCCAACCGGACCAGACTGCCTACTACTCGGCCCATCTAAACCAGATCCTAGACTAGTCAAACCCTACCTAGTCCTACCCCAAACCCTAGCTCTACCCAGACCCACCCCGCCGCCAGCTGCACACCACACAGCAGCCACACACCAGCACGCACTGCACCCAGCGAGTAGCGACTGCATCCACCTCCTCTGTCCCTTTTGCAGACGCCCCCTTCTTTTGTTTTTCCAAATGCGATCGGGTCCTCCCAACCCAGGTTGCCACCAACCGTCCTCACTCCCTGTTGACGCTCGCCTTCTCCCGAGCCCGCGTGGCCATCACCTTCCTCCTCTGTCCCGAGCAACCGCCGCCACCCCGGAGGCCGGAGGTGCCCTGGCCTCTAAACTGATCATTTTGACATTTGCAGAGATAGGTGCAGTTATGACCGAAAGATGTCCACTATTTCAAAGATGTGGCACATTCCCTGTTTCCTTCTCTGATGAAGCATTTTTCTTCCGGCTTGGGAGGAGCAGGCCTTCGCCATCGCCTGGAGGAGCTCCAATTGTTGCTCTGCTAGGAGGAGCACTGTCACCATCACTAGGCGATCGTCCTCGTGTTACATGAATCAGGTCTCTTGCTCTCTCTCTATCTCTTTTAGGCAGGACAGTATGCTTCCATTGCCATGTCAGTGGAGTCATTTTGATGCAAATTTAAGGGTTGTGCTTCACAACCCTATCTTTTAGTAATAATTATAAAAAAACTTATGCTTGCAGATTGTTTTTGTCCTGATTAAACATGAGTGCAATTGACCACTTACATCAGTTTGACTGCTCAGTGAAAAACTGTAGTGATGCCTCTACAGCCAAATATTATTTTAGTAAATTATGTCTGTTATTTGTTTGAGTCACTATCACTATGTATGGTCTACTGAAACAATTGAGCCACATGTTCTTGATTTGGATAGTGCATGGAATTATTTAGATAGCTCTAAATTTTAGTGTGCTACTGATACATCATTCTGAATTATATATTGTAGCCGTAGGAAGGTTACCCGGCTTCTATTGTTACTAGATGATACCCCGCAAGTTGTTGTCTAAATAGTTCTTGGAAGTAGATCGAATAATGAATCCTTTTTCATCCTATAAACATAGTATATTGAATTGTTATGCTCAAATCAATAACAAAATGGGAATAATTATTGGTAAGAATTTAGGCCATCAAACATGCTCTTTTGTGCAAAAAAGTATATAAGCACATAAAGTTGAACAAAGACGTGTTTGAGATTGTTAATAATTCTCAGAATTTGACATTAACGCTTAAGACACTGCTGCTCTGTCTATATTGTAAAATTATATTACAAACCTCCACTTACCGTGCTAGGAACCAAGATAGGTCTTAGTTTCTATTTCTAGAACCAAATAGAGCAATTGGTTTGTAATTATCCTTACAAAATGAGACTTAACACAATTATCAGAGCTTTATACGTTGCATGCTCTATACATTCAGTTATAGATGCATCCTGTATGCAAACTCTGACAGTGCCTTCGGCTCTGGCCCTGTTGAGACCAGGGACTGGGTTCAATCAGACACACCACATAGCTTGTAAGCAACTATACTTAAGCCTGGCTAAAAAAACGGAGCTTACAATTGGAGCATAACTACTAAGGCGGGAAACCAATGCATCACTGATCCTCATTAGAGATTCCATGCTTCCGTTGCTGCTAGCAATTGGACGCACATGTGAATAAGATCACTAATTAACTCCCCATCTTTCACCTGAAATTCACAACCTGGAGACCAATATTGAGACTTAGAAACCGTATATCCCTAAATCTTACTATTTAAAAGATAATAGAAAAAGAAGTACATGTTGAGATAACCAGACAGGACAAGATGGATGCGACAACTAATGCACAAAATAAGCAGCCACCACAAGTATAGGTACTATATATGCCATCGAATTCCAAGCGCAGCTTAGGCGATGGTGCCTGACAATGCGTAAGAAGGCAAACCTGGATCCGAGAACAAATTACATACTGGCAACCGTCAATCGACGACACAAACAAAAAGATCAAAATTAAATACACAGAACTGGGGAAGGGTGTACGTAGAAAGGGGAGGACGAAGGGTCGGGGAGAGGACCGGGAGATATCTAGATGAAAATAGCGAGCTAGAGATATTGTGAGGGTAGGGGAGTATATAGTACTACCAGACATCCGGTCGAGAATGCGAGCATCTTAGTTATAGAATAGCCAAAATTACCTCCTCCTTATGCACAATAATAATTGCATGAAAGCTTCTCTACTAAAAGATTGTAAATTTAACAGTGATATGCATATTTTGCACACACAAAACTTAACTAAGAATTCTTGGTTCAGTTTTGGTATTTTATCATCATGACGGCTCTTCGTTAGTAATAATGCTTAATAGTCAGTTTAAGTTTGGTCCTTCGTCCGAACAGTGCAATCATAAACCTCTTGAGGTATACAAAGTTAATTTTACGAATTGGCTCTTTGTGTCTTTTTTTCCTTTCTTGATATTAGGCTCCTGGGTAAAGACATCCAGTAATGTTTTTGTTTTCACTCTGGTTTACATAGTTGGACCAGTTTTCATTATCTAATAAGCTCTAAAATTCAGTGATGGCACAGTTCGCTGTTATTTTGAATGTTTCATCAGAGAGATTCGCTCTCTCATGTGAGAGGGATGATCTAAAGATTGGAGAGTTGACTCAGGCCATAAAAGGTATGCGGGTTCAACACTTAGTGGTTCCACCTTGAAAATTTATCCAGAGATGCATTTTCATTCGTATCTATGTGGTATGTAGTGTCACCAAGTACAACCTTATGCATCTTCTGAGTTGTTTTTCTCAAATATAATTGGTGCCACTGTCCTGTATGTAGAGAGCACTGTAGTGCTGGTTCTGCTCCTTGCTAAATAAAAAATCAGAGCTACTTTTCTTTAGAACTGAGTTATCACTGTGTATTTTTTTATTTTCACCATGGTTGCTTAGCTGATAATTATTTTGTATTGACTTTTTCTAGGACCGATACAACATAGTTTATGCCAATTGTTGTTGAACTCGCCATGGAGATCTAAGACATAGCCGACCAAGTTCCGTGTCCTCCACAAACAAATTGTAGGCTCTGGCTCATCAGGTGGAAGCTAGGTGGAGGAATCACCTCCTTGGAGAGCAGAGAGACACGAACCGGATGAAGACCTTGATGATCGTGCTTCTCGTCTTGCTCATCATCGCCATTGCAGTTGTACTCTACTCGGTCCTTTAGTAGTCTAGGACTTGGCTAATGATGATAATCAACTTGTTGTAATGTGTAATGTATGAGATGATGATCAACTTGTTGTAGACTTGAATAATATTCGGGCACTTGTCACTATGTCAGGTTCTAATTGATATGATGATGTATAATTCTACTTATACTATTATCTCTGTTTCTATACTATTGTGTACCTGTATAAATACATGTATATGCACCTGTATAAATACGTGAGAGCCCTGTATTCTGTATACCTGTACGAGACATCAGTGGAGCATCTTTTATTCAGCCAGTGGCGCATTTCGATATATGCTCCACTGGTAAAACATCAATGGCGCATATTGAGGATGCGCCACTGGTTGTCCCACTATCAATGGCGCATATTGAATATGTGCCATTCGTAATTAATTATCAGTGGCGCAACACTAGTGGCGCATTCCATATGCGCCATTAATAGGAAAAAATATGCTCCACTGATAAGTAATTCTCCACTAGTTTTGGGGCTTTATTACTATCCTGTACTTATGTCATGCTTTATTGCTTTATTTACGATTGTGCGTGGAGCACATGTACTGTTTTAGAACGTGGAATGTTTTTGCGGTATCGACAAGCCCAGTCACCCTTTCGGGTTCCCAGTCGTTTACAACCATTGTCACAAACCCTGGGTCCGTCTCGGAGCCGGTCAACTTCGTTGCGGGTAGCTTAGTGTGGTGGCCCCCTGAAATATTTTATGAATCATGTGATTGCTTTGTCATGAAAGCCTCGTTGGGTTTTGATTTGGTTTTTCCGAGGTTGATCGTGTGTGTGTTGCTATTTGTGCACCCTGCAGGGTAAATCTTTCTGAAAGCCGTGTCCGCGGTTATGGACGACTTGGAGCACAGTATCTCGATCATAGACAAGCATAACTAAAGTAGTGCTATAAATTTGACATAATATGTGACTAGTAATCGGCTTCACTACAATGGAATGGATAATAAAAGTGCCAACAACTGGTGGAACTGGGGTGTATCGTGTCATGTTATACCTGCCTAGTAAGTATCACAACTCCAATGGAATGAAATAAAAGTGCCAATTGTGTGAGTTCCTCGGTTTGACTTCCTCGTTTGGTCTTGAGGGGGAATACCAGGATGGGTATGATTGATGTTAGTATAAGGTTGGTTCCGAATAGGTCTTTCTTATCTCTCTCTAATAGCCGATAGTTTATCGAGTCTCTATAGGTTGTTCAGTGTATGCTTCGCTGCCGCTTCAGTCCACCATACCTATGTAGGCGAGAGCCGCCAAATTCTAGCCTCGCCGTGTACAGGCCTCAGTACCGATGCTCCTATTTTTCCTTTGCCCTTTGTCGGCACCCCTTTTGTTTTAGCAGGTTTGAGATCGACGTCGTTAGCAGGGTTACCCTTCCGGCTTGGCCTGGGCAGGGTTATGGACGCCATTGGTTATTCTTCAGGGCTCTTAGCCCAATTTGCATCTTGTCCGTACTCGGGTGTTGTATCGTTTTCAAGGTGATTTGGATCTTTGCATTGTATATCTGTATTCTTGACTCATGGAGTCGTGTTGTATATATATATATATATCTGTTATGTGGGTTCCATCGTGAACTATTGTGTAATGGTATTACTTCGTTTTCCACCCGCACGCAAGTGCCTAGTGGGCGTCCTTGAATCATTTCTATGCGGGTTTGGCGGGAAGCGCTAAAACTTGCATAGGGCCGATTCGAGGGTGTTACAAAGTGGTATCAGAGCTCAGAAGTTGCGATACCCCACTGGTCCAGCCTGTAGGATAACCTAGCTAACGGACGTTGTAGAGTGTCAAACTATTTTTGAAAATCGGTTGGATAGATCTGATTAGGTCTGCTTTTACTTCTTACCCTTATTCTACTCTCCTCTTACCTCTGCGTGTTTTGAATCTGCTCTCTTATCTTTCTTCAAGGCCAGGAATTCTCGTGGTTGGGTTTCCGTTGTACCTTCAGGGTTTCGCTTCCTCCTTTGGTAACGGTCCTTCTACATCCGGTCTTCATGCTATCTGAGGAATCCTTCATCTGTTGGACTTCTCTTAGTTCCTTCTTGTGCCTTCTGGTGTTTTCCAACACGACGACCTCATCTACATCAGATCCGATGAAACCCTGCATCACTCCTTTGTTTTCGAACCTCGCCTGTCGAGATCTTCAGTCTGATTTTGAGAGTTGATTGCATAATTCTACTATTCATGTACAAAGTAATGTTTTGAGTGCGAGATGGAGTCACGACCATACCACTACTCTTATCATTCGCTTTTGTACACGGATTCGGTGGATCAATGCAATCTCACTCCTTCAACAGAAGTTAAAGGTGACCATACCTTTTGAGACCTTTAGCTTCGTCCTTTGTTTATCCGGAGCGTTCCCCTCAACAAACTAGAACACCGACTCCTTGTTGGTGGTGTCGGAAATTTGAAGATGGAGCAAGAATCCTTGTTAGTAGTGTCGCGAAGATCTACACGATACGAGAAGATTCAGATCACCAGCCTTCTTCCCCGTACCATGAGGCGGATCTCGAGGGCGAGACCCATTGTTAGTGGTGTCGAATTGTAGCACCCCGCTAAAACCACTACTAGAAAATCGCGTGTTGTTTTTATTTTATGCATCATCATGACCGCATGCTCATGTCATCATGCCACATTGCATTTGAGCATCGTCATGTCATCATGCATATGTTTGCCTAAAACTACTTTCCAAAAGCTTATTTTTATTTTCTAGATATTCCCTTCCTTGTTTCAAAACCCTAGGTCGTCTTGTATTTGACTAAAACTATTTTTGAAACGTTTTGTTTTATAAAAATAAAATAAAAGTTTACTGGGAGGCGATCTAACTGTCCGGCCAGAGCCCAACGGACAGACTACCTACTACCCGGCCCATCTAAACCAGATCCTAGACTAGTCAAACCCTACCTACTCCTACCCCAAACCCTAGTTCTGCAGACCCACCCGCCTTGACACCACACCTGACCACACACTAGCACGACTACCCATGAGCAACGACCGCGTCCACCTCCTTTGTCCCTTTTGCAGCCGCCCCCTTCTTTTGTTTTTCAAAATGCGATCGGGTCCTCCCAACCCAGGTTGCCACCAACCGCCCTCGCTCCCTGTTGACGCTCGCCTTCTCCCGAGCCCGCGTGGCCATCGCCTTCCTCCTCTGTCCCGAGCAACCGCCGCCACCCCGGAGCCCGGCCCCGCCTCTCCGCCTCGTCCTCGCTCGCCCCGGCCGGCCTCAGAGACCACCGCTGCTCCTCTGGCCCTCTCCCTTCTCGAGCGTGCCCCACCGCAGGTGCTCGCCCTTGCTGCATCCCCACTGGCCGCGCCTCCACGCAGGGCCACCTCTCTCCGCCCTGAACACCGCCAGCAGATCGTCCTCGCGGGTTCCCCTCTGGCCGGTGAGCCGTAGACCCCGTGGACCTCGTGGCTTCCTCCTCCCGGTCCTCTGGACCCTCCCCATGACCCCCACGCCGTCGTCGGTCGCCACCGCGCGTCTCTCTGGCCGCAGCTGCGAGCGCTGTGTCCGCCGCCCATGGCCGTTGCCACCCCGTCCTCGCCGCCTTCTGCGAGTGTGCAACCCCGCCTCGAGCGCCTCCTCGATGCCGATCCCGCCTCGATCCGCGGCCATGGGACGCTGCCTCCATGAGTCCCCTGAGCATGTCTTCTGTCCGCGGCCTCTCTGCCACAACAACACTAGGACCGTACTCCATCGCGTGTGTTCTTCCTGCGCTGTGGATGCCTTCTGTGCCTACGTTTGTTCCTGACCACCTCAAAGCGTGCGACGCCGTGGCCTTGTTGTTTTCTTTTCGCTGCAAACACCAGGCCACATGTTACCTGTCGTGATTCGTTGTATCTTCAGATGCTTCCTGCAGTATACTTCTTGTCTAGACAGGCTCGTCTCTCACAAGCTCGCCCGACCTGTCGAGTTTTGCCATACCCGCTTCAGCAGCCGACCTCCTGCCTGGCGATGTGTTGCTGATGCTTATCCAAATTCGTCTGTGAGACCCGACGCCCGAAACCAAGACTGCCAGTGTTGATCAAGATGGAACACCAAGATCTCCATCGGTACGATGCCGTGCAATGGACGTCAGGATCTACTTCCGTTTCATCGACCGTCCGATGGTTGAGGTGGAGTTCGAAAACCTCGAGCCCTTCTTCGATGTGGACCCTCAAGATCTTCCACCCGGATCCAAAGACTTATCCCGACGCGCCCGAACCCCAAGACCCTCGGCACCCAAGATCTTCGAACCCCAATGTGTGATCCCCTATCCGAGACCCTTATTTTTATAATATGACATCTACTTAGTGCATATTAAATTGTTCATGATTGCATACATCTTATTGTGGTTTTGGGGGCATTATGACGATTCACCTAATAATTAAAGATGGAGATCATATGCAGGCTTTTCTAGTCTTATATTGCCTCCATTTAAATTTGAGTAGCGAACCGATGCCATGTTTGCCTTGTTAAGACAACATTTAAATTGCGGGGTAGTTAAATAACATGAATCTTCTAATTAATCATCGGGACCCCAGTTCCGCTTAATATTGCCTAGGCGCATCGCATCTTTGCCATGTCATGCATCATGCCCGGTCTTCTGCCGTAGTATTAAATAGTGTATCCGGTGTTTATTTTAGTGCTTTGCTTCTTCACGGATTAGGCCGTTGAGTGGATGCGAGTGTCGACCCGACCTCCAGATGAACGTTCGGTTATGCTTCCCAGGCGAGCAATCTCCCCCTTTCTACCTATTTTGCATTTATAGTCTTTACTTCCTCCTATTGATCTATTGCTATCCGTGGTGCGATGCTTTAGTTTCCGTGCACCATTTATATTCCCTACAGCCTCTATATTGCCTTGGACACCTCCTATTACCTGTTGTTTGGTAGATAGATGGTCTTGCGAGTCGTAGTCACTTGCTCAGGTGCGATCCCGTGTCATGAAGTACCACACAGTTGTTGGAATGTTTTCATATGCTTTACGGTGGAGAGGATCATGACTTTAAATACAACTATTACATTGCTGGATAACTAATGAAAGAGGCACCGGTGGGCAATATATGCTATTTGGTTGTTCATGTCCACTTGTGTCCCGTAGGCCCCGAGTATTTGATACCTGTTCCTTGACTATTCACACTATCCACATCCGGGAGACCCTATGGATCCCCCTTAGCCAGAGCTTGATTCATTTCTTATTTCTTGGGGCCACAAACTAGTTTGGGGCTTTATTACTATCCTGTACTTATGCCATGCTTTACTGCTTTATTTACGATTGTGCGTGGAGCACCTGTACTTTTTAGGAATTGCGGAGTGTTTTCGCGGTATCGACAAGCCCAGTCACACTTTCGGGTTCCCAGTCATTTACAGCCATTGGCGCAAATCTTGGGTCCGTCTCGGAGCCGGCCAACTTCGTTGCGGGTAGCTTAATGGGGTGGACCCCTGAAATATTTTATGAATCCTATGATTGCTTTGTTGTGAAAGCCTCGTTGGGTTTTGATTTGGTTTTTTCGAGGTTGATCGTGTGTGTGTGTTGCTATTTGTGCACCTCTGCAGGGTAAATCTTTCTGAAAGCCGTGTCCGCGGTTATGAACGACTTGGAGCACAGTATCTCGGTCATAGACAAAAATAACTAAAGTAGTGCTATAAATTTGACTTAATATGTGACTAGTAATCAAGTTCACTACAATGGAATGGATAATAAAAGTGCCAACAACTGGTGGAACTGGGGTGTATCGTGTCATGTTATACCTGCCTAGTAAGTATTGCAACTCCAATGGAATGAAATAAAAGTGCCAACAACTGCTGGGTTTGGGATGTCACATGCTAATTGTATCTGACTAGTAAGTACTGCAACTACAACTAAATGGTTACCTAAAACTGGCCACTATTTATGCTATCATGATAACTCATGCTATCTATATCTGACTAGTAAGTGCTTCAACTATAATGGAATGAATAAAACTGCCAACTGTGTGAGTTCCTCGGTTTGACTTCCTCGTTTGGTCTCGAGGGGCAATACCAGGATGGGTATGATTGGTGTTAGTATGAGGTTGGTTCCGAATAGGTCTTTCTTATCTCTCTCTAATAGCTGACATTTTATCGAGTCTCTATAGGTTGTTTAGTGTATGCTTCGCTGCCGCTTCAGTCCACCATACCTATGTAGGCGAGAGCCGCCGAATTCTAGCCTCGCCGTGTACTGGCCTCAGTACTGACGCTCCTCTTTTTCCTTTGCCCTTTGTCAACACCCCTTTTGTTTTAGCAGGTTTGAGATCGATGTTGTTAGCAGGGTTACCCTTCCAGCTTCGCCTAGGCAGGGTTATGGATGCCATTGGTTATTCTTCAGGGCTCTTAGCCCAATTTGCATCTTGTCCATACTCGGATGTTGTATCGTTTTCAAGGTGATTTGGATCTTTGCATTGTATATCTGTATTCTTGACTCATGGAATCGTGTTGTATATATATCTGTTCTGTGGGGTTCCATCGTGAACTATTGTGTAATGCTATTACTTTGTTTTCCACCCGCACGCAAGTGCCTGGTGGGCGTCCTTGAATCGTTTCTATGCGGGTTTGGCGGGAAGCGCTAAAACTTGCATAGGGCCGATTCGAGGGTGTTACACAAGACTTCTCCAACACCTTATGATCCCAGTTTGACATTGCGAAAGAATAAGAAGGAACCAACATACCAATTGAAATATTCACAAATTGTTGGTTCTCTCATGTACTTAGCAAGTGCTACAAGACCCAATATCTCTTTTGCTATGTGTAAGTTGAGTAGGTTCATGTCTAACCCGGGTATTGATCATTGGCATGCACTTGAAAGGGTCATGTGCTATCTATGTGGTACAATGAGCTATGGGATTCACTATTCAAGGCACCCTGCTGTGCTTGAAGGATATAATGATTCGAACTAGATCTCTGACGTTGATGAACTCTATGCCACGAGTGGGTATGTTTTTACCCTTGGAGGTGGCGCAGTCTCATGGAGATCTCGTAGACAGACCATATTGACGAGGTCAACTATGGAAGCAGTACTTACTGCTTTAGACACAACCACTATTGAGTCAGAATGGCTGCGTGAACTCTTGATGGACTTGCCTGTGGTTCAAGAACCTGTGCCGGCAATCCTTTTGAATTGTGACAACCAAACTATTATTGTCAAAGTGAACAATTCTAAGGATAACGCGAAGTCGTCAAGACACGTCAAGAGACGTTTGAAATCTATCAGGAAATTGAGAAACTCCAGAGTAATAACTGTTACGTATATTCAAACAGATAAAAACCTGGCAGATCCCTTTACAAAGGGACTATCACGAATTGTGATAGAAAATGCATCGAGGGAGATGGGGTTGAGACCCATGGGTGTCACACCATAGTGGTAACCCAACCTATGTGATCGGAGATCCCGTGAATTAGGATCTGGGAAGAACAAGCTAGTGCTTTGACTAAGAAGATAATTTTGTAACCCTCTCTATGTGAAGATGCATGGCTCTCAAAATCTGTAAGGCAGGTTGGCAACATGCCTTAATGTGTTTCTGTTGGCTATAACTAAGCAAAGATGCCGTCCTACAGGGCATTCTTGAAAGAACACACCTATATGAGCTCGATTGTAAACGTCGTGGTCTATGAGACTTGGGTGGTCTCTAGTAAACTCATGAAGAGACCAGGGAGTATTACGCATATGCTCCAACCCGCAGGGTAGGCTACTGGCAGCCAGGTACTAGTTATGATTTTGAGTGAAATCTATTGGCACCAAACTTGCAATTCAAGGTTCGTCCATTGTTCAAGTTGCTGATAGACGTAGTTCAAGATTCTAGGCGGATGTTCAACTTAACAGTCTCTGCTGAAACACTGGTATATAAACAAGTACCGAGGATTGGCAAATCTTCAAATAGTCATTTGAGATCTGGTGGGGGATTGTTAGAAATAATGGGCTAATCTATTTAAGCCCATATGTGATTTCAGTTTTTCCCTAAATCTCAAAGCCCATGCGTGTGGAAGCCCATGTGTGATTTAGCCCAATTTGGTGGCAGCTCACATATGAGTGGAGTGGGAGCTAAAGTTTAGTCCCACATGGAAACTTGGAGGAGAGTTACACCACCTTATAAGGTGGAGTGGTTCACCACTTAGTAAAGTGAGTGAGAAGAGGAGAACTACACGCGCGCTCCTCCTTCGACGACGCCGCCACTTGCACGCACGCACGCCTGCACGCCCGCTCGTCTCGTCACGACGCGCGCGCGCGCCGCGAGTTGCGGGAATCGAGCCAAGCTTTATTTTTGCTGCTTGGGAAAACTTGTGCGGTTTTGACAGACGTGTCAACAGTCAGCCTATTCGGGTCGCTCCCGGATCGTGGGCTATCTGTAACCGACCTGAACATGCGCAACGTGGGCTTGGTCCACGACGTGCCCTATGCGGGATTCCCGAGCCGCTCTATATAAACGCCAGTGCGGCTTCCACCATGAACAACCGAAAACCAATCTAGGGTTTGCCTCCTCTCTGCCTTGCGCCGCCACCGTAGTCTACTCCATTCCGCTTGCCGGCGTGCACCGGTGAACGAGAGAGCAGGTCTCCGGAACCACTCGCCTTTGGGATCCTGTATGGGAGAGGGCGAATAAGGTTTTTGGGAAGCGCTCTGCACGACTGCTCATGTTCTGCATCACGGCTCGTCTTCCATCCAAGTCGGACAGTGCTACCTATCGTCGTCTTCGCCGCCGTCTTCTTCGATCATTATTCCCCAAGGTTACTGCTGCGACTACTGCAATTGAACGGTACGTGCGACGTGCTGCAAAATCTGGCTGCAAAATTTACCGGTGTTCATTTTAAGTCGTGGCAGTATAAGACCACTATGTGGCTGCAAAATCTGAAAGTATTTGAGTCTAGTGAGGGTTTACCTGAAGGAACTATATCTGAACAAGATCAGAAAAAGTTCAAGGAAACCAATCTTGCCTTTGTGGGATGCGTTCTGAGTGTTCCTGACAACAATCTATTTGATGTGTACATGCACTTCAAAGATGGCAAAGAGCTCTAGGAGGCACTGAACGCTAAGTTCGGTGTAACAGATGCTGGCAGTGAACTGTACATCATGGAGAACTTTTAATGATTACATGATGGTTAACAACCGTTCTGTAGTCGAACAAGCTCATGAGATACAGTGTTTTGCCAAGGAGCTTGAAATCCCTAAGTGTAACTTACCCGACAAGTTTGTGGCTGGGTGCATCATTACAAAGTTTCCTTCTTCATGGAGGAACTTCGCCACAACTCTCAAGCATAAGAGACAAGAGATATCGGTTGAAAACCTGATAGCGTCTCTTGATGTTGAGGAGAAGGCTCGGGCTAAGGACACTGCTGAGAAAGGAGGCGAGGGCTAGTCTAGCACCAACATGGTGCAGAAGAGGACCTTCGGCAAGAACAAAGGGAACTATAAGCCCTCCTTCAACAAGCCTGAAAACACTACAACCTTCAAGAAGAATAAGAAGCCGAACAAGGCCGAGCTAGGATGCTTTACATGTGGAGAGCTCGGACACTTCTCCAAGGACTACCTTAACGCGTATCGCAGAGGGAAAAGTGGAAAGACTGTCAATGTCGTGACCGCTAGCAACACAGATGGGTATGGTAATTTATTTACTGTTCTTTCAGTGTTTCAATCACCATGTTGGTGGATTGATACGTGTGCTAATGTTCATGTGTGTGCTGACATCTCTATGTTCACTTCTTATCAGGTCCCACAGGATTCTTCCGTCCTAACAGGGAATGGATCACATGCTTCTGTTCGTGGTGTTGGCACGGTGGATCTGAAGTTTACTTCCGGAAAGATCATGCAGCTAAGGAATGTGCAGCATGTCCCTACTATGAACAAGAATCTCGTTAGTGGCTCCCTTCTATGCAGAGATGGATTCAAGGTTGTGTTGGAGTCTAATAAAGTCGTTGTTTCGAAACATGGACAATTTATTGGTAAAGGTTATGAGTTTGGAGGCTTGTTCCGTTTCTCTCTTTCAGAGTTTTGTAATAAATCCGTGAATCATATTTGTGGTGATGTTAATGATGATACCAGTGTTTGTCATTCTCGTTTATGTCACATTAATTTTGGTTTGATGTCTCGGATGTCCAGCATGAGTTTAATTCTGAATTTCACTATTGCCAAAGGTTCTAAGTGCCATAGTTGTGTGCAATGAAAGCAACCTCGAAAGCCCCACAAGGTTGCCGAGGAGAGAAACTTGGCACCTCTAGAACTCATACATTCTGATCTATGTGAGATGAATGGTGTGTTGACAAAAGGTGAAAAGAGATATTTCATGACATTGATTGATGAGGCGACTAGATACTGCTATGTTTATTTGTTGTGCACTAAATATGAAGCTTTAGACTACTTTAAAGTTTATAAAGCCGAAGTTGAAAATCAACTAGAGAAAGATCAAACGTCTTAGGTCGGATCATGGTGGTGAATATTTTCCCAAAATCTTTGACGAGTTCTGTGAGGAACATGGCATTATTCACGAGAGGACGCCTCCCTACTGATGACCCACAAGTATAGGGGGTGTATTGCAGTATTTTCGAGGGAAGTGAAACCCAATTTATTGATTCGACACAAGGGGAGCCAAAGAATATTTATAAGCCTTAACAACTGAGTTGTCAATTCAGCTGCACCTGGAAACTATCTTGCTCATAGCAGTTTATCAGTAGCAACAGTTTTGTAGTAGGAATAGCAAAAGTAAAGACAGCAAGAAGAATAATAGCAAAGAAATGAGGATTCGAGTGCGTTAGGCATAGGGATGGATGGACGGGCGTTGCATGGACAAGACAATTCACATAGCAATCAGAACATAGGGCAATTGCAGATAAATAAGATAAAGCATCCAAGTACTAGATAATCCTAGGCATGTGTTCCATATATAGTCATACGTGCTTGCAATGAGAACTTGCACAACATCTTTTGTCCCGCCACCCGCTTTGCGCGGGCCTCAAGGGAACTACTGGCAATTAAGGCGCTCCTTTTAATAGAGCACCAGAGCAAAGCATTAACACTCCGAACACATGTGATCCTCACATCAAAGCCATTCCCTCCGGTTATCCCGATTTCTGTCACTTCGGGGCCATTGGTTTGGGACAACAACGTGTGTATACAACTTGCAGGTAAGACCATAAACAATACTATCACAATGAATCAATAACATGTTCAGATCTGAAATCATGGCACTCGGGCCCTAGTGACAAGCATTAAGCATAACAAGTTGCAACAAAGTCATAAAGCACTAATAGAAGATACTAGGCACCATGCCCTAACAATCTGATGCCATTACATGAACGATCTCATCCAATCCCTACCATCCCCATAGCCTACAGCGGGGGATTACTCACTCATAGATGGGGGAAATATGGATGGTCGATGGAGAAGCGATGGTGATGATGATGGCGATGAACTCCTCCAATTCCCCGTCTCGGCAGGGTGCCAGAACAGAGTTTCTGGTGCTATTTCGTGGAATCTGGTGGTGGCGGCGGAGTGGAACTCCTTCTAGAAAAACGTCGAACCCCCCACCCCCCGAGTTTTTAGGTCAGAAGGCAACTTATAGGCGAAGTGGGAGACCGAGGGGGTGTCTAGGGTGGCCAGACCACCCCCTGGTGCGGCCAGGTGGTGTGGCTGGGCCCCAGCGCCACTCCGTCTCATATTCTAGCTCCGGGAGTCTTCTGGAAAAATAGGCACTTTGGCTTTTGTCCCGTCCAATTCCGAGAATATTCATTTTCTGACTTTCCTGGAACAAAAAACAGTAGAAAATAGGCAGCTGCCACTGTGGCTCTTGTTAATAGGTTAGTCCAAGAAATCATATGAAAAGTACTCCAAAGTGTGGATAAAACACAAGAAAGTAGATAAAACCAAGCATGGAACATCAAAAATTATAGATACATTTGCAATGTATCAACATCCCCAAGATTAACTCCTGCTCGTCCTCGAGTAGGTAAGTGATAAAAAGAAAGAATAATTTTTGAGGTGACATGCACCATCATAAACTTGATCCAAGTATTTGTAAAACATTCAAAGCTGGGATCATAGTACTTCAATCATAACATGAAAGACAAAGTTCTAGCAATAAGACAAAGAAACTATGATGCAACATGAAAAGGCACAAACAAAAGATTCATGAATAACAATGCTTTGCAAGACGTTTGTTTGTTTCACATAAAGAAAACATAGCATAGTAGTATTCAGCTTGTCCCTCATAGAGTAGCAAATATAAATGCATAGGACACCTTCAAAGTTCATAAGAGTGACTAGATACAAATAGTTTAAAACAAACAATATCAAGATATGCATAAATCAACTAGTCTTGGGACAATGCACATAGAACTAAGAATGGCCACTATGCTCTCAAAGTAAGTGCATAAAGATAGAAGGTAGAGACTCAATATAATGGTGGAAGAAAGGCCTTCATAGAAGGAAGCAGGGATTCAAGTCTCATAAAGAGCTTCCAAAAATTATGGTACTTATAGCTTTCATCTCTCATTGCCGCTATCATAAGCATCTTGAAGTGATTAAGGTTAAAGTGAACAAACTATGGTGTACATGCTTGACGAAGTATAAGTTAGAAATCTCATGTCCCTTGAATACGAGGGCCGCTCCTCATCCTACTCAAGTTTAGTCACCGGTAAGTTCTTGCCATTGTAAGTACATGTGTATCATAGAGAATCGCCAACGGGGTACCCCTTGCCCGATGATACAGAAGAATCCCCATATCACAATGACAAGGCAAACAGACAACGAGCATCTCAACAATATTCTTATTTACCATGGGAATATGGTGCTTTTTCTCTCTTTCCTCTTTTCATAATCTCTTTTTTTTTGTTTTTCTCTTTTTTCTCAATATAGGGCTCTTTTTTATATAAGAAGAATGCTTCATAGACAGCTCGTTATGGTTACGCTGCAGGTTTCCACCATGTCAGCATGGAATAGACCAGCGGCCCATGTGTTTCTCTAACACATATACATAACTCCATGGACTTACAAGCTCCCCTTTCATTTCACACCGACGACATCCATAGACAAAAGAGCATGATATCAACTAGGTACAAAGTACCAGTGCAATGTTGAAAGCGTTCCCCATGACAACATGGTTCTGCTAATCCCTAACAAATAAGTGCAAGCATATACAACATAGACGACACAATGGTTCAAGTTTATTTAAGGGCAAGAAAAGTAAAGTGTGCCATCAAGTTCGTGAGAGCTTTAATCACTAGTTTTCTCATAACAAGTTTAATTTGGAAGGTAAACAAAAACATGAATGTACTTGGAATAGCATATGCTAGTAGGTAGGTATGGTGGACTCTTTGGAATAACTTGGTTTAGGGAGTTGGATGCATGAGTGGAACTCATACTTGGTTGCGGAGGCTAGCAAAAGACTGTGAGCGACAAACTAAGAGAGCAATAATGGCCATAACCATGCAGAGCGACAACACATCATTGATCAAAGCATAAAGTGATACTACAAGTTGAAAACTAAAGGATCATAAAGGCTTATGGTGACTGAAGGAAATATGCCCTGAGATGCAATAATAAAGTTGTTATTATGTATTCCTTGTATATGATAGATGTTTATTTTACATGCTATAATTATATTGATAGGAAACATCAATACATGTGTGTTTAATAAACAAAAAGGGTTCCTAGTCATGCCTCTCTTATAGACTAGCTTGTTGATTAACAGGATGATCAAGGTTTCCTGATCATGGACATTGGATGTTGTTAATAACAAGGTCACACCATTGGTGGAATGATGTGATGAACATTCATCCGAAGTATAGCATTACGATCAAGTCATTGTGTTTATATTGCTATAACATCATACGAAGTAATCTTTATCCTTAGACCATGAGATCATGTTAATTGCTAACACCGGAAGAGTATCTTGATAACATCAAACGTCACCGTAACAATGGGGTGACTATAAAGATGGGTTTAGTGCTACGAAGGTGTTATGTTGAGGCTCATGGATCAAGAGTGAATTTGTCAATCATGACGATAGATATACTCTAGGCCCTCTCGGTGATATCACATTAGGATAGCTTGCAAGCAAGTGATGTGATCACTAGAATGTTATATCACGAACGAGAAAAGAGTGCATGTCGAATCTAGATCAAACTAGGTATGGAGATACCGATGATCGAATCTCGGACATGTAATATATCGAGAGACAAAGGATTTAGTTACAAGCGTTAAAGGTTCTCACGATCACAGGAGTCATCGTTGAATGTGTAGGAGTCAGTACGGATCTCCGTGTCCTGGCCGATTATTGATCGGAGAAGGGTCTCGATCATGTCTGCATTATTCGCGAACCGTAGGGTGGCACACTTAAGAGTTACGGACACCATTTTGGAGCACATATGTTTCATTTAAAGAATTGCAAAGCGCATGAATTGTTTCAATAGAAACCGGAAATTGTTTCGGGTGAAATTGCAGAAGGTGGTTCTGCATGTGATATTGAAATATTTCAAGGGGCTATATGTGAATGTTTGTTAATTAAAGTAATTAACAAAATTCTGAATAAATTTAATAAAAGAGTTTTATTAAATGAGAGAGCATTAAATTTGGAGAAACTTAATGCATTTAAAGTGGAGACTTTAAAAGGGAATGTGAAGAGGCATTTTAATGTGGAGGAGTTACCACCACATGAATGGGGGAGGTGAGGGGTCACCCTGTTACATGTCATCGTACATGAGACCGGTTCCACGACTGACATGCAACTTGTTTTGCATAAGTGGCTGGCGGGTGTCTGTCTCTCCTACTATAGTCAATATCTGATTTACAACGAGTTGCTAATAACTTGGTTATCCTCGTTGTGGTTCATGTTTGTAGGTTAGACAGGTTCTATCTCCGAAAGCCCTAAGCCACGTAAAACTTGCAATTGATAAATTAGAGGCGTCTAGTTTAGATCGTTGCTGGGCTAGTGTTTTGATATGGTATTGTTGTAAGTAGATGTATAATAGATACTCTTACAACTCACTTAACGTGTAAGTTCCATAGACCTTGGCCTTACACACAAAGGAATGATAGAGATCATACCACGATGCAAATGATAGAGATCAAATGCATGGACCATCTCACCTAACTTCACACATTAGATGTTAGCATCTTATACTGCTAGTTTGGCGCGTTTGGTAGCATTATAAGATGATCCGTCATTTAGATATCAAGATAAAATGTGTTCTTCCTTACGTATGCACCGTTCTGTGGATTGTGTTTTGAGGCATCACGTGATGATCGGGTGTTTTCAACTCTACCCTTTCATACAACGGGTGTAAGACAGTTTTACACACGCAAATACTAAGGTTCTTACTTGACGAGCCTAGCATGTACAGACATGGCCTCGGAACACGGACCGAAATGTTAAGCATGAGTCATATAGTTGATATGATGCCCATATAGATGCTCGCCTTTGAAGCTACACCGACTCACGTGATGATCGGACTTGGTGTAGTGGATTTGGTTCATGTAATCACCAAAAGGACACGAGGGATGTCGTTTTTGAGTGGGAGTTCATTAGTAATTTGGATTAGTTGAACTCAATCTATCATAAACTTAGTCTAAATATACTTTACAAATTCTATTGTAGATGGCACCACCTGCTTTTAATTTCAATGTGTTCATGGAGAAAGAGAAACTTGCTGCGAATGGTAGCAACTTCACCAACTAGGCTATGAATTTGAGGATTCTCCTCACTGCTGCACAAAAGAAATATGTGCTAGATGCGCCGCTAGGCCCCCCACCAGCTCCTGATGCCCCTGACGAGGAAAAGAACGTCTATATAACTCGTCAGGAGGACCACAACTTAGTTCATTGCGGCATACTGTATGGGCTAGAGCCAGAACTTCGAAAGCGTTTCGAAAATGGCAATGCCTTTGATACCATGGGAGAATTGAAAATGATTTTCGATACCCATGTCAGAGAGAGTTATAATGCTACAGAAAAGTTCTTTAGCTGCATGATGGAAGAAAACAGCTAAGTAGTGAGCACGCATCAAAATGTCTGGGTACGCCGATAAGCTTGTGTCCTTGGGAATAACGATTCCCATTGACTTAGGCATACATCGTGTTCTCCAATCTCGCCACCTAGCTACAAGAGCTTCGTGATGAACTATAATATGCGTGGCATGAAGAAGTCTCTTCCCGAGCTTCACAATGCTTAAGACTGCAGAAGTGGAGATTAGGAAAGAACATCAAGTGTTGATGATCAATAGGACCACCGGTTTCAAGAAGGACAAGAAAGGCAAGCACAAGGGAAAGAAGGGTGGCAAGTCTGTTGACATGCCTGAAAAGAAACCCCGAGCTAGCCCTAAGTCTGACACCGAGTGCTACTATTGCAAGGATCGCCATTGGAAGAATCGCCCCAAGTATTTGGCGGACAAGAAGTCCGCAAGGCAAACAAAGGTATATGTGATATACATGTTATTGATGTGTACTTGACTAGTACTCGCAGAGCACTGGGTATTTGATACGGATCGGTTGCTAATATATGTAACTCGGTTCAGGGGCTGCGAACAAGCGACAACTAGCAAGGGATGAGGTCACGGCGCGGTCGGCAATGGATCAAGAGTTGATGTGATCGCCATTTAACGTTGCCTCTCCATATGCCATCGGGATTAGTTATAAACCTAAATAATTGTTATTTGGTGCTTGCACTGAGCATGAACATTGTATCCGGATCGTGTTTGATGCAAAGTGGTTATTCATTTAAGTCTGACAACAATGGTTGTTCGATTTATATGAATAATATCTTTTATGGTCATGCACCTATGTTGAATGGTTTATTTCTGTTGGATCTCGATAGTAGTATTACGCATATTCATATTGTTGATGCTAAAAAGATTAAACTTGATGATGATATGTCTACATATATGTGGCACTGCCGTCTAGGTCATATTGGCATTAAACGCATGAAAAAACTTTTGGAATCACTTGATTTTGAATCATTTTATACATGTGAGCCATGCCTTATGGGCAAGATGACTAGAACGCCGTTTTCCGGTTCAATGGAACAGGCGAAAAATCTGTTGGAGATCATACATACTGATGTGTGTGGACCAATGAGTGTGTCGGCGCGATGTGGATATCGTTATTTTGTTACTTTCGCAGATGATTTGAGTAGATATGGGTATATCTATTTGATGAAACACAAGTCTAAAACTTTTGAAAAGTTCAAAGAATTTCAGAATGAAGTGGAAAATCATCGTAACAGAAAGATCAAATTTCTGCGGTCCGACCGTGGAGGAGAGTATCTTAGTTACGAGTTTAGCACACATATGAAAGACTGTGGAATAGTTTCACAACTCACGCGCCGAACACCACAACGTAATGGTGTGTCGTAACGTCGTAATCGTATTTTATTGGATATGGTTCGATCTATGATGTCTCGATCGACTTGCCATCGCTATTTTGGGGTTATGCAATCGGAAACAGCTGCATTCACTTTAAATCGGGCACCATCTAAACTGCTGAAACGACACCGTATGAATTATGGTTTGGAAACAAACCTAAGCTGTCATTTCTTAAGGTTTGGGGATGCGATGTTTATGTGAAGAAACTTCAACCGGATAAACTCGAACCCAAAGCAAAAAAATGTGTCTTCATAGGATACCCTAAGGAAACGATTGGGTATACCTTCTATCACAGATCCGAGGGCAAGGTCTTTGTTGCCAAGAATGGATCCTTTCTTGAGAAGGAGTTTCTCGCGAAAGGTGTGAGTAGCCGGAAGGTAGAACTCGAAGAGGTTATTGAACCTTCTCTTCATGAAATGGCGAGTAGCGCAGCTCCAAAAGTTGTTTCGGAGTTGACTTCACCTAATGAAGAGAGAGCTAATGATATTGATCATGAAACTCCGAAAGAGGACACTACCGAACCTCGCAGGTCAAGCAGACACGCAGCCCCGAACGCACGGCAATCCTGTTATGAATTTCATGGTTGATGAAATGGATGACCCTGCGATCTATGAAGAAGCGATGATGAGCCCGGATTCCAACAAATGGCTAGAAGCCATGAAATCTGAGATGGAATCCATGTACGAGAACCAAGTTTGGAACTTGGTGGACTTATCTCACGACCGAAAGGCCGTTGAGAATAAATGGATTTTCAAAAGGAAAACTGATGCTGATGGTAATGTGACCATCTATAAGGCTCGACTTTTCGCAAAGGGGTTTCGACAAATTCAAGGAGTTGACTATGCTGAGACATTCTCTCCCGTAGTGATGCTTAAGTCGGTTAGGATTATGTTAGCAATTGCTGTATATTTTGATTATGAAATATGGCAGATGGATGTCAAAACTGTGTTCCTCAATGGTAATATTGAATAAGAGTTGTATATGATACAACCTAAGGGTTTTGTCGATCCTAAGGATGCTAATAAGGTGTGCAAACTTCAGCGATCCATCTATGGACTGAAGCAAGCATCACGAAGTTGGAATCTCCGCTTTGATGAGGTGATCAAAGAGTTTGGATTTGTCCAAACTTATGGAGAGGCTAGTATTTACAAGAAAGTGAGTGGGAGCAATGTGGCATTTCTGATATTATATGTGGATGACATATTATTGATTGGAAATGATTTAGATCTTTTAAACAGTGTTAAAAGTTATCTAAACAACAAATTTTCGATGAAGGACCTTGGTGAAGCTTCATATATATTAGGCATTAAAATCTATAGAGATAGATCAAGATGCCTAATTGGGCTATCGCAGAGTACATACCTTGATAAGATATTAAAAAAGTTTAATATGGACGGAAGTAAGAAGGGGTTCTTACCTATGTTGCAAGGCAAGACATTGAGTAAGACTCAAAGTCCGGCTACGGCGGAAGAAAGAGAGATAATGGATAAGATCCCTTATGCCTCAGCCATAGGCTCTATAATGTATGCCATACTATGTACAAGACCGGATGTGGCACATGTTATTAGTTTGACTAGTAGGTACCAATCTGATCCAGGTTCGGAACACTGGATAGCGGTCAAGAATATCCTTAAGTACTTGAGAAGAACTAAGGATATGTTTCTTATATACGGAGGTGAAGAAGAGCTAGTCGCTAAGTGTTATGTTGATGCTAGCTGACATCGATCCGATGACTCTAAGTCTCAATCCGGATACGTATTTCTCTTGAACGGAGCAGCGATTAGTTGGAGGAGCTCCAAACAACCTGTGGTGGCTGGATCAACAATGGAGGCGGAATATGTTGTCGCTTCGTAAGCAGAAGCGTTTGGATGAAGGAGTTCATAACGGAACTGGGTGTGGTTCCTAGTGCGTTGGACCCGATGGTGATCTATTGTGACAACAATGGAGCCATAGCCAACGCAAAGGAACCAAGGTCTCACAAGAATTCCAAGCATATTAAGCGCTGGTTTCACTCCATCCATGAAAGCATGTCAAGGATGGAGATATAAAGATTTGTAAAGTGCACACGGACCTGAATGTAGCAGATTCGTTGACTAAAGTACTCCCTAGGGCAAAACATGATCAACACCAGAACTCCATGGGTGTTAGATTTATCACTATGTGAACTAGATTATTGTCTCTAGTGCAAGTGGGAGATCAAGGAAATATGCCCCGAGAGGCAATAATAAAGTTGTTATTATGTATTCCTTGTATATGATAGATGTTTATTTTACATGCTATAATTGTATTGATAGGAAACATCAATACATGTGTGTTTAATAAACAAAAAGGGTTCCTAGTCATGCCTCTCTTATAGACTAGCTTGTTGATTAACAGGATGATCAAGGTTTCCTGATCATGGACATTGGATGTTGTTAATAACAAGGTCACACCATTGGTGGAATGATGTGATGAACATTCATTCGAAGTATAGCATTACGATCAAGTCATTGTGTTTATATTGCTATAACATCATATGAAGTAATCTTTATCCTTAGACCATGAGATCATGTTAATTTCTAACAACTGAAGAGTATCTTGATAACATCAAACGTCACACCGTAACAGGTGACTATAAAGATGGGTTCACTACAAGGTGTTATGTTGAGGCTCATGGATCAAGAGTGGAATTTGTCAATCCAGATGACGGATAGATATACTCTGGGCCCTCTCGGTGATATCATATTACGATAGCTTGCAAGCAAGTGATGTGATCACTAGAATGTTATATCACGGGAACGAGAAAAGAGTGCATGTCGGTAACGAGATCAAACTAGGTATGGAGATACCGATGATCGAATCTCGGACATGTAATATATCGAGAGACAAAGGGATTTAGTTACAAGCATTAAAGGTTCTCACGATCACAGGAGTCATCGTTGAATGTAGGAGTCAAGACGGATCTCCGTGTCCCGCCGCTGATTATTGATTGGAGAAGGGTCTCGATCATGTCTGCATTATTCGAACCGTAGGGTGGCACACTTAAGAGTTACCAGACACCATTTTGGAGCACATATGTTTCAGACGAAAGAATTGCAAAGCGCAGGAATTGTTTCAATAGAAACCGGAAATTGTTTCGGGTGAAATTGCAAAAGGTGGTTCTGCATGTGATATTGAAATATTGCAAGGGGCTATATGTGAATGTTTGTTAATTAAAGTAATTAAAAAAATTCTGAATAAATTTAATAAAAGAGTTTTATTAAATGAGAGAGCATTAAATTTGGAGAAACTTAATGCATTTAAAGTGGAGACTTTAAAAGGGAATGTGAAGAGGCATTTTAATGTGGAGGAGTTACCACCACATGAAAGGGGAGGTGAGGGTCACCCCATGCGCCAGCCATGGAGAGAGGGGCACCTCCTCCTATAAAAGGCCACCCATTCCTCCTTCATCCTCACACCTCCTTGTGAAGGATCTCTCTCCTCTAGAATTATTCCCCATGGTCTCGGATTAGCGAGATACATGTTCCCGTGGCATTTCGTCTGGAAGGAGTTGTGCTCAATGGATTGCTGGAGCAAGGAGGTGGAGGTTGTCCGTGGCTTGAACGTAAAAGGAAAAGTGCAGATGCGCTGCTGAGTTGCGGCGCTCGGACTTCCTCACGGTCTTGAGATCGGCAAGTGTACGACTACATCAACCACGAGTTCCTACTCGTTAACAAAGCTCGTTGTCTTCGAGGGTAAGTTCTCTATGGATGTATGTCCACCCGTTTGCTTTGTACCTAGTAGATAGATCTTGGCGTGTAGTTCACACCGTAGGAAATTTTTTGTTTTGCATGCTGCGGACCCAACAGTGACTTGAGATAGTCATAACATGGTGTGAGCATGCTCCAAGTCAACCCAAATAAAGCATCAAAGGAGAATACCACAATACTATGATTTAATATGCTAAAATAACGCATGATTCATCCAAGGCACATTAAGCAATCTCAATTGTTTATAACAAGTAATGCTACAGCAAAGAATACTAAGAATAAAGCCAAAACAATATCAAGCATGGCATGACAAAGCATAGGCCATAGTCAAAAAACAAACTCTCTTTAACACTTAAGCATGAATTTTCCTACTCTTTTCCAAACCAAACAAAACTATTTGCAAACCAATGTATGAAAGAGGGGTCCAACCAATTTATTCAGAAAACTAAGCAAACAAAAACAAATGAAAACCAAAACGAAAATGCAAAAGAAAACGCTCCAAGAACAACACAACCGTGCATGAAACAATAAAAATGAAGCGTTTGGAAGAAACCTGGGATTTTTTATTGATGAAGAAGGGGATACCTTGGGCTCCCCAAGCTTTGACGCTTGTACTTCTTGGATATTTCTTGGGGTGACACGCGTGGCATCCCCAAGCTTGAGCTTTAGTCCATCCTTCATCTCATTACTCATTCCTTCCATACACCTGAAAATTTTCTTCATACAAAACTTCACACAATCTTTATTAGCAACATTAGTGCACTCAAGATAATAGGTCTTTAGGTTCAGTTTCAACACTAATAAAACTTCCATTAAAACACAAGCTACTGTAGCACTTCCCTCAAAAAGCTCAATTCCCCAAAAGAACTCAAGAAGGAACCAACAAGAAGCAAATGCAGAAAATGGCAGAAATCTGTCAAAACAGACCAGCAGGTAAAGACGAATTTTTTCAAAGACCTTCTGTTGCTTAAATCAAAAAGTGTTGAACTAACGAAAGTTATATAACAACCTGGGGTAGAAGCAAAAATATTCATGCCTCCAAAGGACATACAGAGATTTTACACGAATTTTTACGGTGAAGCACAGAAATCTGTTTCGGGACAGCAACTTTCCCAACCATTACTTCTCTCTCATTAGAGGTTACTCTTGGTACAAAAAGCAAATAAAAAGGATAAGGAGCGGTTATTACAGAGTTAATAACTTCCAAGACTCATCTAAAACTTTTGGGTTATCTCCCAATAAGTACTTTTCTTGAACGCCTTTAAGTTAGGCAAAAGCAAAAAACTAAAAATGGATAAAATAAAAGTAAGCGGAGATAATCATGGTGAAAACATTGTTTTGTTCAATGAAATCCTTTTGTTAACAAGGTTGATCAGGTCTTGTTACCAAAACAATTCCATATGAGGCAAAACTTTGTATTCCACTAATGATTATGTTACCTCAACCTTGATAGCAATGGTCCCAATCATAATAGTTTCAAATTTTTCTCTTGGTATGGGACAATATATTTCTCCAACTTGAATGCCCTCAACATGTTCAATTGAATTCAAACCATAAGTCCTTTCAATCTTCTTGGGGAAATAGATGGTGTGTTCCTTGTCATTAACATTAAAGGTCACCTTTCCTTGATTACAATTAATAACAGCTCCTGCAGTATTAAGAAAAGTTCTCCCAAGAATAATAGACATATTATCATCTTCAGGCATTTCAAGCACAACAAAATCAGTTAATATCAAGCAATTATGAGCCACTTGAACAGGTACATCCTCACATATACCAACAGGAATATTGGTAGATTTATCAGCCATTTGCAAAGATATATCAGTTGGTATCAGTTTTCAAGTTGAAGTCTCTTATAGAGAGAGAAAGGCATAACACTAACTCCAGCTCCCAAATCACACAAAGCAGTTCTAACATAACTATTCTTAATAGATCAAGGGATAGTTGGAATCCCTGGGTCTCCAAGTTTTTTAGGAACCTTACCATTAAAGGAATAATTAGCAAGCAAAGTAGAAATTTCTTCATTAGGGATCTTCCTTTTATTCGAGACAATATCCTTCATATACTTTGAGTAAGGAGGCAATTTAATAGCATCAGTCAAAGGAATTTGCAGGAATAAAGGTTTCATCCACTCACAAAACTTATTATAGTGTTCATCTTCCTTTGACTTGTGTTTCTTATCAGGGAAAGGCATAGGTTTTTGGACCCAAGGTTCTCTTTCACTACCATATTTCTTAGCAATAAAATCTTCTTTAGTGTATTTAGTGTTCTTAGTGTGCTTTTCAAGTTCTTCTTCAACTTTTTCTTTATTAGGAACTTCATTTTCTTCATTACCACTTTCAGTTTCAGCATCAAAAATAGATATACTATTAGGATCTATAGCATGTTTAGAGGGTTCTACAATAGTTTTATGTTGCTTTTTCCTTTTCTTACGAGTAGAGCCACTATTTTCAGCTTGTTGAGAATCCTGCTCAATTCTTTTGGGAAGCCCCTCAGGATAAAGAGGATCCTGGGTAGCAGCACCACTTCTAGTTCTAATTTCATAAGCATGTTTTTCTTTAGCGACATTAACTAGCAAGTCTTTTTGCACTTTAATGAGTTGATCTATTTGAGTTTGAACCATTTGAAAGTGTTTAACAATTATTTTAACATCATTATAGGTTCTTTCCACAATATCTTTCAACTCAACAATAGCTCTAGTGTTTTCCATTAGATGATTTTGCACCCTTTTATTAAAATTATCTTGCTTAACAATAAAGATATCGAATTCTTCTAAGCATTGATTAGGAGGTTTAGAGTAAGGGATATCACCTTCATCAAAGTGTTGGAGAGAATGTACGTCAATAGTGGATGAGTAGGGGATAGGTTGACATAATTCTTCAATAGGAGGTAAATTCTTGACATCTGCAGCTTTAATTCCCTTTTCCTTAAGACATTTCTTAGCTTCCTTCATCACTTCATCATTTAATTCAATAACTCCTCTCTTCTTTGATGTTGGAATAGGCACTGGTATAGTAGGTTCAGGTACAATTACTTCAGGTATAGCTTGTTCAGGAGGAGTCCAATCTTCATAGTTCTTGCTTATTTTAGCCATTAATTCCTCACCTTCCTTAGGACTCCTATTCCTGAAAACACAATCAGCACAACTATCTAGGTATGTCCTAGATTCTTCAGTTAGTCCATTATAAAATATATCAAGAAGGTCATTCTTAGGTAATGGACTTCTAGCCTGTGCATGAATCAAAGCACAAAACCTTGCCCAAGATTCAGGCAATATCTCTTTTTCTCCCTGTTTAAAATCAAAAAGTTCCTGCAAAATAGCATGTCTAGCACTAGGAGGAAAATATTTTTGCAGGAAAGTACTAATCAAGCAATCAGGGCTATCAATAGATCCAAGAGGTAAATTACTAAACCAAGTTTTAGCTTCTCCTTTCAGTGAAAAGGGGAAATCTTAGCAACAAAGTAAGTACGCATCTTAATATCATCAGAAAACAATCCACTCATTATAGAAAGTTCATTCATATGTGCTACCGCACTTTCATTCTTAGTCCCACAAAAAGGTTCTTTCTCAACAATAGCTATGTAAAATAGATCGAGAGAGAAATCATAATCTTCTGAAGGGAATATGCCCGAGAGGCAATAATAAAGTGGTTATTATCTTATTCCATGTTTATGATAAATGTTTATTTTACATGCTAGAATTGTATTGATAGGAAACGTCAATACATGTGTGTTTAATAAACAAATAAAAGGTTCCTAGTCATGCCTCTCTTATAGACTAGCTCGTTGATTAACAAGATGATCAAGGTTTCCTGATCATGGACATTGGATGTTGTTAATAACAAGGTCACAACATTGGTGGAATGATGTGATGAACATTCATCCGAAGTATAGAATTACGATCAAAGTCATTATGTTTATATTGCTATAATATCATACGAAGTAATCTTTATCCTTAGACCATGAGATCATGTTAATTGCTAACACCGGAAGAGTATCTTGATAACATCAAACGTCGCACCGTAACAGGGTGACTATAAAGGTGGGTTCAGTGCTACGAAGGTGTTATGTTGAGGCTCGTGGATCAAGAGTGGGATTTGTCCATCCCGATGACGGATAGATATACTCTGGGCCCTCTCGGTGATATCACATTGAATTAGCTTGCAAGCAAGTGATGTGATCACTAGAATGTTATATCACGGGAATGAGAAAAGAGTACATGTCGGTAACGAGATCAAACTAGGTATGGAGATAGCGATGATCGAATCTCGGACATGTAATATATCGAGGGACAAAGGGTTTTAGTTACAAGCGTTAAAGGTTCTCACGATCACAGAAGTCATCGTTGAATGTGTAGGAGTTAGTATGGATCTCCAGGTTCCGCTTCTGATTATTGATCTGAGAGGGGTCTCGATCATGTCTGCATTATTCGCGAACCATAGGGTGACACACTTAAGGGATACCGACACCATTTGGAGCAAATATGTTTCAGATAAAGATTTAAGAAAGCGCTGGAATTATTTCAATAGACACCGAAACTGTTTCGGGTGAAATTGCTGAAATTGGTTCTGCATGTAATATTGAAATGTTGCAGGTGGTTTTATGTGAATGTTTGTTAATTAAAGTAATTAACAAAATTCTGAATAAAACTAATATAAGAGTTTTATTAAATGAGAGAGCATTAAATTTGGAGAAATTTAATGCATTTAAAGTGGAGACTTTAATGGAGAATGTGAAGAGGCAAATTTATGTGGAGGGGGTTACCACCACATGAATGGGGGAGGTGAAGGGTCACCTCCATGGGGCGCCGGCCATGGGAGGTACCTCCTCCTCCTATAAAAGGCCCCCCTCTCCTCACTTCTCACTCACACCTCCTTGTGAAGGATCTCTCTCCCCCTCTAGTATTATTCCCCCATGGTCTCGGATTAGTGAGATACATGTTCCCGGTGGCTTTATCTGGAAAGGAGTTGCTGCTTCCGCTGCTTTGCTGGAGCGAGGGACAGAGGTTGTCGGGGTACCGGACGTGTGTGCAATCACGGATGCACCGCTGCTTTGTGGTGCTGGACTTGGTGGTGCTGGAGCTAGATCTGATGGGCGTGCTAGAGCCGGACCTGCTGGACTTCATCACGATCTTGAGATCGGCAAGTGTACGACTACATCAACCACGAGTTCCTACTCGTTAACAAATCTCGTTGTCTACGAGGGTAAGTTCTCGTTGGATGTATGTCCACCCGTTACTTTGTACCTAGTAGATAGATCTTGGCATGTAGTTCACACCGTAGGCAAATTTTTGTTTTCTATGCTGCAGACCCAACAGTGGTATCAGAGCAAGATCTATGCGTAGGTGCTTAGCACGAGTAGTATACATATGTTGATATGTGGGCGATGATGATCATGTTATTGCATCTTCTATGTATTTTGGATATTGGTGGCATAGTGGGATGAAGCGGCCCGGACCAACCTTACATGTCATCGTACATGAGACCGGTTCCACGACTGACATGCAACTTGTTTTGCATAAGTGGCTGGCGGGTGTCTGTCTCTCCTACTATAGTCAATATCTGATTTATAACGAGTTGCTAATAACTTAGTTATCCTCGTTGTGGTTCGTGTTCGTAGGTAAGAACGGTTCTATCTCCAAAAGCCCTAAGCCACGTAAAACTTGCAATTGATAAATTAGAGGTGTCTAGTTTAGATCGTTGCTGGGCTAGTGTCTTGATATGGTATTGTTGTAAGTAGATGTATGATAGATACTCTTACAACTCACTTAACTTGTAAGTTCCATAGACCTTGGCCTTACACACAAAGGAATGATAGAGATCATACCACGATGCATATGATGGTGATCAAATGCTTGGACCATATCATCTCACTTTACACATTAGATGTTTGCATCTTATATTGCTAGTTTGGCGCTTTTAGTAGTATTGTAAGATGATCCCTCATTTAAATATCAAGATAAAATGTGTTCTTCCTTAAGTATGCACCGTTCTATGGATCGTGTTTCAAGACATCACGTGATGATCGGGTGTTCTCAACTCTACGCTTTCATGCAACGGGTGTAAGACAGTTTTACACATGCGAATACTAAGGTTCTTACTTGGTGAGTAGCATGTACAGACATGGCCTTGGAACACGAACCGAAAGGTTAAGCATGAGTCATATAGTTGATGTGATGACCATATTGATGCTCGCCTTTGAAGCTACACCGACTCACGTGATGATCGAACTTGGTGTAGTGGATTTGGTTCATGTAATCACCAAAAAGGCACGAGGGATGTCGTTTTTGAGTGGGAGTTCATTTCTAATTTGGATTACTCGAACTCAATTTGTCATAAACTAAATCGAAGTGAATTTGCATAATTTGTTGTAGTCATTCGCATTTGTTCACTACCTTATGCTTAGTTTTAATTGAGATAATAGAACTATAGAATTCTGGATATTTACTTTACGAACTGGTATCGTATTGTTTTGAATGTCAATTTAAAGTTTATAAGTCCTATTGCAAACTTTCAGCAAACTCTATTTACTCCATGAAGTTTAATAAGTAGTATTAAATCAAGAGTAAGAATTCCAATGTCAGTATCTAAAGTATCATGTTTGCCTCCATGATTATTGATATTCAAAAAGTTGTTTTAATA
Organism: Avena insularis; assembly: GCA_023614405.1. NCBI lineage: Eukaryota > Viridiplantae > Streptophyta > Magnoliopsida > Poales > Poaceae > Avena > Avena insularis. Next base: position 136,637,980 of record CM042690.1, read on the forward strand.
TCAAGATTATATTGGAGCTGAAAATTGTTTCAGAAACCATCATGTGTGAAATATATTGTGATATCTGAAACAATGTTTTTGGTTGCATTATGATAGAGTATAATTTAGCAAAATACATGTTCTCATATTGTATGAGAATTTGTGAAGGATGGAGATGCTAGGCATCCGAATCTACCAAAAGGGTTTTGGGAACTGATATTATACTCGCGATTCTTCCTTATGGGCTATAGTAGCTTGATCATGAAAGTTGTCATGATAAGGATGAATAGAAGATGTAAGTAAAATGTTTACTACACTAATAGATTACTAAAGAATGGATTTTTGAAAGAACACCAAACATTTGATGATGGTGATCCACTTCAAAGTTTAAGTCCAAAGGTATTAGTATTTGACTATATATGCTTTGTACTATGTGTCATGTGAATGACACCACTATTGATGTTGATAGATTCTTTTAAAAGAAAAAGGAATTGCTGAAAGAGAATCTATAAAATATTTGGCAGAAAATATAAGGTTGGAGATGTCCAACTTGGGTATATAGAAGATATACATGTTATGGTTGTATTCCTTGCTTGTTAAAAAAATGTGGTTCTTAAGTATTGGATACCGAATTGGTTGGTATGAAGTGTCATACAGGACAACGCAATTCATGAACTACAATGGCCTAAGTAAACCAGCAAGAGAATGAGTGATGATGTTCATCGAAAACAAATAAAGTGTTATTGTGCTTTTCGTTGTCATCAAACAAATAAAGTGTTTAAATAATAGTTATTTTGTTCCGATATCATGAGAACAATGGCTGTTCAAATAATTACCGTATTCCATAAAGGATGGATGAACTTTTACAAGTCTAGTTGGAGAAAACACATCCATAAACACTATTGCTAAAATGTCGCAAGACAAATGATTGAAAGATCACTTATGAAGTGACATCGCTGTTTAAATTATATTTGAAAGAAAACATGAAGAAACTCCATGTTGATGGATTTTTGGAGTCTTTGATTTTGATCAATTGACGCATGTGAGACTTTCCTCGAGATAATTGAAACTCCGTCCATAGGCCAGAGAGGAACGGATGACTAGCTTATTGGAAATTGTGCATGCTGATGTGCATAGTCCATTATGTGTAGCCATATGCGATGGATCTTTTTGCTTCATATGCTTTCTCCGAAAATTTGAGTGAATATATCTGTATATTTACTTAATAAGGAAGAAGTATGAAACATTTGAAAATTGTTCAAAGACTTTCAAGATGAAGTGGAAAATCATTGTAACAAGAAAATAAAGAGTTTATGATTTGATCATAAAGGAAGATATTTGAGTTACATGTTTAGCAAAAGCACCTAAGACTTGAGGAATTGTTCCATGATTTGTGTTTCCCGATAAACCATAGGAGTATGGCATATTCGAGAGATAAAATCAAACCATGTTTGACATGGTAAGATCAAGGGTGTCATTTATAAAATTGCCATTATGTTTTAAAGATTGAAGCTTTAGAGACTACCGCTTTTACACTGAAAAGAGCACCATCGTGATCCAATGAAATGACACCATATGAGTTATGGTTTGGGATAAAACCCGAATTGTCTTTTCGTAACTTTTGGTATGTTATGCATAAGTAAAATGTTTACAACCAAAGTCGGATAAGCACGTCTTTGTAGGTTATCCCAAAGAATTTGTTGGGAATTTCTCCATAACACCGAGGACAAAAGAGTTTATCGCTTGGAACGTCAAGTTTCTTGAGAAGGAACTTTTCATGAAAAGTTAAGTGGGAGGACAATAGAACTTTGATAAGGTTGTTGAACCTTAGCTATATGTGCTAAGTAGCGCAGCGCCGGAAAGTGTCCAGGTGGCAGTCACAATGCTCATGGCTCTCGTGATTACAAAAGCTGTGATCTCGGAGATTAGAGTTCCTATAGAACCGTGTGGGTCGGTAAGAATCAAATAGTAAGATTTGATAAGCAAGTCGTTATTGTTTTGACAATGATGAACCGAATACATGCAAAGAAGCGATGATGGGCCCTGACTCCATAAAATGACTAGAAGTCATAGAATCCGTGATAGTATCCATACACGAGAAAACAAGTTTCTAAACTTGGAAGACCCTCCGGAAAGGTGTGAAGCCTATCGGTCATGTTTGGATCTATAAAGAAATAAGACATGGATGTTTAACATCTATGAAATAGTCAACATGTCGGAAAGAAGTTTACGACAATGTTCAAGGAGTTCACTATGACAAGATTTGATCTTTCATAGCGATATATAGTCTTGACGGATTAATGTAGCAACCACTACATATAATTTGGTATATGGTAGTTGAATAAACAAAACAAGGTTCTTCTAATAGAACGGTAACCTAGGACATGTACATGACATGGTCCGAAGGGTTTTGTTAATTCAAAGGGTGCTAAAAGGGCATGTAAACTTCAATAGTTGAAGTAAGCATAGCGGAGTTGGAATCTTCACCATGATGAAACTATTAAAAGAGTTTAAATTCATCGGAGATGAAGAAGATGCTTGCATTTGCAAGAAATTAAGTGGGAGCGCTGAGACATATTTCTAATACATTATGTAAAGGACATATTGTTGATTGGAAATGATGTATCTTGAATTGACACAAGTTAAGGATTTCATTAAAATAAGATTTCAATGAAAGACTTGGGCAAACCAGGAATATTTGGCATCAATATCTATATGGATAGATTAAGGCGCTAATATGGTTGTGCCAGACATACATATATGAGATATTGAAAGGGTTCAATATGGAAACAACAAGAAAGGTTCTTGCTGCATGGAAAGGATTGTATCAAAATTCAAGTGTTTCAACACTTGGTGAGTAAAATCACATGAAGATTTTGATCGATTATACCATGATATGTATATATCCAGAATGTCCTATGCTCTAAACGTTATGAGCATATACCAGAATGATTCATAAGATGATCATTGGACAATAGTAAAGATATTCTTATGAGCTTTGGAAGAACTAAGAATATATCATGTATAAGTGACAAATAGTTAAAGGTAGTTCATTGTAAAGTGTTACATTGATATTAGTTTTGTCACAAGATACAAATTAAATTTATCTCAATTTAGACTATGGGTGGCACAATATAATGGAAAGGATGTTCCATGATGGATTTGGATGAGTTCCAAAGTTGAGATATTGTGACGGATACTACAACAAAAGGCTAAGTATATGACTGCTATAGTAGCAGCATATGAGGGCATTTGTGTTAAGTAGTTTGTTATCAAACTAGGTGTGGTTCAAAGTGGGCTAATACTATGAAGATATATTGTGTGACAATAATATCAACATATTTTGAGCCGAACGAACTAAAGGTCTCACCAAAGGACCAAATTTAAACAATGCCATCTCATTTGAGAATGAGTGATGCGTAGAGACGCAGAGACATGCAAATACACACGGACCTGAAACTGTCAGATCCAGAGATTATGTTAACCACTAGCAATAGCGTATATGCAACACCAAAAAGCCATAGGTGTTTAATACGCAAAGTTTTTCAAACTAGATTATTGACTCTAGTGCAAGTGGGAGGCTGAAGGGAATATGCCCGAGAGGCAATAATAAAGTGGTTATTATCTTATTCCATGTTTATGATAAATGTTTATTTTACATTCTAGAATTGTATTGATAGGAAACGTCAATACATGTGTGTTTAATAAACAAATAAAAGGTTCCTAGTCATGCCTCTCTTATAGACTAGCTCGTTGATTAACAAGATGATCAAGGTTTCCTGATCATGGACATTGGATGTTATTAATAACGAGGTCACAACATTGGTGGAATGATGTGATGAACATTCATCCGAAGTATAGCATTACGATCAAAGTCATTATGTTTATATTGCTATAATATCATACGAAGTAATCTTTATCCTTAGACCATGAGATCATGTTAATTGCTAACACCGGAAGAGTATCTTGATAACATCAAACGTCGCACCGTAACAGGGTGACTATAAAGGTGGGTTCGATTACTACGAAGGTGTTATGTTGAGGCTCATGGATCAAGAGTGGGATTTGTCCATCCCGATGACGGATAGATATACTCTGGGCCCTCTCGGTGATATCACATTGAAATAGCTTGCAAGCAAGTGATGTGATCACTAGAATGTTATATCACGGGAACGAGAAAAGAGTACATGTCAAGAATTGAGATCAAACTAGGTATGGAGATACCGATGATCGAATCTCGGACATGTAATATATCGAGGGACAAAGGGATTTAGTTACAAGCGTTAAAGGTTCTCACGATCACAGAAGTCATCGTTGAATGTGTAGGAGTCAGTATGGATCTCCAGGTCCCGCTTCTGATTATTGATCTGAGAGGGGTCTCGATCATGTCTGCATTATTCGTGAACCGTAGGGTGACACACTTAACGGATATCGACACCATTTGGAGCAAATATGTTTCAGATAAAGATTTAAGAAAGCGCTGGAATTATTTCAATAGACACCAAAACTGTTTCGGGTGAAATTGCTGAAATTGGTTCTGCATGTAATATTGAAATGTTGCAGGGGGTTTTATGTGAATGTTTGTTAATTAAAGTAATTAACAAAATTCTGAATAAAACTAATAAAAGAGTTTTATTAAATGAGAGAGCATTAAATTTGGAGAAATTTAATGCATTTAAAGTGGGGACTTTAATGGAGAATGTGAAGAGGCAAATTTATGTGGAGGGGGTTACCACCACATGAATGGGGGAGGTGAAGGGTCACCTCCATGGGGCGCCGGCCATGGGAGGGGTACCCTCCCCTCCTCCTATAAAAGGCCCCCCTCTCCTCACTTCTCACTCACACCTCCTTGTGAAGGATGTTGGAGATATGCCCAAGAGGCAATAATAAAGTGGTTATTATTATATATTTATGTTTATGATAAATGTTTACATCCCATGCTATAATTGTATTAACAGGAAACATTAATACTTGTGTGTTTTGTAAACATAAAAGATTCCCTAGTAAGCCTCTTGTTAAACTAGCTTGTTGATTAATGGATGATCATGGTTTCCTGATCATGGACATTGGATGTCATTAATAACAAGATCATATCATTAGGAGAATGATGTAATGGACACACACCCATAGTAAGCATAGCACAAGATCAGGTCATTAAGTTCGTTTTACAACAAGCTTTTCATATGCATAGTAACCTAATCCTTCGACCATGAGGTTATGTTAATCACCATTACCGGATGGGTACTTTGATGACATCAAACGCCGCTTCATAACTGGGTGGTTATAAAGGTGACATTGGGTATTCTGAAAGTATGTGTTGAAGCGCATGGACCAAGATTGGGATTTGTCCATCCATATGACGGATAGATATGCTCTGGGCCCTCTCGGTGGAATGTCATCTAGTTAGCTTGCAAGCATGTGACTAGGTCACAAGGGATGACATATCATGGAACGAGTAAAGAGTACTTATCAGTAACAAGGTAGAACAAGGTATGGAGATACCAACGATCAAACCTCGGATAAGTAGAATATCGCGTGACAAAGGGAATTGGTTTCGTATGTTAATGGTTCTATCGATCATGAAGTCATCGTTGAGTATGTGGGAGCCGTTATGGATCTCCAGATCCTGATGATGGTTATTGATCGGAGAGGTGTCTCCATCATGTCTGCATATTCAAGAACCATAGGGTGACACACTTAAGGTTCGAAGTTGTTTTAAGTAGATATGGAATGTGCGTTAGAGACCGAATGTTGTTCGGAGTCTCGGATTGGATCCGGGACATCACGAGGAGCTCCGGAATTGTCCGGGGAGTAAGATTCATATAATGGGGATCATTTTATAAGGTAGGAAATGTTCCGGAGTATTTGTATGGGGATTCTAGAAGGTTTCGGAATGTTCCGGAAGGTTCTAGAAGATTTCTTGGAGTTTACTTGAAAACCAAGAAAGGATCAAGGAATCCATGTGGGGTAAGACAAGGATTCATGGGGGAGTAGGACTCTCCCCCCACCTCCTTGATCCGCCGGCCAAGGGAGAGGGGAGTCCTACAAGGACTCCACCTCCCCATGGCGCCTCCCTCCTTTAAATAGAGGGGTGGAGGCGCCAACCCCTAATCCCCTTCTATTCTCTCGATCTCAAGTTTCCTCTCTCCTCCTCCCTCGCTCGCTTAGGCGAAGCCTGCGAAATTCTACTCCACCACCACCACCACGCCGTCGTGCTGCTGGGATTCCGTGGAGAGATGTACTACCTCCGCTGCTCGCTGGAACAGGGAGAGGAAGGTCTGCTTCAACTCCGCACGTGAGACCGACTGCGGAAGCGCTACCGGAACGCGGCGCCAGAAGGATCGTCTACTCGATCTTGAGATCGGCAAGTGATCGACTACATCAACCATGAGATCCGATCTCGTAACGCTTTCGGGTCTACAAGGGTTAGTACAGATCTATCTCGTTGCACATGTCTAATAGATTAGATCTTGGCTTTTATCTAGATTAGATCTGGGTTTTGTTCGTTCTTGCGGTAGAAATCTTTTGTTTTCCATGCTACGAACCCATCAGTGGTATCAGAGTCGTGTCTATGCGTAGATCTGTTGCACGAGTAGAAAACAATGGTTTTGTGGGCGTTGGTGCTCTTTTTGCTTTGTGTACTTTGAATCTTGCGGTATGGTGGGATGAAGCGGCTGGCTAACCTTACATGTCATCGCACATGAGACTTGCTCCACAGTTGACGGCAACTTCGTATTGCACAAGTGGCTTTATGGTGTGTCTCTCCATCATAGTATAGATCAAATCTACACTTTGCACTTGATAGCACTTGTATCAACGTTGTGGTTCAGTTCAGTAGGTAAGATCCATTCTTATTAAAGCCCCAAACCACGTAAAACATGCAAAGAAAATTAGAGGCGTCTAACTTGTTTTTGCAGGGGTTTTGTGATGTGATATGGCCATCATGTGATTGTGATTATATTTGATGTATGCAATGATCCTTGTTGTAATATGGCAACCGGCTGGAGCCTAATGGTTGTCTTTAATTCTGTTAAGACTTGCGTGTCTATTCATCTTGTAATAGCTTTATTCCAAGTAGTTGTAATAGTTGCTAGTGATGATGGACAACCATGAAGCGGCGCTTGACCTTGGACTTAATCTGGTAATGATGGAGATCATGTTCGTGCTTTGGAGATGGAGATCAAAGGCATAAGAAGAAAGGGCCATATCATATCACACTAATTATGAATTGCCTGTGATGTTAATCCTTTATGCATCTTGTATTGCTTAGATCACGACGGTAGCATTATAAGGTGATCCCTCTCACTAAATATCAAGTAATAAAGTGTTCGTCCTTAGTAGGCACCGTTGCTAAGACTCGTCGTTTTGAAGCATCTCGTGATGATCGGGTGTGATAGATTCTACGTGTGTATACGACGGGTGCAAGCCAGATTTGCACATGCGGATACTAAGGTTAACCTTGACGAGCCTAGCATGTACAGACATGGTCTCGGAACACGGAATACCGAAAGGTAAAGCATGAGTCATATGGATGATATGATGAACATGTTGATTGTTCGCCTTTAAATCTACATCATCTCACGTGATGATCGGACTTGGTGTAGTGGATTTGGTTCTTGTAATCACTAAAACAACTCGAGGGATGTTGTTTTGGGTGGGAGTTCATTTGTAATTTGGATTAGTCAAACTCAATTTATCATAAACACAATCAAAGTGAATTTGCATAGTTTGTTGTAGTCATTGGCATCCGTTCACCACCTTACGCTTAGTTATAGTTGAGATAGTGGAACTATAGAAATTCTGGATATTTGCTTTACGAACTGTTATCGTATTGTTTTTGAGTGTCAATCTAAAGTTTAAAAGTCCTGTTGCAAACCTTCAGCAAACTCCGTTTACTCTGTGAAGTTTAATAAACAGTATTAAATCAAGAGTAACAATTCCAGTGTTAGTATCTAATGTATCATGTTTGCCTCCATGATTCTTGATACTCAAAAGATTGTTTTTAATATCAAGTTTATCTAAGAGCTGAAAGCAATGTTTCAGAAACCATCATATGTGAAAGGTATTGCGATATCTAAAACAATGTGTTGGTTACAACATGATAGAGTATATGTCCTCATATTTGATGAGAATTTGTGAAGGTTGGAGACGCTGGTCGTCCTAATCCTCCAAAAGGTTTTGGAAAAGAAACATTATACTCGCAATTCACCTTTATAAGCTATAGCAGCTTGATCATGAAAGTTGTCATGATAAGGATGAATAGAAGATGTAAGTAAAGAGTTTACTACACTAAAAGATTACTAAAGAATGGAATTTTGAAAGAATGCCAAACATTTGATGAAGGTGATCCACTTCAAAGTGCAAGTCCAAAGGTATTAGTATTTAACTATACACACTTTGTACTATGTGTCATGTGAATGACACCACTATTGATGTTGATAGATTCTTTTAAAATAAAAGGAATTGTTGAAAGAGAATCTATAAAATATTTGGCAGAAAAGAAAAGATTGGAGATATCCAACTTAGGTATATAGAAGATACATGTTATGGCTCTATTCCTTGGTTGTTGAACAATGTGGTTCTGCGGTATTTGATACCGAATTGGTTGGTATGAAGTGTTATACAGGACAACACAATTCATGAACTGCAATGGCCTAAGTAACTAGCAAGAGAATATGTGATGATGTTCATCGAAAACAAACAAAGGGTTGTTGTGTTGCTCGTTAACATCAAAGCTTACCTTCAAGATTTGTTTCAATAATTGTTATTTTGATCAGGTATTATGACGACAAAAGGTTGTTCAAATAATTACCGTATTCCATAATAGATGGATGATATACAAGTCTGGTTGGAGAAATAACGACCATAAAACTAATGCTAAAATGTCGCAAGACAAATGATTGAAAGATCACTTGCGAAGTGACATCACTATTTAAATTATATTAGGGATACATGAAGAAACTCCATGTTGATCGATTTTTGGAGTCTTTGATTTTGATCAAATGACGCTTGTGATACTTTCCTGGAGATAATTAAAACTCCGTTCGTAGGCCAAAAGAGGAACGGACGACTAAATGATTGGAATTTGTACATATTGATGTATATAGTCCATTATGTGTAGTCGTGGGCGATGGATTTCAACTTCATATGCTTTCTCCGAAGATTTGAGTGAGTATATGAATATACTTACTCAATAAGGAAGAAGTATGAAACATTTGAAAATGTTCAAAGACTTTCAAGATGAAGTAAGAAAATTATTGTAACAAGAAAAAAAACTTTATGATTGGATCATAAAGATGTTTGAGTTACAAGTTTAGCAAAACACCTAAGATTTGAGGAATCGTTCCATGGATTTGCATTGCCCAAAACACCATAGGAGTATGGAGTGTTCAAGATATGTAATGAAACCTTGTTTGACATGGTAAGATCAAAGGTGTCATTTATAAAACTGCCATTATATTTTAAAGATTAAAACTTTAGTGACTACTGCTTTTACACTGAAAAGAGCTCCATCGTGATCCGTTGAAATGACACCATATAAGTCATGGTTTGGGATAAAACCCAGGTTGTCCTTTCTTAAATTTTTGGTATGCTAGGCATAAGTAAAATGTTTACAACCAAAGTCGGATGAGCATGTCTTTGTAGGTTATTTCGAATAACCATTGGGTATTCCTCCATAACACCGAAGACAAAAGTGTTTTTCACTTAGAATGTCGAGTTTCTTGAGAAGGAATTTTTGGTAAAAAGTTAAGTGGGAGGACAATAGAACTTTGACAAGGTTGTTGAACCTTGGCTAATATGTGCTGAGTTGCGCAGCTTCGGTAAGTGTCCCGGAGGCAGCAACAATGCTCATGGCTCACGTGCCTCAAAGGATGTGGTCACGGGGATCTAAGTTCCTATTGAACCAAGTAGGTCGGGTAAGTAATCAAATGCCAAGATTTGAGAGTTAAATCATTGTTGTTTGACAATGATGAACCGACTACATGCAAATAATCAATGATGGGCCCTGACTTCGTTAAGTGGCTTGAAGCCATAAAATCCGTGATAATTCCATACACGAGAAATCAAGCTTTGAATTTGAAAGACCCTCTGGAAAGGTGCAAGACCTTACAGTCGTATATGGATCTATAAAGAAATAGACATGGATGTTTCACATCTATGAAATAGTCGACATGTCGGAAAGAGTTTACGACAATGTTCAAGGAATTGACTATGATAAGATTTGATCTTTCATAGCGATATTTAGTCTGGACGGATTAATGTAGCAACCACTACATATATTTTGGTATATGGTAGTTGAACAAACAAAACAAGTTCTTCTAATAGAATGGTTACCTAGGACGTGTACATGACACGATCCAAAGGTTTTTTTTTGTTAATTCAAAGGATGCTAAAAGAGTATGCAAAACTTCAATGGTTGAAGTGAGCATCACGGAGTTGGAATCTTCACCGTGATGAAACCGTTAAAAGGTTTAATTTCATCAGAGACGATGAAGATGTTTGCATTTTGCAAGAAATTTAGTGGGAGCGCTAAGACATATTTCTAATAAATTATGTGAAAGACATATTGTTGATTAGAAATGATGTATCTTTTATTGACACAGGTTAAGAATTTCATTTTGATGAAAGACTTAGGCATAACCCAAGAATTAGGCATCATTGTCTATATGGATAGATTGAGGCGCTAATATGGTTTTGCCAAATGTACATAGATAAGATGTTGAATGAGTTCAATATGGAAACAACAAGAAAGGTTCTTGACGGACGGAAAGGACTGAATCAAGATTCAAGTGTGTTGACACGAGATTCAAGTGTTTTGACACTTGGTGAAATCACAAGAATATTTTGATCAATCATTATTTGAGATGTACACATCCAGATATGTCCTATGCTCTAAATGTTATGAGCATATACCAGAATGACTCATAAGATGATCATTGGACAATAGTAGGGATATTCCTATGATCTTTGGAAGAACTAAGAATATATTATTTATATAGTGGTGACAAATAATTCATTGTAAATTGTTGCATTGATACTAGTTTTTTCACAAATTAAGTTTATCTCAATTTAAACTATGGGTGGCACAATGTAATGGAAAGGAAGTTCCATAACGGATTTGGTTGAGTACCAAAGTTAAAACATTGTGACAGATTCTACAACAAAAGGCTAAGTATATGGCTGCTATTGTAGCAGCAAATGAGGGCATTTACGTCAAGTAGTTTGTTATCAAACTAGGTGTGGTTCATAGCGGGATAATACTATGAAGATACATTGTATGACAATTGTATCAACATGATTTAATCCCAAGGAACTAAAGGTCTCACCAAAGGACCAAATTTATACAATGCCATCTCATTGGAGAATGAGTAATGCGTAGAGACGCAAGGAAATGCAAATACACACGGACCTGGAAGTGTCAGATCCGAAGATTATGTTTACCACTAGCAATAGTGTCTATACAACACCAGAAAGCCATAGGTGTTGAATGCACAAATTTTTAACTAGATTATTGACTCTAGTGCAAGTGGGAGACTGTTGGAGATATGCCCAAGAGGCAATAATAAAGTGGTTATTATTATATCTTTATGTTTATGATAAATGTTTACATCCCATGCTATAATTGTATTAACAGGAAACATTAATACTTGTGTGTTTTGTAAACATAAAAGAGTCCCTAGTAAGCCTCTTGTTAAGCTAGCTTGTTGATTAATGGATGATCATGGTTTCCTGATCATGGACATTGGATGTCGTTAATAACAAGATCATATCATTAGGAGAATGATGTAATGGACACACACCCATAGTAAGCATAGCATAAGATCAAGTCATTAAGTTCGTTTTGCTACAAGCTTTTCAAATGCATAGTAACCTAATCCTTCGACCATGAGGTTATGTTAATCACCATCAGTGGATGGGTACTTTGATGACATCAAACGCCGCTTCGTAACTGGGTGGTTATAAAGGTGACATTGGGTATTCTGAAAGTATGTGTTGAAGCGCATAGACCAAGATTGGGATTTGTCCATCCATATGACGGATAGATATGCTCTGGGCCCTCTCGGTGGAATGTCATCTAGTTAGCTTGCAAGCATGTGACTAGGTCACAAGGGATGACATATCATGGAACGAGTAAAGAGTACTTATCAGTAACGAGGTAGAACAAGGTATGGAGATACCGACGATCAAACCTCGGATAAGTAGAATATCGCGTGACAAAGGGAATTGGTTTCGTATGTTAATGGTTCTATCGATCATGAAGTCATCGTTGAGTATGTGGGAGCCGTTATGGATCTCCAGATCCCGCTGATGGTTATTGATCGGAGAGGTGTCTCCATCATGTCTGCATATTCACGAACCGTAGGGTGACACACTTAAGGTTCGTAGTTGTTTTAAGTAGGTATGGAATGTGCGTTGGAGACTGAATGTTGTTCGGAGTCTCGGATTGGATCCGGGACATCACGAGGAGCTTCGAAATTGTCCGGGGAGTAAGATTCATATAATGGGGATCATTTTCTAAGGTAGGAAATGTTTCAGAGTATTTGTATGGGGATTCTAGAAGGTTTCAGAATGTTCCGGAAGGTTCTGGAAGATTTCTTGGAGTTTACTTGAAAACCAAGAAAGGATCAAGGAATCCATGTGGGGTAAGACAAGGATTCGTGGGGGAGTAGGACTCTCCCCCCACCTCCTTGATCCGCCGGCCAAGGGAGAGGGGAGTCCTACAAGGACTCCACCTCCCCATGGCGCCTCCCTCCTTTAAATAGAGGGGTGGAGGCGCCAACCCCTAAGCCCCTTCTATTCTCTAGATCTCAAGTTGCCTCTCTCCTCCTCCTTCCCTCTGCTCTGGCTTAGGCGAAGCCCTGCAGAATTCTCTACTCCACCACCACCACCACGCCGTCGTGCTGCTGGGATTCCGTGGAGAGATCTACTACCTCATGCTCACTGGAATGGGGAGAGGAAGGTCTGCTTGACTCCGCGTGTGACCGATCAGGAAGCGCCGGAACACGGCGCCGGAAGGATCGTCTACTCGATCTTGAGATCGGCAAGTGATCGACTACATCAACCACGAGATCTGATCTCGTAACGCTTTCAGGTCTACAAGGGTTAGTACAGATCTATCTCGTTGCACATGTCTAATAGATTAGATCTTGGCTTTTATCTAGATTAGATCTGGGTTTTGTTCGTTCTTGCGGTAGAATTTTTTTGTTTTCCATGCTACGAATCCATCAAAGGATCTCCCTCCCCCTCTAGTATTATTCCCCCATGGTCTCGAATTAGCGAGATACATGTTCCCGGTGGCTTTATCTGGAAAGGAGTTGCTACTTCCACTGCTTTGCTGGAGCGAGGGACGGAGGTTGTCGGGGTACCGGACGTGTGTGCGATCACGGATGCACCGCTGCTTTGCGGTGCTGGACTTGGTGGTGCTGGAGCTGGATCTGATGGACGTGCTGGAGCCGGACCTGCTGGACTTCATCACGATCTTGAGATCGACAAGTGTACGACTACATCAACCACGAGTTCCTACTCGTTAACAAAGCTCGTTTTCTACGAGGGTAAGTTCTCGTTGGATGTATGTCCACCCGTTACTTTGTACCTAGTAGATAGATCTTGGCGTGTAGTTCACACCGTAGGAAATTTTTTGTTTTCTATGCTGCGGACCCAACATCTTCATCTATAATATTTATGGGAGAAGCAGCAAACTTAGCAATAGGAGACAATTTGGGTCTAATAGTACGCCTCTCAAGGAGACTCTTAGCAGCGCTCCTATCATGGGTGTTTTTACATTCTTTGATAAATTCATCGGTCATCTCAACATAACCATCTTCAATATCATAACTCTCACTAGACTCAGGTGAACTAACAGGTGTAGTAGTGTCTTCATTAGGAGTTTCAGTATTTCTAGCTATAGTTCTAGCAATCGTAGCATCTAGGAAAGGACCTAATGAACCAATCTTATCAAGCACAGTAGAAGCAGCATCATAAGCATCAGAAGTTTCAGATTCAGCAGTAGTAGCAGTGTGTGTAGCATGTGTATGTGGTGGTGTAACGAGCTTACTCATAACAGATGGTGAATCAAGAGCAATAGAGGTGTTCAAAACCGTACCTCTTCTTGTAGTGGATGGTAAAATAGGAACCTTGCCATCACGAGACTTACCCATGATGGATGGATAGCAACGAACAATAGAGAATCCAAGTGAACTTGATAAATAAAGCTATGCTCCCCGGCAATGGCGCCAGAAAATAGTCTTGATGACCCACAAGTATAGGGGGTGTATCACAGTATTTTCGAGGGAAGTGAAACCCAATTTATTGATTCGACACAAGGGGAGCCAAAGAATATTTATAAGCCTTAACAACTGAGTTGTCAATTCAGCTGCACCTGGAAACAATCTTGCTCAGAGCAGTTTATTAGTAGCAACAGTTTTGTAGTAGGAATAGCAAAGTAGCAGCAGCAGTAAAGTAAAGACAGCAGTAACAATAGCAGTAAACAGTAGGATTTGAGTGCAGTAGGCATAGGGATGGATGGACGGGCGTTGCATGGACAAGACAATTCACATAGCAATCATAACATAGGGAAAATGCAGATAAATAAGATAAAGCATCCAAGTACTAGATAATCCTAGGCATGTGTTCCATATATAGTCATACGTGCTCGCAATGAGAACTTGCACAACATCTTTTGTCCTGCCAGACCGTTTGCAGCGGGGCCTCAAGGGAACTACTGGCAATTAAGGTGCTCCTCTTAATAGAGCATCAGAGCAAAGCATTAACACTCCGTGAACACATGTGATCCCCACATCAAAGCCATTCCCTCCGGTTATCCCAATTTCTATCACTTCGGGGCCATTGGTTCCGGACAACAACGTGTGTATACAACTTGTAGGTAAGACCATAAACAATACTATCATAATAAATCAATAACATGTTCAGATCTGAAATCATGGCACTCGGGCCCTAGTGACAAGCATTAAGCATAACAAGTTGCAACAAAGTCATAAAGCACTAATAGAAGATACTAGGCACCATGCCCTAACAATCTGATGCCATTACATGAATGATCTCATCCAATCCCTACCATCCCCATAGCCTACAGTGGGGTATTACTCACTCATAGATGGGGGAAACATGGATGGTCGATGGAGAAGCGATGGTGATGATGATGGCGATGATCTCCTCCAATTCCCCGTCCCGGCAGGGTGCCAGAATGGAGTATCTGGTGCTGTTTCATGGAATCTGGTGGTGGCAGCAGAGCGGAACTCCTTCTGGAAAAACGTCGAACCCCCTCCCCCCCCCCCCCCCGAGTTTTTAGGTTAGAAGGCAACTTATAGGCGAAGTGGGAGACCGAGGGGGTGTCTGGGGCGGCCAGACCACCCCCTGGCACGGACAGGTGGTGTGGCTGGGCCCCATCCCCACTCCGTCTCATATTCTGGCTCCGGGAGTCTTCTGGAAAAATAGGCACTTTGGCTTTTGTCCCGTCCAATTCCGAGAATATTCATTTTCTGACTTTCCTAGAACCAAAATAGCGTAAAATGTAGTCGGTAATCGTGGCTCTTGTTAATAGGTTAGTCCAAGAAATCATATGAAAAGTACTCCAAAGTGTGGACAAAACACAAGAAAGTAGATAAAACCAAGCATGGAACATCAAAAATTATAGATACATTTGCAATGTATCACCTACTCGCCCCAATCAAACGGGGTTGCCGAGAGGAAAAACCGCACGCTGACTGACTTGGTGAATTCAATGCTAGCATTGCTGGTTTATCAAAGGCATGGTGGGGGGAGGCTTTGTTGACTTCATGTCATGTCCTGAATAGAGTTCCTAACAAGAATAAAGAAAAGACCCCTTATGAGGAGTGGGCTAGGAGAAAACCATCACTTGCATATTTGCGCACTTGGGGGTGTTTGGCTAAGGTCAACATACTGATTCCCAAGAAACACAAACTTGGACCTAAGACAGTGGATTGTATCTTTCTAGGATATGCTCCGCGGAGTATAGGCTATAGATTTCTAGTGGTTAAGTCTGAGGTTCCTGATATGCATGTTGATACTATAATGGAATCTCGTGATGCAACATTCTTTGAGAATATGTTTCCTATGAAGGATATGCATAGCATTGCTAGAATTTCTTGTGAAATACTTCCTTAATCTAGTGCACCTATTGATAATTTTGAACAAACACATGAGGAAGTCCTAGAGAAGGATAACGATGAACCTCCCACAAGGAGTAAGAGACAAAGGATTACAAAATCCTTTGGTAATGATTTCATCGTGTACCTTGTGGACGATACTCCCAGATCCATTGTAGAGGCATATGCATCTCCTGATGCAGATGATTGAAAAGAAGCTGTCCAAAATGAGATGGACTCGATTCTTTCTAATGTAACTTGGGAACTATCAGAACGACCCTACGGTTGCAAACATGTGGGCTGTAAGTGGGTGTTCAAGAAGAAGTTAAGGCCTGATGGTACTATTGAGAAGTACAAGGCACGACTTGTAGCAAAGGGCTACACACAGAAAGAAGGCGAAGATTACTTTGATACCTATTCACCTATCGCTAGACTGACCACCATTCGAGTACTACTGTCCCTAGCTGCCTCTTATGGTCTTCTCTTTCATCAAATGGATGTGAAGATAGCTTTCCTTAATGGACAGTTGGAAGAGGAGATCTATATGGATCAGCCGGATGGGTGTGTAGTAAAAGGTGAAGAGACAAAGGTGTGCAAGTTGTTAAAATCTTTATATGGCCTAAAACAAGCACCTAACCAATGGCATGAGAAGTTTGAGAGAACTCTACTTTCTGCTGGCTTTGTCATTAATGAGGATGATAGGTGTGTGTATTATCGCCATGGTGGGGGCGATAGCGTTATATTATGTTTGTACGTGGATGATATTCTGATCTTTGTTACAAACATAGATATGATAAATGAAGTCAAGTCTTTCCTGTCAAAGAGTTTTGATATGAAAGATCTGGGAGAGGCTGATGTGATTCTGAACATCAAGCTTATTAAGAACGAGAATGGGATTACTTTAACGCAATCTCATTATGTTGAGAAGGTCTTGAGCCGTTTTGGCTTTATTCATGGCAAGACTTCTCCAACACCTTATGATCCCAGTTTGACATTGCAAAAGAATAAGAAGGAACCAACAGACCAGTTGAAATATTCACAAATTGTTGGTTCTCTCATGTACTGAGCAAGCGCTACAAGACCCGATATCTCTTTTGCTGTGAGCAAGTTGAGTAGGTTCATGTCTAACCCGGGTATTGATCATTGGCATGCACTTGAAAGGGTCATGCGCTATCTATGTGGTACAATGAGCTATGGGATTCACTATTCAGGGCACCCTGCTGTGCTTGAAGGATATAGTGATTCGAACTGGATCCCTGACGTTGATGAACTCTATGCCACAAATGGGTATGTGTTTACCCTTAGAGGTGGCGCAGTCTCATGGAGATCTCGTAGACAGACCATATTGATGAGGTCAACTATGGAAGCAGAACTTACTGCTTTAGACACAGCCACTGTTGAGTCAGAATGGCTGCGTGAACTCTTGATGGACTTGCCTGTGGTTGAAAAACCTGTGCCGACAATCCTTTTGAATTGTGACAACCAAACTGTTATTGTCAAAGTGAACAATTCTAAGGATAACGCGAAGTCATCAAGACACGTCAAGAGATGTTTGAAATCTGTCACGAAATTGAGAAACTCCGGAGTAATAACTGTTACGTATATTCAAACAGATAAAAACCTGGCAGATCCCTTTATAAAGGGACTATCACGAATTGTGATAGAAAATGCATCGAGGGAGATGGGGTTGAGACCCATGGGTGTCACACCATAGTGGTAACCCAACCTATGTGATTGGAGATCCCGTGAATTAGGATCTGGGAAGAACGAGCTAGTGGTTTGACTGAGGAGAGAATTTTGTAACCCTCTCTATGTGAAGATGCATGACTCTCAAAATCTGTAAGGCAGGTTAGCAACATGCCTTAATGTGTTTCTGTTGGCTATAACTAAGCAAAGATGTCGTCCTACAGGGCATTCTTGAAAGAACACACCTATATGAGCTCGATCAGAACGTCATGTCTATGAGACTTGGGTGGTCTCTACTAAACTCATGAAGGGACCAGGGAGTATGACGCATATGCTCCAACCCGCGGGGTAGGCTACTGGCAGCCAGGTACTAGTTATGATTTTGAGTGAAATCTATTGGCACCAAACTTGCAATTCAAGGTTCGTCCATTGTTCAAGTTGCTGATAGACGTAGTCCAAGATTCTAGGCAGATGTTCAACTTAGCAGTCTCTGCTGAAACACTGGTATATAAACAAGTAGCGAGGATTGGCAAATCTTCAAATGGTCATTTGAGATCTGGTGGGGGATTGTTAGAAATAGGGCTAATCTATTTAAGCCCATACGTGATTTCAGTTTTTCCCTAAATCTCAAAGCCCATGTGTGTGGAAGCCCATGTGTGATTTAGCCCAATTTGGTGGCAGCTCACATATGATTGGAGTGGGAGCTAAAGTTTAGTCCCACATGGAAAGTTGGAGGAGAGTTACGCCACCTTATAAGGTGGAGTGGTTCACCACTTAGTAAAGTGAGCGAGAAGAGGAGAACTACATGCGAGCTTCTCTGACGACGACTGTCGCCGTGACGCGACGCTCGTCTGCCAGCAGCGCGCCCATGGTTGGAGGAATCTCGCCGAGCCGGGCTTTATTTTTGTTGCTTGGGAAAACTTGTGCGGTTTTGACAGACGTGTCAACAGTCAGCCTATTCGGGTCGCTCCCGGGTCGTGGGTTATCTGTAACCGACCCGAACGTGTGCAACGTGGGCTTGGTCCACGATGTGCCCTATGCGGGATTCCCGAGACGCTCTATATAAACGCCAGTGCGGCTTCCACCATGAACATCCAAAAACCAGTCTAGGGTTTTGCCTCCTCTCTGCCTTGCACCACCACCGTAGTCTACTCCATCCCGCTTGCCGCTGTGCACCGGCGAATGGGAGAGCAGGTCTTCGGAACCACTCGCCTTTGTGATCCTGTACG
The DNA here is from genome assembly GCA_023614405.1 of Avena insularis. Lineage (NCBI taxonomy): Eukaryota > Viridiplantae > Streptophyta > Magnoliopsida > Poales > Poaceae > Avena > Avena insularis. Next base: position 136,657,001 of record CM042690.1, read on the forward strand.
AGAGAGGGCGAATAAGGTTTTTGGGAAGCGCTCCGCGCGACTGCTCGAGTTCTGCATCACGGCTCGTCTTCCATCCAAGTCGGGTGGTGCTGCCTATCATCGTCTTGGCCGCCGTCTTCTTCGATCAATCTTCCCCAAGGTTACTGATGCGACTACTGCAATCGAACGATACGTGCGACATGCTGCTGTCTGATTATTCATCATGTTCTGCGAGTACATGTTTAGCTGCTGCATGTTTTCGTCCATCTTGTTGTTTAGTACATCTAGTATGTTCGAGTTACATGTGCTAGTAGCTGGTATTGTCATGTTTAATATTCTAGAATTAATCACGGAAATTGTGTCTAATTATCCAACAATCCAAAAACCTTATTATAGGCAATTTTCCGAGATAAACATGGGACACTTGGCCGATGCGATGAAGCCGGAAAAGTTTACCGGTGTTCATTTTAAGAGGTGGCAGTATAAGACCACTACGTGGCTGCTAAATCTGAAAGTATTCGAGGCTAGTGAGGGTTTACCTGAAGGAACTATATCTAAACAAGATCAGAACAAGTTCAAGGAAACCAATCTTTCCTTTGTGGGATGCATTCTGAGTGTTCTCTACAATAAGCTATTTGATGTGTACATGCACTTCAAAGATGGCAAAGAGCTCTGGGAGGCACTGAACGCTAAGTTCGGTATAACAGATGCTGGCAGCGAACTGTATATCATGGAGAACTTTCATGATTACAGGATGGTTAACAACCGTTCTATAGTCAAACAAGCTCATGAGATACAGTGTTTTGCCAAGGAGCTTGAAATCCTTAAGTGTAACTTACCCGACAAGTTTGTGGCTGGGTGCATCATTTCAAAGTTGCCTTCTTCATGGAGGAACTTTGCCACAACTCTCAAGCATAAGAGACAAGAGATATCGGTTGAAAACCTGATAGCGTCTCTTGATATTGAGGAGAAGGCTCGGGCTAAGGACACTGCTGAGAAAGGAGGCGAGGGTTAGTCTAGTGCCAACATGGTGTAGAAGAGGACCTTTGGCAAGAACAAAGGGAACTATAAGCCCTCCTTCAACAAGCCTGAAAAGACTACAACCTTCAAGAAGAAGAAGCCGAACAAGGCTGAGCTAGGATGCTTTACCTGTGGAGACCTTGGACACTTCTCCAAGGACTGCCCAGAACATGCAGATCGCAGAGGGAAGAGTGGAAAGACTGTCAATGTCGTGACCGCTAGAAACACGGATGGGTATGGTAATTTATTTACTGTTCTTTCAGTGTTTCAATCACCATGTTGGTGGATTGATACGGGTGCTAATGTTCATGTGTGTGCTGACATCTCTATGTTCACTTCTTATCAGGTCGCATGGGATTCTTGCGTCCTAACAGGGAATGGATCACATGCTTCTGTTCGTGGTGTTGGCACGATGGATCTGAAGTTTACTTCCAGAAAGATCGTGCAGCTGAGGAACGTGCAGCATGTCCCTACAATGAACAAGAATCTCGTTAGTGGCTCCCTTCTATGCAGAGATTGGTTCAAGGTTCTGTTAGAGTCGAATAAAGTCGTTGTTTCGAAACATGGACAATTTATTGGTAAAGGTTATGAGTTTGGAGGCTTGTTCTGTTTCTCACTTTCAGAGTTTTGTAATAAATCCGTGAATCATATTTGTGGTGATGTTAATGATGATACCAGTGTTTGGCATTCTCGTTTATGTCACATTAATTTTGGTTTAATGTCTCGGATGTCCAGCATGAGTTTAATTCCGAATTTCACTATTGCCAAAGGTTCTAAGTGCCATAGTTGTGTGCAATCAAAGCAGCCTCGAAAGCCCCACAAGGCTGTCGAGGAGAGAAACTTGGCACCTCTAGAACTCAACATTCTGATCTATATGAGATGAATGGTGTGTTGACAAAAGGTGAAAAGAGATATTTCATGACATTGATTGATGATGCGACTAGATACTGCTATTTTATTTGTTGCGCACTAAAGATGAAGATTTAGACTACTTTAAATTTTATAAAGCCGAAGTTGAAAATCAACTAGAGAGAAAGATCAAACGTCTTAGGTCGGATCGTGGTGGTAAATATTTTCCCAAAATCTTTGACGAGTTCTGTGAGGAACATGGCATTATTCACGAGAGGACGCCTCCCTACTCGCCCCAATCAAACGGGGTTGCCGAGAGGAAAAAACGCATGCTGACTGACTTGGTGAATTCCATGCTAGCCACTGCTGGTTTATCAAAGGCATGGTGGGGGAGGCTTTGTTGACTTCATGTCATGTCCTGAATAGAGTTCCTAACAAGAGTAAAGAAAAGACCCCTTATGAGGAGAGGGCTGGGAGAAAACCATCACTTGCATATTTGTGCACTTGGGGGTGTTTGCCTAAGGTCAACATACCGATTCCCAAGAAACGCAAACTTGGACCTAAGATAATGGATTGTATCTTTCTAGGATATGCTCCGCAGAGTATAGGCTATAGATTTCTAGTGGTTAAGTCTGAGGTTCCTGATATGCATGTTGATACTATAATGGAATCTCGTGATGCAACATTCTTTGAGAATATGTTTCCTATGAAGGATATGCATAGCATTGCTAGAATTTCTTCTGAAATACTTCCTGAATCTAGTGCATCTATTGAGAATTTTGAACAAACAAATGAGGAAGTCCTAGAAAAGGATGACGATGAACCTCCCACAACGAGTAAGAGGCAGAGAATTGCAAAATCCTTTGGTAATGATTTCATCGTGTACCTTGTGGACGATACTCCCAGATCCATTGCAGAGGCATATGCATCTCCTGATGCAGATGATTGGAAAGAAGCTGTCCAAAATGAGATGGACTCGATTCTTTCTAATGGAACTTGGGAACTATCAGAACGACCCTACGGTTGCAAACCTGTGGGCTGTAAGTGGGTGTTCAAGAAGAAGTTAAGGCCTGATGGTACTATTGAGAAGTACAAGGCACGACTTGTAGCAAAGGGCTACACATAGAAAGAAGGCGAAGATTACTTTGATACTTATTCACCTGTCGCTAGACTGACCACCATTCGAGTGCTACTGTCCCTGGCTCCCTCTTATGGTCTTCTCGTTCATCAAATGGATGTGAAGACATGATGGGGATATGCCGAAGGGGGTATGCCCAGCAGGACGTTCCGATCGGGCCGAAAGGCCTGCGAGTGCGTCTGAAAGACGGCAACTGGACTACGAAGGAAGGAAAGGCCCAGCGACTAGTGACTAGAAGCCCAGGAGCGTAGCAGAAGCCCAGTCGGACTAGGTCAAAAGTCTCCGGATCCTTATCTTGTTCGGGGATAAATTTTAAACCCTAGCGAGGTGCTTCATATATAAACCTCCCTAGGGTATCCTAGAGACTTACGTTCCATCATACACCCCCTCAAGCGACTCGCTGCCTAGCCGCCGAGTTCACCATCCCTGTGACTCGCTCTCTCATAATCTAATCTAGCAGAGTAGGTCTTTACCCTCCGGGGGGCTGAACCTAGGTAAACCCATGTGCATCCGCCCCCATCTCGCACCGCAGATGGCCGCCAACTCTTCCTCACGAAACACCCAATCGCTGCCAGTGGCAGCGACTGCCGTGGCCATTTCCACGACAGTGGCGCCCATCGTGGGGCATAGCGGGACTGGCCTGAGTTCTACGGCGAGACCCTATTCACCGATCGATCGGCCGCTCGCCACCGGTCGCATGATCGCCAGCGGCGGGATCTTGCAGATCCTGCCCAGCAGCTACATCCCGGTGTCACGTCCGGTCACTCACACCGCGGTGATGTCGGTCGGCTCCATCAACCTCTTCGTCGGCTTCACCGGCGCGGTCGATCCAGCCGCGACGGTGATCGTCGGCGGGTCGCCTCTACACCGAGATCTGCTTTCGGAGGAGCAGGTCCGCTCCATCAGGGGCCTCGTCACCGAGTACGACTCGGCCGCTGGCGATGCGGTCGAGACTAACGCCGCCACCAACGACGACGCCCTAAACGACGACGCCGACTCCGCGATCCCTGCATCGGTCGACGGATCCATCACCGCCGCATCACAGGAGGACTCCATCACGCGAGTCTCCAACCCAGAGGACTTCGAGGACCCCTCCATCTTGGGGATCTTCGACTCCGATTCCGGCTCGGAATCCCCGAGGATTTTTGTACCAGATCCAATCGCTTCAATGCGATCTACATGGCGGGCAGCATGACTGCCCCGCCAGATCCGTTCTCCACGCCGATCCCGCCGACCGCAACAGCCACGGCGGTGGAGCAAGCCCGCATGCGGCTCACGGAGGCGCAATGCAACGAACTCGCCGAGCGCGAGAAATACCGCCTCGAACGAGAGACGGCACGGGAGCTGTCGCTCTATCACCAGCGCCGCATCAGGACCCGCCTGAACTCCAACGTTCAGGGCCGCGTCCTGAACTTCAACGACGAAGGCGATCCCACACACGCTGCCGAGCGCGAATACTGCGAGAACACGCCGCTAGGCGGGAGCAACCCCGCAAGACCACCACATGGTGCCCCGGCGACTGGGGATCCTCCACCACCCATGGGCCGCGCCCCCCCGCCAGACCAACCGCGGATCATCATCTCGCCGCAAACCCATGACGCCAACAGGCTACCACTATACTCCACCCCGATGGACAACGTCATCGCGGCCAACGCCGCGATCACCAACCTCAACGTCCAAGGCGACGGCGCGCTACAGATCCAATACGCCAAGGCCCTACTCGTCAGGGTCGTCGAGCAACAAGCCGCGGGAGTCCATCCGCGGGGGCGGATGTACTCCCGCTCGTCAGCAAGCAGGACGGCATCAAGCGGCCACCCCACTGTGGCTAACGCATTAGTTTGCCCACCACCCCAGCCCCTGGCGAACCAACCACGGGCCGCCAATCCCACGTTGTCAACCAACGAGCCGCGACCGGCGAACAACATGGTCGCTGCCAACGGGCAGCCCCTCGATGCCCGAACAAACATCATCAACAATCAGGCGTGGCGGTCGCGCCAGCCCTACGACCTGCGGCACACCCTCACCAACCGCGGCGACCCGGAGCCAAGAGGCTCGCTCAGCCGAGTCGGGCCGCAATGCTTTGGACCAATGATTCGCGGGGAAAAATACCCCGCCAACTTCAAGGCCCCCAAGGAGATCGAGAAGTACGACCCGACGTACGACCCCGTTGTTTGGCTGGACACATACCTCATGGCAATGGGGATCACAGGCCACACCGACCTGCTCGCCTCTCGCTACCTCCCCCTGATGATGGAGGGTGCGACCCGGCAGTGGATCAACACGCTCCCCGCCGATAGCATTGACTCCTGGGAAGAAATGCGGGACACCTTCGTCAGGCACTTCAAGGGCTCCTACACCCGTGCCACCACCATAGAGGACCTAGAGCGATGCATCCAGGGACAACGCGAGTCGACTCGCCGGTGGATCCAAATATGGCAAGAACTATGGATAAACGCCTCCGGCATCCACCCAGACACGGCGATACACTGCTTCAAGAACGCGTGCCGGTACGAACCCCTGGTCGCCAAGATCAAGAGGGTCTACCGGACGCTCGACAACATCCCCGACCTCCTCGAGATCGCCAAGTGCTATGCGGAGGAAGACCCCAACCAAGATTCCGACGACGAGTCGGGAGGACGACGCCGCACTAGCATCCACGACAGCGGACGCCTACGCGACATGCACTACAACAACACCCGCATCACCGGCAAGCGCCGCACGGACGGGCGAGTTGACTTCGTCGCCAACACCGGCTACGGCCAATGCGACTCCAAGAACTACCACCGTGATGGAGGAAACTACCGAGACAGCGGGAACTACCGCGCCAACAACACGACGAGGCCGAAATTCGACCCTGCCGCCTTGCTCAATCAGCCCTGCATCTATCATAGCAAGGAGGGAAAACCCGCCACCCACACCACCACCGATTGCCACTCTCTCAAAGAGATTGAGAAGGCGAGACGAGCAAGGGAAGACCCCAACAACAACAACCCACCTCGGGACAACGAGAACGGCGGCGGCTTCGGCACCGCCGTCGGCTCGCTACATACCTTCACCGGACTCGGCACCAAGCACGAGAAGAAGGTGCTCGCCCGCGCGGTCGCCGTCAATGTGGTGACGCAAGTCGACATCCCTCGCTTCCTAAACTGGTCCGAGCAGAGCATCACCTGGAGTCGCCAGGACCATGCACCAAGGATCGAATACCGAGGACGAGTCGCCCTAGTAGTCAGGCCCAAGGTGGCCGATTACTGGCTGCCAAAGACGTTACTGGACGGTGGGAGCTCCATCAATATCTTGTACCTCGGCACGTTCAAAAGGCTCCAGCTCCCAGAAGCAGCCATCGAGCCAACACTGACGACCTTCCACGGCATCGTCCCCGGTCGGAAGGCGTACCCTATCGGGAAGGTGACGCTGCCAGTCACCTTCGGCACTCCAGCCAACTATCGCACGGAGAGGATCGTCTTCGAGCTGGTGAACTTCCGCAGCCCTTACCACTGCGTCCTGGGCCGCCAGGCATTCGCAAAGTTCATGGTGACCCCACACTACGCCTACAACATGATGAAGCTCCCCGGGCCAAGCGGCATCATCACCGTCCACGGCGACCCGGACATGGCCATGGAATGCGAAGACAAGGGCGCCGATCTCGCCGATGCCGTCATCGCCGCGGAGACCGACCACGCGGAGGAGCTCACGAAATACGCGAGAAACATCAACAAGGATGACCTCACCATCCTGAAGAAACCAACCGCCGTGAACTCCACGTTCGAGGCGACCACGCACACCCGCACCGTCGAGCTCGTCCCAGGCGACTCCAGCCAGACGGTCACCATTGGGGCGCACATGAGCCCCGCATAGGAAAGCGCGCTCATCAGCTTCCTCCGTGAGAACCGTGACATCTTCGCATGGAAGCCATCTGACATGCCAGGTGTCCCGAGGGAACTCGCTGAGCACAAACTCAACGCCGACCCCAAAGTGCAACCAGTAAAGCAGTTGCTACGGCCCTTCAATGAAGAGCGCCGTCGAGCAATCGCCGAGGAAGTTTAGCGCCTGCTAGCCACAGGCTTCATCCGGCCAATCAAGTACTCCAAGTGGCTGGCAAACCCAGTCCTGGTTCTAAAAAAGAACAACACATGGAGAATGTGCATTGACTACACCAACCTCAACAGCGCCTGCCCGAAGGAGGAGTTCATCCTACCGTGGATCGATCAGATCATCGATTCGACCGCAGGATCGGAGTCGCTGTGCTTTCTCGACGCTTACTCTGGTTATAACCAGATCAAGATGGCGGTCGAGCATGAGGAGAAGACGGTGTTCATAACACCATTCGGCGCATTCTACTACACGGCCATGACGTTTGGCCTCAAGAATGCAGGTGCCATATACCAGAGGTGCATGCAGGAGTGTCTAGCGAGCCAAATTGGCCGCAACATTCACGTCTACATCGACGACGTGGTGGTAAAATCCACCCGCTAGGACGATCTGCTCGCCAACCTAGCCGAAACCTTCGCAAACTTGCGGAGGTACAACATCAAGCTGAACCCCGGAAAATGCACCTTCGGTGTTCCCACCGGACAACTCCTGGGTTATGTCGTCTCCAAGCGAGGCATCGAAGCCAACCCCACCAAGATCGACACCATCGCGCGACTCGGGAAACCCGAGTGCCTACGCGACGTCCAAAAGTTGGCAGGGCGAGTCACGGCCCTCAGTCGCTTCATCCCTCGACTAGGCGAGAAGGCAATGCCCCTCTATCGCCCGATGCTCAAGAACCCCATGTTCCAATGGGACCGGAGGCCGATGACGCGCTCAAAGCACTCAAAGAAGTGCTACTCGCGGCACCACTACTCGCTGCGCCACTCGACAAGGAGCCAATGCTCGTTTACGTCGTGGCCTCTACTCGAGTCGTCAGCGTCGTGATGGTCGTCGAACAACCAGAAGAGGGCAAGGAGCGCCCCATACAACGCCCCGTGTACTACATCAGCGAAGTCCTAACGGACTCACGACAGCACTACCCGCAATACCAAAAACTGGTGTACGCGGTATTCCGGGCACAGCGGCGACTCCCACACTACTTCCAGGAGCACCCAATCACGATGGTCTCCTCCGCGCCCTGCAGGACATCATACGCAATCGCGAGGCGACCGGGCGAGTCACCAAGTGGGCCGTCAAAATTGGCATCCACAACATCAAGTACGAGCCCCGCAAAGCGATCAAGTCACAAGCCCTGGCTGATTTCCTCGCAGACTGGGAAGAAGCACAGCAGCCAGAGAAGCTCCCATACCTCCACTACTGGTCGCTCCACTTTGACGGCTCCAAGACAGCTTTCCTTAATGGAGAGTTAGAATAGGAGATCTATATGGATCAGCCGGATGGGTTTGTAGTAAAAGGTGAAGAGACAAAAGGTGTGCAAGTTGTTAAAATATTTATATGTCCTGAAACAAGCACCTAAGCAATGGCATGATAAGTTTGACAAAACTCTACTTTATGCTGGCTTTGTCATTAATGAGGTTGATAGGTGTGTGTACTATCGCCATGGTGGGGGCGATAGCGTTATATTATGTTTGTACGTGGATGATATTCTAATCTTTGGTACAAACATGGATGTGATAAATGAAGTCAAGTTTTTCCTATCAAAGAGTTTTGATATGAAAGATCTGGGAGAGGCTGATGTGATTCTGAATATCAAGCTTATTAAGAACGAGAATGGGATTACTTTAACACAATATCATTATGTTGAGAAGGTCTTGAGCCGTTTTGGCTTTATTGATAGCAAGACTTCTCCAACACCTTATGATCCCAGTTTGACATTGCGAAAGAATAAGAAGGAACCAACAGACCAGTTGAAATATTCACAAATTGTTGGTTCTCTCATGTACTTAGCAAGCGCTACAAGACCCGATATCTCTTTTGCTATGAGCAAGTTGAGTAGGTTCATGTCTAACCCGGGTATTGATCATTGGCATGCACTTGAAAGGGTCATGCGCTATGTATGTGGTACAATGAGCTATGGGATTCACTATTCAGGGCACCCTACTGTGCTTGAAGGATATAGTGATTCGAACTGGATCTCTGACGTTGATGAACTCTATGCCACGAGTGGGTATGTGTTTACCCTTGGAGGTGGCGCAGTCTCATGGAGATCTCGTAGACAGACCATATTGACGAGGTCAACTATGGAAGCAGAACTTACTGCTTTAGACACAGCCACTGTTGAGTCAGAATGGCTGCGTGAACTCTTGATGGACTTGCCTGTGGTTGAAAAACCTGTGCCGGCAATCCTTTTGAATTGTGACGACCAAACTGTTATTGTCAACGTGAAAAATTCTAAGGATAACGCGAAGTCATCAAGACACGTCAAGAGACATTTGAAATCTGTCAGGAAATTGAGAAACTCCAGAGTAATAACTGTTAAGTATATTCAAACAGATAAAAACCTGACAGATCCCTTTACAAAGGGACTATCACGAATTGTGATAGAAAATGCATCGAGGGAGATGTGGTTGAGACCCATGGGTGTCACACCATAGTGGTAACCCAACCTATGTAATCGGAGATCCCGTGAATAAGGATCTGGGAAGAACAAGCTAGTGGTTTGACTAAGGAGAGAATTTTGTAACCCTCTCTATGTGAAGATGCATGACTCTCAAAATCTGTAAGGCAGGTTGGCAACATGTCTTAATGTGTTTCTGTTGGCTATAACTAAGCAAAGATGCCGTCCTACAGGGCATTCTTGAAAGAACACACATATATGACCTCGATTGTAAACGTCGCGGTCTATGAGACTTGGGTGGTCTCTAGTAAACTCATGAAGAGACCAGGGAGTATGACGCATATGCTCCAACCCGCGGGGTAGGCTACTGGCAGCCAGGTACTAGTTATGATTTTGAGTGAAATCTATTGGCACCAAACTTGCAATTCAAGATTCGTCCATTGTTCAAGTTGCTGATAGACGTAGTTCAAGATTCTAGGCGGATGTTCAACTTAACAGTCTCTGCTGAAACACTGGTATATAAACAAGTAGCGAGGATTGGTAAATCTTCAAATGGTCATTTGAGATCTGGTGGGGGATTGTTAGAAATAATGGGCTAATCTATTTAAGACAATATGTGATTTCAGCTTTTCCCTAAATCTCAAGGCCATGTGTGATATAGCCCAATATGGTGGCTGCTCACATATGAGTGGAGTGGGAGCTAAAGTTTAGTCCCACATGAAAAGTTGAAGTAGAGTTACACCACCTTATAAGGTGGAGTGGTTCACCACTTAGTAAAGTGAGCGAGAAATCCTCCTCCGACGATGCCGCTCCCTCCTCCCACTTCACACGACGCTGCAGCCGCGGGTTGCGGGAATCTCGCCGAGCCGAGCTTTATTTTTGCTGCTTGGGAAAATTTGTGCGGTTTTGACAGACGTGTCAACAGTCAGCGCTCCCGGATCGTGGGCTATCTAACCGACCCGAACGTGCGCAACGTGGGCTTGGTCCACGACGTGCCCTACGCGGGATTCCCGAGGCGCTCTATATAAACGCCAGTGCGACTTCCACCACGAACAACCGAAAACCAATCTAGGATTTTGCCTCCTCTCTGCCTTGAGCCACCACCTTAGTCTACTTTATCCCGCTTGCCAGCGTGCACCGGCGAACGAGAGAGCAGGTCTCCAGAACCACTCGTCTTTGCGATCCTACACGGGAGAGGCGAATAATGTTTTTGGGAAGCGCTCTACGCGACTGCTCGAGTTCTGTATCACGGCTCGTCTTCCATCCAAGTCGGACGGTGCTGCCTATCATCGTTTTCGCCGCCGTCTGCTTCGATCAATCTTCCCTAAGGTTACTGCTGCGACTACTGCAATCGAACGGTACGTGCGACGTGCTGTTGTCTGATTATTCATCATGTTCTGCGAGTACATGTTTAGTTGTTGCCTGTTTTCGTTCATCTTGTTGTTTAGTACATCTAGCATGTTCGAGTTACATGTGCTAGTAGCTGATATTATCATATTTAATATTTTGAAATTAATTATAGAAATTGTGCATAATTATCCAACATCATCCATGTGCTTGTTTTGGTACCATGCGGCTCTCTCGATCGCTCGCTCTACGTGTTTCAGGCACCCAGCTACGCGTACATCGATCTGCTGATGAGCCAGTTCGTGGTCTCGACGAACGCATCATCGCGAACTCAGTCCACGAGCTGCAGACCTGCAACCACTAGCGTACACACATCCCCGGTTTACTCGCAAATGGCTGAACATGCACGGTACAGTCTCTAGGTGCATAAGTAAACAATACTTCACACTATAGCATAATTTCTTGTATTTTTGTTTCATTATACACCAGGGGTAAAAATGTCTTTGTATGTTTCCAAGTTAACCCTGTTAGCTGTTAAAATGCACTAGAATGTCATATAAGACAACAAATTTACGGAAGTGGTTAAATAAGGAAGGAAAAAATTCTCGGTGCCAAATAAGGAATCATATTGAAAAGTAGTGTCAAATAAGAAATTTTCTCGACACTATATGTCAAGCATGGCTTTCAGTTTTATAGTACTCCCTCCAACCTATATTATTTTACTTGAATTTGTCTAGATTCAGATATATCTAGTCATGTTTTAGTGCTAGATACATCTAAATCTAGATAAATCCAAGTCAACTAATATGGTCGGAGGGAGTAAGTTTATGGGGGACACCGAAGCATAGGTATATACTATATTCAGCTGATACATGCAAATTTCACTACTTGCTAAAAGAACTACACCGGTGGCAATGCCTCATCATCCGACGCAGACGCCTCTTCCGACTGCGAGGTTTTCTCTGTGACGGTCGGCGGCGCCGAGATCACAGACCGGCACATTGGGCATGTCCTGTGAGAGTGCAGCCACATGTCGATGCACTCCACGTGGAAGACATGCTTGCACACTGGTAGCTGCCGCACCATCTCGCCGCCGTGGACGCCCTCCAGGCAGACCGGGCAGATCACCACGCTGCCCGGCACCGCCTCCTCGCCGTCGCCTGCGTCTAGCGGGCACACGTACGCAAACGCTGGCGGCGCGTCCATGGGCGCGCGCGCGCACGCGCCTGAAGTTCTTTCCCAGAGAGCGATCACCGCGGTTGCCGGCCTCCCTGTGTGGCGCCGGCGGCGAATCCACGACGTCCTGGGCGAGAAGCAGCCAAGGACGACGAGCACTAGCGCGGCCGTGGCGGCGAAGACGCCGGCCTTCAGGACGCTGGCGGTGGCCGCGAGCACGCAGCAGAACAGGAGGATGGCCACGCAGGCGACGGCGATGATGAAGAAGGCGCGGGGCCTCGCGAGGCCGTCGTCGTTGCTGTTGGCATCGCCGTCGCGGGAGCGGTTGCTTGCCGAGAGCCGCGGGTAAAGGTTGAGCATGATGAGCTGAGAGTTGAGTGATGGGTCGTGCTTGCTGCTCGATCATTACCTTGATCGGGAGTTTGGGATGCAATGCTGCCACCAATGTTTTCGCGGATATTTATAGGTTGGTTTTTTGCACTATGGCCTTTTCGTCTCGCTGCTGCTGCGGTTTGACTGTACTTTTAAGTAGTGACGAGTAGCAGTTACCGGCTCACGGCAGTATAAAAAAATACAGTGGTGTGGCATTGACGTGTTGACACAGTAGTGTCAAGAAGTACGGCACTACGGAATTGGCACGGCTCAATTGAGAAATGTCTTCCCGCCCTGCGTTTCATTCTCAGTTTTTTGGGTGTCATTCAATTCAATCCACCTACTAAAATTTTCCACTAATTGCACCCGTGCCCCACGTGGCATGACACAATTTTATTTTTATTTTAAAATGTTAAATATAGACTATGTTGTATCATGCATGTGTATATGTAAATTTCCATCTCAAAACATGAAATGTTCTTGTCTACCCAAAATAAACAAATGTTATATGAATTTGGGGCTGCAGGAGTCTATTGGTGTTGACTGTCGGTACATTTGGTGGCAACGTCGGCAATTAGTCCATGAGGAGCATGTGAATACGTCAAACAATACAACTTTTGCGATCAATTCCTTGACGTCTAATTATAATCACTACAGAAAGAACTTAGGTGCCGACGGCCGGCCGGCTACGCCGACGGCCAAATGTCGGGGCCGTCGGCGTAGCTGCTTCCCCTGGCCAGCCGACCAGCCCGGCCGTCGGCGTAGGGACGGCCGTCGGTGTAGATGACGGTGTCGAGGGTAGTCCTTGGCGTAGCGTGGCTATCGGCGTAGTAGAGAGGGTTGTGCCGACGGTGGTCCTCGGCATAGGTACAGCACTCGGCGTAGCCCCAATTCAGACACGAAGACGGAAACGGCGTTAGGTAGCCAGGTTGTGTCGACGGCCTGGCCGTCGGCACAACTCTTTGGAAAAAAATGTTTGGTCTGTGCCGACGGCTAGGCCGACGGCCTAGGCCTCCAGATTTTTTTCCATGTAATTTTAGCCATTGCTATTTTTCCTTTTACTTTATTAATTTTTGAAAAATCATAACTAAATCATTCTAATTTAGAAAAATACAAATAATATATCAAAATTTATAGAAAAATAAGATCTATCTATCTACACTCAAATATTACATATTTGTAAACAAAAATTAAGTGAAACATAAAACATTATATATTATTTAAAACGGGCATTAGAAATTCAAAAACGATCCAAACAATGTGAAACCTTCGCGTAGTGTCATATTATGTGACATAGTTAGAAGGAAAAATATCAAACTTGGTATATTGATTATGTCTCAAAAAAACCTTTACAAAATGACCTATCTCGTTCGAGGTTTCTTGGCTTTCGGGTCGAATGACCAATGTTATGGCTAGAATGAAGACATAGTTTGTGATAATGTATCCATATTGTGCATATATGTGTATCATGGGATGATGAACAATGTTTCAGGAGGAAATTTTCCTTTTCGTAGCATCAAAAAACTGTTTTCCATTTTCCGAGTGCAAAAAACGGACGATTTTGTGAAGCAACCACCAAATGGCTAATTCAAAATGCTACCATCATATTTTTCAAAAATACTAGACCACCTTACATGGATAATTTCATAACATGGTGATTTCAAACCTTTCCGTCTATCCCTGGTGAAAAAGATAAATTCCTACCGAATCGGTAGGAAGTGGGTCAGATATGAACTACATGTACATGATCGGATGCTCATGATTTTTTACAAGAATCATTTTTAGGTTCACAATATGTTGTTTCATCATAGATCCACTTCAAGTTTAGCGAGTCTCAGCCCCGAGCTAAGAATCTTCCTGCCCGTCGTTCGAAAAAGTTTGACGATAGCTTAAAACGGGCATAAGAAATTCAAAAACTATCCAAACAATACGAAACCTTCACGTGGTGTCATATTATGTGCCATAGTTAAAAGGAAAATTATCAAACTTGGTATATTGATTATGTCTCAAAAAACCTTCACAAAATGACCTATCTCATTCGAGGTTTCTTGGCTTTCGAGTGAAATGACCAATGTTATGGCTAAAATGAAGACATAATTTGTGATAATGTATCCATATTATGCATACATGTGCATCATAAGATGGCAAACAATGATTCAGGAGAAAGTTTTCCTTTTCATCGCACCAAAAAGCCATTTTCTATTTTCCGAGTGCAAAAACCGAGCGGTTTTGTGAAGCAACCACCAAATGAATGATTCAAAATGCTACCACCATATTTTAAAAAAATACTAGACCACCTTACATGGACAATGTGCTAACAGGAGGATCTCAAACCTTTCCGTCTATCCCTTGTGAAAAAGACAAATTCCTGCCGAATCGGTTGAAAGTGGGTCAGATATGAACTACAGGTACATGATCGGATGCTCATGATTTTGTACAAAAATCATTTTTAGGTTCATAATATGTTGTTTTACCAGAGATCCACTTCAAGTTTAGCGAGTCTCAGCCCCGAGCTAAGAATTTTCATGCCCGTCGTTCGAAAAAGTTTGACGATAGTTTAAAACGGGCATAAGAAATTCAAAAACGATCCAAACAATATGAAACCTTCATGTGGTGTCATATTATGTGACATAGTTAGAAGGAAAAATATCAAACTTGGTATATTGATTATGTCTCAAAAAAACCTTCACAAAATGACCTATCTTGTTCGAGGTTTCCGGACTTTCGGATCAAATAACCACTGTTATGGCTAGAATGAAGGCATAGTTTGTGATAATGTGTCCATATTGTACATACATGTGCATCATGGGATGACGAACAATGTTTCAGGAGGAAGATTTCTTTTTCATCGCACCAAAAAACCATTTTCTATTTTTCGAGTGCCAAAAACGGGTGTTTCACGAATTATGATATAGTTTCGGTTGATCTAATGTCATATTTGCATTCCTCTCATTTTTCTGATCGATTTAGATATATTATTTGTCGAATTATCATTTACGGATTTATATATATGAATTATTCAATATTAAATGGAAAAAAGGCAAAATAAATAAATAAATATTATTTTTATTTTTATTCAAGATTATTATTACTAATTTATTGTTTTTTACTTAAATAGTTGGATGGAATATAAAAAAATAATAACGTCTAACATTATAGTCTAATGGTTAATAGGATTGATATCATAGTATTAACAACAAGTTCTAATGTCTTTGTCGGAAGCTCATGTTGAAGAAACTTAGAAGTTAAGCGTGCTATGGCTAGAGTAGTGTTAGGATGGGTGATCTATTGAAAAGTTTGACTACGAGTGTAATTGACTTAAGATTAAGTGTACTTAGAATTAGAATTAAAAATGTTCCTATGAGATTAATGAGTTAAATAATTCAAAAAAGTTAAAAAAAATTTGAATTTTTTTGAAGTAATCTAGGTCTGTGTTGACGGGCTGGTCGTCGGCGTAGCTCCAGGGCTGGGCCATTACCAAGGCCTGTGCCGACAGCCTGGCCGTCGACGTAGCTCCAGAGCTAAGCCGTTACCCAACGGCCGTCGCCTGACATCATGGGGCCCACTTCAAGCCTATGCCGAGGGGGAACCGCTACCCCGACGGCCGAGGGGCTACACCGACAAGTAGCTACACCGAGGGGACAACGCCGACGGCCACCGTCGGCACAGCCTGTACTGATGGCAAAATGGCGCTATGATGACGGGGGCCGGCCGTCGGCTCCTTTCTTTATTCATGTAGTGAATACAGCTACTTCGAACTTGAAGATGGACCCGCCAAGATGAGTAAAACCAGGTTTTGGTTCATATAAACTCAATATAGATGCTTCTTATCATATTGATGGTTCAGGTGTTGTAGGTGATGTTCTTCGGGATCATACGGGAGAGGCTATTGCAAGTTTTTGTTGCCCTATAAACAACCTCCTCTCAGCTGCATTGGCAGAAGCATCTAGTTTGTTGAAAGGTCTGGAGTTCATTGAAGAGAAGGGATGTTCAAATGTGATTATTGAATCAGACTGCCTTAAGCTAATCGAATGCTGCAATGGAACAATGGAAGTTTGAAACCCCTATTCGGCTATCTTGACAAAATGTTTTTTAAAGCAAGCACAATACCTAAAATCTCATTCAAGCACTGTATGCGGGAAGCAAATGGAGTGGCTCATCTACTAGCTAAACATGCGTATGATTCTAAAGAGTTTTTAGTTTGGGATGGGGACCCTCTGGGGTTTATTTTATCTGATGTAATTAAAGATGTAACCGCTCGAACGATGTAATTGTTTGAACCCAGAGGCTGCAAGTTTCAGACGCACTCTTTTTCCTTTCCAGGGTACCGAAGGGGACTGGATGGTTTTAATGAGACGGCTTGCAGACCTAATATATTGTGCTTTCAAAAAAATAATTGTATGAATAACCCATGATACTATTCATTTTGATCTTTTCTTTTTTACACGGATCACATATGATTATATTTTGGAACTTTGTAAGATACAACATAACATATATTCATAATTTATTTAAAAAAAAACTAGAAGTGCGATAAATAATAAAGAGGTGCCGCCAGTTAAGGAATATTCGCATTCCCCAACAGCCGATAGAAACTAAGCGAAACTTGATGGGCAGCGCTACGCGTTCCTCGGGGGATAATTGCCCCCCGATCCCCCGGGTCCCTAGCACGCCACGTGTCCCCAAAACTAGCTGTAATCCTGCTTTTGCTGCAAACCGACCCGATTTTGCTACAAATAGCCTCGCTTTTGCTACATGTAGCAGAAAACTATTCGGTCTAAAAAATAAGAACAGATAGACTGGATCTCGTCGGAGAGTTCGCCGGAGACCTCGCCGGTGACCTTGTAGCAAAAACTTGTGCTAATGTAGCAAATCTGACCTCGCCGGAGACTTTCGCCGGTAGACCTCGCCGAAGACCGTGTAGCAAAAATTTAATACTATTGTAGCAAACACGCAAAACAACCGTAGCAAAATGTTTTTTCTAATGTAGCAAAAAGGGTCATCGCCGGAGAGTTCGCCGGAGACCTCGCCGATGACCTTGTAGCAAAAACTTGTGCTAATGTAGCAGATTTGATCTCGCCGAAAAAATATCACCGGAGACCTCGCCGGAGAAAACCTCGTAACAAAACATTTACACTATTGTAGCAAAACAATAAAACGGTGGTAGCAAAAAATATATACTAATGTAGCAAGCACGACTTCACCGGAGTCATTCGTCACTAGACATTGTAGCAAAACATTTGCGCTATTATAGCAGACACATAAAACTGTGGTAGCAAATAAAAATGTACACATATTTGTAGCAAGGAAAACCCGCCGTCGCCAGAGAAGATGCCATTGCAGCGATGCTTGTAGCAGCGGCATCCGTCTCTTGTAACAACCTCCACCGCCGCGTGTAGCAACCACCACCGTGGAGCATGGCTGGCACAGGGCGTTCCAGAGCTCGCACACGGCCAGCGGCCATGGGGACCTGCAAGCGACGGGGAGTGCGAGGCAACGCCTCGGAGAGGAGCAGCGGGGCTGCAGCGGCGAGGTGGTGTGGCAGAGAGGAGCGGCGACATGGAGAAG
Source organism: Avena insularis (assembly GCA_023614405.1). Lineage (NCBI taxonomy): Eukaryota > Viridiplantae > Streptophyta > Magnoliopsida > Poales > Poaceae > Avena > Avena insularis. Next base: position 136,674,937 of record CM042690.1, read on the forward strand.
AGGAGCAAATTATGTACTCAACATAGAGGAGTTCGTGGGCGGCATGAGGTCGAAGTTGCGTCAACGACCTCGTCGACAGGGTCTCGCTCTAAGGCATCGGCCTCCCTGGTACGGCGGCGGCAAGGACAGGGCCCGACGATGGCTTCACTGAGCTTGGGCAAGAGGAGGGCTCCGCCGGTGGGAACACCGACGATGGCTTCACTGAGCTTGGGCAAGAGGAGGGCTCCGCCGGCGGGAACACCAGGAGGAAGTGGCGGAGCACAGCGGTGGAAGCCGCAGGCGGTGCGGCGGCTGTATGCACGCGTCGGTGGGAGCTCTTGCTGGCGGCGCGGTCGACAGGATCTGCGGCTGGAGAAAAATCACGGTCAGGAACACAAGGAAGAAGATGAAGGAAGGAGAAGATAAGGCGGGTCCACCCACGTGCGCTCCCGCTAGGCGCGTTCGGTGCGAAGAGAAACAACGGAACGAGCGACCTGGGGATCGAACGAAACGATCCTCCAGGGAAATCATATCGTTTTCCAAACTTGATGAGACGTGGATACCATGCACAAGATCAACGGCTAACACCATGCACGGGACATAGGAGATCCGCGCGTGCCTGCACAATTCCTTGTCCGATGTCTCTATCCCCATTTGTATTTACTACTGCCATGTGGTGTATATACTTTCGAATCTCCTTCATCGTGTCTATACAATACTCTCTCTTTCCTAAATTAGAATGCATAATAGTTTTAGTCAAAGTCAATCTTAATAAATTTTGACTATATATTTAGAAAATAATATAAACATCTACGACATTAATTCAATGTTATTAAAATCACCATGAATTATATTTTTATATTATCTGCATTGGACAATAGAAAAATCAGTATATTTTTACATATACTTGGTCAAACTTTATAAAAATTGATTTTGACCAAACCTAATATGCTTCTTAGTTTAGAAAAGAGGGAGTATCTTCTTGTGTTTACAGATACAAGATCGAGACAAATTAATATCTAAATGGAGGATGAGCTTTAGTGATACATTTATTTTATCCTTTTTTTAATCACGTTGACAAGTTTTTATTAAAAATTTATGTAGTTAATGGTGTAACCTGCAAGCGTGCAAAATCTTAATGTGAAATCCTTTGCATTCTAGTATACACAAAAATGACAAAATCTAACATATTTTATAGATTTGAAATGTGTATTTGCGGTGACTCAGCATACCACTATATAGTGTAGTATAATATAGTCGTTGATATAACACTCACGAAACACCGTTTCATAAATATTGCATCCTTCGGAGTGGTTCAACAGAAACAAAGCGGTCCACAAACATATATCATCATTATAATCAGAAATTACACGACGACTTCGAGATCCTCCTTGGTCCATAGAGATTATCCCGATGACTCAGAGCTAAACTATAACAACTTGAGAACAAATTAAAGAAGTAAATTAAACCTTAATATAATACGAGATTAACAACTAGAAGATAGAGATCTCTACTACTAGACTCAACTAACTATATCTGACACATCTATGCTTCTGATTCTTCAGCTTCCACTTCATATATGTTTTCGTAGTTCATTCCAACGATGTTTCCGGATATCTCTGACTCCTCATAGTAGAATCATGTTGGTCTTCAACTGAGTAGAATGTTGTCTCTTCTTGGTCTTGAAAGTCTTTAGAATATAGCAAGGGTTAAGAAGGTACAGTTGAGTACGAGTGTACTCAATAAGTTCACTAAAAAGGAGTGTTCGATACACTATCTATAACCACAGACATATGGTCGTAGCTTATGCAGATTTTCATAAACATTTCTTTATAGGATGCTTTTATTCCGAAGATCTATGTCCGTCAGCCTTTACAGGTTGATTAGAACTTCGTGCAGTTCCTTTCCTACCGCGTTCACAGTTCCTTTCTGGAACAGGAGTAACATGTCACAGTTCAAATACTCTAGGAGGTGCGTTGTTTTATCCATGAGAGATCATTATCCATGATGCACATCCGTGCAGCTTACGCGTCCACACTTCCTTTGGTATGGCGTCCAGTATAAGGACTCAGGCCAACCACATCCCTTCTCCGTGGGCCCGTATGCCCACCCTTTTGCTAGCTTAGGACAACGACCGAGCCGGTTTACATTCCTGAAGAGAGCAATCCATCGTAGACAGCAAGTAGTAATTTACGGTTCCCACCCTTGCACGTGACTAATGTAGGAACATGGATCCGAAAAAGTTGTCCGTCAGCATACAAAAGGAAGAACATCCAGCTGACTTCCCTAGAGTCCATATAGATCTCATGGTTAACGCATAATCTATGGCGCAAGAATCACTGACGATATTTGTTATTAATTGCTAGGTGATACTTTCTTATGCAAATGGAACCTCCACCAATCCACAAACCATACCATGGTTCCATTTGCCCGCTATACTAGGTTAACACCACTCAAGTCGATCACCAATAAGTCATATTATTAATAAAATAGTGTTGTATGTCATCCTTTTTGAAATAAGGGTGATAACAATAGTAGATTGTAAATACTTGATAGAAAATAATTAAAGGAGATGAGCAAGTGTGAACTTGCCTTGATATTGCGAAGCAATGCAGTCGAATGTCTCGACTTGACCCTAGACCTTGGGTTCTGCAAAATACCATCATTGCCTGGTAAGGACAATGTTTAAAGAAGCAATACACTATTATGCAAAAGTAATGATATGCATTATTTTTATAAATACTTAAGGTAAATCCCCATGTTTGAGTATGTATTGGTTTGAAGTGATTTCTTTGGCAATAGAATTTAAGCCATGAACTTGTTATTGACGATATCATAGATAAGCTCCTACCATACAATACACAAGTAAAGAAATGTTCCAAAATATACTTTAATCTTAGTTGAGTATTGTACTTTTTTTCATAAGGTCAACTTATAGCTACTTACAAAACAAGTATTTTAGTTATAAAAGAAATACATGTTGAAGGTTAATTATATGAAACAGTGCCCTTAAGATATTATGTATTAGAGTGTTACTAGAGTTTAATGTTTTACTAGGAATAGTAGTAAAGGTATATTTCTTAACTTTCAAAGTAAATGAATGACGACATCATATAAATCACTATGCTACCTGACATGGGTATACCCTACAGGTACTCGAGCTTGGTATATACGGCCTGAATACATAGAGGCCCACGGTGTCGCCAAGACCCAAATGAAGAACTCGAGTAACCTACGGACTCTCGATTGCTTGAAGAACAAGAAGAAGCTAAAGATAGAAAGTTTAAAGGGGAAAACCCTAACCTGTAACCGACTCGACCTGCTACCCGAGACCTAGCCTATCTATATAAAGGCTAGGAGGGGGCGGCGAGGAAGACACACACAACCCTAGTTTCCACAACCCTCGCTAGATTGCATCTGCGCACCATTATAATCTTCGATTCCTTTGATAATTCCACGAGCAGACAAGCAGGAGTAGGGACCTCTATGAGGCCTGAACCTGGATAAATCTTTGATTCCCATGTGTGCTTGTTTGCTAGCCGATAGATGTCTTCAGCATTCCCTCCTTCTCCAAAACCCAAGTCCATAACAATGGGCATTGATGAGTTAAAGCCTCGTCAATCGGCATCGTCTGTGGGAACTGGAAGTGCTGATGTTGCGGCTTCTTCGGCCCCATCAACCGCGATCTACAACTCCGCAACAGCGGAGATTCTCCAGCTCTTCGGCGCGTTCGACTTCACCGTCCACACGCCGGCCACTCGCCCGATTTTCGAGTCCGTGGGCGATGGAATCAGCTTGGCAATCGGGAGCTTCCGCTTCCAAGTTGGTCAGATGGGCACGCTTCGCATGCCTGACCAGCCGACGGTGCCGTTGATTGCCCTAGCATCATGGTTCCCTCCATCGATCGACACCCTCAGTGAGCTCAATGCCCCGGCAACAGTCGAGAACACAGTCAGCGACAGTAGTCGCGACTCCGATCTGAGCGATCTGGCAACTGAAGATAGAACCTACGGTTCCGGATCTCAAAGTTGCGGGAGAAGCAGCTTCCCCAACCACTTCATGTGCGCCGTCATCAACGCGGGCGACACCTCCACCAATCGCGACAACACGGGCAACCGTGGCAACGAAACCGACCCGCCTAACGGCGGCAACGGTGGCAATGGTGGCAACGGCTCCCCCGTTAACAACGGAGGAGCAGTCGAACCTCCAACCATAATAAACGAGCAAATCGGCGAACGCGTCGTGATCAAGCTCAACGAGCAAGAGTGGGCTCGCTGCCGTGATGCCTTACGAGGCAACCCTCTACCCATTGGATCTCCGCAAGAACTGCTAATGGGATACCATTGGCTCCTGAAGGAAGAATTCAAGCGCCAAGTGCAAACAATCGCGCAACTCGAGGCACGCAAAAAGGCGGCAGATGAGTCGAGCCTTCGACGTGCTAGGCTCTCCTCTCACGGAGGATCCTTCTCAAAGGGCAACGAGTACCTCGCAAACAAGAGGCGATCTCGGATGACCCATCTCACCAAGCAGGAACGCATAGAAGCTGCAAAGGTCCTCGACTTCAGCTCTATGACAGTCGATACACGGGGCAATATGGTCCCCAAGATGCCGCAGGCCGCGGTGACAGCAGCCACCATGTACCTCCTCAACAACCAGCCGTCAGCTGGAGATCCCCGAGCCGCCATGCACCAATCTACGATCGCGGGCTTGGGACTAATCGAGGCCGCCCTCGACAAGGAGCCAACACCGGAGCCGAAAAAAGGCAAAGCGCTAGCAAAGCGCTACTCCTCGCCCTCATCCAGCGACGACAGTCACGACCTGTCTCGACGCCGCCGCTCACGGCGACACGACCACGACTATGATGTGCGCGACGACCTCACGCAGCGCAAGATCAACAAATCAAGGGCGCGACGTACTCGGTCGACTGATTCAGAAGACGAGGATGTGGAGCTCTGTGGCACCAGATGCTTCAGCAGGGCCATCAGGCAAAAGCGAATGCCCAAGGGGTTTAAACTCCCATCGTAGAACCCGAATTTTGACGGTCTACAGGACCCAAAGATCTGGCTGGAAGACCACATCTCCTCCGTCAGGCTCCACGGCGGCAGTCGAAGCACGGCCATGCAATCCTTACAGCTACAGCTGTAAGGCGCCGCCCGAGTATGGCTCAACAACCTCCCACAGACGGCGCCAATTGACGAGGGTTTAACTCATCAATGCCCATTGTTATGGACTTGGGTTTTGGAGAAGGAGGGAGCGCTGGAGACATCTATCGGCTAGCAAACAAGCACACAGGTGACTCGAAGATTTACCCAGGTTTAGGCCTCGTAGAGGTTCCTACTCCTGCTTGTCTGCTCGTGAAATTATCAAAGGAATCGAAGATTACAATGGTGCGCAAATACAATCTGGCGAGGGTTGTGGAAACTAGGGTTGCGTGTGTCTTCCTCGCCGCCCCTCCTAGCCTTTATATAGATAGGCTAGGTCTCGGGTAGCAGGTCGAGTCGGTTACAGGTTAGGGTTTTCCCCTTTGAACTTTCTATCTTTAGCTTCTTCTTGTTTTTCAAGCAACCGAGAGTCCGTAGGTTACTCGAGTTCTTTATTTGGGTCTTGACGACTGGGCCTCTATGTATTCAGGCCGTATATACCAAGCTCGAGTACCTGTAGGGTATACCCATGTCACTACCTTTATAGAATTTTCATTTGATTTATCTTTCAAGAAATAATTGGTGTAAGTGGTTTTAACATACAATGTTTTGGTAACCTAAGAGAATTATTTTCCTTTGTATGTTTAACCTAGGTTATTAAGGTAAAAATAGTTTCCTACTATTTATTGAAAAGAAAGCTATTTTTTATTTGTAAATATTTTCCTTAGTTGGATAAAAGAATTCATTCCTGAATAGCAATAGTATCTAGTTGATTCAAATTAAGTTACAAGGGATTTATTTTGATTTATAAGAAAGTACATTCATGTTCTCTTAATAAAAGAAATAGATTTTTAATACACCAGTTTATAACTTTTATATTTAAAAATGTCAGATTGACTTGGAATTTTATATTTAGCATTTTTTGGTTAGTAGATTAGTTTTAGCACACAAAAGTGATTTTTATTAATTTTTAGGATTTATTATATTTTTCTATATTTCATTGGGTGTGTTGATGGTTTTACTTTTAATTATATTGTTAGTTACCTTAAATAGATAACTTATTATTTTACTTAGATAGATTATATTTTTGTGATCATTTTGATATATTATGGGTATTTTTATGATTTTTCTATATTTTTCCAAAGTTTAAATATTCATAAGGGCCTTTTTATAATTTGTACACATTTTTAAAACCTATTTTTTCTTTTTACACTAGGCCTGGCCTGTGGACAACCCAGCCCAAAGGCCTATGAGGCCCCAAAATCCCAAGTGGTTGGGCTTAACCACTTGACCTGGCCTGGTCGGTCATCTGACCCGACCAGACCCACGATTCTCTCTCTCCCTCGACCACACTTCTCTTGTCCTCACCTGCGATGCTACGGCTCCGACACCGTCGCTGCTCGATCTCGGTGAGCTCCGGCCTCCCTAGCCATCGCTGTCAGTCCTTTGACGCTCCTTTCTCTGCTCTTTCAACTAGTCCAAGCCGATCTAATGGGTGCGTCCCTGTCTGGCCGCGCTGACCCCCTACTGGTGTCTAGGGTTTCGGTAAGGTGTGACCTCGCCGTGCTTTGATGGTCTGGTCGTGGTGTTTGGGCATTCTGGGGTTGTGGTGCTCATCGATGTCGCCGCCTTCGCGGCTCGGTGCAGGCTCAACACCTGGATGCTGCTTGTTCCGCTGCGCTATGGCCTCCACCGCCGTGACTCCATCGCCGGTCTGCTTCCTCTTCAATGACACAACAAGGAACACATGTGAGATTCTTTCCTCCTCCTCTTTGCTAGCCTCTTCTCTATGTGGTGATGACTTGCTACTAGCTAATTCTAGATTTTGCAAGTACTTGGTATATTCATGAGATCATACTGTGATTCTTTTACACACCTTGTTCATATTACTGTTACTCTGTATCTAGTACTGGTGCTAATAGATATTGTTGTTACTTTGGCATGGTGCTACTCACATGGTTGCTGGTATTGATTTTACTGAATCCTAGATTCAGTGATATGCTTACAATGTTTCTACATGTACTCTAATTGTACCTGTATTTGTGCTTGTGCTGGTGAAATCTCTTTGGTGATAATATAGAGGATATGATTCCTAGTGGTTTTTCCTCTAGGAAAATGATAATGCTCAAGTTGTGATAATAGGTAGCCATGATTGCTTGTTAATTTGATATTGTCCATAGACTATGGGTATGGAATGATTCTGAACAGGTCCTAGTAGTGTTGTATCACTAGTAGAAACAAGGGCTCTAGTTCCCGTCCGTAAGAGGCACTAGTCCCGGTTTAGCACCCGAGACTGCCAAATCGGGACTAGAGACCCCTATCTCTAGTCCCGGTTTGCTACGGACCGGGACTAGACGCCACCATGTGGCAGCGGCTACGCGACGGGACTGGAGGACCTATGGTTCCGGGCCATAACACGACCCGGGACTAAAACTCTTCCTGCTGCGGCAGAGAATTCGTGTGTTTCTCTATCGCGGCACGTTTTTGTGTTTTCATTTTCATTTTGTTTTTCCATTCCGTTCCTTTTTCAATTTGTGTTTCATGATAATTTCAAACATGTTTCCATACACATATTCTACGCTATTACATACACAGTACACGCTGATGCATATATAATTAATATTCGATCTCTTACGAGCCGTCATCGCAATCAAAACTCGTTGGCGCTTCGTTTCTTTGTTCTATCTCCATTCTTTCACCGGACTCATTCAGAAACCGTGAGCCATCTTGGGCTCTATAGATTCACTAATACAGAAGATAAAACAATACTAATAAAACAATAAGTAAAGTTATTACATCTTGAATAATCCGGTTAATGCAACAATGATATCATATCCCTGAAAAAACAATAAGTAAATTAATACATCTCGAATAAGACATCAAATTGGACATCGATTCCCGGGTCCTGAGCCGCGGGCGGTGAACACACAAAGAGAAGAAACCACCATATGAGCATAGCTCGGGTGAGATCCCTGAAGAAACTGTCAAGTATTGGATATACTGACGTCCAATACATCGACATAGCGATGGAGGTGCTCATCCTTCTCCCTGACACGATTATGTACCAGCTCCTCAGGGGTCGGCTCCCTCTACACCGCTAGAGGACCATGTGATCGCCACCAAATATGCTTCGGGTCGATGACGGGACCCAAATTCCTCACCAAGCTACGCGTCCCGGAAGGTAGCACCTTCCAGTGCCAGCCCGGCGGAGCCTAGTCTCGGACATGCCCGGCGTAGCCCAGTCCTCCGTCGTTGCCACCGAGTCGACGACGAGGATGCGAGATGGGCATCACCACCGATAACAAACTCCTATCAAAATAAAATCAATTTTTTACTAAATAATCCATAAAGTAAGTAAAATAACTAAGTACAATAACTAAATAAATAAAGAAAATAACTCACCTATACTTTCTTATGTATACATATATTTTATTATATCGAAAATAGTGGGATACGCATGCGGCTAGCTATGCATACACATACAACAATTGGATCAACTACAACATTTACTAGATCTAAATAATTATTATTACCTATGCATTGATTTCTTTCATGCATTTTGTAGGGCGTTGCAGTATTATATTCTGAGTACATGCCATATAGAAGTATTTGTTGAAATGCAAATGTGCAAGTCCGTTTAACAAGTCCCCTATGCATCGGTTGATTCTTGATTCCTATGCATCAGAGGTAATCCTTCTATTCTCCTGCCCTCTTGATCCATTAGTTTTGAGAAGTTTTTTTGTCTTATACTTCTTAACAATTTTGTAGAATGATTAAAGCATTAACTTGATGGGAAAAAATATATGGCTCATCACCTTTCGTTTCCTATTTAAGACGATTCCACTACAGTTCACTCTTTTGGACATGGCTTAGTTGGTCACCAAGATCTTTTTATTGGGGCTTGATCGCATAATGTAATTAACTCTAGCTACCATGACAAATTCAGAATTTCTATACCCAACTTATACCTATGAAGGTGTGGCTTTTTTTGAAAGGAAAGCAGCGGGGTATAAAGAACCCGCGTCCATCCACTTCCCTAACCAAGTGAGTTAGGATATGTGACTGCCTTGAAGATTGTTGATTCTTGTGTTTGAAATTTCAGGAATTAATTCAACAGCACAAACGGTACTTCCTGGCCCATCTTTATGATACTTCAATGTGACCACAAGCAGTGCAACAAATTACTTCTTCAATTAAAGTTATAATTGGAGAGGATGGATTTAATTAAAGTGATACTCCGGGAAATTTGGTATCCGGCGGAATAGTTAGGTTTGAGGTTCTTGGTGACATTAACTCCATGATTGTACCCATTATTCTGTAATGCCTGTTATGATTCCTGCACTTTCTTGGACTTATTTAAAAAGAATATTAGTGTGTTGGAGTTCTTCTGAGTTGCTATTGAGTTATGTTTAAAAAAAACGTATTGTACTAATTGGCAATCTGTTTGTCTCGCGTCAATTGTTTCACAGTCGAAACTCCTTCCTATATTAGGGAGATGTGTTTGCCTTTTTTACTTCGCATGGTAGCTTTACTACCTTTTTGGTTGCTCCTGTGGTACTTGCTAACTGGAAGTTATGTTTAGTCAAGTTAGTTATACTTTGCTATTGTCATAATTAAATATCCGCATGCGCTTGTCCTTTTTTATTTCTTACAGTGATCACAAACCAGAAAAAGTTGGAGCTAAAATGATTTTCATTTGCAAAAGAGGAAAGAATTACCCGAATGATAAAATAAAAACACTTTTCTGGTATAGGAATCATTCAATTATGGCATATGTACTCAACATTACCAAATTATGGCATATGTTCTGTTATTATGTGCTTTCTTTCCTATATTTACATGTTTTCTTTTCCTTATATATTTATATTGGAAAAAGACATCATTTTAGATACTATTCAACTACAAACATTTACTATTTTTTTCTTCTATTTGCACCGTATCAAATGGACGAGCGCGGCAACGCGCGCTTTCATGGTCTAGTATTCTATGAAAACATACTGGTCTAGCTTGCACGTCCATGGGTGGACGGACAAATGACATCTCTTACTAATGAAGAATGCATATATGCGTTAGTTTGATCATATAAACTATTTAATTTGGTTACTTATTTACTATTTCTTCTGCCCTAAAATATAAGACCCCTTTTTTGTGAGCCACAAAAACATCTTATACTGTGGCTCGGAGGGAGTACAAAGGTTACGGAGAAAAGTACAGTGTAGTCTGTCGGTGACATGATGCCAAAAAACCTTATGTTTGCAGAAAGAACTTATTAGTGACATGGCATATAGTATTGCTGATAATCATATGCCAAGTATTCAGAGTAGAGCATCAATGTTGGTATCTATATGTTACTTGAATGACTCCCTCCATTTCAATAATCAAAGTGTATCTCGTTCATTACGATAGGACGTCGACCAACAATTAATCTTTTAATATGTGATTCCTCTGATGCAAACTCATTATCACAACAAATTACTTTTGAAAATGAATCCATGACATAAATTTCATATCATATAATCTTTTATTCATTGAGTAATTGTTGGTCAAAATCTTGTCTTAACGAACGAAAGACGTCATACTTTTACTTAGTGAAGGAAAATCATGCATGGCAAGACTTGAAGGCTCGAGACCAGTCATTTTGCCCAATTTTGGCTCGAGACCAGCCATGTGAACGCGACACACTCGTATATACACTAGCTCAGCTCGTACATTCAAATATCACTAGCTAAAAAACAACTAAACCGCACATCAACTAAACGTCTAAACCGGCAAGTCAAAAAACAACTAAACCGGTGGCAACGACGCCTCATCCCACGACGACTCCGGTGTCTCTTCTTGTTCGGAGGCTTTCGCCGCCACCGTCGGCGGCGACGAGATCACGCACCGGCACATTGGGCACGTCCTGTGCGAGTGCAGCCACATGTCGATGCACTCCATGTGGAAGACGTGCCTGCAGGCCGGCAGCTGCCGCACCATCTCGCCGCCGTGGACGCCCTCCAGGCAGACCGGGCAAATCACCACGTAGGCCGGGACAGCCTCCTCGCCGTGGTCACCACCGCTACCTTCCTCCACCGGGCACACGTACGCGAACGCGGCCGGCACGTCCGCGGGCGCGCACGCGCACCCGCCTCTAGCCGTAGTGAGAGGAAGCACCGGGCTCGCCGGCCTCTCCTCCCGGTGGCGCCGAAGCCAATACGTTCTGGGCGCGAGGCAGCCGAGGACGACGAGCAGCAGCGCGGCCGTGGCCGCGAACGCGCCGGCCTTGAGGACGCTGGCGGTAGCACCGAGCAGGCAGCAGAAGATAAGGGTGGCCACGCAGGCGACGGCGATGCCGTAGAAAGCGCGGAGCTTGGCCACCTCGTTGTCACCGTCGCCGTCGCCGTCCCTGTCGCTGTCGGCGCCGTCTCCGTTGCGGGAGCGCCAGCTCGCCGACAGCCTCGGGTAAAGGTTGAGCATGATGATGGGCTGAGAACTGAGACTTGGAGCGTAAGAGTCGTGCTTGCTGGTTGCTGCTCGATCGTTAACTTGATCGTCGGGAGTTTGTGATGCAATGCTGCCATCAACGCTTCTGCCGCAATTTATAGTGTTCGTCTCAAGGATTTGGCGATGGTTTTGGCGTCTCCCATTTTAAAGTATAGAAACTAGTTGTTGCTGGCTTGCTGCCTCACGGCAGGGATAAAAAAAAGTACAGTATGGTTGTGTTGCACTGACGTGTTGACTCCGTGGTGTCCAGACGTACGGCAACTACGGAATTGCCACGGCTCACTTGCTTATCCGTTGTTTTTGTTTTTGTTTTTTGCATTTTTTATATTTTCGAATCTCCAATGTGGTGTCTGTATAATATCTCTTGTGTTTTCGGAAGTAAGACGCTAGTTTTGTTACGAATGACAGTGGATAAATTGAGGCCGAGCTTTAGAGGACTTTATTCTTAAAAGTTTGAAAATCATATGGACAAGTTTTAGTTTTTTTAATAGAAATCTAGATTTATTAAATGATGTAAGTGTGAAACTCTTTAATATGGGCTACACAAAATGACAAAACCTAACAAATTTTGTAGTTTTGAAATGTGCACTCTTCGGGTTACTCAGATTCAAAAAGTATTTCAGGTTAATTTTTTACACGCTCATAGTATAGGTCATTGACTATATTCAGGTTTTTATCAAAATATTTTAACTAAAATACAATGTTCATTTTAGAAAATAAAGGGCACCCTCGAGCTCGCCTCCATTATTTGTAGTTTCCAGACGACTAGCAGGGCTCAATCTGGGAGGCACTGGCGGACCCTTTTAGAGGCCAAAAGGGCCATGCCCCCCACCCCAACTCAATTAAAATACACAATATTACATAGTATTTGCCATTTTTTACCATACAAAACACAAAATACTTCAAGTTAGCCCCCTCAGTTTTCATCTAATGTCTTTTGGCCCCTCCTACAGTTATTTTCAAGGTCCGTCGCTGCTAGGAGGTCTTGGAGGATGCCAAGTGACCGTGTTGAGGCTGCATTCCCTCCCTTTTTAGATAAATCTTGTTTATAGTCAGTTCGGCATACACAAAGACAATGTATCTAAGATCGTATAAAGAGAATGCAAAAATAGAAAAAATAGGGTGGACATCATTTAAATAGTACTCCCTCCATCTCAAAATAGACATCGATTTTTAAAATTTGGATGTATCTAGTACTAAATTGTGTATAGATACATTCAAATTTACAAAAATTGCGACATTTATATATCCAAATTTAGAAAAATTTGCGACATCTATTTTGAAACGGAGGGAGTGATTTATACACTTGGTTTAAACCTCTAAAGTTGACTTGTATTGTAACATAAGTATAAATGTATTTTTCAGAAAAATATAATGTATAGTTTTGTATTTCTCATATTCTATGAAAACATATTGGTCTACCTTGGTTGGATGGACAAATGCCATTTTTTGCTAGTGAATAACGTATGTATGCGTTAGTTTGATCATATAAGCTATTTAATTTTGTTACTTATTTACTACTTCTTCTGCTCCAAAATATAAGACATTTTTGCAAGTTGTCTTTTGCAAGCTAAAACAAATTGAAAAAAAGTCTTATATTGGGGTCAGAGGGAGTACACAGTTTACGGAGAAGACTACAATGTGTGGCGTGTGGCGGTGACATGATGCCAAAAAACCTTTTGGCGGAAAGAACTTATTAGTGACATGGCATATAGTATTGTTGATAATCATATGCTGCTACTAAATTTTTAGTATACAGAGTGTTGGTATCTATATGTTACTTAAATTACTCCCTCTATTTCAATAAAAGCGTATCTCTTTCGTTATGATAAGTCGTGACCAAGAATAGATAAGTATGCGATTCCTCTAATGCGAAATCACTATAATAACAAATTACTTTTGAAAATGAATCTATCTATGACATAAATTTCATGTCATATAATACTTTATTCATTGTGTAATTGTTGGTCAAAATCTTGTCTTAACGAAATGCCATGCTTTTACAAACGTGAAGGAGAATTATGCATGCCAGGGCTTCAAGGCTCGAGACCACCCTTTTTTTGGACAATTTTACAAACATACAGACGCTCAGCATTGATCGATATCTTTTCGTGCCCTCTAAACCGAAGGAGGATATGTGTCAAGCATGATCATTCTTATGTTTTCGGTTTTATAAGTTCAGGAGGGGACACCGAAGCATACGTATATTATATGAGTCCCGTATATATGTGAGTACTTACATGCAAATTTCACTATCTAAAAGAACTACACCGGTGGCAATGCCTCATCCGACGCCGATGCCGGCGCATCTTCCGACTCCGAGGCTTTCACTGTGACGGTCGGCGGCGGCGAGATCACGGACCGGCACATTGGGCAAGTTCTGTTCGAGTGCAGCCACATGTCGATGCACTCCACGTGGAAGACATGCTTGCACGCTGGCAGCTGCCGCACCATCTCGCCGCCGTGGACGCCCTCCAGGCAGACCGCGCAGATCACCACGCTACCCGGGACCTCCGCCGAGCCGTCGCCTGCGTCCAGCGGGCACACGTACGCAAACGCCGGCGGCGCGTCCGTGGGCGCGCTCGCGCACGCGCCTGGCGATCTATCCCAGAGAGCGATCACCGGGGTTGCCGGCCTTCCCGTGTGGCGTCGGCGGCGAATCCACGACGTCCTGGGCGAGAAGCAGCCAAGGACGACGAGCACCAGCGCGGCCGTAGCGGCGAAGACGCCAGCCTTCAGGGCGCTGGCAGTGGCGGTGAGCACACAGAAGAACAGGAGGATGGCCACGCAGGCGACGGCGATGCCGAAGAAGGCGCGGGGCCTGGCGAGGCCGTCGTCGCTGCTGTTGGCATCGCTGTCGCGGGAGCGGGTGCTCGCGGAGAGCCGCGGGTAAAGGTTGAGCATGATTAGCCGAGAGTTGAGAGTGATGGGTCGCGGTTGCTGCTCGATCGTTAACGTGATCGGGAGTTTGGGATGCAGTGTTTCCACCAACGTTTTGGCCGATATTTATAGGTTGGTTTTTCGCACTTCAAGGATTTAGCGTCTCGCTGCTGCTGCTGCTGCTGCAGTTTGACTGTACTTTTTTGTAGAGACGAGTAGTAGTAGTTACCGCTTCACGGCAGTATAAAAAAATAGAGTGGTGTGGCATTGACGTGTTGACTCTGTACTGTCCAGGAGTACGGCAACTACGGAATTGGCACGGCTCAGTTGAGAAATGTCTCACCCCCGTGCGTTTCGTTCAGTTTTTTTTTTATGTCATTCAATTCAATCATCCTACTTCCTCCTATTCAAATTAATTGACTTAGATTTATCTAAATTTGGATGTATCTAGATGTTTTAGTGCTAGATACATTCGAATCTAGACATATCCAAATCAATTAGTTTGGATCGGAGGGAGTACTAAAGTTTTCAACTACTTCGTCCTTAAAATAGGTCGTAAATTTATCTAGAGGATATTCTGGATTCCCTCGTTAGGGATTGTAACACCGCTCGTATTGCTTAATACAATTCCTTTACCCTGTAAAAAAAAAAGGTCGTAAATTTATCTAAATTTGTATCAGGACATATAGTTGTGCCGATAATCATACGCTCGTACTAAAATTTTAGTATATATAGAGTATAAATGTTGGTATTTGTACAATACTTGTTGGATTACCATGCATGGCAGGGCTTCTAGGCTCGACATCGTTCTAGTTTTTTTGCATAAACTTTTGACCTCTTGTATCATCAAAATCTGTCGATATAACGGAATATTGATAGCCCATATTTGGGCTAAGAAAAAGTCCTGGAGAAGACACTGAACTAAAGAAATTAGCATGATCTGTCAGACATGACATTAGCATATTTTGCGACCCTGCTATCACGTGGACGTTCTTGAACCTAACAACTGTTGGAATATTAGGCAATTTCCTCATGAAATTAATTATCGAAATCAACATTATGTAAGCACTAGCAGATCTAAACACATTCAGCCAAACAACCACATCTAGTAGATCTGAAAATCTAGCAAGAACTAGTGCATACAAAGAGAAGAATAATATGTACAGGTTGACCGGAAAGGTCGTCACCGCAGCAGCACCTTAGTCATTGTTGTTGTCGCCCATGGTGCAGATGAGGTCGTCGGTTGCTGAAGAAGAACACACGAATAGAGGCGAGCAGTCGCGCTGAGACGCTCCCCAAAAACCTTGTCGCCTGTCTCCCGGTGCAGGATCTCAACGGACGGAGTTTCGGAGGCCTGCTCTCCCGGACAACAGTGCATGCAGCCGCCGGGATGGGGAAGTCTCGAGAGCAGCACAGCAAGAGAAACACACAGCGAGAGAGACTGAGAAAGAACTGGATGCATCTAGATCTGTCTGTCTCTCGCTCTATACCCTGGGAGGTGAGCCGACCGAGTCGCCACGCGTTGGAAGACAAGGACACGCGTCAAACATGCATAAGAATGTTGACACGTACCCACCAGCTGGTGCACCAAGCAAAAATTTAGTCTTCCACAAAACGAGTTTCTAACTCGAACTCGAACTCGATTCACGAAACGCGACGCGCGTGCGAACGAGGCGAGGCGGGCAACGGAGGAGGAGGAGTCCGCGTGAACTCCTTCTCTTCTCACTCACTTAGTGGAAGTGAAACAACTCACCGTATAAGCTGGTCCAACTCTCTCCCAACTAACAATGTGGGACTAAACTTTATCCCAAAGAGCTCCCAAATTGCCATAGTATATGAGCATTGAGATTTCAGGATTTATTAGACTAGATGGGCTCCCTACATGGGCCACAACCCATTTAAATCTAACAATCCCCCACCATATCTCAGAGGCACATTATATGGCACATCAGTTTCAATCACTGTTTAATATGCATGTAGTTCAGTGGAGACTGTTAAGTTGAACTTCCACCTAGACAAAGAGATACGCTTACTACAACTGAACAATAAACTATGCCTTGAATTGCCAGTCTTGCACATTAAATTTCACTCAATGTCGTTACCGGTACTTGGCTGCCATAGGCTACCCCTCGGGTGGAGCTTATAAGTCACACTCCTTGCAAATATCGGCAAAACAACAAGTATTGTTAACCAAGGAAAATCGGCCTTTCATGAGTTTTCTAGAGATTCACCTAAATTTCATACGCTGTGACCAGCAGTGTAGCTTATATAGGTGTGCTCTTTCAAGGTCGCTCTGTAGGACAGTGTCTTTGCTCCCAAGGAGACAGTTAGAACACATTAAGATATAATCGATATAATCAACCTTCCTTACAGAATACTATGAGAGAATTGCATCTGCAGCGGAGTGGGAGTATTAAAGTTTCTCTCAACTCAGTTGTTTCAGTTTGTTTTCCCAGGTCTTAATTCACGGGATCTCCGATCACATAGGTTGGGTTACCCCCTTGACAACTCACGTGGGTCTCAAACCCATCTTCCTCGATGCATTTTCTATCAAATTTCTTGATAGTCCTTTCGTAAAAGGATCTGCCAAATTCTTAGCCGTTTAGACATAATCCAATGCTATAACTCCGGAGTTTCTCAGCTTTCTGACAGACTTCAGTCTTCTCTTGACATGTCTTGAACTCTTCATATTGTCCTTAGAACTGTTCACTTTGACAATCACAGTTTGGTTGTCACGGTTCATAAGAATTGCCGGTATTGGTTTTTCAACCATAGGCAAATATGTTAAGAGTTCACGAAGCCATTATGCTTCGACAGTCGCAGTATCTAATGTTGTTAGTTCTGCTTCCATAGTTGATCTTATTAAGATGGTCTGCTTGCAAGACTTCCATAAAACAGCGCCACCACCAAGTGTGAATATATATCCACTTGTGGCCTTTATCTCATCAGCATCTGATATCCAATTTAAATCACTATACCCTTCAAGTACTCTTGGATACCCGATATAATGAATTCCATAGCTCATGGTTCCTTTTAGATAGCGCATTACTCTCTCAAGAGCATGGCAATGATCATCTCCTGGGTTGGCCATAAACTGTCTAAGTTTGCTCACAGCAAACAAGATGTCAGGCCTCGTAGCGCAAGCTAAATACATAAGTGAGCCAATAATCTGAGAGTATCTCAATTGATCTCTAGTTGCCTTTTGATTCTTTCGAAGCAAAACACTAGGATCATAAGGTGTAGAAGAGGATTTGCAATCATCATATCCAAATCTACTCAACACCTTCTCTACATAATATGATTGCACAAGTGTAATCTCATTATTCTCATCTCTCAGTAGCTTGATGTTTAGGATAACATCATCTTCTATAAGATCCTTCATCTCAAAACATGGAGACAAGAAGGTTTTGACCTCATTAATCACTTTGAGAATTGTTCCAAAAATTAGTATGTCATCAACTTAGAGACATAGGACAACTCCCTCACCCTCACCATGGCGGTAGTACACATATTTATTGGCTTCATTTACAACAAAGCCACATATGTCAAAGTTCTTTCAAACTTCTCATGCCATTGCTTTGGAGCTTGTTTGAGATACGAATGTATCTAGTCTAAATGTTTAACTAGATACATACGAATCTGGACAAAGTTGACATTAATATGAACCGAAGAGAGTACTAGAAAAGACACAATAACATAGATTTTGATAAGAAAAAAATGTTGCATTAAGCTCCCCCTCCTAACTTGTCTCCAAAGTCCTGGAGTAAGACGTTAGATTTGTTATTCTATACGTGTACATCTAAATTTGCTAAGGGGATCACTAGCGAGAGGCTTTTGTTTTTCAAAACTTGAAACTTATTTTACATGTTCTATAAAATTCTGAAAGTAAATCTGAACATAGTCAATGGCGTAACCAACGAGCGTACCAAATCCTGATGTGAAACTTCTGTATTTTAGGCTACACAAAAGATGACAAAATCAGACAAATTTGATAGTTTTGAAATGTACACTATTCATGGTACTCTCTCCGATCCAAATTAATTGACTTGGATTTGTCTAGATTCGGATGTATCTAGCACTAAAACATGTCTAGATACATCCGAATCTAGACAAATCTAAGTCAATTAGTAATATAATCCATACTTTTTTCAATTTTATGTAGCCTAGAATACAGGTATATTTAACCCTATGAGTTTACAAGCTTATAATATACATCATTGACAATAGTAAGGCCTTTTATCGGTGGAACTTTGAAATATGATTTTTGAATTTTTAAAACTTAGTGGAACCCTAGAGCTTGGCCTCCATTTGGAGTTTATGGACTGCTATCACGGCTCAAACCGGAGGCGTTGGAATGCCAAATGACGTGTGCCGATTGTGGCTGCCCTGCCCTCCCTCTAGTTTTCCTTTTGTTTC
Organism: Avena insularis; assembly: GCA_023614405.1. Taxonomy (NCBI): domain Eukaryota; kingdom Viridiplantae; phylum Streptophyta; class Magnoliopsida; order Poales; family Poaceae; genus Avena; species Avena insularis. The sequence continues at coordinate 136,693,836 of CM042690.1, forward strand.
GGTTTTCTCCTCTTTTTTTCAACCCTGCTTTTACTCTGTTCGTCATACACAAGGAAAATACATCTAAGGAAGGGGAAGCACACCGCACCGTCCGTGTCGACTCCTCCTTACCCTTCTCCTGAAATGAATGAGCCCCCGTCTCCCACGACCTCCCAGATGTCACTCCTCTCCGGTGATAACCATAACCACCCTGCCCAGTGACTCCCCACCCTCACCGGCGATAGGAACACCACCACCCTCTAACTCCACCACCTACCCACCCCTCCCCACAGAGTGTGGGGCATGCTTCCCTCGAGTTCCCTATACCAGATCCCCTCACCGCCGCTGCCCTGGTCAAGGTCCCGTGCTGCCCTGGACCGGTCCTGCACCCCGTACCATCCGTCTCCTCCTACATCTGGCCTCCCATTCCGCCGGTGATGCGCTCTCCTGACCACCTAAGACGCCCCCAATCTGGGTAGGAGCTGGCTATCCACGCCTATGCTGGAGGCGGGTTCGCGGCCGCTGCAAGCGAGGCAGGCGGGGGAGGCAAGTCCCGGGGTGGCACTGCTTGTGGAGAATGGCCAGAGGTGGTAGGGATTGTGGGCGGAGCTTGGAGAGGCTGCCGGCGGTAGAGGAGGGGACGTGCGGCTGCTATCACCGGCGGAGAGAGCCGAGAAACGGAGAGGGAAGAGAGGCGCCGGAGTGGAGGAATCGAGCGGGAGGAAGCCGACTGGGGAGAGGTGGGGATCGAGCTAGGGGCTCGCGATTGGGGTGGCACACTTCTTCTCCACGATCTACTCCAGCACCCCACTCGTCCTATGTGTGTCCACATCCAATGGGGATATAATAGGGAGATTGGTACCTAGAAATTGGTCGATGTGCCTGTTAGTCTTGTTGTTTTGCCAGGATTGTTAATGGAGATTTTCAATTAGGATAGGACGCTGCTACCTAGATTGCAAAACTCGGCGGGCAGATTGAGTAAAGCTCACGAGCTTCTTTTTTCTTAATACAAGGATCCAAATCGTTAATAATAGGTCGCTAAGAGAGATACTCAGCTCTAAACATGAGAAATTAGCTCACAAATACTAAATAACAAAACTGCTGATGTCATCAGCATTTAATGTAGAAAATTCAAAATTTAAAATATTTTATAGATCAAATCGTTTGTCCGATTTACGATCTGTTTTTATCGTTGGGCTAGTCACGACTAGATCTTCAAACTAGATCTCATGTTGACATATTTTAACAACTTTTTTTCTGACCAAAAGTTATCCAAACCATATCATATAAGTTATCCAGCCAATAACATGTAAGTTATCCACCAGTATAAAAATTTACTCGTATATAGAATATGAAATTTATATGCTGGATAATTTTATATGTTTCAGGGTGGATAACTTACATACAATAATATGGATAAGTCACGTGTTAGGATGGGTAACACGATTTGTTTGCCCCAAAAGTTATCTATCAGTAATACGAGAGTTATCTAGGCTTTAACATATAAGTTATCCACCTAATAATATATAAGTTATCCATCACTACAAAAATTACCACAAATAGAATATAAAAGTTATTCTTGCGGTGCGGCTTCGTCGCTCGTCGCTGCTCTCGCGGCGTACGCGCGACTCTACCTCGAAAGGCAACCACGTCAAACATTAAACATATTTTTTTAAATTAAATCTAAGCTTATTTTGCATAAGCTATAGTAAATAGGGTCTTGTGCCCTACCATCCACCATCCTAAGTCGTAATGAACAAACGTAACACGCAATCAGTAGTCTAGTGACTCGACTTCACCGTTCATCGCCGCTATAGCGGCGTACGAGTGATGAAGCCTCGAGGGTGTTAGGGTACCGAGTCTTTATCGCTCCTCGATGCATCGATAACCTAGCACATAAGCTATCGTGTTTCAATTAAACTTGATCAACATGTCTACGACTCAACATGTATGCGAGAATGCATATACCCAACACGTTTATATGCTGGGTAACTTATATATTACAGGGTGGATAACATACATTTATTGCATGGATAACTCACGTGTTAGGGGTGGATAACTTTTTGGTCCGAAATTTTTTCATCAAAATATATCAATATGGGATCTTGTTTTAAAGATCTCGTCGTGACTAGTCCAACGCTGAAAACGGATCATAAATCAAATAAACAGTTTGATCTACAAGCTATTTTAAGTTTTTATTTGATTCTAAGCTAGCTCTGATCCATTTTATCATTTAGTGGACAGAGTGTCCACACTAAACGTCCGGAGTTGCGGATTGGTCATCTACCGACCGTTCTAGGAATAGATTTCCCCTTAGGATATGATCCACCAATCGGCTAATATCAATTAGAAATTTTATTGTTTAGGTATATCTCACCCACTTTAGCACATAACCCTGAATGCCAGTATTGTACTACCATAGATATCATATTGTAATTCGCTCAATCGCTTGCCAGAAGAGTTAAGGAATGGCAAAATTGCCACATTACCTTATCTAAGATTTTGATGCCTTGGCACTAAGATTAAACATTCAGGACATCACAATTTAGTGAAGGGTGTCCAATGCAAAATAATGTGGAAACTTTATCATGTTACAGTAAATGTGAAAGAAAAGTGTAATGCTAGAACAACTTGTAACATGTGACAGAGTGGGCATGCTATAAGTGGTCAGTATTAGTTACTTCAGAAAAATCTTTGGAATTGAATAATTGGTTGTGCCTGATCCTCACCTTACTTCTAAGTTGTGTGTACAGGTTGAGGCCATAATTGGCAACATGCAGTACATAATTTCCTCGTATTTTGAAGATGACATAGAAGATATTCAACACACCGGGCAGCAATAAGATCTCTAAGAAAGGAACATGCATGGCCTCTTGATCTGCTGACTTACTATGGTTCCATAGTTTCCTGTCTGCAGATTCAGGAGTATCTGGGTCAAAAGATGAACGTCTACCTAGCCAAGCACTGGAAGAGCTTTGGCAGCCGGAACTACTTTGACACTGTTGGAGTTTTCATCTCTGTTTTCTTGTCTAGCCCCCATATCTTCATAGCTATCATCACCGTGGTTAGTGAAAATCGTACATGTCCTGAAGTAAAATTTTCTGTTCATTAGAGTCTGCGATCAATCTGTGATTCAGCTTTGTTTACAGTAGTACACATCTTTATGATCATTCCAGGTTAGCTCCCTCGTCACATTATTTCAGTTGATGGTGAAATGGAAGAGAGCGGAACTAAGGAATCAGGTTCCGCTTTCTAGGGACAAACAGGAATGATTAAAAGCGCACGTATTCGGACAGGGAAACTAGGATATTGACGTTCATCGGTGTTTGGATCTTGGAAGGATGCAAGTCTGAATCAATTACTACTGTAAATGAGAATGAATTACTACTGTAAATGCTCGCTCTGCTATAGCATGGAGATGCGACCTTTGGCTGCTCCTTATGTTAGTACAGTAGTATATTAAACATGTATGCTACTAGATAAAAAAACTAGATGTTGTATCCGGCTCATCTGTTTTGTTTTCCTACTGCCGTTGATTGCTAGCTGCCCTTGCGTGTGTTTGGCTGGTGATTGCTAGCTGTGTGTGCGTGCTTCGCTGCTGATGAAATTGCTGCTAATTGCTTTTGCTACTGCTTGCTAGCATGTACATGATTGTCTGACGTTGCATTGCTGCTAATGCTTGCCTTTATAGAGTGAATGAGATATACAGATTGAGAAGAGAGATAGGGGTAGATTAATTGAAATAAAAGTACGTACATTATTTTAAAACAAAGTCTAAATAGTAGATTTAATAAAAACAGAATTAAAATTGAGTATATTAAATAAAAAATATAAATATATATTGCGACTAATAGTAGACCAAATTGAAACAAACTTGAACTATTAAAGATTTTATTTTATCCACTTTTTACCTGTAATATGTCCGCAGATACTAGCTTGGGCAATGCAGATATACAGAAAGATTAAATATAGTTAGTTCCATATCTTTGTCCAAAATTGATATTTTCTGTCCCGGTGCAACGCACAGGCATGCTTACTAGTATAATAGAAAAAAGCAAAAATATGGCGTGCCCATGCATACATATGTGAGTCATACGAGAAAATGTAACTATACCTTTTGGAGGAAATCGTGTAAAGGGTACAATTTACAAACTTAGTTTAAACTTCTAACTTATACTTGTATTATACATGCATATACTTCAATTAGTGAGGTAGATATGTATGTTTAAGAAAACATATAGTATAGCATCTTATTTCTCGTATTTGTACTGGTTTTTTTTTCAAAATAGAGGTGTTACCCCTAGCCTCTGCATCAAAAAGATGCACACAGCCTGCTTTATTAATTATTCAACAAAATCTTACAAAGAGAATACAAATATCAAACGAAGTCACCTCTCTAAAACCACTTGATGAAGGGGTGGCCATGTCAGAACACTAACTGCACACCAACACGTCATCAACATACCGGAGGTTCCGAAACCGTCCCATGGCGGGTCAGAAGCACCAACCGGTCTAGCTGATCCGTAGCGTACACCATCATGTACGCTCAATCTTCTGTTGCCACCGTCTTCCATCAACCCATCTTCAGGATAGATCAATGCAATGACCTTGCAAGGCCTGCCATCGACGCCGCCATGACGCTAGACGGCACCACCGCCCTGTGCATGTCCATCAACAAGCACGTGCGACCGCCACCGAGACCTCCCGGAGCCATGCCGCTGAGTCTCGCCAACTGACGCAGCTAGAGACCTCTAGAAGATTTGTTGTCCGTAGCACCTACCGCACTAGGCATGACTGAGCGTAGCACCTGGCGGTTAGGCATGACTTGGCATCTCTACTAGAGTCACCGTGCAAGATGAAGCCGCTCCGCCACCAACCTCTGCCATCCAGCGCTGCTCCACAAGCAAAGCTCCCAATAGAGAATACGACACCAAAGCGCCACCATCGCCTGATCCGGAGAACCAGATTAGGGTTTCCCCCGGAGCAGCAGGAGTGGCTTGACCTCCAGATGACGTCTGTTCAAAAACGATGCCCTTAAGAGGGGAATCGACGCCAAGATCCGACCCGGGATTCCCAGATCTGGGGTTTCCCCCGGAACAACTCGAGTGTAGTGGCGACACCAGCGAAGACGGTGCTTTCAACAAGGTAGCTACATCGAGTGACGCCGCCATCGTCCGCCAAGATCAAGGCTCGGTTTTCACCGGTTGCCATGTCACCTCTATGCTCGACGTCGTCTAGAACAACACCACCGGAGATCGGTGTGAGATCCCAAGATCCTCCAAACCAAGTCCCAACGTGGCCAACCACCTCCAATGGAGGAAATCGCCGCAGCCAAGCCCAGGGCCGCCGCCCCGGTGCCCAGATGACGCGATGGCACCGCAGCCTTCGTCGCCGATGCAGGGGAGGACAAGATCGACCACCACCACCGCACACAGGCCACCAACCCCACGCGCCACCACGGATCCGAGTTGGTGAGGGTGCTGCCTCCCATCACAGATCGCATCCAGAGGACGCCCCGCCGCGCAGCATTTGGCCGGCGACGCCTTCGGCGGTGGCTGGGGGGAGAGTGGCGTGGGGGAGACTCGAGGGAGGGCGGTGGGGGATGCCCCGGGGGCGGCGCAGCGTCGCCACCACTCGGGGTCAGGAGGAGGGGGTCGAGGGGTTCCGGTCAATTGATAACTACCAATACCGATGAATATGCCTTCAACAATTGATCGTATTTGTACTGGTGTAGCTTGCAATTCTGAGATCGCGCATTTCCGTCCATGTTCGAAATGTCATCTTCTTATCGGTAAAGAATACATGCATGTGTTAATTTGATCATATAGTCTATTTAATTTGGTTGAAAGCTATAAGTCATGATTGTTTCAAATTTAGATAAGTCAGCACCATTCGATCTTTAGATTTCATAGAGGAGATGGAGGGTGATCATCCAACTCTGAATATAAATATATAGAGCAAATATCCGTAGGATGCTCCATTGCTTAGCAGGGATTTTTTTTGTTGCACACTGATACGTTGCAAACGTATCTATAATTTTTGATGTTCCATGCTTGTTTTATATCTACTTTCTTATGTTTTATCCATACTTTGGAGTATTTTTACTCATTTTCTGGAACTAACCTATTAACAATATACCATAGTGCTAGTTGCCTGTTTTCTGCTGTTTTTGGTTCCAAAAAAGCCAGAAAATGAATATCCTCGGAATTGGACGGGACAAAAGCCAAAGTCAATATTTCACCAAGGGGAACACGGAGCCAGAAGACGAGATGGAGAGGGGCCAGGGGCCGTCCACACCACTTGGCCGCGCGGCCAGGCCTGGCACGCGCCTGGGGGTGGTGTAGACACCTCGGGCACCCCCTCGGACTCCCCTTTCGCCTATAAGAAGCCTCCGATACAGAAACCCTAAGTACCCGATCAAAATTCCACGAAAGAGTATGTAGCCGCCGCCATCTCCATCCCTAGATCGGGAGAGATCAGAAGCTCTTCCTAGCACCCTGTCGGAGGGGAGAGATCACCCTGGAGGCCTTCTTCATCACCATGCCTGCCTCCGGTCTGATGCGTGAGTAGTTCATCCCTGGACTACGGGTCCATGTAGTAGCTAGATGGTTGGTTCTTCTCCTTTGTGCTAACATGTTTAGATCTTGTGAGCTCCATTCATGATCAACATCATCTATTTGTAATCTTACATGTTGTGTTTGCGGGGATCCGATGGATATTGAGATGCTAATTCAGATTGATTATTGATTCTATCATGTCTTTGTTATTTGTGATCTTGCATGCTCTCCGTTGTTAGTAGCTATCTTGGTCGAGTAGATGCTAGCAACTCCAAGAGAGAGTATTTATGCTCGATAGTGGGTTCATGCCTCTAGTAACCTAGGGAAGTGACAGAAATCTCTAAGGTACTAGATGTGTTGTTGCTACTAGGGAGAAAACAGAATTCTTTGTTCATAGAACAATTGTATTGTTTACTTTACACACTTTGCTTAATGCAATTATCTGTTGCTTTCAACTTAATACCGGAGGGGGTTCGGATGATAACCTGAAGGTGGATTATTAGTCATAGATGCAGTTGGATTACGGTCTATGTATAATGTTGTAATGCCCAATCAAATCTCATAGGAGTCAAGAGATTAGTATATGCATGTATACTTTCTCGATGTTTGTCAATTGCCCCGCTGTAATTTGTTCATCCAACATGTCATCTATCTTAAGGAGAATCACCTCTAGTGAACTATGGACCCCGTTCCTTTTATTTTACCATCAATCTACAATCAACTATTTACTGTTTTCTGTTTAATTTCTGCAAGTAATTACTATCTTCCGCACAATATGTTTAATCCTTTGTTTTCAGCAAAACCGGTGAGATTGATAACCTGACTGTAAGTTGGGGGCAAAGTTCTGTGGTTGTGTTGTGCAGGATTCCAAGTTGGAAACAACACCTTGGAGGTGTTTCCTTGATCCTACTGGTTCGATAACCTTGGTTTCATAACTGAGGGAAAAATTGTTGTTGTGCTCATCATACCTTCCTCTTGGGGTTCCCCAACGAGCTCGAATATATTTTGAGCCATCAAGCTATTTTTCTGGCGTCGTTGTCGAGTCAAGGACATCTTCACAAGGGGATTTTCTCATAACCAATCTCTTTACTTTGTATTATTTTGTTTTGCTTAGTTTATTTTTGCCTTGTTTGCTTGTTTCTTTATCAAAAACACACAAAAAATAGTTGTACTAGTTTGCTTTCTTTATCAAAAACATAAAAAAAATTGGTTTCCTCGTTCTTACCTCACCATGTTGATCCCCAAGTTCACCCTAAAAGACCTTGCAATAGGTAGTGTCTCTATAATTGGAAAAGATAATATTGGAGAATTCTTTAATCATGTTAGTAAGCATGAGGATATTGAGGATAGATCCCTTGCAGAACTTGCTCCAAATTATGAAATTGCTGCAGGTTCTTTAGTTCACATGTTGGAAGCTAGGTTTGTTAACCTTAACCCCATAATGCAAGTAATGTTTCTTAAACTTAAAGAAATTGAGGACCCTGAAAAGAGAGATTTTATTCTGGAAACCTTGCTTAAAAAATTCTATGATGTTGCTAAGGAAGCTAGAAAAGTCTTTGATCGTTTTAATATGCTAGGCTCATGCGTAGATGTTATTGGTACACGATAAAAGATGGACAAAACCGAACCTAATGGGAAGGGAATTAAGATACCAATACCTTTTAAACTTGTAGGAATGCATGAAGCCTTAGAAAAGAATTTTGATTGGATTGTTCCTGAAAACCCGTTTGATGAAAATAGTAAACCCAAGAGCATTGAGAGAGGATCCTCTAAAACTTATTTGTATGAGATACCTTGCCTTGTTGAATATATTTCTGGTATTAATCTTAATGCTTCTTCATTTGAGAATACTTGATTCTTTTTTGCTTCTTATGCCTAACTTAAAGACGTTAAATAAAAGTACTTATTGGGAGATAACCCAAAAGTTTTAGTTGAGTCTTGGAAGTTATTGCTTCAGTAATAACCTCTCCTTGTCATTTTTGTGTGGTTTTTGTGCCAAGAGTAACCTCTAATGAGAGAAAAATAATGCTTGGGAAAATTGTTGTCCCGAAACAGATTTTAGTGCTTCGCTGTAAAAATTTGTGAAAAATCTCTGTACGTCGGTTTGAGCTGTAATTTTTTGTGCTTCTGCCCCAGGTTGTTATCCAACTTTCGTTAGTTCAACACTTTTCGATTTGAGCAACAGAAGGTCTTCAAAAAAATTGGTTTTTACCTGCTGGTCTGTTTTGACAGATTTCTGCCATTATTTGCATTTGCCTCTTAATCTCTTTTTCTTTGAGTTCTCTTTGATCATTTGAACTTTTTAAAGGAAGTGCTACAGTAGCTTGTGTTTTAATGGAAGTTTTACTTGTGTTGGAACTGAACCAAAAGACTTTCATTTTCCATTTTTATAGGCATTACGATCGTTGGATTTCAAAGACATGGACTTCATTTTTTTAGCTTCTTATTACTTATCTTGAGTACACTAATGTTGCTAATGAAGATTGTGTGAAGTTTTGTATGAAGGAAATTTTAAAGTGTAGGGAAGAATGATGTAATGAGATGAAGAATGGACAAAAGCTCAAGCTTGGGGATGCCACCCGTATCACCCCAAGAAATATTCAAGAAGTACAAGCGTTAAAGCTTGGGGATGCCCAAGGCATCCCCTTCTTCATCAACAAAAATTTCAGGTTTTTTTCAAACACTTCATTTTTTATTGTTTCATGCACAGTTGTGTTGTTCTTGGAGCGTCTTCGTTTTTGTTTTTGGTTTTCATTTACTTAGTTTGCTTGAATAAATTGGTTGGACCCCCTCATTCATGCATTACATTTCAAATAGATTGGTTTGGATTGGAAAAGAGTAGGAAAAGTTCATGCTTAAGTGGTAAAAAGGAGCTTGTTTTTGACTGTGGCCTATGCTTTGTCATGTCATGCTTGATACTTTTTTGGCTTTATGCTTACTGATTTTTGTTGTAGCATGACATGTTATAAACAATTGAGATTGCTTAATGTGCCTTGAAAGAATCATGCGGTTGTTTTAGCATATTAAAGCATAGTATTGTGGTATTCTCCTTTGATGCTTTATTTGGGTTGACTTGGCGCATGCTCACACCATGTTAAGACTATACCAAGTCACCATAGCCTCTATGATCCTTTAGTTTTACTTGTAATATCACTTTATGCTTTAATTAATAATGTTTTGTCGCTTTGCATGATTATGGCCAGTATTGCTCTCTTAGTTGGTCGCTCTGGGTCTTTTGCTAGCCTCCATACCAAGGATGAGTTGCACTCATGCATCCAACTCCAAATAAAACCAAGTTATTCCAAATAGTCCACCACACCTACCTATTAGCATTTGCTATTCCAAGTATATTCATGTTTTTATCTACCTTCCGAATTAAACTTGTTATGTGAAAATTAGTGATTAAAGCTCTCACAAACTTGATGGCACACTTTACTTTTCTTGCCCCTAATAAACTTGAACCATTGTGTCATCTATGTTGTATATGCTTGCACTTATACGTTGGGGATTAGCAGAACCATGTTGTCATGGGGAACGCTTTCAACATTGCACTTGTACATTGTACCCAGTTGATATCATGCTCTTTTGTTTATGGATGTCGTCGGTGTGAAATGAAAGGGAAGCTTGTAAGTCCATGGAGTTATGTATGTGTGTTAGAGAAACACCTGGGCCGCTGGTTTAATCCATGCATAATCATGGTGGAAACCTGCAGCGTAACCATAATGAGCAATCTATGAAGCATTCTTCTTATAAAAAAGAGATGGAGATTGAGAAAAAGAAGAAAAAAAGATGAGAAAAGAGGAAAGAGAGAAAAGGCACCATTTTCCCATGGTAAATAAGAATATTGCTGAGATGTTCATTGTCTGCTTGCCTTGTCATTTTGATATGGGGATTCTTCCGTATCATCGGGCAAGGGGTACCCCGTTGGCGGTTCTCTATGATACACATGTACTTACTATGACAAGAACTTACCGGTAACTAAACTTGAGTAGCATGAGGAGCGGCCCTCGTATTAAAGGGACATGAGATTGCCACTTATACTTTGTCAAGCATATACTCCATAGTTTGTTCACTTTAACCTTAATCACTTCAATATGCTTATAATAGGGGAAATGAGAGCTAAAAGCTAATAAGTACCTTAATTTTTGGAAGCTCTTTATGAGACTTGAGTCCCTGCTTCCTTCTATGAAGGCCTTTCTTTTACTTTTATATTGAGTCTCTATCTTCTATCTTTATCCACCTATTAAGAGAGCATAGTGACCATTCTTAGTTTAATGTGCATTGTCCGAACACTTGTTGATTGATGCATAACTTTGATATTGCTTGTTCTTAAACTATTTGTATCTAGTCACCCTTATGAACTTTGAAGGTGTCCTATGCATTTATGTCTTGCTACACTATGAGGGACAAGCTGAATACCATTCTCATTATGCTTTCTTTATGTGAAACAAACAAACGTCTTGCAAAGCATTATTATTCCTGAATCTTTTGTTTGTACCTTTTCATGCTACAACATAGTTGTTATGTCTTATTGTTAGAACTATATCTTTCATGCTATGTTAAAGTACTATGATCCCAACTATCAATGTTTTACAAATACTTTGATCAAGATTATAATGGTGCATGTCACCTCGAAAATTATTCTTTCTTTTTATCACTTATCTACTCGAGGACGAGCATGAGTTAAGCTTGCGGATGTTGATACGTTGCAAATGTATCTATAATTTTTGATGTTTCATGCTTGTTTTATATCTACTTTTTTATGTTTTGTCCACACTTTGGAGTATTTTTACACATTTTCTGGAACTAACCTATTAACAAGATGCCACAGTGCCAGTTGCCTGTTTTCTGCTGTTTTTGGTTCCAGAAAAGCCAGAAAATGAATATTCTCATAATTGGACGGGACAAAAGCCAAAGTCAATATTTCACCGAGGGGAACACGGAGCCAGAAGACGAGACGGAGAGGGGCCAGGGGCCGGCCACACCACCTGGCCGCGTGGCCAGGCCTGGCCCGTGCCTAGGGGTGGTGTAGCCGCCTCAGGCACCCCCTTGGCCTCCCCTTTCACCTATAAGAAGCCTCCAATACAGAAACCCTAAGTACCCGATCAAAATTCCACGAAAGAGTCTGTAGCCGCCGCCATCTCCATCCTAGATCGGGATGGATCTGAAGCTCTTCCCGGCACCCTGCCGGAGGGGAGAGATCACCCTAGAGGCCTTGTTCACCACCATGCCTACCTCCAGTGTGATGCGTGAATAGTTCATCCCTGAACTACGGGTCCATGTAGTAGCTAGATGGTTGGTTCTTCTCCTTTGTGCTACCATGTTTAGATCTTGTGAGCTCCGTTCATGATCAAGATCATCTATTTGTAATCTTACATGTTGTGTTTGCGGGGATCCGATGGATATTGAGATGCTATTTCAGATTCATTATTGATTCTATCATGTCTTTGTTATTTGTGATCTTGCATGCTCTCCATTGTTAGTAGCTATCTTGGCCGAGTAGATGCTAGCAACTCCAAGAGTTAGTATTTATGCTCGATAGTAGGTTCATGCCTCTAGTAACCTGGGGAAGTGACAAAAATCTCTAAGGTACTAGATGTGATGTTGCTACTAGGGAGAAAACATCAATCCTTTGTTCATAGAACAATCGTATTGTTTACTTTACATACTTTGCTTAATGCAATTATCTGTTGCTTGCAACTTAATACTGGAGGGGGTTCAGATGATAACCTGAAGGTGGATTATTAGTCAAAGATGCAGTTGGATTACGGTCTATGTATAATGTTGTAATGCCCAATCAAATCTCATAGGAGTCAAGATGATTAGTATATGCATGTATGCTTTCTCGATGTTTGTCAATTGCTCCGCTATAATTTGTTCACCCAATATGTTATCTATCTTAAGGAGAATCACGTCGAGTGAACTATGTACCCCGGTCTTTTCTTTTACCATCAATCTACAATCTACTATTTACTGTTTTCTGTTTACTTTCTCCAAGCAATTACTATCTTCCGCAAAATACGTTTAATCATTTGTTTTCAGCAAAACCGGTGAGATTGACAACCTCACTGTAAGTTAGGGGCAAAGTTCTGTGGTTGTGTTGTGCCGGATTCCAAGTTGGAAACAACACCTTGGAGGTATTTCCTTGCTCCTACTGGTTCGATAACCTTGGTTTCATAACCGAGGGAAAATTTACTATTGTGCTTATCATACCTTTCTCTTGGGGTTCCCCAACGAGCTCGAATATATTTTGAGCCATCACACACGGGTGAAGGCAGTGATACCATCTATCTTTCTATGTTCAAAATTCTAGGTACAGTTCCAACAATAAACCAATTAGCCATCTTGACTACATTCTCGTTCTATTTTTCGGCAATGGTCACTTTAGCAAGCTTGGTGGTTATGCTCCACTTATCCCTTCGCCCTCGTCTACAGTCCCACGTTGCCTTCCAAGATCATTGTATTGATACTACTCGTCGTCCTAAGATAAACTAAAATACATGTAATTTATGAAAGCAAAGAGACCTATATTATAGTCTGTAGCTAGATACGATCAGCATAAACAAATTACTTATGGAGAACCATTGATGGTCTTGCTAGTTGTGGATGTACGGGCAGAGTCGTTGACGTGCGGAAGAAGACGCAGGTCTAGGCTTCCCCTCCTCTCAAGATACGAGTGTGGATGGTGTCACGATATAACTAATGATGTCTCAATGAGGAGGGGGACTAGCCCTTTTATAGAACACGGGGGCATCCCATCAAGCCTCCAGGTCGTTCAGATCCATGGGATTTTATTTAAACAAAAAGATTAACGAACTATAAGATAAAACTTACTTCCAATAGACAAAATCTTGGTTGGTGCACCATATAACAGCAAATATGCTATCAGTCTCCCACTTGGTGCATCAAATCAGGAAATTACATCAAAGAGTTGAACAATGAAGATAGATGGCATGATTTGATCAGACCTTTCATGTTTGTCGAAAAACTTTAAGGTTTTGATTTATATGTTGATCCGTCACCGAAACAAATATTCACAACCACAAGAACTATAGTGTAGTTCCTCGAATATTCAGAGGCGTCCTTCCATAATCATAGTGTAGTTGTTTCAATTTGATCATGCACTCAATGTTGGTATTTAATATCAAGAAGAGTACAGGAGCAAAGACAAAATGTCATTCAGAACAGGCAAATAAATATGAACCTATTAATTGGTCCAACTAAAATTTGTACTGACAAAACATGTCTCAAAGCATAGTACAACTTTATTGTGAGAGATGATGCAAATTAGGCATCAAAAGAAGTCGGATAGACCCATAGAATCGACATGGTCTTCATAGAGCTTAGGTCCTAAGTCTTTTGTTAATGGGTCTTCCACCATTGCGCATGCTATGAATGTGCTCCACTGGAATCAGCTGACTCACAGTCTTCTCTCTCATGACAAGAAACTTGGTGTCCAAATATTTACCACCGTATGAAATTTTCTTGTCATTAGAAAAAGCAACTGCAACTTTATTATCACAGTATATCTTGACTATCCATGACGTGCAGTAATGTGATAAAATTCCTTAGCCAAATCGCCTGAGAAGTCATCTCATAACAAGCGATGTACTCAGTGGACATGGTGGAAGAAGCTGTAACACTTTGTTGGAGAGAAAGTTTTTAGTGGCATGTAGCATAGCAAGAGAGTTGCTAGCTAATAAGATATCATCAACATATAGGACTAGGAAAACAACATTTCTCCCACTGACCTTGGTATATATACATTGATCCACCATGTTTTCCTTAAAACCGAAGGTCATGCCTACCTCATTAAATTTGGGATACCACTGATGGGATGCCAGTTTAAGTCCATACATTGACTTATTTAATTTGCAAACTATATGATCCTTCACTTTTTGCGAGAAACCTTCAGGTTGATCCATATAAACATCTTCACTTAGATCCCCATTAAGAAACGGTGTCTTAACATCCATTTGGTGCAACTCAAGATCAAAATGTGCAACCAAAGCCATAATTATGTGGAAATAATCCTTGACACTGGAGAGAAAGTTTCCTTATAGTCAATGCCTTCTTTTTGAGTAAACCCATTTTCAATAAGGCGAGACTTGTGCCTTTCGACTTCACCATTAGCATTAAGTTTAGTCTTCAAAACCCACATACATCCAACTGGTTTAATCCCTTTAGGCAACACTAGTAAATCCCAGACCTTGTTTTGGTCCATGGACATTAATTCATTCTTCATGGCATTGTACCAGCAATCTACAAAGCCAAAATCCATGGAAGCTGAGAAAGTAAGGGGAACCTTTATGTCTTGACCATGTTCATTCAGGTAGACAATATATTCAGAAGATATGGTAGGCTTTATTTGCCTTGAAGACCTTCTAGGTGCATTTATCTCATCCACATGATCGTGATGTGGATGATTATTTAATTGCACCTCTGGTTGTACCTCTTACTCTTGATGAGGTTCACTATTATTCAGCGTTGCATGCACTGGAGCATCATGCAACTCCACATCACCTTGATGATAGGCTAGAAGTGGTATGCAAGCTGCATTAGGAGGTGACGCAGGTGTTTCTTCTGAAAGAATTTCTTGTTTAACTCCTTAATCAAATTCAATGAACCGAGGAATGCTCCCACTAAGTGTATCATATTCTAAGAATCTAGCAGTGCGAGTTTAAACTATTTTGTGTGACGATGAAAAGTAAAACTTATACCCATTTCTCCTTGATACTTCCATAACGTATCTATAATTTTTGATGGTTTTATGCTAATAATATGCTTTTAACCCTCCTTTTTGTATAAAGTTTATGATTTATTTGGACTAACCTACTAATAGTTGCAAAAGTGCATATTGTTCTTGTTTTACACTTTGATGTGTAGGAATTACCAAGAATACAAGTGGAAATCTTGTTTGAGTCAAATTGGGATTTTTTTAGAAATCTGTCTCAGAATTCTTTTTGAAGATGGTCATGTTTCGGGTCGACGGGGTCAAACGGAAAACTCTTCAACTACAAAGTTGTTGGAAATTTCGCGACAAACATTCTGGACATAAAATTTAGCTGATTCTGAATCTGAACGGGCCCGCTAGGCCCGATTTACTACAGCCCAAGATGGGGTGACGGGAATCCGAGAAGCTATATAAAGGGAGGAAACCTAATTCTCCCAAGACACATCCACCCACGAATTTGCAGCCACCAAATCCACATTTTTTCCTCCCCCATGGATCCCATCTCCATGGTGGAGGGCTCCCAAGAAGCCATGAAGGAAGGGGGCTAAGGGCGGTGCTCCCCAATGATACTGGCAGCGAGGAAGGAGTCCCCCGCGCCGCCGCCACCGTCCTCTTCAGCATCTTCGTCGCCATCTCCATCACCTAATCCTCCTAGTATGTAGTGGTTCATCCTACCACACACCTCTATACCGTCCTATGTAAACATGGTGTTTGATGCTATAAGTTATAATCCTATGATCTATGTCATGTTTGCGTAGTTTCTTTGTTCTTAGATTGAATGGTTGAACGTCTTTGGTTCATTAGAGTTGTATGTTGATATGGTATAGTCCTTTGGGTCCATTATATTTGTGCGCGCATGGATTAAACATCATAGGGTTTGTAGTATGTGTAAATGGAAGGGAGAGTTCTGCCGGAGTGATAGAAACCTGAGGACGCGAACCGGAACGTTGCACATATGGGAGTAAGAGGACCATTAAACTTAAGGCTATGGTTGGGGAAACCTTAATGCATTGATTAGTACTTACGGATGTTTGCTAACAATCCAATCATATAGTACATGTAATTCCAAGTAGTGAAGCGCATGTATATTTAGCCTCTCTCACATAGAAAACTGCATCGAAGACAATGAACCCGATTTATTCGCTATTTAAACTTGGACAAAGCCACCACAATTACCACCACTATTCCAGACTCATGGTTCTGTTAGTTTAGTGTGTTTTATTGCTGCAGCAACTAGCTTTACTTTCTTGTTATTTATTATCATGCAAAGCTATCTCTATTACTCGTATTGTTGATCTAGTTTTATTTCCTAGATAATGCAAACATTTAGTGTGTGTAGAGTTGTATCAGTGGTTGATAGAACTTGAGAGAATATTTATCCTACCTTTAGCTCCTCGTTGGGTTCAACACTCTTACTTATCGAAAAGGCTACACACGATCCCCTATACTTGTGGGTTATCAAGACCTTTTCTAGTGCCTTTGTCGGGGAGCAATAGCGTGTGGGTGAATATTCTTGTGTGCACTTGTTCGTTTATCTCTAAGTAGTTTTTACTTTCAGTTTTAAGTTGTTCTCTATCTTAGTATGGATAGGGAATGCGAATTACAAAAAAATTAGTTGTACTTGTTACCTAAAAATGTTTTCAAAAAGGAAAGTGATTGTAAAGATGAGTAATGGTTAAGTGGGGGTCGAGCTTGAACACTTGTGTTCATGCCTATGAAACCAAAACAAATCTTCCCATGGAAGCTTTTTAGTTAAAAACCGCAGAAAAGAATGGGAAAGCTTTTGTCTTGAAGTTTTTTCACATAGAATAAGGAACATCAAACAGAGAAATTGAAGAATGGCCAAAAGTTTCTTCAACAACCCCTCGGTTTGCAAACCTTTAAACTTTGCTTTTTGAGCAGCATAGAAACTTGAATAAATTTGGATCGTTTGTATCTTTTTATTTATTTGTCTTAGCATCAAACACCAGTTACATTTGTTTTCTTTGATTCTTGGAAGTTGTTACCTCTGTAGAAACCGCTCCTTATCCTTTTTATTTGCTTTTTGTGCCAAGAGTAACCTCTAATGAGAGAGAAATAATGCTTGAGAAAGTTGCTGTTTCGAAACAGATTTTTGTGCTTCGCTGTAAAAATTCATGTAAAATCTATGTACGTCGGTTTGAGCTGTAATTATTTGTGCTTCTGCCCTAGGTTGTTATACAACTTTTGTTAGTTCAACACTTTTTGATTTAAGCAACATAAGGTCTTCGAAAAAATTAGTTTCTATCTGCTGATCTGTTTTGACAGATTTCTGCCATTATTTGCATTTGCTTCTTGTTGATTCCTTTTTGGGTTCTCTTTGGGGAATTGAGATTTTTGAGGGAATTTCTACAGTAGCTTGTGTTTTAATGGAAGTTTTATTGGTGTTGAAACTGAACCCAAAGACTTATTATCTTGAGTGCACTAATGTTGCTAATAAAGATTGTGTGAAGTTTTGTATGAAGGAAAAATTCTAGGTGTATGGAGAGAATGATGTAATGAGATGAAGAATGGACTAAAGCTCAAGCTTGAGGATGCCACGTGTGTCACCCCAAGAAATATCCAAGAAGTACAAGCGGCAAAGCTTGGGGATGCACAAGGCATCCCCTTCTTCATCAATAAAAATCTCAGGTTTCTTCCAAACACTTCATTTTTATTGTTTCATGCACAGTTGTGTTATTCTTGGAGTGTCTTTGTTTTTGTTTTTAGTTTTAGTTTGCTTGAATAAATTGGTTGGACCCCTTCTTTCATATATTAGTTTTCAAATAAGTTGGTTTGGATTGGAAAAGAGTAGGAAAAGTTCATGCTTAAGTGGTAAGAGGAGCTTGTTTTTGACTGTGTCCTATGCTTTGTCATGTCATGCTTGATATTGTTTTGACTTTATGCTTAGTGATTTTTTTCTGTAGCATGACATGTTATAAAAAAATTGAGATTGCTTAATGTGTCTTAAAAGAACCATGCGTTGTTTTAGCATATTAAAGCATAGTATTGTGGTATTCTCCTTTGATGCTTTATTTGGGTTGACTTGGCGCATGCTCACACCATGTTATGACTATCCCAAGTCACTATAGCCTCTATGATCCTTTAGTTTTCGACTTGTAATATCACTTTATGCTTTAATTAATGATGTTTTGTCACTGAATGATCACGGATGTCGCCTAGAGGGGGTGAATAGGCGATTAAAACTTCTAAGAGATGGGCTTAACAAAGGCGGAATAAAACTAGCGTTTTTTTTGTTAAGCACAAAGCCTAGATATACTAAAGTTCACCTATGTGCACCAACAACTTATGCTATGCAAGATAAGCAACAATGCGATAGTAAGATAATTACTTCAAGCACGATGGCTATCACAATATAAAGTGCATAAGTAAAGAGCTCGGGTATAGAGATAACCAAGGCACGTGGGGACGATGATATTTTACCGAGTTCCTCCCAACAAGGGAGTATGTCTCGTTGGAGGGGTGGGCGGTACTAAGACCACCAACGCCACAAAGGCCTCACCCTATTCTCCCGAGCACCCACCACGCGAGCAAGCACCCGTTCCACTATGGGACACTTAAGGGTGGTCATCGAACCCGTACAAGATTGGGGCTATCTCCACAACTTAATTGGAGGCTCCCAATAATCGCCACCAAGGCCTCAATCTTGAGGGAGCTTCACAACTTAATTGAAGACCCCAAGAACACGCCACAAAGGCCACACAACCGTCTAGGGTTCCAAGAACCCAAGAGGGACAAGCAACGATGAATATCACCGAACAAATCCTCCGGAGAGAACACATGCTGGCCCAAAATATATCGAGCTTGTTGGGGAACCCCAAGAGGAAGGTATGATGAGTACAACAGCAAGTTTTCCCTCAGTATGAAACCAAGGTTATCAATCCAGTAGGAGCAAGGAAACACCCCAAAGGTGTTGCTAGCTGAACTTTGGCAGGGCGCACTACCGGTGCCAGCAGCAACGTGGAGACCTGCACAACACAACCAAAGAAATCTGTCCCCAACTTGCGATGAGGTTGTCAATCTCACCGATTTTGCTGAAACAAGGGAATCGATGTATCGAATGGAAGGAAGTAATAGTTTGCAGAAAGTAAACACAAAGCAGTAAACAGTTTATAGATTGAGTGTAAAATAAAGGACCGGGGTCCATAGTTCACTAGAGGTGGCTCTCCTTAAGATAGATAACATGTTGGGTGAACAAATTACAGTGGGGCAATTGACAAACATCGATAAAGCATACAAGCATATACTAATCATCTTGACTCCTTTGAGATTCGATTGGGCATTACAACATTATGCATAGACCGTCATCCAACTATATCTATGACTAATAATCCACCTTCAGGTTATCATCCGAACCCCCTCCAGTATTAAGTTGCAAGCAACAGATTATTGCTTTACGAATTGCGTGTAAAGTAAACAATACGATTGTTCTATGAACAAAGGATTGTTGTTTTCTCCCTAGTAGGAACAACACATCTAGTACCTTAGAGATTTCTGTCACTTCCCTAGATTACCAGAGGCATGAACCAACTATCGAGCATAAATACTAACTCTTGGAGTTGCTAGCATCTACTTGGCCAAGATAGCTACTAACAACGGAAAGCATGCAAGATCACAAATAACAAAGACATGATAGAATCAATAATCAATCTGAAATAGCATCTCAATATCCACCGGATCCCCGCAAACACAACATGCAGAACTACAAATAGATGATCTTGATCATGAACGGAGCTCACAAGATCTAGATAT
The DNA here is from genome assembly GCA_023614405.1 of Avena insularis. Lineage (NCBI taxonomy): Eukaryota > Viridiplantae > Streptophyta > Magnoliopsida > Poales > Poaceae > Avena > Avena insularis. Next base: position 136,713,876 of record CM042690.1, read on the forward strand.
GAAAGCACAAAGGAGGAGAACCAGCCATCTAGCTACTACATGGACCCGTAGTCCAGAGATGAACTACTCACGCATCACACCAGAGGCTTGCATGATGATGAAGAAGGCCTCTAGGGTGAATTCCCCTCTCTGGGAGGGTGCCGGGAAGAGCTTCAGATCCCTCCCAATCTAGGGATGGAGATGACGGTTTCTCTGATTTTTGATCTCTCTTCGTGGTTTTTGATCGGTACTTAGGGTTCCGGAGGCAAGACACACACCTGGCTGGGCAAGCGTGGCTAGGTGGTGTGGCCAGGCCCCAGCCCCTCTCTGTCTCGTATTTTGGCTCCAAGTGTCCCCCGGTAAAATAATGACTTTGGATTTTGTCCCGTTCAATTCCGAGAATATTCATTTTCTGACTTTCCTGGAACCAAAAACAGCAGAAAACAGGCAGCTGGCACTATGGCTCTTGTTAATAGGTTAATCCAAGAAATCATATGAAAAGTACTCCAAAGTGTGGACAAAACACAAGAAAGTAGATAAAACCAAGCATGGAACATCAAAAATTATAGATACATTTGCAATGTATCAACATCCCCAAGCTTAACTCATGCTCGTCCTCGAGTAGGTAAGTGATAAAAAGAAAGAATAATTTTTGAGGTGACATGCACTATCATAAACTTGATCAAAGTGTTTGTAAAACATTCAAAGCTGGGATCATAGTACTTCAATCATAACATGAAACACAAGGTTCTAGTAATAAGGCAAAGAAACTATGTTGCAACATGAAAAGGCATAAACAAAATATTCATGAATAACAATGCTTTGAAAGGCGTTTGTTTGTTTCACATAAAGAAAACATAGCATAGTAGTATTCAGCTTGTCCCTCATAGAGTAGCAAATATAAATGATGGGTTCGTAGCATGGAAAACAAAAAATTTCTGCCGCAAGAACGAACAAAACTCAGATCTAATCTAGATAGAAGCCAAGATCTAATCTATTAGACATGTGCAACGAGATAGATCTGTACTAACCCTCGTAGATCCGAAAGCGTTACGAGATTAGATCTCGGGGTTGATGTAGTCGATCACTTGCCGATCTCAAGATCGTGTGGACGATCCTTCCGTCGCCGCGTTCCGGCAGCGCTTCCACAGTCAGTCACACGTGCGGAGTCGAAGCAGACCTTCCTCTCCCTGTTCCAGCGAGCAGCGGAAGTAGTAGATCTTCTCCACGGAATCCCAGCAGCACGACGGTGTGGTGGTGGTGGTGGAGTAGAGAATTCTGCAGGGCTTCGCCTAAGCCTGAGCAAAGGGAAGGAGGAGGAGAGAGGCGGCGGCTAGGGTATGAAGTCGAGGGGGCAAGGGGGTGACGCCCCCACCCCTCTATTTAAAGGAGGGAGGCGCCATGGGAGGGGGAGTCCTAGTAGGACTCCCCTCCCTCCTTGGCCGGCGGATTGGGAAGGGGGAGGAGTCCTCCTCCCCCACTATTCCTTGTCTTACCCTACAAGGATTCCTTGATCCTTTCTTGGTTTTCAAGCAAACTCCAAGAAATCTTCTAGAACCTTCCGGAACATTCCGAAACCTTCTAGAATCCCCATACAAATACTCCGGAACATTTCCTAACTTAGAAAATGTTCCCCAATATATGAATCTTATTCTCCGGACAATTACGGATCTCCTCGTGATGTCCCGGATCCAATCCGAGACTCCGAACAACATTCGGTCTCCAACGCACAATCCATATCTACTTAAAACAACTTCGAACCTTAAGTGTGTCACCCTACGGTTCGTGAATATGCAGACATGATGAAGACACCTCTCCGATCAATAACCATTAGCGGGATCTAGAGATCCATAATGGCTCCCACATACTCAACGATGACTTCGTGATCGATAGAACCATTAACATACGAAACCAATTCCCTTTGTCACGCGATATTCTACTTATCCGAGGTTTGATCGTCGGTATCTCCATACCTAGTTCTACCTCACATCGATAAGTACTCTTTACTCGTTCCATGTTATGTCATCCCTTGTGACCTAGTCACATGCTTGCAAGCTAACTAGATGACATTCCACCGAGAGGGCCCAGAGCATATCTATCCGTCATATGGATGGAAAAATCCCAATCTTGGTTCATGCGCTTCAACACATACTTTCAGAATACCCAATGACACCTTTATAACCACCCAGTTACGAAGCGGTGTTTGATGTCATCAAAGTACCCATCCGGTGATGGTGATTAACATAACCTCATGGTCGAAGGATTAGGTTACTATGCATTTGAAAGCTTATAGCAATACGAACTTAATGACTTGATCTTATGCTACGCTTACTATGGGTGTGTCCATCACATCATTCTCCTAATGATATAACCTTGTTATTAATGACATCCAATGTCCATGATCAGGAAACCATGATCATCAATTAATCAACAAGCTAGTTCCACAAGAGGCTTACTAGGGACTCTTTTATGTTTACAAAACACACATGTATTAGTGTTTCCTTATAATACAATTATAGCATGGGATGTAAACATTCATCATAAACACAAAGATATAATAATAACCACTTTTATTATTGCCTCTGGGCATATCTCCAACAGTCTCCCACTTGCACTAGAGTCAATAATCTAGATTACATGGTAATATACCTAACACCCATGGCATTCTGGTGTTGGTCATGCTTTTCTCTAGGGAGAGGTTTAGTCAACGGATCTGCCACATTCAGATCAGTGTGTACTTTGCAAATCTTTATGTCACCATCTCGGACATACTCGTGAATAGCATAGAAACGTAGCTTGATGTGCTTCAGCTTGCTATGTGACCTTGGCTCCTGTGCATTAGCTATGGCACCTGTGTTGTCACAGTAGATGGCCATCGGGTCCAACGCACTGGGAACCACGCCAAGTTCAGTAATGAACTCCTTCATCCATATGGCTTCTTGTGCAGCCTCCGAAGCAGCTATGTATTCCGATTCAGTTGAAGATTTCGCAACAACGCTTTGCTTGGCACTCCTCCAGCTCACTGCAGCGCCATTCAAAATAAATACGTATCCAGACTGTGACTTCGAGTCATCTGGATTGGTGTTCCAACTAGCATCAGTGTAACCGTTTACAACAAGCTGTTCATCACCTCCATAAGAAAGAACCATATCCTTAGTCCTATTCAGGTACTTTAGGATATTCTTGACCGCTGTCCAGTGTTCCATTCCAGTATCACTTTGATATACGCTAGTCAAACTAATAAAGATGTGCTATATCCGGTCTTGTACACAACATGGCATACATGATAAAACCTATGGCCGAGGCATAGGGAATATTATTCATCTTTTCTCTATCTTCTGTCGTAGTTGGACTTTGAGTCTTACTCAAGGTCTTACCTGACAACATGGGCACGAACCCTTTCTTGCTCTCTTCCATTCTAAACTTCTTTAGAACTTTGTCTAAGTATGTACTTTGTGAAAGCGCTATTAGGCGTCTTGATCTATATCTATAAATCTTGATGCCTTGAATATATGCCGCTTCGCCAAGATCCTTCATTGAAAAACTATTATTCAAATAGGTTTTGACGCTATTAAGAAGTTCTATATCATTCCTAATCAACAATATGTCATCTATATATAGTACTAGGAATGCTACAGAGCTCCCACTCACTTTCTTGTAAATACAAGCTTCTCCATAAGTTTGTATAAATCCAAAGTTTTTGATTACTTTATCAAAACGTTGATTCCAACTCCGGGATGCTTGCTTCAGTCCATAAATGGAGCGCTGAAGTTTGCATACCTTATCAGCATCACTAGGATCGACAAAACCCTTGGGTTGTACCATATACAACTCTTCCTCAATGTCACGATTAAGGAACGCCGTTTTGACATCCATCTGCCAAATTTCATAATCGAAATATACAGCAATTGCTAACAAAATCCTCACAGACTTTAGCTTCGCTACTGGTGAGAAAGTCTCATCGTAGTCAACTCCTTGAATTTGTAAGAACCCTTTCGCGACAAGTCGAGCTTTATAGACAGTAACATTACCATCAGCATCTGTTTTTCTTTTGAAAATCCATTTGTTCTCGACAGCCTTACGGCCATCCGGTAAGTCCACCAAAGTCCATACTTGGTTTTCGTACATGGATCCCATTTCGGATTTCATGGCTTCTAGCCATTTGTCGGAATCTGGGCTCACCATAGCTTCTTCATACGTCGCAGGGTCATCAGTGTTGTCCACCAACATGACGTTCAAGGCAGAGTCATACCAATCAGGAGTGGTACGAACCCTCGTTGACCTGCGAGGTTCAGCAGTAACTTCGTTCGAAGTTTCATGATCACCATCATTATCTTCCTCTCCAGTTGGTGCAGGCGGCACAAAAACATCTTCCGGTGCTGCGCTACTCTCAACTCCGAGAGAAGGTTCAATAACCTCGTCGAGTTCTACTTTCCTTCCAGTCACTTCTTTCGAGAGAAACTCCTTCTCAAGAAAGGATCCATTCTTGGCAACGAAAACTTTGCCTTCGGATCTATGATAGAAGGTATACCCAATTGTTTCTTTAGGGTATCCTATGAAGACGCATTTCTCCGCTTTGGGTTCAAGCTTATCAGGTTGTAACTTCTTTACATACGCTTCGCAACCCCAAACTTTAAGGAACGACAACTTAGGTTTCTTACCAAACCACAATTCGTACGGTGTCGTTTCAACGGATTTATATGGTGCCCTATTTAAAGTGAATGTGGCTGTCTCTAATGCATAACCCCAAAATGATAGCGGTAAATCTGTAAGAGACATCATAGACCGAACCATATCTAAGAGTGTTCGATTACGACGTTCGGACACACCATTACGCTGTGGTGTTCCTGGCGGTGTCAACTGCGAAAGTATTACACATTTCTTTAAATGCATGCCAAACTCATAACTCAGATATTCACCTCTGCGGTCAGAACGCAGAAACTTAATCTTCTTGTTACGATGATTTTCCACTTCACTTTGAAATTCCTTAAACTTCTCGAAAGTTTCGGACTTATGTTTCATAAAGTAGACATACTCATATCTACTTAAGTCATCCGTGAAAGTGAGAATATAACGATATCCACCACGCGATGCCACACTCATTGGACCGCACACATCGGTATGTATTATTTCCAATAAGTCTATAGCTCGCTCCATTATTCCAGAGAATGGAGTCTTAGTCATTTTTCCCATTAGACATGCTTCGCATCTTTCAAGTGATTCAAAATCAAGTGATTCAAGAAGTCCATCAGAATGGAGTTTCTTCATACGCTTCACTCCAATGTGACCAAGACGACAGTGCCACATGTATGTATAATTATCATTCAATTTTATTCGTTTAGCATCTATGTTGTGAACATGTGTATCACTACTATCGAGATTCAATAAGAATAAACCATTCATCTCAGGTGCATTACCATAAAAGATATTACTCATATAAATCGAACAACCTTTATTCTCAGACTTAAAAGAGTAACCGTCTCGCAATAAACAAGATCCAGATATAATGTTCATGCTTAACGCAGGCACCAAATAACAATTATTCAAATTTAAAACTAATCCCGAAAGTAGATGTAAAGGGAGCGTGCCGACGGCGATCACATCAACCTTGGAGCCATTTCCAACGCGCATCGTCACCTCGTCTCTTGCCAGTCTTCGTTTATTCCGCAGCTCCTATTTCGAGTTACAAATATGAGCAACCGAACCAGTATCAAATACCCAGGCACTACTACGACTACTAGTAAGATACACATCAATAACATGTATATCAAATATACCTTTCTTCTTGATGTTGTTGTTCGATCCGCCAGTACTTGGGGCGATTACGCCCAAAGGACCAGCACCCTTGCAGTAGAAGCATTCAGTTTCAGGCTTAGGACCAGCCTTGGGCTTCTTAGCAGGTGCGGCAGCTTTCTTGTCGTCCTTCTTGAAGTTGCCCTTTTTCTTAGGCTTGCCCTGTTTCTTGAAATTGGTGGTCTTATTGACCATCAACACTTGGTGCTCCTTCTTGATCTCCACTTCAGCAGTTTTTAGCATGGACGATAGTTCAGTAACGCCTTGTTCATGCAAAGGTATATTGTAGTTCATCACAAAGTTCTTATAACTCGGTGGCGTGATTGGAGGACACGGTGAATCCCTAACTCATTAGGAATCGTTATCCCCAACTCTTGGAGCTTGTTTGCGTGCCCATACATGGTGAGCACATGCTCGCTAATGGAGCTTCCCTCTTCCATCTTACAGGTAAAGAACTTTTCGGAGGCCTCATAGCTCTCCACGGCCGCGTGAGTCTCAAAAATGAGCTTGAGATCCTTAATGATCTCGAACGGTCGTGGTGCTCAAAACGGTCGAGCTCCGCTTTCTAAACCGCATGTGATGGCACACTGAACTGTGGAGTAATGATTTTCCCGAGTGGCGTAAACATTCTTTACGTCATCAGTGGCATCATCTGCAGGTGGGTCACCTAGCGGTGCTTCGAGCACATAGGTCATCTGACCAGCCTTGAGGACAATCTTCAGACCACGGAGCCAGTCTGTGAAGTTGCTTCCATTGTTCTTAAGCTTTTCTTTCTCTAGGAACACATGGAAATTGATGGAGAGATTCGCCATAATCTACAACATATTTGCAAGTAGTTTAGACTAAGTTTATGATAAATTGAGTTCAATTTTAATTCTTAAATTAACTAGGTGAACTCCCACTCAAAACAACATCCCTCACATTGTCTTAGTGATTACACGAACCAAGTCCACTACACCAAGTCCGATCTTCACGAGAGAAGATGTAGTTTCATTGGCGAACAATCTTCATGTTCATCATATCACTCATATGATTCATGCTCTACCTTTCGATATTCCGTGTTCCGAGACCATGTCTATACATGCTAGGCTCGTCAAGATTAACCTTAGTTTCCGCATGTGCAAATCTGGCTTGCACCCGTTGTATGCACACGTAGAATCTATCACATTCGATCATCACGAGATGCTTCGAGACGACGAGTCTTAGCAACGGTGCCAAATAAGGATGAACACTTTATTACTTGAAATTTAGTGAGAGGGATCATCTTATAATGCTACCGTCGTGATCTAAGCAATACAAGATGCATAAAGGATTAACATCACAGGCAATTCATAATTAGTGTGATATGATATGGCCCTTTCTTCTTATGCCTTTGATCTCCATCTCCAAAGCACGGACATGATCTCCATCATCACCAGCATTGCGTCAAGGTCAGTGGCGCCGCTTCATGGTTGTCCATCATCACCAGCAACTATTACAACTACTTGGAATAAAGCTATTACAAGATGAATAGACACGCAGGTCTTAACAGAATTAAAGACAACCATTAGGCCCGCCGTTGCCATATTACAACAAGGATCATTGCATACATCAAATATAATCACAATCACATGATGGACATATCACATCACAAAACCCCTGCAAAAACAAGTTAGACGCCTCTAATTTTCTTTGCATGTTTTACGTGGTTTGGGGCTTTCGAATAAGAACGGATCTTACCTACGAAACTGAACCACAACGTTGATACAAGTGCTATCGAGTGCAAAGTGTAAATTGGATCTATACTATGATGGGAGAGACAGACACCCGCAAAGCCACTTGTGCAAAGCAAGTTACACGTCAAGCGTGGAGCAAGTCTCATGTGCGATGACATGTAAGGTTAGCCCGAGCCGCTTCATCCCACCATACCGCAAGATGCAAAGTACAGAAAGCAAAAGACGGCATGAGCACCAACACCCACAAAACCATTGTGTTCTACTCGTGCAACAGATCTACGCATTGATACGGCTCTGATACCACTGATGGGTTCGTAGCATGGAAAACAAAAAAATTCTACCGCAAGAACGAACAAAACCCAGATCTAATCTAGATAAAAGCCAAGATCTAATCTATTAGACATGTGCAACGAGATAGATCTGTACTAGCCCTCGTAGATCCGAAAGCGTTACGAGATTAGATCTCGGGGTTGATGTAGTCAATCACTTGCCGATCTCAAGATTGTGTGGACGATCCTTCCGGCGCCGCGTTCCGGCAGCGCTTCCGTAGTCGGTCACACGTGCGGAGTCGAAGCAGACCTTCCTCTCCCTGTTCCAGCGAGCAGCGGAGATAGTAGATCTTCTCCACGAAATCCCAGCAGCACGACAGTGTGGTGGTGGTGGTGGAGTAGAGAACTCTGCAGGGCTTCGCCTAAGCCTGAGCAAAGGGAAGGAGGAGGAGAGAGGCGGCGACTAGGGTATGAAGTCGAGGGGGCAAGGGGGTGGCGCCCCCACCCCTCTATTTAAAGGAGGGAGGCGCCATGGGAGGGGGAGTCCTACTAGGACTCCCCTCCCTCCTTGGCCGGCGGATTGGGAAGGGGGGAGGAGTCCTCCTCCCCCACTACTCCTTGTCTTACCCTACAAGGATTCCTTGATCCTTTCTTGGTTTTCAAGCAAACTCCAAGAAATCTTCTAGAACCTTCCGAAACATTCTGAAACCTTCTAGAATCCCCATACAAATACTCCGGAACATTTCCTAACTCAGAAAATGATCCCCAATATATGAATCTTATTCTCCGGACAATTCCGGATCTCCTCGTGATGTCCCGGATCCAATCCGAGACTCCGAACAACATTCGGTCTCCAACGCACATTCCATATCTACTTAAAACAACTTCGAACCTTAAGTGTGTCACCCTACGGTTCGTGAATATGCAGACATGATGAAGACACCTCTCTGATCAATAACCATCAGCGGGATCTGGAGATCCATAATGGCTCCCACATACTCAATGATGACTTCGTGATCGATAGAACCATTAACATACGAAACCAATTCCCTTTGTCACGCAATATTCTACATATCCGAGGTTTGATCGTCGGTATCTCCATACCTAGTTCTACCTCGTTACTGATAAGTACTCTTTACTCGTTCCATGTTATGTCATCCCTTGTGACCTAGTCACATGCTTGTAAGCTAACTAGATGACATTCCACCGAGAGGGCCCAGAGCATATCTATCCGTCATATGGATGGACAAATCCCAATCTTGGTTCATGCGCTTCAACACATACTTTCAGAATACCCAATGACACCTTTATAACCACCTAGTTACGAAGCGGTGTTTGATGTCATCAAAATACCCATCCGGTGATGGTGATTAACATAACCTCATGGTCGAAGGATTAGGTTACTATGCATTTGAAAGCTTATAGCAATACGAACTTAATGACTTGATCTTATGCTACGCTTACTATGGGTGTGTGTCCATCACATCATTCTCCTAATGATATAACCTTGTTATTAATGACATCCAATGTCCATGATCAGGAAACCATGATCATCAATTAATCAACAAGCTAGTTCCACAAGAGGCTTACTAGGGACTCTTTTATGTTTACAAAACACACATGTATTAGTGTTTCCTTATAATACAATTATAGCATGGGATGTAAACATTCATCATAAACACAAAGATATAATAATAACCACTTTTATTATTGCCTCTGGGCATATCTCCAACAGTCTCCCACTTGCACTAGAGTCAATAATCTAGATTACATGGTAATATACCTAACACCCATGGCATTCTGGTGTTGGTCATGCTTTTCTCTAGGGAGAGGTTTAGTCAACGGATATGCCACATTCAGATCAGTGTGTACTTTGCAAATCTTTATGTCACCATCTCGGACATACTCGTGAATAGCATAGAAACGTAGCTTGATGTGCTTCAGCTTGCTATGTGACCTTGGCTCCTGTGCATTAGCTATGGCACCTGTGTTGTCACAGTAGATGGCCATCGGGTCCAACGCACTGGGAACCACGCCAAGTTCAGTAATGAACTCCTTCATCCATATGGCTTCTTGTGCAGCCTCCGAAGCAGCTATGTATTCTGATTCAGTTGAAGATTTCGCAACAACGCTTTGCTTGGCACTCCTCCAGCTCACTGCAGCGCCATTCAAAATAAATACGTATCCAGACTGTGACTTCGAGTCATCTGGATTGGTGTTCCAACTAGCATCAGTGTAACCGTTTACAACAAGCTGTTCATCACCTCCATAAGAAAGAACCATATCCTTAGTCCTATTCAGGTACTTTAGGATATTCTTGACCGCTGTCCAGTGTTCCATTCCAGGATCACTTTGATATCTGCTAGTCAAACTAACAGCATGTGCTATATCCGGTCTTGTACACAACATGGCATACATGATAAAACCTATGGCCGAGGCATAGGGAATATTATTCATCTTTTCTCTATCTTCTGCCGTAGTTGGACTTTGAGTCTTACTCAAGGTCTTACCTGACAACATGGGCACGAACCCTTTCTTGCTCTCTTCCATTCTAAACTTCTTTAGAACTTTGTCTAAGTATGTACTTTGTGAAAGCGCTATTAGGCGTCTTGATCTATATCTATAAATCTTGATGATCGATAGAACCATTAACATACGAAACCAATTCCCTTTGTCACGCGATATTCTACTTATCCGAGGTTTGATCGTTGGTATCTCCATACCTTGTTCTACCTTGTTACTGATAAGTACTCTTTACTCGTTCCATGTTATGTCATCCCTTGTGACCTAGTCACATGCTTGCAAGCTAACTAGATGACATTCCACCGAGAGGGCCCAGAGCATATCTATCCGTCATATGGATGGAAAAATCCCAATCTTGGTTCATGCGCTTCAACACATACTTTCAGAATACCCAATGACACCTTTATAACCACCCAGTTACGAAGCGGTGTTTGATGTCATCAAAGTACCCATCCGGTGATGGTGATTAACATAACCTCATGGTCGAAGGATTAGGTTACTATGCATTTGAAAGCTTATAGCAATACGAACTTAATGACTTCATCTTATGCTACGCTTACTATGGGTGTGTGTCCATCACATCATTCTCCTAATGATATAACCTTGTTATTAATGACATCCAATGTCCATGATCAGGAAACCATGATCATCAATTAATCAACAAGCTAGTTCCACAAGAGGCTTACTAGGGACTCTTTTATGTTTACAAAACACACATGTATTAGTGTTTCCTTATAATACAATTATAGCATGGGATGTAAACATTCATCATAAACACAAAGATATAATAATAACCACTTTTATTATTGCCTCTTGGGCATATCTCCAACAATAAATGCATAGGACACCTTCAAAACCCATAAGAGTGACTAGATACAAATAGTTTAAAATAGACAATATCAAGGTATGCATCAGTCAACTAGTCTTGGGACAATGCACATAGAACTAAGAATGGCCACTATGCTCTCAAAGTAGGCGCATAAAGATAGAAGGTGGAGACTCAGTATAATGATGAAAGAAAGGCCTTCATAGAAGGAAGCAGAGATTCAAGTTTCATAAAGAGCTTACAAAAATTATGGTACTTAATAGCTTTCAGCTCTCATTGCCCCTATCATAAGCATCTTGAAGTGATTAAGGTTAAAGTGAACAAACTATGGTGTACATGCTTGACGAAGTATAAATTAGGAATCTCATGTCCCTTGAATACGAGGGCCGCTCCTCATGCTACTCAAGTTTAGTCATCGGTAAGTTCTTGTCATCGTAAGTACATGTGTATCATAGAGAACCGCCAGCGGGGTACCCCTTACCCGATGATACGGAAGAATCCCCGTATCAAAATGACAAGGCAAGCAGACAACGAGCATCTCAGCAATCTTATTATTTACCATGGGGATATGGTGCTTTTTTCTCTCTTTCCTCTTTTCATAATCTCTTTTTTCTCTTTTTCTCTTTTTTCTCAATATAGGACTCTTTTTTTATAAGAAGAATGCTTCATAGACAGCTCATTATGGTTACGCTGCAGGTTTCCTCCATGTCAGCATGGATTATACCAGCGGCCCAGGCGTTTCTCTAACACATATACATAACTCCATGGACTTACAAGCTCCCCTTTCATTTCACACGGACGACATCCATAGACAAAAGAGCATGATATCAACTAGGTACAAGTACCAATGCAATATTGAAAGCGTTCCCCATGACAGCATGGTCCTGCTAATCCCCAACAAATAAGTGCAAGCATATACAACATAGACGACACAATGGTTCAAGTTTATTAAGGGCAAGAAAAGTAAAGTGTGCCATCAAGTTCGTGAGAGCTTTAATCACTAGTTTTCTCATAACAAGTTTAATTTGGAAGGTAAACAAAAACATGAATATACTTGGAATAGCATATGCTAATAGGTAGGTATGGTGGACTCTTTGGAATAACTTGGTTTAGGGAGTTGGATGCATGAGTGGAACTCATACTCGATTACGGAGCCTAGCAAAAGACTGGGAGCGACAAACTAAGAGAGCAATAATGGCCATAATCATGCAGAGCGACAAAACATCCTTGATCAAAGCATAAAGTGATACTACAAGTTGAAAACTAAAGGATCATAAATGCTATGATGACTTTGGATAGTCATAACATGGTGTGAGCATGTGCCAAGTCAACCCAAATAAAGTATCAAAGGAGAATACCACAATACTATGCTTTAATATGCTAAAACAACACATGATTCATCCAAGGCACATTAAGCAATCTCAATTGTTTATAACAAGTCATGCTACAACAAAGAATACTAAGCATAAAGCCAAAACAATATCAAGAATGGCATGACAAAGCATAGGCCACAGTCAAAAACAAGCTCTCTTTACCACTTAAGCATGAGCTTTCCTACTCTTTTCCAATCCAAACCAAACTATTTGAAAAACAATGCATGAAAGAGGGGGTCCAATCAATGGGGTCCAATCAATTTATTCAGCAAACTAAGCAAACCAAAGCAAACAAAAAACCAAAACGAAAATGAAAAAGAAGACGCTCCAAGAACAACACAACTGTGCATGAAACAATAAAAATGAAGTGTTTGGAAGAAACCTGGGATTTTTATTGATGAAGAGGGGGATGCCTTGGGCATCCCCAAACTTTGACGCTTGTACTTCTTGGATATTTCTTAGGGTGACACGCGTGGCATCCCCAAGCTTGAGCTTTAGTCCATCCTTCATCTCATTACTCATTCCTTCCATAAACCTAAAATTTTTCCTTCATACAAAACTTCACACAATCTTTATTAGCAACATTAGTGCGCTCAAGATAATAAGTCTTTAGGTTCAGTTCCAACACCAATAAAACTTCCATTAAAACACTAGCTACTGTAGCACTTCCCTAAAAAACCTCAATTCCCCAAAAGAACTCAAAAAGGAACCAACAAGAAGTAAATGCAAAAAATGGCAGAAATCTGTCAAAACAGACCAGGAGGTAAAGACGAATTTTTTCGAAGACCTTCTGTTGCTCAAATCAAAAAGTGTTGAACTAACGAAAGTTAGATAACAACCTAGGCAGAAGCACAAAAATTGACGCCTCAAAAGGACGTACAGAGATTTTACACAAATTTTTACGGTGAAGCACAAAAATCTGTTTCGGGACAGCAACTTTTCCAATCATTACTTCTCTCTCATTAGAGGTTACTCTTGGCACAAAAAGCAAATAAAAAGGATAAGGAGCGGTTATTACTGAAGTAATAACTTCCAAGACTCATCTAAAACTTTTGGGTTATCTCCCAATAAGTACTTTTCTTTAACGCCTTTAAGTTAGGCATAAGAAGCAAAAAGAATCAAGTGTTCTCAAATGAAGAAGCATTAAGAGAAAATTTTGTTTTCATATGAGAGGCAAAACAAATATTCTCTCTCTTCTTAGGGAAGTGTTCTATACCTTTCTTGAGTGGGAGTTGATATTTAATGGTGCCCTCTTTCGTATCAATAATGGCACCAACAGTTCTAAGAAAAGGTCTTCCCAAAGTAATAGGACAAGAAGCATTGCATTCAACATCCAAAACATAGAAATCAACGGGGACATAGGCATTGTTAACCATAATAAGAACATCATTAATACTCCCCATGAGTTTCTTTTTAGCATTATCATCAAGTGGGACATTCAAATAACAATCTTCAAGTGGTGGCAAATCAAGCATATCATAAATCCTTCTAGGCATAATAGAAACACTACTATCAAGATCACATAAAGCTTTGAAATCAAAGTCATTCACTTTCATATTAATAATGGGTTCCCAACCATCTTCTTGTTTTATAGGAATAGAAGCTATATGTTTCATCTTTTCTTCTTTAATATTTATGAGAGCATCAGTAATGTGTTTTGTAAAGGCCATGTTCATAGCACTAGCATTAGGACTTTTAGCAAGCTTTTGTAGGAACTTAATAACTTCAGAGATATTGCAACCATCAAGATCAAAATCAAAAGTATCATCTAGAGTGGTAGAACTATTACTAGCCTTAACACTAGTGGTGGTGATAGTAGAAACACTAATGTTTCTAGCAATTTCATCTTCTCTTTCCCACTTAGCATGCAATTCAGCTAATAGTCTAACATTTTCATCAATTCTTACTTGTATGGCATTAGTGGCTGCAAAGGGATTATCATTAGTTTCAGGTTTAGCAGCCATTTTATTAACCAATGAAGATTGAGCTTTAGACAAAGATGATATATTCCTTTCAGCATTAGAAAGTTTCAATTGTAAACTAGGAATTTCCCTATTTAGACTCTCAAGTTGATGGATAATGTTCTTCAAAATGATAGATTGTTCCTCCATAGTTTTAGTAAATAGTTGATTTTGTTCATATTGCATTTGCATGAATTTCTTAGTGGCTCTTTCAACTTCTAAAATTCTTCCTTCACTAGGTAATCCAGGTTTGCCATTATAACCATAAGTATTATTAGGAGGGTAAGGCCTATAATTGTTATTACCATAAGCATTGTTGCCAAAACTATTATTTCTTATAAAGTTCACATCAACTTGCTCTTCTTGAGCAACCAAAGAAGCTAAAGGAACATTATTTGGATCAATATGGGCTTTCCCATTAACAAGCATAGACATAATAATATCAATTTTATCACCCAAGGAGGAGGTTTCCTCAACATAATTTACCTTCTTACCTTGTGGGGCTCTCTCAGTATGCCATTCGGAGTAATTAACCATCATATTATCCAGAAGCTTTGTTGCAGCACCCAAAGTAATGGTCATAAAGGTACCTCCAGCAGCAGAATCCAATAAGTTCCTTGAAGAATAGTTCAATCCTGCATAAAAAGTTTGGATGATTATCCAAGCAGTTAGTCCATGAGTGGGACAATTCTTTACCAAAGATTTCATTCTTTCCCAATCTTGAGCAACATGTTCATTATCAGATTGTTTAAACTTCATTATTTCACTTCTCATAGATATAATCTTAGCAGGAGGATAATATTTTCCAATGAAAGCATCTTTGCATTTAGTCCAAGAATCAATACTATTCCTAGTTAAGGAATTCAACCATTCTTTAGCTTTTCCTCTCAAAGAGAAAGGAAATAATTTAATCTTAATAATATCACCATCTATATCCCTATGCATTTGCATCTCACAAAGTTCAACAAAGTTATTTAGATGGGCAGCAGCATCTTCATTACCAATACCAGAAAATTGTTCTCTCATAACGAGATTGAGTAAAGCAGGTTTTATCTCAAAGAAAGTAGCTTCAGGAACCGGTGGAGCAATAGGTGTGCTCATAAAATCATTGTTGTTGGTGCTAGTGAAGTCACACAACTTAGTGTTTTCAAGAGTAGTCATTTTTTTGTGTTTTTGATAAAGAAAGGAAACTTGTAAAACTAATTTTTTTGTGTTTTTGATAAAGAAACAAGCAAACAAAGCAAAAGTAAACTAAGCAAAACAAAAATAACAAAGTAAAGAGATTGGTTATGAGGGACTCCCCTTGTGATGATGTCCTTGACTCCCCGGCAACAGCGCCAAAAAAAGTCTTGCTGGCCCAAAATATATCGAGCTCGTTGGGCAACCCCAAGAGGAAGGTATGATGAGCACATCAACAAGTTTTCCCTCAGTATGAAACCAAGGTTATCAATCCAGTAGGAGCAAGGAAACACCCCAAAGGTGTTGCTAGCAAAACTTTGGCAGGGCGCACTACCGGTGCCAGCAGCAACGTGGAGACCTGCACAACACAACCAAAGAACTATGTCCCCAACTTGCGATGAGGTTGTCAATCTCACCAGTTTTGCTAAAAACAAAGTATTAAACGTATCGAATGGAAGGAAGTAATAGTTTGCAGAAAGTAAACACAAAGCAGTAAACAGTTTGTAGATTGAATGTAAAAGAAAGGACCAGGGTCCATAGTTCACTAGAGGTGGCTCTCCTTAAGATAGATAACATGCTGGGTGAACAAATTACAGCGGGGCAATTGACAAACATCAAGAAAGCATACAAGCATATACTAATCATCTTGACTCCTTTGAGATTCGATTGGGCATTACAACATTATACATAAACCGTCATCCAACTATATCTATGACTAATAATCCACCTTCAGGTTATCATCCGACCCCCTCCAGTATTAAGTTGCAAGCAACAGATTATTGCTTTACGAATTGTGTGTAAAGTAAACAATACGATTGTTCTATGAACAAAGGATTGTTGTTTTCTCCCTAGTAGCAACAGCACATCTAGTACCTTAGAGATTTCTGTCACTTCCCAGTTACGGAGGCATGAACCCACTATCGAGCATAAATACTAACTCTTGGAGTTGCTAGCATCTACTTGGCCAAGATAGCTACTAACAACGGAAAGCATGCAAGATCACAAATAACAAAGACATGATAGAATCAATAATCAATCTGAAATAGCATCTCAATATCCATCGGATCCCATAAACACAACAAGCAGAATTACAAATAGATGATCTTGATCATGAGCAGCTCACAAGATCTAGACATGAAAGCACAAAGGAGGAGAACCAGCCATCTAGCTACTACATGGACCCGTAGTCCGAGACGAACTACTCACGCATCACACGGAGGCTTGCATGATGATGAAGAAGGCCTCGGTGAATTCCCTCTCCGGGGTGTCGGAAGAGCTTGATCCCTCGATCTAGGGATGGAGATGACTGACTCTGAACTCTTTCGTGGATTTTTGATCAGGTACTTAGGGTTTCCGTATCAAAGGCAATATATAGGCGGAAGGAGAGGCCGAGGGGGGTGCCTGGGGCGGCCAGACCACCCCCTGGCGCGGGTCAGGCCTGGCCGTGCGGCCAGGTGGTGTGGCTAGACCCCAGCCCCTCTCCATCTCGTATTCTGGCTCCAAGTGTCCCCGGTAAAATAATGACTTTGGCTTTTGTCCCATCCAATTCTGAGAATATTCATTTTCTGACTTTCCTCGAACCAAAAACAGCAGAAAACAGGGAGCTGGCACTGTGGCTCCTGTTAATAGGTTAGTCCAAGAAATCATATGAAAATTACTCCAAAGTGTGGACAAAACACAAGAAAGTAGATAAACCAAGCATGGAACATCAAAAATTATAGATACATTTGCAATGTATCAACACACACCGAGCACCAAATGCAAATGGCAAGAACACCACAAAGTTGCCCCCAAATCTTCACTCTCAAGTTCCAACAATGCTACTAAAGCAATTGGGGGAACAAGAGTGGAAGAATACAAAGAGGAACACAAAATCCCCCAAAGATCTAGATCCCAAAGATTCACTCACAAAGAGTTGATTTGGTTTGGTCAAAACATAGATCTAGATCTCCTCTATCTACCCCTCAAATATTGGCAAGAATCAATGGAGAAGAAGGAAGAAATCAAGCTCGACAAAAGATAGAGAAAGAAGCAACTAGTCAAAAGAGATAAAGAGGCTATCTATATAGGGGACGGATTTTTGCCCGTTTGGACGTTTTTCCCGTCCAGGCCCGGTAGTACCGGATGACAGCCCACCAAGGCGAGCGAAGCAGCAGCAGCTAGCAGCGAGCGAGGTGGGAAGCGAAGGGGATCGGGAGACGCACGCGGGTGGCGATCGACGCGAGCGAAGGAGCGGCGAAGGCCAGCGAGCGGGCGGGCGAGCCGGGCAGATCTTGTGGGGAAGCAGGGAGGCGGGCGGCCGGGCTAGGGAACGCTGGCCTGATCGACTGGCCGGCGGTAATGCAAATCCCACCCGGCAGTACTATCGGCTAGGGTGGCACCGATGCGACCATCAGGCGAGCCAGGCGAGGCGACGGGGGGCGGGGCGGGCGGCGGCCGAACTACCGCCGCCACAACCCGGACAGAGATAGCAGCAGGAGATCGGGCCGGGCGTAGTACCGGATCAGGCGGTGCTACCGGATGGGCCAGAAGAAAAGGTTTTTTATTTCAAATCAAAGGCAAATATTCCAACGACTACAACTTTTGATTAGTAACTCTGATTGACCCGATTCCAATTGCGTTGGAAAGAGGACGACAAGAGCTACAACTAAAAGTGGAAATATTGGATATCACCAAGTGATAATGTTTCAAGTAGTATAATATGAGATACCTCACTTGATGAGAATCTGGAAAACCGCCAGGATCAAAATCACAACAAGGTATAAAAGGGAGATCCGATTTTGATGAACAAGAGCTTGTTATGAAGATTACCACAAGCTCTAAATACTCACAAGAATAAGACAAATAAACAACCAAATATGATGATGCAAGTATGCAAAGGTTTGAGCTCTCTCCGAACGATATGATCGATTTACTCACTCGAGAGCCCCTCTTGATAGTACGGCTATCTATCCTAAATCCGATCAACACGAGAGTGGTAAAAGGGAAAAACCTATCAAGAATACCTTTGCCTTGAGCATCCTTTGGCCATGTCTTCATCGATCCAAAAACACCGAGGATGACAAGCACCAAACATGAGATGTTCTAGGGATGGCGCATATTGAGCTTCCACAATGCATCTTCTTCTTCATTTTATCGACCTTGAAGCCAACACATGCTCCAAGCAATGCCAATGGACAAATCCTACAAGTACACCTTAATACACACATTAGTCCATAAAGATTGTCATTAATTACCAAAACCACACATGGGGGACCACATGCTCTTTCAGTCGCTTTGCATGATGTATGGCCATTGTTGCTCTCTTAGTTGGTCGCTCCCAGTCTTTTGCTAGCCTCCATAACCAAGTGTGAGTTCCACTCATGCATCCAACTCCAAATAAAACCAAGTTATTCCAAAGAGTCCACCATACCTACCTATTAGCATTTGCTATTCCAAGTATATTCATGTTTTTATCTACCTTCCGAATTAAACTTGTTATGAGAAAACTAGTGATTAAAGATCTCACAAACTTGATGGCACACTTTACTTTTCTTGCCCCTAATAAACTTAAACCATTGTGTCATCTATGTTGTATATGCTTGCATTTATATGTTGGGGATTAGCAGAACCATGTTGTCATGGGGAACGCTTTCAACATTGCACTTGTACATTGTACCCAGTTGATATCATGCTCTTTTATCTATGGATGTCGTCGGTGTGAAATAAAGGGGAGCTTGTAAGTCCATGGAGTTATGTATGTGTGTTAGAAAGCACTGCTGGTCTAATCCATGCCTAATCATGGTGGAAACCTGCAGCGTAACTATAATGAGCAATCTATGAAGCATTCTTCTTATAAAAAAAGAGATAGAGATTGAGAAAAAGAGAAAAAGAAAACAAAAGAGATGAGAAAAGAGGAAAGAGAGAAAAAAGCACCATTTTCCCATGGTAAATAATAATATTGCTGAGATACTCGTTGTCTGCTTGCCTTGTCATTTTGATATGGGGATTCTTCCGTATCATCGGGCAAGGGGTACCCTGTTGGTGATTCTCTATGATACACATGTACTTACTATGACAAGAACTTGCCGGTAACTAAACTTGAGTAGCATGAGGAGCGACCCTCGTATTCAAGGGACATGAGATTTTTAACTTATACTTTGTCAAGCATATACTCCATAGTTTGTTCACTTTAACCTTAATCACTTCAAGATGCTTATGATAGGAGCAATGAGAGCTGAAAACTAATAAGTACCATAATTTTTGGAAGCTCTTTATGAGACTTGAATCCCTGCTTCCTTCTATGAAGGCCTTTCTTTTACTTTTATATTGAGTCCCCATCTTCTATCTTTATGCACCTATTAAGAGAGCATAATGGCCATTCTTAGTTTAATGTGCATTGTTCCAAGACTTGTTGATTGATGCATAACTTTGATATTGCTTGTTCTTAAACTATTTATATCTAGTCACCCTTATGAACTTTGAAGGTGTCATATGCATTTATGTTTTGCTACACTATGAGGGACAAGCTGAATACCATTCTCATTATGTTTTCTTTATGTGAAGCAAACAAACGTCTTTTAAAGCATTGTTATTCATGATCTTTTGTTTGTACATTTTCATGTTACAACATAGTTGTTGTCTTATTGTTAGAACTCTATCTTTCATGTTCATGTTTAGAGTACCTTGATCCCAACTATCAACGCTTTTACAATAATGATGATCAAGATTGTGTTGTCTGCATGTCACCTCAAAAATTATATTGTTTTTATCGTTTACCTACTCGTGGACGAGCAGGAACTAAGCTTGGGGATGTTGATGTGTCCATAACGTATCTATAATTTTTGATAGTTTTATGCTAATAATATGCTTTTGACACTCCTTTTTGTATAATAGTTGGACTAACCTACTAATAGTTGCAAAAGTGTACAATGTTCTTGTTTTACACTTTGATGTGTAGGAATTAGCAAGAATACAAGTGGAAACCTTGTTGGAATCAAATTGGGATTTTTCCAGAAATCTGTCTCAGAACTCTTTTTGAAGATGGTCACGTTTCGGGTCGAAGACGGGGTCAAACGGAAAACTCAAAGTTGTTGGAAATTTCACGACAAATGTTCTAGACATAAAATTTAGCTGATTCCTAGTCCGGGCGGGCCCGCTAGGACCGATTTACTGCAGCCCAAGATGGGGTGACGGGAATCCGAGAAGCTATATAAAGGGAGAAAACCTAATTCGCCCAAGACACCTCCACCCACGAATTTGCAGCCACCAAAGCCACATTTTGCCTCCCCCATGGGTCCCATCTCCATGGGGGAGGGCTCCCAAGAAGCCATGAAGGAAGGGGGCTCCCAATTTAGCCTCTCTCACATAGAAAACTGCATCGAAGATAATAAACCCGATTTATTCGCTATTTAAACTTGGACAAAGCCACCACAATTATCACCACTATTCCACATTCATGATTCTGTTAGTTTAGTGTATTTTATTGCTGTAGCAACAAGCTTTACTTTCTTATTATTTATTATCATGCAAAGCTATCTCTATTACTTGTATTATTGCTCTAGTTTTATTTCCTAGATAATGCAAACATTTAGTGTGCGTAGAGTTGTATCAGTGGTTGATAGAACTTGAGAGAATATTTATCTTACCTTTAGCTTCTTATTGGGTTCGACACTCTTACTTATCAAAAAGGCTACACACGATCCCCTATACTTGTGGGTTATCACCCCTTTCTGTGTAACCAATTAAAAAGCAAGAAGTGGTTCTTGGTTCTAATTTCTTTATGTGTGGATTATACAACTTTGCCTCCAACGTATGAAAATGGTTCACACTTGGTTTTCATCCAGCCCGCAACTCATAAGGCGTTTTACAAATAGATGGAACCCTATTTAAAATGTAAAAAGTTATCTGAAGTGCATCACTCCACAAATATAAAGGGAGAGAAGGATTACTGATCATACTTCTAACCATATCAATCAATGTGCAGTTTCTTCTTTCAGACACACCATTTTGATTTGGAGTCCCTGGCACGGTGTATTGGCACGATGCCACATGTTTCAAGAAACTTCGTGAAAGGACATGAAACTTTCCCAGTTTCAGTTTATCTACCATAATATTCACCACCTCTATCAGATCTGACTATTTTGATATTTTGTTTAGTTGATTCTCTACCTCGGCATTGAAAACTTTAAAGGCACCGAGTGCTTCGGATTTTGCTTTAAGCATATAGAGATATTTGTAGCGGTGATGAAATATGTGTGCCCAGTTATACATGCTGGAAAAGGGCCACATATATCAGTATGGATCAATTCCAAAGTTCCATCACTTCTTTTGGAATTTTTCTTTATAGAGGTATTGGTCTGCTTTTGCTTAATGCAGTCCAAGCAAGTGTTAAAATCAGAGAAGCCAAGATTTACCAGAATGCCTTCTCTAATAAACGAAGCATTCTCTCTTTTGAGATGTGCCGCAACCTCTTATGACAAAGTACATCGGACATTTCTTGCGAAACACCACGTTTACTTCCAACATTACCGTGCATAGATAAATAATTTTCATGAGAAGATTCGTTAATCAATAACCTATATAAGCCATATTCTAAAACAGTAGAGCCAATAAATTCAATTTTATAGAACAAGGAAAATTTATTATTCGCCATACTCAAACTATAATCAATATTGTCATTGATACATGAGACGGGTATCAAATTCCCTATGAAAAGTAGTAATATGAAAGGTGTCTTTAAGGTCAAACACATGACCATTATTCAAAACTAATCTATATGTTCCAATGAACTCTACTTTATTAGGCATTCCTAGTCCCGTGAATGGTCCAAAAATCCATGCACAGTACCGGACACATGACAAGTTGCAGCACTGCCAACCCACCAAGAATTGGATGGAACCGAAATAAAATTAAGCTCATGGATAAGATCAAACATACCCTTTTTCTCAAGTCGTGTCTGATAGTTGTGGCAATCTTTCTTCATGTGTCCCTCCTTGAAAAGAAGCATGTAACCCCATTTTCCCTTGTCTGATTGAGGCCAGCAAGAGCATCTTTTGCTTTCTTCCACATCAGACCACTTTCTCCCTTGAAGTTATTATTCTAGGTGTGCTTCTTGTAATTGCCCTCCTTATGAGAAACAGTGTTAACAACATCTTGTCTCTCTTGGGCTAACCTGTCCTGCTCTTGCACAAACATGGTTAGGAGTTCATTTATTGACCACTTATCCTTATGTGTGTTGTATCAGATCTTAAAAGTTCCATACTCAGGAGGTAAGAATTTAATATGTAGTGCATATGGAAGGAATCGTAAAATGTGCATTCAAGTCCCTTGAGTTGAGATGCAATGTCTCTCATTTCCATGATATGTTCACAGATGGAACCACCAAATGCTTTAAGTTAGACAACTTAGCCATGAGTGTGATAGCCAATGCTTTATCAGAGCTGGCAAATTGTTTCTCAATGGAAGTAAGATACCCTTTGGCAGTCTCAGAGTCTGGGATAAAGCTCCGGATGTTGTTTGCAATTTGAGACTCAATTAACATCAGACTGAGACGATTTGAGCGTTGCTATTTTTTGAATGGGTAATATCATTAGCGGTACTTGAATCACTAAGATCTGTAGGTTTTTCAACCCTAAGGGATAGATCCAAATCAGCACACCCAAGAGAAAGCAAAACTTTTTCTTTCTGATCAGAATAATTTGAGCCATCGATTACTAGAATTGCACAGTTATGATAGGAGATGGCATAGCAGAAGAACTTGCAGTAGTTGGTAAATAAAACACACTACATGTGAATTAATAAGCTATACAAAATAACATCCACACAAAAACTTCATATGTAATCATGGCAAATACTTTGGGAGCAGAACCATAACTACAAATTTATGGATCACAACAATGATAGCAATAAAACTTTGATCAGCTAATTTTGTCACCTTTAGGCAGGAAAAAATATCCAATCTACCTTAACTAACAACTATCATTGTGTACTTATTTCAAGTTTATTTAAATAACTAGCTTTCCTTTGGGAACGAACTAGCAAGAAAATAAAAGTATACCAATAGTGATAATAAATCACATATTTGCCATATTAAACCTTATTTAGCTTAACACCGCTTTGGCTTGCTCTTAGTTAGTTAAAACTTTATTGCTAATTATATATGGCCTCGAAGCATCAATAGTAAACATGAATCATCAAGTTGTATGTATTACAAAAACTAGAACTAAGTCAACTCGGCGATCATGCAAGAAATTTGTGCAGCTCGTTACACCCCTAGACATGTATGCAGGAACCATAAAGTTCAGAATTAAAAGCAGATTGTTGCCGTGAAGTAAAAGAAAGTTGTATTGACTAGGTCATGAGTGCGCAAGCTTTAAACACCATAGATACTACTTCAAGCAAACAAGGTAGTATACATCATATTGAATTGACCTATTAGTAAAACAACAATTTATGGACCATGTCAAACGATCTATCTACTTCATGCTTTTACTATCAGGAACATCAAGATTGAATAGCCAATTGAATACTACATACACCGCCCTTACTTTTCTGATCTATGAAAACTAGCAAGAGACTAGCATAGACACAACAACCAAAGAACTAGTAGGTATTTTGACAAGAAACCGATCTACAAACGCAGCTCTGATATCATTGAAAGCAAAGAGACCTAGATGATAGTCCATAGCTAGATACGAGCAGCGGAAACAATTTACTTACGGAGCGCCATTGATGATCTTGCTAGTTGTGGATCTACGGGTAGAGTCTTTGACGTGCGGAAGAAGACGCAGGTCTAGTCTTCCGCTGCTCTTAAGATACGAGTGTGGATGGTGTCACGATATAACTAATGACGTATCAATGAGGAGGGGGCCAAACGGGGCAGTCCATCAAGTCTCCATGTCGTTCAGATCCGTGGGATTTTATTTAAACAAAAGGATTAACCAACTACAAGATAAACCTTAATTCCCACAGACAAAGTCTTGGTTGGTGCACCATATAACAGAAAATACGCTAACAATTTAGACCAAACATTTATACTTATTTATAAGTTGTTTTATATCATTACATAGTCTTACTGAGTATAAATACTTACATGATACGGTTAACCATGCGATTTACTAATTATTAGTTAGTATAATGTTATTTGTTATCACTTGTAGCGTAAATTATTGCAAGCATATTTTTTTGTGTTAAATTTAAATAGTATGTTGTAGCAAAAACTACTTCTACTGTTATCTTTGACAATTCATAAACTATATGGTGGGAATTATGGGCACGCATGTGTGTTTTGGGTGGGGGTGTATATTAGTATTCTCAAATATCAAGATAGAGAACTATCAAACTTATGAATCAAACAAATATCCTAATAGTTGTTTTTCTAGTGTATGATTAGTTTATCACATTTATAAAATTTTCTAGAGTACAAACTGATTAGTTACATGGATTCAATTCAGTAATGAGTTCACAATATGTGATACTCTCTCCGATCAATTGTACTAAATCACTGATACTTATTGTGAATCATAGGGAGTACTATATATACTTCGTACTGAAATAGATACTAATTCAAATCGGACTTCACGCCTCACTAGACCATAATGCTGCACAAAGAGAAAATTTCCAAATCGTAACAGAAATATAAATGATGTAGTAGAAGTACTCACCATAATTAAATTCACACCCCTTGCCAATGTTTTTTAAGAAATGCGCTAGGGGAAGCCCCTACAGGGAGTTTGTTTTTTAAATAATAAGAACCCAAATCTGTGTCCGTGAGGACTTGAACCTGGGTGGCTGGGTTTGTACATCCACTTCCCTAAGAAAGTGAGATGCGCTCACTTCTTTGCCCACTTATGTTAATATGAATTAGTTATTCTCTATTGCTCTTTCAGTCCCATGGTGATATTCCGAAGATTCATTCAAGGAAAATGAATTTGAGCGCGTCATTGAACAGAAAAAGGTTGCTAAAAATATGAACAAAGCATCACCAGCAGAGCTGCAGGTATGAATTGGTGCCATTATAGGACAACATTTCAATTTCTAATATTTGTATTTAGAGCAGAAAAATATATTGAATTGGAAAATTATAATAAGAACATGGAATAATAATCTATAATATTGTAGAAAATGTCCTCCATTAATCTGTACAAAATCTAGGTCCAGTCACCCCTTTTACCCATGCTAAATACCATAAACTCCAAACATGTTTCTATTTCTATTTCTGGTAGCAAGTGTTAAGGTTTTCATTTTGTTCCTGGCCTTGGGTGCTCTGCCAGTAGTTGCGGTTGTGTGAATTCTAGTTGTCGGAGTATGTATGTGAACTCTTGTTGTTTGTGTCAAGTTGGTGCGAATTTTTAAGTTCTACAAAGCATCCTATATGAAAAAAAAGTAGCGAGTCATTTAGCTCATATTCACTCCCGAACAGAAATGTTTCAGGTCTTGTGTGCCAAACTGCATGATTTCTTGATTTAGTTACTTACCTTGATTGGCATCTAGTTTTCAGGCGGAATGCACGGAAGTCGAATGTGTCAAAGTTCATGCAGCAACCAACTATTTCAAAACACTAGTCAGAAGAAAGAGATAGACAATCCACTTATACACTTCAGCATTCCCTCCTATCCCATTCAGAAAAAATCTCTGCAAGGGCCTCCCCCACCACATTCCTTTTTATTTTTTTATTAATATAATCCATACACATTTCAATTTTATGTAGCCTATAATACAAGTATTTCACACTATGATTTTGCAAGCTTATAGTATAGATGATTGACTATGCTAAGGCCTTTTCTAGGTGAAACTTGGAAATATGATTTTCGTATTTTTAAAACTAAGAGGCACCCATTTGGAGTTTTTTTAAGGATAGAGTTGGAGGAAACCCCCATAGTAAGTTTGATTTCTGAAATAATAAGTACCCAATTTCGCATACGTGAGGACTACTAGCACGGCTCAATCGGAGGCGTTCGAATGCCTCGTCACGTGCGACCGACTTTGGTTGCCTTCCTTCTAATTTTCTCTTTGTTCCAATTTTCTCCTTTTTTGCCTAACCTTGATTTTATTATGTTCATCATACACAAAAATAATACATCTAAGATTATACAAATATAATAGAAAAATATAAAAATATGGCGTACCCGTTCATCATATATGTGAGACATACTAGAAAATTCACTTACCCTCTTGAGGAAATCATGTAAAGAGTATAGTTTACAAACTTAGTTTAAACATCTAACTTTGACTTGTATTATACATGCATACATACTTTAATTAGTGAGGTAACATAATCAGATATGCATTTTAAAAAATATGTAGTATAGTTTTTTATTTCTCATATTTGTACAAAAACATACAGGTGTAGCTTGCAAGTACGAGGGTGTGTGTGTTCGTCCATGTTCGAAATGTCATCTTCTTACCGGTGAAGAATACATGTATGCGTTAATTTGATCATTTAGTCTATTTAATTTGGTTACTTATTTATTACAAAGGTTCCGAAGAAAACTACATCTTAGTGCCTCAGCGACAGGATGCCAACAAAAAACCTTACGTTTGCCAAAGGAACTTAACTAGTGACATGACATATAGTATTGCTGATAATCACAATGTTGGGACTAAATTGTTAGTATACAGAGTATCATAACTATAAATGCGAAAAAAGAGAGTATCATAACTATACTCTACTTTTTTTAGAGGCATATCTATATTTTTTTTAGAGGCATACCTATATATAATTGTTAGTATACAAAGTAACTTGAAGTATTATGCATGGCAGGACTTCAAGGCTCTGGATCACTCTCTCATTTTTTGCACAATTTTGACTTCTTTATGTATCATCGAAATAGATCGATAAAACAAAAACCATGCCATATGTTTGGATGAACAATAATAGTAGAAAAGACATTGACTAAAAGAGGGTATGATAATTCACTGCAAGAGAGGCGATTTCCTATGCATGGTGGTAGCTCACTAGTGGAAAAAGGGCCTCCAGTCCCGGACCGTAAGGGGCTTTAGTCCCGGTCCTGGTAACCGGGACTGGAGGGGCGGGACTAAAGGTCCCCCCACTAGTCCCGGACCGCTTACCATCCGGGACCAATGGGTATCCACGTGGCCGTCTCTGCGGGCGCTGGGTGCCCCCCATTAGTCCCGGTTCGTATTACGAACCGGGACAAATGGTTCTCTGCCGCGGCAGAAGTTTAGGCACTTTCTCTGCCGCGGCAGAGAATTCAATTTGTATCTTTTTTCTCTTTTTTATTTCAAAAATAGTTTTCTACGCTACCACATACCGTACACGTTCGTGCATACATAAGATAACTTCTCTTAAGATCGAGCATACAAATATATACATGATCATGATAGTTACATGGAGATCATAATTCGACGATTTAATTACACGGTCGGGGATCATCGGTAGCGCCTATTCACGCTAAATTCCCCGGCGTCATCTATCATCTCGGTCATCAAGAATCCTGCCAGTTCTTCAGCAATTCCTAGTATGCGTTGCTCTGGTAGGAGCTGATCCCGCATTCTCTCGAACTATATAAGAAAAGGAGATCAATATGAATATCAATCATGATAACAAAAAGTGACGGTAATAAAATAATGTTGTGAATGTATTACTTACGTCGACTCTATTATCATTGTGCTCAGTGGTAAACGTGCGAATGAACTTGCAAACGTAGTATCCACATAGATTCGTCCCCTGTGGCTGCCTCGCGCACTTTACGAGAATAAAGTTCAATCAAAATTATAATCTAGCATCATAATTGTCTTGAAACTAGAAGTAAAGAGATGCGCGAACATATCACGTATTACTTACCGAGACCAGAGTAAACGTCAGCTCCTTACTAAAGGAACCCTTAACCCTACTCTTGAACATGCTCCAAACCCTGCCCGGCAAAGAAAATGAATGAATGAGTTATTTATTACGTGATATCTCAAGAAATCAAATAAAGAGACCGATGTAGCACGAAAATTACCTCTGGAGCATGTCATGCATGTCCCTAAACTGTTCCAGGGGTCTCTTCAATGGGTCCATGACTTCAACTCTTCCCTTATCAAGTTGAATGTCCATGAGAATCCAGTGGAAACTGCACACGTTTATATATACATCAGTAACTCATCAATTACATTTAACATCGAGTAAGAAAAAGTGAATGTGTACAACATAGTAAGACCCTCACCGCAAATTGTAAGGAAACAGTATGTGGTCACAGAAATGTTGCTCTGTTAGAAACCTTAGAAGGTTTTCCTGCGTCTCCTCGGGTTTATCCTTTAGCATCTTACAATGTATTTTATCTGGGTCAATGAACCCAACACTAAAGAGTGACCTTCTTTTACATTCTATGATCTTCATTCTGCATAATAACAGAGTACAAAAGGATATAATGAGGATAATTATATGCAATGAACTGAACAACTGAAAAAATGAACAACTTATATATAGACAATGAATTCAACAACTTACATTAAATAGCAACTCATGAGACTTTTGTCGAGGGCGTCAAATCATATAACTGGAAGAGTTCGAAACTCAACATGGACCTCTTCTTCTCGAAGTAGTAGTCATGTGGGACTTTCGCCACGATCATTATTCTCTCCTCGCTTACGGCTTTCAAGTACCATTATGTAAACTCCGATTTGTGTTGGCAGTTGTTGGAACTGCTCAAAGTGACCAGAGGCTTCAGGACATATGTAGGGACTACCTGAGCCTTGGGTAACTTGTCGTCCTGGGCACCTAGCAATTCCTCAACAGTCACATTCATAGCGGCCGCAAGCTTCTTAGCTTCTTCCATATCCTGCTGCGGAGTGTCATAGGATAACACTTGGAGGGGTGGGATCGATTTTTTGGCCTGTTTCCTAAGCTGGGGGACGTCCATTCTTTTCCCGGTTGCACTTTGACCTGATGATTTGCTCCCGCTTGCACTTCTACTTGATTTGCTCTTCTTTGCTTCCTTCCGAAGTGTGCGTACATAGTCATCTGGCTTATGGTGCAACTCATACTGCGATTTTGTGTTCAGAAAAGAATGTGCATACGCTTTTTGCTTCTTGGTGTATACCAGGGCGGGCTCGGGCTTCTTCTTTTGAAAATGCGCATCACAATGGGCCTTTGTGATTGCTGCATTTTCCTCGTCAGTACGATCGTAAGGTCTGATGGGAAGATTCTTATGAGGTACTCTTGGGAGGGGCGACATTTGTCGTTTTGGGCTGCTGCGTCGTTTAGTACTAATTGGAGGCTGCGGCGAAGATCGAGATGGACTCGGGCTGTGGTGGTCGTAGTCATGGGGTGGGCTTCTTGGAGGTGATGGAGGTGAAGGTGACATGCGACGACTCGGAGGCGGTGTTGGCTTTGGCGTCCAGCCTGGAAGCTTGATGTTGTTCTTGTCCCATAGAATGATACCACCCAGTACTTCTCCGAGTGTCCTCTCACCTTCAGGTCCAGGGATGTCAAGCTCCATTGGGTCCTACCCCATTGCGATTTCATCCACAACAACTTTAGCATAGCCAGCTGGAATCTCACGGCCATGCCAGCGTGCGCCATGTGGACAAGGTAAAGCACATCCGACCGCCACCTTGATGGATAGGTTCTTCACCTTCTGGTGGAGCTCACAAGATGCCTGCTCCTTGATTCCATCCACGGGGTAGCCGGGACCGCCATCTACCATACGTGCATCGTCAGAAGGGACCTCCGATTCAGCCACGTTGCTTCTCCGCTGAGATGGGACGGCGGTAATATCGAGTACAGGATCTTGCAGGCGCGCTGCTCCTCGAAGTTCGTCAACTGCTGATGCATTCAAGTGTTCCTAGCAACTCGGTGAACCTGTCTCCCTCCTCCTCCTGCCGCCTCTTTGCTCTCTCTCGGCTCCTATAAGTATCTCTGTCTTTGGGAAACCCCATCTCCCACGTATAACTAGGGCCAAGGCCTCGTACACGTCCTCCGCGTTCGTCATTCCCGAGGACCTTTGTCAGCAAGTCTTTCTCTCTATCGGGACGGAACTTTGTTGTCCCCGCTTTAATCTCCTTCACCACTTTCTGCCATGTATCCCGGGGTATCCTAATCCCGTCACTGCAAATAAGGTCCCTTGTACTTTCGTCATACTCACTCCCATGCCCAAGGAACCAATTCCTTGCCCTTAGATCCCATTCTTCACGTATTGGTTCTGGAGTGATCCCTTTAGCAAGCATCTCATTCTCTTTAGCATCCCACTTTGGCATGGCAGCCGCGTAGCCCCCTGGCCGCAGGTGATGGTGATATTTCTTCATCGCGGCATTTTTCTTGTTTTTTTCCGACTTTTCCATAGCAGGTTCTGACTCCTTGTACTTCACAAATGCATCCTTGTTAGCCTGCTGCTTCGTTAGATAGCATTCAAATTTAGGAGGAGTCTTCGTCTTCTGATACTTTGCCATAATGCTTTCTTCTAGTTCTTGAATAGTTCGGCCATCTTCGTAAGAGTCCACTGCTTGACTTTCTTCCTCAATGCACCTGTGTCGGCTTCATCCTCACATTCTGGCAGGGTGAAATGTGCCATAAGGTCATTCCAAAGACCCTCTTTGTACCTGTCGGTGACATACTCACCCTCTTCCGCCCCTTTGGTCTTATTCCACTCTCGAACGGTGATCGGGATGCGATCCCTAACCATAACTCCGCATTGTTGTACAAATACACTTTTAGCCTTTTCAGGTTCCAACGGTTCACCCTGCGTCGATACCAACAGAATTGTATAACGCGTAGATGCGTCCAACTTTTTGGCCTGGCCTCGTTTGGAATATTTTTTGCTCGATGTGGAGGCCTAAGAGAAGAAACATTCGTCAATTTATATATATACAACTCAGTTAATGCATCTACTGATCACCAGACTTCATATGTATACCTCGCTGGACTTCGTTAAGGGTCCACCGAAGCCGTCGGCTTCTCCACCACCGGAGCCGTTGGCTTCTCCACCCCAGAGTCGTCGGCTTCTCCTTGATCATTTCGGTTGACCTCCTCTCCCTCACCGGAGGGGTTCAGATAAATCGACGGAGATTCGGGTGGATCAACATGGGGGGTGTCGTTGATCATATCCTCGAGAATTTCTTCCTGTGCTAGGTCTCTCTAGATTGGATCCATAGTTTTCTACAAAATGCACACAATAACATTTTTCATTCAATATTGCTGCATAAAATAATACTAAACAATAATATGAACACGCAATTTGCTACAATAATACTAAACAATAGCAAAATTCTAGTGATGCCCTAACCCTAAGTCCAGGCGGCCCGCAAGCACCACCACCCTAACCCTATCTCCAGGGGCCCACAAGCACGACCACTCTAACCCTAAGTCCGGGGGCCCGCGAGCACCACCACCCTAACCCTATCTTCGGGGGGCCGCGAGCACCACCACTCTAACCCTAAGTCCGGGGGCCCGCGAGCACCACCACCCTAACCCTATCTCCGGGCGGCCCGCGAGAACCACCACCCTAACCCTAAGTCCGGGGGCCCGCGAGCACCACCACCCTAACCCTATCTCCGGGCGGCCCGCGAGCACCACCGAGTCATCGACGCATCGTCGACAACCGATAGTAATGTTGGCCTCTCACCATCACCATAGCCTCTATGATACTACTAAGTACTAGAAAAAATACACTAAGACTATGATACTAGTACATACTAAGTACTAGAAAAAAATACACTAAGTACACTAAGACTATAAAAAAATACACTAAGACTATAAATACACTAAGTACACTAAGACTATAAAAATACACAAAGTACTATACACTAAAACTATAAATACACTAAGTACACTAAGACTATAAAAAAGTACACTAAAACTATAAAAAATACAAAAAATACACTAAGTACACTAAGACTATAAAAAATACACTGAGACTATAAATACACTAAGTACTAGAAAAAATACTAGGAAAAATACTAGAAAAATACTAAAAAAACACTAGAAAAAAACTAGATGGATTACTCATGCTGGGCGGCAGTGCGTGGCATGGCCTTGATGGCGCTGATGGCGGCTGGAGGTGGGGCGGACGGAGAGGGAGGACGAGGTGGTGGCGCGGTGGCGGCTAGAACTGGCCGACGCGGATGGAGGTGGTGGCAGCGGCGGCGGCTGGAGGTGTGGCGCCCGGAGAGGGAGGACGAGGTGCAGCGGTGGCCGGAGGCGCGGACGCCAACGGAAAATTTCGGCAGCCTGGCGGCGCTCTGGTGTGCTCCTCGCGATTGCTCCCGGTCGATGGATTCGACCGAGGGAAGAAGGGGGCGGTTATATACCCCCGACCCTTTAGTCCCGGTTCGTGACTGCAACCGGGACTAAAGGAGGGTCTTTAGTCCCGGTGCGTGCCACGGGCCGAGACCAAAGGGTTTTCGGTCACACGCGCCAAACGGCACCCCTTTAGTCCCGGTGCGTGCCACGGGCCGGGACCAAAGGGTTTTCGGCCCCCCGCGCCAATCGGCCACGCGCGCCAAGTTTATGAATTAATACCCTTTTTGGAATATTACTGTAAGTATTTGTCGTGATTATTTAAATAGGATTAATACCCTTTTTGGAGTAATAAATTCATAAGAAAATAATTACTAATCGAAAAATTGCAAATAATATGACTACGGAATCACAGGAAAGATTAGAACCTGTTTATGAATTAAAATTGCAAGTTTACTGTAATAATATCCTATGGGGACCGTTAGGGTTTCGGGTTTCGGCGCACATATGTATATCAACATGGAAATCAATGTCATATTTGTTCCCCTTTAGTCCCGGTTTCGGGTTTCGACCGTATTTTTTTATTTTTTTATTACAAAAAATAAGCCCCTTTAGTCCTGGTTGATAAAAAATTCGCGCGAAACCGGTACTAAAGGTCTGTTTCTTCCCGCCTTATTTCTTCTCGCCTTATTTTTTCCCGCCCGTTTTCTTCCTGCCTTTTCTACCGCTTCCTTCCTCTGACTTCCCGCCATTTCTCACTATATATATGTAGGCTTGGTTGTTGCCATAACACATCTAGACTCATATCTGCCGCCTCTCTCCACTCTCTCTCATGGCTTCCACCATACCTCTAACCCCCAGGGAGGCGGAGGCGCTGGCGCCGAACTACCCTCGCCCACCGGTTATCAAGGCCCCACCGGCTGGATGCTGAGCGCCGGTGGTGTGTCGGTCTCTC
Organism: Avena insularis; assembly: GCA_023614405.1. Lineage (NCBI taxonomy): Eukaryota > Viridiplantae > Streptophyta > Magnoliopsida > Poales > Poaceae > Avena > Avena insularis. The sequence continues at coordinate 136,747,610 of CM042690.1, forward strand.
CTGTCCCTCTAGGTGTGGATCGCCGGATGGCCATCACGAACCACTACTACCTCGAGCTCACGTTAGAGCAGCGGAGGAATCCCAACTGGCATCCCGACTATTTCCCGACTTGGGAAGCCTTCTTCATCAATCGGCGTGAGAGGGCGCTCGCCAGGCACGAGGAGGACGGCCCACCTCCTTCGAACTTCAACGAGGCCGGCCGTCGGCTGTGGTGGCGCGGCCGGACTCTCCAGAGTGTCATGGCCTACAACACGACCGGCAATAACCCTCGCCTGCGGTACCCTCAAATCCAGCCCACGCGTGCCCAACCTTCAAGGTTCGACTACGGCGACCCCGACGACGACAGCGACGACAGCGCCGGCGACTACGATGACTACAGTGGCGCGTATTACAGGGCTAGGCAGGAGCATGACTGAATCACTCCAACATTAGGCATGTTTCTTAATTTTCAGTTGTGCTATGTATCTTAATTTTCAGTTGTGTTATGTATCCTTAGTGTTTGTGGGTTCCTTCTCATGTGATGGTTCCTTCTCTTTTGGTGATCACCTCCCGCGGCTCAGAACCCGGTCGTCAATGTCTAGTTTGATTGAGCAAGATGTATTACATGAAAGGGGACCTTTATGTCTCAAATAAAAGGTTTAATACATTACATAGATTTATGTCTTAAATAAAAGGTTAAATACATTATTACACATCACCAACATCTAGTGTTGTGGTTTTCTTCTGCACCGTAGCCATGGAGAATCTTCATCATTTAGCAGGATGCTTGGGTCAGTTTTCACTTTGAAGGGCGGAATTTCATGAAACTTATTGTAATCTTCTGACATGTCTGTCTTGTCATCCACTCCCACGATGTTTTTTTCCCTGAAAGAACTATGTGGCGCTTTGGCTCATCGTATTTTGTATTCTTTTGCTTATCTTTCCTTTTTCTCGGTTTGGTAGACATGTCCTTCACATTGAAAACCTGAGACACATCGTTGGCTAGGACGAATGGTTCATCCATGTACGCAAGATTGTTGAGATCCACTGTTGTCATGTCGTACTTTTGGTCTACATGTACCCCGCCTCCTGTCAGCTTGACCCATTTGCACCGAAACAAAGGGACCTTAAAGTAGGTCCATAGTCAAGTTCCCATATCTCCTCTATGTACCCATAATATGTGTCCTTCTGTCCATTGTCATCTGTTGCATCAAAGCGGACACCACTGTTTGGTTGGTGCTCTTTTTATCTTGGACGATCGTGTAAAATATATTCCCATTTATCTCGTACCCTTGGAAAGTATATATAGTCGAAGATGGTAACCTGGCCAACGAGTACAACTCATCTCCAACAGTGGTGTTATTCATGAGATGTGTCTGCAACCAACTGCCAAAATTCTTCTCGTGTTCCCCTTTAATCAAGGTTTCAGGCTTCCCCGGGTTTTCGGAGCGTAGAATATTCTTGTATTTCTCGATATACGGAGCCACCACGGTGGAATTGTGTAGAACTGTGTAGTATGCTTGAGTGAAAGAATACTCGTCCCTACATACCATTGATTTCCTTCCTAGTGTGCCTTTTCCAGTCATCCTCCCCTCATACCGAGATTCAGGAACACCAATCGGCTTAAGGTCAGGAAGAAAGTCAACACAAAACTCAATGACCTCCTTTGTTCCATAGCCCTTGGAGATGCTTCCTTCTGGCCTAACACGGTTATGAACATATTTCTTTAAGACTCCCATGAACCTCTCGAAGGGGAACATATTGTGTAGAAACACAGGACCGAGAATTATAATCTCTTCGACTAGGTGAACTAGGAGGTGCGTCATAATATTGAAGAAGGATGGCGGGAACAACAACTCGAAGCTGACCATACATTGGACCACATCAATCTGTAACCCTGATAGACTTTCTCGATCGACACTTCGAGAAATTGCATTGAGGAATGCACATACCTTCACAATGGCTAGTCGAACATTTTCTGGTAGAATTCCCCTCAATACAACCGGAAGCAATTGCGTCATAAGCACGTGGCAGTCATGAGACTTTAGGTTTTGAAATTTTTTCTCTTTCATATTTACTATTCCCTTTATATTCAACGAGAAGCCAGACGGGACCTTGATACTGAAAAGGACTTCAAAAAAGATTTCCTTCTCTTCTTTGGTAAGAGCGTAGCTGGCAAGCCCTTGAAACTGCCCTGGATGCTTGCTGCGTCGCCCTTTATGATGTTGCTGGTCCTCCTGCGCCGGGGTATCTTTTGACTTCCCATACAAGCCAGGAAGCCTAGAATATTCACGCAAAGATTCTTCGTCAGGTGCATCACGTCGATTGCAGAGCGGACCTCATGCACTTTCCAATAGGGTAGCTCCCAAAATATAGATTTCTTCTTCCACATGGGTGCGTGTCCGTCGGCGTCTTTCGGAACAGGTTGTCCTCCAGGACCCTTTCCAAAGATTACATCCAAATCCTTGACCATACCAAATACATCAGCACCACTACGGGGGACAGGCTTCGTCCGGGTTTCTGCCTTGCCATTGAAATGCTTGCCTTTCTTCTTTAAGGGATGACTGGGCGGAAGAAAACGACGATTGTACGGGTACACATTCTTTCTACATTTATCCAGATATATACTTTCAGTCTCATCTAAACAGTGCGTGCATGCATTGTATCCTTTGTTCGTCTGTCCTGAAATGTTACTAAGAGCAGGCCAATCATTGATGGTTACGAACAGCAACGCTTGTAGGTCAAATTCCTGCTGTTTGTGCTCATCCCACACACGTACACCTGGTTTGGCCCACAACTGTAGAAGTTCATCAACTAATGGCCTTAGGTACACATCAATGTCGTTGCCAGTTTGCTTCGGGCCTTAGATGAGCACTGGCATCATAATGAACTTCCGCTTCATGCACAACCAAGGAGGAAGGTTGTAGATACATAGAGTCACGGGCCAGGTGTTGTGACTGCAGTTCTGCTCCCCAAAAGGATTCATGCCATCGGTACTTAGACCAAACCATAAGTTCCTTGCGTCACCAGCAAAGTCCGGGAAGTCTCTCTCGATTTTTCTCCACTGCCGACCATCAGCAGGGTGCCTCAATATCCCTTTTTCTTACGGTCTTCCATGTGCCATCGCAACAACTTGGCATGCTCTTTATTTCTGAACAAACGTTTTAACCGTGGTATTATAGGAGCATACCACATCACCTTGGCAGGAACCCTCTTTCTGAGTGGCTCGCCCTCAACATCACCAGGGTCATCTTTTCTGATCTTATACCGCAATGCAGTGCATACCGGGCATTTATCCATATTCTCGTACTTCTCACCGCGGTAGAGGATGCAGTCATTAGGGCATGCATGTATCTTCTGCACGTCTAATCCTAAAGGGCAGACAAGTTTCTTTGCTTCATACGTACTGGAGGGCAATTGGTTATTTCTTCGAAGCAGCTTCTTTATTATTACCAGCAACTTTTCAAATCCCGAGTCAGTCATACCGGTCTCTGCCTTTCACTTCAACAATTCCAGTGTGCTACCCAGCTTCTTCTGGCCATCTTCACAAGTTGGGTATAGCAATTTGTTGTGGTCCTGTAACATCTGCTCGAACTGCAACCTCTCCTTTTCTGTGTCGCAGTCTCGCCTTGCATCACTAATGACCCGACTAAAATCATCAACGGGCTCATCTGGTTCCCGTTCTTCACCCCCTTCTTCTTCATTATCTTCAACTGCGGTATCATCGTATTCAGGGAACATAGATCGGTAGTTGTCATCATTGTTCTCTTCTTCATCGCCGTCTTCTATCATAACCCCTCTTTCTCCGTGCTTGGTCCAAACATTATAGCCGGACATGAAACCGGACCGAAGCAGGTGGCTCTGAATGACTCTTGAGGAAGTGTGAGCCTGCTCATTCCGACATTCAACACATGGACAGCACATAAAACCATCTCGCCGCTTGTTCGCCTCGGCCACAAGGCGAAAAAAACGCACGCCTTATCTGTAAGCGTCAGAGCGTCGGTCACCGTACATCCATGGGTGGCTCATCTACATCATACAACCATGCATATATATCAAACGCAATCACGATGCTTAAATTAGTACCGCGTGGTCAAAACAAGAAAATAGTTGTACCTTTTAGGACACTTCAAAACAAAGAGGAAAAACCTTAAGTGTCGCTCTGGCACCTCATATCATGTTTTGTCTTGTGTGAACTCAAGTGGCATCGCTCTAACAGGCATTTCACCGAACACCTCTAGTGCATATGAAGAAAAAAAGTTAGCACAAAGTTATACCCACCTCACATAGGAAAAAAACAGGAGAGAGTGGAGGGCTGGGTGCATATATATAGGGCCAGACCATTAGTCCCGGTTTGAGACACAAACCGGGACTAATGGTTCTGCCAGGACCACGTGGGCGTGCCCAGACCCACTAGTCCCGGTTTGTGTCTCAAACCGGTACTAGTTGCCTCTTACGGACCGGGACACAGAATTCGACGACCTCGGGCCGTCCGGTTCGGACCATTAGTCCCGGCCCCAGCCACGGCCGGGACTAGTGGCCCGAACCAAAGGCCCTTTTTCTACTACTGGCTACACATCCTTACATTTTTGTCGATTCAAGCCATGTATTCCCATTTTATCTTGTTTTCTTAGTAGAACACATAATTCCGGTGTACAAAAGTTGTTTTAGAATTTCGTTTTGAATTTATTTTGCCAAAGTCAACTCATGTGTTGACTTTTGGTTTGTCGAGTTGACTTTTGGAGAGGAAAAAAGACCAAAAGTATTCGAGCTACAAATTTGAAACCACTCTTGTACACTAGAAATATGTAAGAGAAAAAATATTCACTGCAATGGGAATTGGGAAACATTACCTTGGCATTGTTATAACTGTTGTTATTATAATTTGAGAGATGGTTCCATGCTAGAGATTACTCTTGTATTTACAAAGCTCACTTTTTTAAGAAATTATTTTATGGTATCACCAAGCCGATACAATCTGTAAAATAAATCATGGTTAGGAAAACATAATAAACAATGGTATGTATACGTTCGTCGAGTACGACTTCGTAGGGATCTACTGTCCATGTTTGCACGAACAGTAAACGCGGGAAAGGCATGTTCACCAAGGTAATTACATGACACTCGTATATACATTCAGCTGGTACATGCAAATTTCACTAGCTAAAAGAACTACACCGGTGGCAAAGCTTCATCCGACGACGACCCCGGCGGCGCCTCTTCCAGCTCCGAGGCTTTTGCCTTCACCGTCTGCGGCGACGAGATACCGCACCGGCACATCGGGCACGTCGTGTGCGAGTGCAACCACATGTCGATGCACTCCACGTGCAAGACGTGCCTGCACGCCGGCAGCTGCCGCACCATCTCGCCGCCGTGGACGCCCTCCAGGCAGACCGGGCACACCACCACGCAGCTCGGGACCGCCTCCCCGCTCTTTCCCTCGCGGACACCACAATCGGTTTCCTCCGCCGGGCATGCGAAGGCAAACGCCGGTGGGGCGTCCGCCGGCGCGCACGGGGACCCGCCTGATGCCCTGGCCGTCAGAGCGAGCACCGCGTCTTCAGGCCTTCCCGTGAAACGGCGGCGAACGCACGGCGAAGCAGCCCAGGACGACGAGCAGCAGCGCCGCCGTGACTGCGAAGGCGCCGGCCTTGAGGACGCTATCGGTGGCGGCGAGCACCCAGTAGAACAGCACGATGGAGACGCAGGCGACGACGACGATGCCGAAAAAGGCACCGGGCCTGGCGACGCCGTCGGCGTCGGCGTAGCGGTAGCGGGAGCTCTCCGAGAGCCTCGGGTAAAGGTTAAGCATGATGATGAGGTTATTAGAGTAGAGATCTCTGCTAGAGTGCGACGACTCGTGCTTGCTTTCTGCTCGATCGTTAGCTTGATCAGGATGTGTGTTGCTGCCAACAACGTTTTCGCGGCAATAAGTAGTGTTCGGTTCAAGGATTTGGCTGGCGTCCCGCTGCTGCCGTAGTGTGATTTTTTTAAAGAAGAATCTAATGGACTAATGGAGTGATGCTCTAGCTAATGCCTCACGGCAGGATAGAAAAATTGTGCGGTGTGTTGCCTTGACGTGTTGACTCCGTGGTGTCCAAACTCCAGACGTATGGAAACTGCAGAACTGGCAGGGGTCAATTCTGTTATATGTTGATCCAAATTTTATAAAGTAAAGGCCAATTTCTGACGAAGCGAAGCGAGGCCCATCGCCGGAGGCTTGGGCCAATGCGGATCGTTGATGACCTAGATTACCATCGTTATATATACTTCTTGTAAGCCGCCGGTTGGGATAAGTTGCATCTGTGAAATTTCCGGCGTTGTGTAAACACTCTCCGATATAGTGAAGTTTCGCTGGCTGGCGCCCGTGGTTTTCCCCTCTCTTTATTGGAGAGGGTTTTCCACGTTAAATCTGTGTCCCCCTCGCTGCAATTTTATTTTCGTTCTTCGTTATTTACTTGTCGTAAAGCTAACAAGTGGTATCAGAGCCCCAGGTTCTAATCTAGGGTTTGCGACATGTCATCATTGAAGTTCGATCTACCGCAGCTGGACTACTCCACAAGATTCTGCCTGTGGCAGGTGAAGATGCGGGCGATTCTCGCCCAAACTTCAGATCTGGATGATGCGCTGGATGGATTCGGGGAAAAGGATGCTAAGAGCTGGTCTGACGAAGAAAAGCGGAAAAACCGTAAGGCTTTGTCTATGATTCAACTTTATCTATCCAATAATATTTTGCAGGAAGTCTTGACAGAGAAATCTGCTGCTGCCCTTTGGGGGAAACTGGAATCGATCTGCATGAAGGATCTAACCAGTAAGATGCATGTGAAGATGAAGTTGTTCTCGCATAGATTGCAGGAAGGTGGATCGGTAATGAATCACTTATCTCTTTTCAGAGAGATTATTTCTGATTTGCAATCTATGAAAGTAAAATATGATAATGAGGATCTAGCTCTATTACTCTTATGCTCGCTGCCTAGTTCTTATACACACTTTCGTGATACAATGTTGTTGAGCCGTGATAAGATAACCCTTGATGAACTGCAAGATGCCCTCAAACAGAGGGAAAAGATGAAATCTATGGTGCAGGCAGATGGGCGTCTTCCAAGGCTGAAGCTCTGCAGGTTCGTGGCAGGACCGAGTAGAGATTTAACAACCATGGCAACCGAGATAAGAGCAAAGACGACAGAGGTCGTTCGAAGTCCAAGGGAAAGGACAAGTTTTGCAGGTATTGTAAGAAATCTAATCATGTTATTAATGATTGTTGGAAGCTGCAGAATAAGGAGAAAAGGAACGGTACTTACCAACCAAAAGATAAGGATCAAGGTAATGGTAAGGCTGCTGTTGTTTCTGGTGATAGTTCTGACGGTGAATGTTTAGCCCTTTTTGCTGCTTGTGCTTCTCGTGATGATGAATGGATATTTGATACTGCATGTTCGTTTCATATTTGCTGTAACAAAGATTGGTTCAGTTCATATGAGTCTATGCAGACTAGAAATTTTGTACGTGTGAGGAATGACAACCCCTGCCATATTGTCAGAGTTGGATCTGTTAAGATCAAGACACATGATGGCGTGACGCGTACGTTGAATGAGGTGAAGCACATACCAAGCATGGCTAGAAATCTGATCTCCCTGAGTACCATGGACGTTGATGGATACAAGTACGTCGGTGGACGTAGGTTGTTAAAGGTATCGAAAGGCTCTCTTATTCACATGATAGGTGATATGAATTCTGCTAAGTTATATGTTCTTAGAGGTAGCACTTTGTCTGGTATTGCTGCTGCTGTTACTGCTAATGATTCTGATGATTGTGGTAAAACAAATCTTTGGCATATGCGCCTTGGACATATGAGCGAATATGGCATGGCAGAATTGGTTAAGAGAGAGCTGATTGATGGTTGCAACTTGGGTAAGTTTGAGTTCTGTGAGCACTGTGTTTTTGGTAAGCACAAAAGAGTTAAATTCAATGCTTCCGTTCATACCACCAAAGGCATTTTAGATTATGTGCATGCTGATGTATGGAAACCTTTCCGTAAGACATCTATTGGTGGTGCTAATTACATGCTTACTATTATTGATGACTACTCAAGAAAAGTGTGGCCATATTTTCTGAAACACAAATCTGATGTTTTTGATACTTTTAAGAAGTGGAAAGTTATGGTAGAAAAGCAAACTGAAAAGAAGGTAAAGGTACTACGTACTGACAATGGTATGGAATTCTGTTCTAATGAGTTTGAGGAGTTTTGCAGTAATGATGGTATGATCAGGCACCACACCATCCCTTACACTCCTCAGCAGAATGGCGTGGCTGAGCGCATGAACAGAACCATCATCTCGAGGGCTCGCTGTATGTTGTCCAATGCAGATATGCATAGACGTTTCTGGGCTGAAGCAGCCAACACAGCGTGTTACCTCATCAATAGGTCACCTTCTATTCCACTTGAGAAGAAAACTCCTATTGAGGTATGGTCAGGTTCGCCTGCTGATTATTCACAGTTGAGAGTTTTTGGTTGCACTGCTTATGCTCATGTTGATAATGGAAAGTTAGAGCCTAGAGTTGTCAAGTGCATATTCCTTGATTATGGTTCAGGAGTTAAGACATATAAACTATGGAATTCTAAAACTAAAAAGATTTTGTTGAGTAGAAACGTTGTTTTCAATGAATCCGTTATGTTTATGACAGCTTGCCATCAGATCCTTCTCCTGTTGCTATTGGAGAGGAGGGAGTTCGTGTGCAGGTGGAGCACCTGCAGAAAACTATTGATAATAATGTTGTTGTTGATGATACTCATGAGAAAAATATTGATGATAATGTTGTTCAGCACTCACCTACTGTTTTGCAGCAGTCACAGGAATCTATTGCTGTTGATAGACCGAAGCGTAACATAGTTCCACCTCGTCGTTTGATTGAAGAGTGTAATCTTGCCCATTATGCTTTGAGTTGTGCTGAACAGGTGGAGCATGATACTGAACCTGCTACATACAATAAGGCTGTTGCATTCGTTGACCGCGAGAAGTGGGTTTCTGCTATGCAAGAAGAGATGCAATCGCTTGATAAGAATGGCACATGGGAAATTGTGCGCTTGCCTAAACAAAAGAAGGTCATCTGATGTAAGTGGATATATAAGAGAAAAGAAGGTTTGTCTCTTAATGAGCCTCTAAGGTTTAAGGCAAGGTTAGTAGCAAAAGGTTTTAGCCAGATTCCAGGTATTGACTATAATGATGTTTTCTCTCCGGTTGTGAAGCATAGCTCTATTCGTACTTTCTTTGGTATTGTTGCTATGCATGATCTTGAGCTTGAGCAGTTAGATGTAAAGACTGCTTTTCTGCATGGTGAACTGGAAGAGGAGATTTACATGGACCAACCTGAAGGGTTCATAGTTCCTGAAAAAGAGGATTTTGTGTGAAAATTAAAGAGGTCGCTTTATGGTGTGAAGCAATCTCCAAGACAGTGGTACAAAAGGTTTGATTCATTTATGATCTCACAAGGTTTTAAGAGGTCTCAGTTTGATAGTTGTGTTTACATAAAGTTTGTTAATGGATCACCTATTTACTTGCTGTTATATGTTGATGATATGTTAATTGCTGCCAAGAGCATGAAAGAAATCACTACTTTGAAGGCACGCCTAAGTAGTGAATTTGAGATGAAAGATCTTGGTGCTGCTAAGAAAATCCTAGGTATGGAAATTAAACGGGACAGAAAATCTAGGTTGTTGTTTCTTAGTCAGCAAAGTGACGTTGAGAAAGTTCTTCAACATTTTAATATGCATGATGCAAAGTCAGTTAGTACTCCTGTTGCTCCTCACTTTAAATTGTCAGCATTGCAATGTCCTAGTTCTGATGAAGATATTAAATACATGTCTCGAGTTCCTTATTCTAGTGTTGTTGGTTCCTTGATGTATGCCATGGTTTGCTCTCGCCCTGATTTATCATATGCTATGAGTTTGGTGAGTCGTTACATGGCTAATCCTGGTAAAAAACATTGGAAAGTTGTTCAGTGGATTTTCAGGTACCTCCGTGGCACATCCAACGCTTGCTTGAAGTTTGGCAAGACTGATGAGGGACTCGCAGGCTATGTGGATTCAGATTTTGCTGCCGACTTGGATAAGAGGAGATCCCTCACAGGTTATGTGTTCACGGTAGGTGGATGTGCCGTGAGTTGGAAGGCAACGCTACAACCAGTTGTTGCTCTATCTACAACCGAAGCAGAATATATGACTGTTGTTGAAGCTTGCAAAGAGTCTGTTTGGTTGAAAGGTTTGTATGCTGAGCTTTGTCAGGATGATTCTTGCATTAACCTGTTCTGTGACAGTCAAAGTGCTATTTACCTTACTAAGGATCAGATGTTCCATGAGAGAACAAAGCACATTGATATCAAGTACCATTATGTTCGTGATGTTGTTGCACAAGGTACACTGAAGGTATGCAAGATAAGCACTCATGATAATCCTGCTGATATGATGACAAAGCTTGTTCCTGTTGCTAAGTTTGAGCTATGCTCAAGCTTAGTTGGTATAACTGCTTAGCCCAAGTGGCTATTAGCGCCGAAAGTGTTTTCTTTGTTTGTTCAGGGAGATGATTACTGTTGATGCTACAAGAAGGAATTTGTCTCAAGGTAGAGTTTGTTATATGTTGATCCAAATTCTACAAAGTAAAGGCCAACTTCTGACGGAGCGAAGCGAGGCCCGTCGCCGGAGGCTTGGGCCGATGCGGATCGTTGATGACCTAGGTTACCACCGCTATATATACTTCTTGTAAGCCGCCGGTTGGGATAAGTTGCATCTGTGAAATTCCCGGCGTTGTGTAAACACTCTCCGATATAGTGAAGTTTCGCTGGCTGGCGGACGTGGTTTTTCCCCTCTCTTTGTTGGAGAGGGTTTTCCACGTTAAATCCGTGTCCCCCTCGCTGTAATTTTATTTTCGTTCTTCGTTATTTACTTGTCGCAAAGTTAACAAATTCCTTAATCCGGTCTGCTAGCAGTACATTCTATGTAGTATCTGGCGTCTTTCTTGTGTATTCGGAAGAACGATGCTTTTCTTTTAAACAAGCTAGTAGCTAGAATCTTCCAACCAAGTAAAGAGAGGAAAATACAAGAATAGACATAGTTAATCTTTTGAAATAGTCGCCCGTCCCGCTTTATAAATACAGCCAAACGATCAAACCATATAAGGTGACGAGGTATTCCTCTTACAAACAGATCAAAGATAGACAAGAAAACTAAGAAGCATCGAGTTTGTCACGGAAGACGCCGTATTGACAGAGTGATAGATGTAACAACAGAGTGACAGAGGGATTCAGAAGGTCAGTTTCTCGGAGCATGTCGACTCAGGATCGACAGAGTGATAGATGTAACAACGGCTGAAGCACAGGCACTCCAAGATGGTCTCCAGCTATCCAAATGAATTGGATGTACCAGTATGTATGTTGAGACTGCAAGGAGGTAATCCAAGCGATGGCAGAACCAATGCAAAGTAGGATTATGGGTTCGCATTTTTTGGACAAGTGTCGTATGATCGTGGCAGACATGAATTCCCGACTGTCCAAGATAAGCAAACAAGGCAGCACATATGATAGCAAGATCTGTAGATGATATAGGCACTATTTTTTGGCTAGACGATCCACCTATGTACAACCTGTGGAAGATGTAACCTTGATTCCTTAAGTTTTAATAAAGGTCACGATTTCTCTTTAAAAAATCAGCTATATATGGTTTTGCCAAAAGTAAAAAAATGACAAATCCAAAGAGTGTCACATGATCAGTAAAGCACAAGACAGTATTGTGGTCGCCGTTCTCAGGGGAACAAGCCCACCAATCCAGTGGACAAAGTACCATACATTACAAGCAAGTGAACGGTTTCCATCTCAGTATCTCACATCTCCTGATGAAGCAATAAAGAAAGGCTGCTGCATGATACTGTAAGTTACAGTTCTTGAGATACTCAAGAATTCCACAGCTCATCCGACAGCATGCAGGTATACTAAGCTTAAAATGATACAGGACCGTGATGGCTGGGATGCTAAGATGAGTGCTTCACTTCCAGAGCTTCCGCAGAGACATGTTCTTTTCGGTATCCTTCTTCATCACCTTTGCCACAGCCATCTCGAAATCCTCCTGGGTGACATGCACCCTTCTCTCACGGAGGGCAAACATTCCAGCTTCTGTGCAGACAGCCTGAAAACCAGATTACAATCAAGGTTGAGTAACTAGCTCACTGGAGACATCACACATCGGTATGGTCCGATGCACAGTACCAGAAACATTGGTGTTTGAGAGGACATGGGAAAAACTTAATACCAGAAACAGACATTGATTTGATGTTATTTACTATTTTGCATGGTATGAAACTGCAACTGGAGCTGGGTTTTGTACAGAGCCTACAGAGGACATCTTCTGCAGCAGATAATAGATGTTTGTTGCATGCACTTCTTATGATTGTCCAATTCAGAATATGTTTTTCAGTTTAATAAGACAACAATATTAGATATTGAAATGCTGGCCTAAAATGGCACCAATTCATACCTTCAGCTCTGCTCCGGATGCTCCGTTCATCTTCTCAGCAATCTTTTTCAGATCAATGCCACGCATCAAATTCATTTTTCTTGAATGAATCTTCAAAATATCACCACGGGACTGAAAGAGAAACAAAGATTATTAATCCAAGGTTAGAACTGACATAGCAAGCAGTACAAACTTGATTGCGGTGGCTGGTGACTTCTGCATCACTTACATCTGCGTTGGGGTTCGGAAATTCGATCTTCCTGTCAATACGACCAGGCCTCAGGAGAGCTTGATCCAATATGTCTATCCTATTTGTTGCCATAAGAACCTTAATTTTGTTCGATGCTTCAAAACCATCAAGTTGGTTTAGAAGCTCAAGCATAGTGCGCTGAACCTCACTGTCACCATTGCCGGTTCCTGACTCCATTCTAGCAGATCCAATGGAGTCAATTTCGTCCATAAATATAATTGATGGTGCATGCTCCCTGTCAAAATCAAGACCAGGTGCATTAGCCTCTGGTATATATACTATGTAATGCAAAGATACTTCTAAAGGAATGATTTCAAAACTTGACTGAAGAGGTTTCCTGAGTAAATTATGACAATTTGAATGCAAAAGAAGTGATAAATGGTTTACCTAGCCATCACAAAGAGTTCACGAACCATCCGGGAACCCTCTCCAATATACTTCTGAACCAACTCGGAACCTGACACCCTGATGAAGGTACAGTCGGTGTGATGAGCAACTGCACGAGCAAGTAAAGTTTTTCCTGTACCTGGAGGCCCGTAAAGAAGGACTCCCTGTAAAAATAAGGGTGATTATTAATCACTAAATAATGACCCAAATAGTGCCAAATAAAATGCAAACTGGTAAACAAGTCCTAACCTTTGGTTGGGCAATTCCGAGACTCTCAAACAGCTCTGGATGCTTAATGGGAAGCTCAATCACCTGAAAATTGAGTTGTTGTTAAGCCAGAGTGCAAGTGCTAACATTACAACATATGTATTGTGGATTGAATGTTTTCACAAACCTCCTTGATCTCTTTGATCTGCTGATCAAGACCACCAATCATATCATAGGTAGAGTCAGGAACCTTCTCCACCTTCATAAGATTAACCAGTGGATCAACTTTGCTGGGCAGGATAAGGTGAAGCATATAGCTGTCGTTCCGAAGAGCAACTCTTGTTGAAGGAGTGATCTTGTTAATGTCGATGCTTTTATCAAGATCTACAACATATTTGCCTTCTGGATGCACCTTGACTAGAACCTTTGACTTGCCCATAACCTTCACAACCTCCCCAACATATGAGCCTGGTTCTTGCAGCAGCTGCAACTCTTCCCGGAGCATTCTAACTGTAATAACAAAACCGCAGACAATACTTGAGCATGATCAATGATTAACGTAGAAAATACTTGAGGATGATTGATGATGGTATAACACTTATTTAGTTATCACCAATGCTCAATATACACGAAACAGAGTTAACACCGATGCTAATATTACACGAAACAGAGTTAACACCAATGCTAAATATAACAACAAAGGATTTCTTGCTGGAGAGACCATGGCAGAAAACAGCATACACAAACATCAAAGTTAACCATGAGGCGACCATCTGATAATTTGACCTAGGATAATTTCCATATTCTAATTGAACCAAATTCAATGCCCCAAAAGCTGTTAAATTTCAATTAAAGAAGTACACATATGTAGAATTATTAGGAATACACACTAAAACAACGGAATTTCCACCAATCTGGCGCATGAAACTTAAGGGGGGGATATGAACAGCTAATCCCCCACACCAAAACAGACATAAAATTCGGCGACACTTAACTACACATCATCAGATCGAGCATAGCTAAGGTTCTGAACAAAAACTCCGTGCACAACTCGATCAATCAAAGCGCTCAAGAATTCAGCGGACCGTCTTCCCGGCACACCAACTCACACACGGATGGAACTAGGGTTGCGCAGACTAAAAAGCAGGAGACGGATCACAATATGCCGAGATTGGGGCTTGGGGATGGAACTAGGGTTGCGTACCACGGGAGTTGAGGTCGTTCCGCTGGGCCTCGAGGCGGTTGAGGTTGTGGGTCTTCTGCCGGATCTGGAGCTGCAGGTCGTGGATGTGCTGCAGGTAGTACTGGCGCAGCCCCTCCCCGCCGCCCCCGGCCCTCCCCTTCGCCGGGTCCTCGACGTTCTCCGGCACTGCCGAGGGCTTCGCGATGTCCATCGCCACCGCCGCCATCGCCGCTGGCTCTATTTGTAGATGTTCTAGAGTCGACTCGGGATTCGCGTTGCTTCTTTCCTCGCAAGAAAGAAGGTCTACTTCGCTTCCCTTCTTCTGGTTCCTGGAGGCTGGACGGGTGCGCCGTATATGACGAGCTGGTCGCCGTGTGGCCCGATACGGTTCGGGTTCAGATCCGGAGTGTACGAGAACAGGACCGTTCGGAGACGGAGCACAGGCAGTTGAGCCACACTTCGTTTTGTTTCTATTTTCTTGTTTTTATTTTTCTCGTTTAATTTTTGCCTCTAGGCTTCTTTTCCTTGGTTTATTTATTCTCATTTCTCATTTTAGTATTTTCTTATGGTTATCTCCACCAAACATTCAATACGGATTTTTGTCAGTGTTTCACACGGTTTATGGATGTTTCTTTTTGTCTTGCAAGGTTTTATGTGGCTCTATAGCCGCTAGACTTTGTGGACGTAAGTGAAACATGAAAAATATATTAAAAAAGACTATAAATACAGCATACAATAGACAACAACAAAGATGAAGTGAATAATTACTTTGGTATAATGCAACAACAAAAATGTAATACCCCCTCCGGTCCAAATTAATTGACTTGGATTTTCCTACATTCGGATGTATCTAGCACTAAAACATGTCTAGATACATCTGAATCTAGACAAATCGAAGTCAATTAATTTGGGTCGGAGGGAGTACTAGCAAACCTAACATAAATGGCAATTAGATGTTGATAAGATCCTTCCAGCACCTTAGGATGGCATATCCCTAACGTTGATAGCGAGGTTCAAAAGAGGAAGGGTTTTTATCATTTCTGCCACTATGACCAACACAAAACTCAGTTTTGCCATTTGACCGATCGAAACTCTAATTTTGCCACTACTCAGTTGCAATACTCCTCAATTTTGCCATTCCGTTATCTTTCTATCGTTAGTCTATAATCGTGTTTGCCATTATATTACCGTGACTTGCCACATCGACGATAAACATCCGCGCGATCATCCCAGTAGCACCACTTTACCGTTTGGAATATATTAGCATTCCTAGTCTATGTGGAGCAGTCGAGCAGTACACCAAATCATGCTAGTCTATGTGGAGCAGCCGAGCAGTACACCAAATCCAGCTCGAGTGTATGTAGACGCATGGCAGGCTAGTTGAGAGCGCGTAGTCATGATGTATACCTGATTACTCCGTTAGTGTTCGATAAGGAGCGGCAGATGACAAACATCCTGATGCGGCCCACGCGATCCTCCATGAGCTGTAGTTTCCCAAGATCATCGGCGACCTTGTGCCAAACGTTTTAAGACGACGGCGGAGGCCATGCTTGGTGCTCGGTCAAATAGTCCTAGGCGCTACTCGTTCTACCGCCGATTGAACTTAGCCTTAGCGTATGGCGGTGACGGAATCGCAAATACGATAATGACGTTGATGCGGATATGCCGAGATCACACTTCATAGAACATGTAAAATTTTAGAATGGGTAAAACCGTCATAGGTTTTACTAAATGGGTAAATATAAGTAATTTCTACTATGTAGGATAAGTATTGTTAGAAGCATATACGGGTTAGAAATGAAATTAACTCTAAATAAAAAAGGGGTGGAAAAACTAAAATGGCAAAACTGATTACAGATTAAGGTAGAAAGATGACGGAATGGCAAAATTGAGGAATGTTGTAACGGAGTAGTGGCAAAATTGGAGTTTCGATCAGTCAAATGGCAAAACTGAGTTTTGGGTTGGTCATAGTGGCAGAAATGATAAAAACCCAAAGAGGAAAGGCTTGCGGTGGATACCTAGGCACCCAGAGACGAGGAAGGGCGTAGCAAGCAACGAAATGCTTCGGAAAGTTGAGTCAGTTTCAGATTTGTTTCATTCGGTGATTAAGCAATTCAAAAACGGAAATTTCACAAACCCTTGAGGTGGATAAGTTCGACGACTCAGCAGCAGTGCGAAATTGAGTTTCTGATCTTCCAGGTTGACTAGAGAGGAGTGATTTCTTGATTGGAAACACTACTCGAAAGCAACTGTAATGTCCGAGCACACAACAGGCGCAATCGGAATAACCCGACTTCATCTGCTTATTATGTTTTTCTTGTCTTAGAGAACCCCCAAGATTGGGAGCGGGGGGTGATCCAACGAACGGAGTGAGAAGAAAGTCTGTAGTTGGGTCAATCAGCAGCTTATTCGATTCCTATTCTTATTAAACATCCTATATAGATGGTGGGATCAATGAAGCAAATTCTTCATTTGTAGGTTGCAATCTGTATGATTTCTTTTCTCAATCTCTTGCTTGTGTTTCATCTCACACCTAAGCATCACATTCCTAGGGACAAAGACATCTGCAACAAGGAGTAGAGAAATATTTATACTTTATTAAAAATACATATATGATATTCTATGAACATAGTTGTCATTTAAAAATATTTAATTGCCTAGTTGGCGTTCAGTTTTGAAAAAACTCTTGTTGTGGGTCTTGCTACAAGAAACAAGAGTACACACCAATCATGTCATTAATGTTATTTTCTCAGAACAATAGTCTTACAATGGAATCTTCTCATGCCAATCACGTGTTAGTGACTCGAGCACACAATGATAGTAGGGAACAAATATACATAAGCAAATTTGTGCCCCTACAAAAACGCAAACAATAAAGGTAAACACAAACCGGGTACACCACAAAATGACAAGTTGTGACTGTGAGATCCTTAGGATCATGTAGCTTAAGATTAAGCCACAAATAAGGAGATTAGAGTGGTGTGCCTTGTTCTAGAGGTCCTGTCATGGACTCCTCATGATCTACTTAACCTAAAACTAATTGAGATTAGTTGTGAGAGGTTCTTCCTAGTGCTGTGAGTGCAAGCTTGATCAGTGAGCAGAGGATGAGAGAGAGAGAGCAGCCGAATGAGAGAGTGTGTCTTAGCTCAAACCCTAGGGCCCCTTTTAATTAATCCTAGTTTGAGTTAGATTGATCACAAAAACATATAGATTACTGTAGATCACTTATATCCAATATTCCCCCCTTGTACCTAGACATGTTTTAGTGCTAGATACATCCATTTTAGCAACAATTAATATGGATCGGAGGGAGTACTACAATACACCACTTTATCTCAAAAACAAAGATTCTTTAACTTAAGAGTTCCATAAACTTATACTTATTATAAACTTATGAGCTCAGCTCTTTGTTGAAACTTATACAGAGACAATAAATTGCAATGGTCACTTAAGTACCAATGAACTAATTGACTATAGTACATCATTCCATCGAAGAGAAGAACCCTTCTTAGGCTTATGGGAAGATGGTGTCATAATGGTTCCAATTCTAGGATCAAAAGCTTTCTACCGATCTCATGCTAGCAACGTGCTCTTTAAACACACTAGGTAGCAAGCCTTTTGTAAGTGGATCCGCTAACATTGCGTTAGTCCTTACATGCTTAATACTTATTGTCTGATTCTGGATTATATCTTTCATAGCATCATACTTGATATCAATGTTTTTAGTAGCACCACTTGACTTGTTGTTACTCGAGTAGATCACTTCGGGTTGATTATCGCAGAAAAGAGTGAGTGGCTCAGATATATTGTCAATCACCCTTAAACCTGGAATGAAATTCTTCAGCCATACTGCCTGCCCGGTCGCCTCATAACATGCCACAAACTCTGCCTGCATTGTTGACGATGCAGTTGTTGGGTTCGCAGCATAGAAAACAAAAAAATCTTACGATGGAAACTACTAAGCACCAAGATCTATCTACTAGATACAAGCAACGAGTGGATATACATCCATAGAGAACATACCCTTGTAGACCGACAAAGTGTAACGAGGTTGAACTCGTGGATGATGTAGTCGAACACTTGTTGATCTCAGGATCGAGAAGAAGTCCAGTACCGCAACTCAGCAACGTATCCGTGATCGCACACACGTTTAGGCCACCGAACAACCTCCACCTCCTCGCTCCAGCAATGCAGTGGAAGCAGCAACTCCTTCCAGACGAAATGCCACTGGGAACATGTATCTCGCTAATCTGAGACCATGCGGGAATAATTCTAGAGGGGGAGAGAGATCCTTCACGAGGAGGTGTGCTTTGTGAGGAAGGAGAGGGAGGCCTTTTATAGGGGAGGGGGCATCCCTCCCATGGCCGACAGCCATGGAGGAGCCCCGTTGACTCGTGTACTAACGAGCTCATTGGGGAACCCCAAAAGGAAGGTATGATGAGCACACCAGTAAGTTTCCCTCAGTTATGAAACCAAGGTTATCAATCCAGTAGGAGCAAGGAAACACCCCAAAGGTGTAGCTTGCTGAACTTTGGCGTATGCACTCGGTGCCAAGCAAAGAATGTGGAGACCTGCACAACACAACCACAGAACTTTGTCCCCAACTTGCGATGAGGTTGTCAATCTCACTGATTTTGCTGAAAACAAAGGATTAAACGTATCGAGTGGAATAAAGTAATAGTTTGTAGAAAGTAAACACAAAACAGTAAATAGTTGATTATAGATTGATAGTAAAAGAAAGGACCGGGGTCCATAGTTCACTAGAGGTGGCTCTCCTTAAGATATATGACATGTTGGGTGAACAAATTATAGCGGGGCAATTGACAAACATCGAGAAAGCAATACATGCATATACTACTCATCTTGAATCCTTTGAGATTCGATTGGGCATTACAACATTATACATAGACCACCATCCAACTGCATCTATGACTAATAATCTACCTTCAGGTTATCATCCGAACCCCCTCCAGTATTAAGTTGCAAGCAACGGATAATTGCATTACGAATTGCATGTAAAGTAAACAATACGATTGTTCTATGAACAAACGATTGTTGTTTTCTCCCTAGTAGCAACAACACATCTAGTACCTTAGAGATTTATGTCACTTTCCTAGATTACTAGAGGCATGAACCCACTATCGAGCATAAATACTAACTCTTGGAGTTGCTAGCATCTACTTGGCCAAGACAGCTACTAACAACGGAAAGCATGCAAGATCACAAATAACAAAGATATGATAGAATCAATAATCAATCTGAAATAGCATCTCAATATCCATCGGATCCCCGCAAACACAACATGCAGAATTACAAATAGATGATCTTGATCATGAACGGAGCTCACAAGATCTAAACATGATAGCACAAAGGAGGAGAACCAGCCATCTAGCTACTACATGGGCCCGTAGTCCAGAGATGAACTACTCACGCATCACACTGGAGGCTTGCATGATGATGAAGAAGGCCTCCAGGGTGAATTCCCCTCTCCAGCAGGGTGCCGAGAAGAGCTTCAGATCCCTCCCGATCTAGCGATGGAGATGAAGGCGGCTACAGACTCTTTCGTGGAATTTCGATCGGGTACTTAGGGTTTCCGTATCGGAGGCAACTTATAGGCGGAAGGAGAGGCCGATGGGGTGCCTGGGGCGGCCAGACCACCCCTTGGCGCGGGCCAGGCCTGGCCGCACGGCTAGGTGGTGTGGACGGGCCCCAGACCCTCTTCGTCTCGTATTCTGGCTCCAGGCGTCCCTCGGTGAAAACTGACTTTGGCTTTTGTACCGTACAATTCTGAGAATATTCATTTTCTGACTTTCTTGGAACCAAAAACAGTAGAAAACAGGCAGCTGGCACTATGGCTCTTGTTAATAGGTTAGTCCAAAAAATCATATGAAAAGTACTCCAAAGTGTGGATAAAACATAAGAAAGTAGATAAAACCAAGCATAGAACATCAAAAATTATGGATATGTTAGCAACATATCAAGCCCCTCCACCTCCTCTCATTCATGTGGGTGGAAGTTCCACTCACATAAACATGCCTCCACTCAAAATTCCACTCACATGCATTAAATTTCCACCAAATTTAATGCAACTCTAATTTAATAAAACTCTTTTATTTATTTTATTCAGAATTTTGTCAATTACTTTAGTTAACAAACATTCACATAAAACCCCCTACAACATTTTAATATCATATGCAGAACCAATTTCAACAATTTCACCCGGAACAATTCTAGTGTCCATTGAAATAATTCCAACGCTTTGCAATTCTTTCGTCTGGAACATATTTGCTCCAAATGGTGTTGGTATCCCTTAAGTGTGCACCCTATGATTCATGAATAATGCAGACATGATCGAGACCATTCTCAGATCAATAATCAGAAGCGACACCTAGAGATCCATACTGACTCCCACACATTCAACGATGACTTCAGTGATTGTGAGAACCTTTAATGCTAGTAACTAAATCCCTTTGTATCGCGATATATTACATGTCCAAGATTCGATCATCGGTATCTCCATACCTAGTTTGATCTTGTTTCCGACATGCACTCTTTTCTCGTTCCCGTGATATAACATTCTAGTGATCACATCACTTGCTTGCAAGCTATCTCAACGTGATATCACCGAGAGGGCCCAGAGTATATCTATCCGTCATCGGGATGGAAAAATCCCACTCTTGATCCATGAGCCTCTACATAACATCTTTGTAGCACTGGACCCACCTTTATAGTCACCCTGTCACGGTGTGATGTTTGATGTTATCAAGATACTCTTCCAGTGTTAGTGATTGACATGATCTCATGGTCTAAGGACTAGGATTACTTCGTATGATGTTATAGCAATATAAACATAATGATTTTGATCTAGTGCTATACTTCAGATGAATGTTCATCACATCATTCTACCAATGTTGTGACCTCGTTATTAACAACATCCAATGTCCATTATCAGGAAACCTTGATCATCTTGTTAATCAACGAGCTAGTTTATAAGAGAGA
This sequence comes from Avena insularis, assembly GCA_023614405.1. NCBI lineage: Eukaryota > Viridiplantae > Streptophyta > Magnoliopsida > Poales > Poaceae > Avena > Avena insularis. Next base: position 136,769,114 of record CM042690.1, read on the forward strand.
CATAACTAGGAACCTTCTATTTGTTTATTAAACGCACATGTATTAATGTTTCCAAATTAATACAATTATAGCATGCAAAATAAACATCTACCATAAACTTGGAATATATATAATAACAACTTTATTATTGCCTCTCGGGCATATTCCCTTTAGTCTTCCACTTGCACTAGAGACAATAATCTAGTTACATAGTGATAAATCTGACACCCTGATGACCCACAAGTATAGGGGGTGTATCGCAGTATTTTCGATAAGTAAGAGTGTCGAACCCAACAAGGATCAGAAGATGCTGGCTAGTGGTATGGATCAGGAATTCTCTGCAAATACTTAGCAAACAGATTTTTAGGGGTTTTTGATAAAGCAAGTAAACAAAGTACGAGTAAATAAAAGACAGTAGGAATAAATGCAGCAAGTGGCCCAATACTTTATTCAGCAAAGGACAAGCCGGTTGTATTACTTAAGATGACCAAACGTTCTCGAGGACACACGGGAATTATGTCAAGTGCTTTCGCTTCATATAGTTAATCAATCTTCTTTAGCTTGCTAAGTGTTGTGTGGGTGAATCTGTGCTAATGTACCGACCTTCCTAGGACTAATACATGTGATTATACCCCTTACAAACATCCGTAAGTACAAGGAAGTAATTAAGGTAGAAACCTAACCGCAGCTTTAAACTCTAAGACCCTGACGTCCCTTGTGCAATGGTTTCCTAACGGGGGTTCAGGTTTCTGTCACTCCGGCAACCCCTACGATTAGTAGCCAAATACACAATGCATTCCCCTAGGCCCATATAGGTGAAGTGTCATGTAGTCGACGTTCACATGACACCACTAGAAGAAGTACACCACAACTTAATTATCAAACTATTGAATCTTTCTCAACACAACTCCACTACTAACAACATGACTTCTCCCATGTCCTCAAGAACAAAACGAACTACTCACAAGATATCATATGGATCATGATCAGAGATGGAACAATGATGTATAACAATATGAACATAAAAAATAATTCAATGGTTCCACTCAATAGCATCAACTACAAAGAGTAATCAACACCGGGAAAGTTTCCCCTAAGAACTATGCAAGATTCAACCCAATTGTTATAGCAATATGGAGATGGTGATGAGGGTACTGATGGTGATGATGGTGGTGATGATGATGATCCCGATGAAGTCCAGCTTGATGGTGGTGTTGATGGCGACGATCTCCCCTCTCCGGGAAGGAATTCCCCCTGGCAGAATTCTGTCTACCGGAGAGATCTTTCTCTCTCGGTGTTTTCCGCCCCGCAGAGGCGGCGGAATCTTTCTGTGGTCGCTCCCCGAGTCTTAGGGTTTCAGGAGGAATATATACGCTAGAGGGGAGAGACAGAGGTGGGCCAGGGCGGCCACACCACCTGGTGGCGCGGCCTAGGGTGGCCCGCGCCAGGGGTGGTGTGGGCCCCCTGTGGCCCATCTCCACTCCCTCTTCTGGCTTCCTTCGTCTTCTGGAAAAATAGGATTTTCCGTATATTTTCCCAGATTTTTTGATCTTCACGAATTTTGCCTCCAAACAACACCTTTTCCATTAGAATCCTAACTGTAGTGGTCCATGCTCCAAAAGTCATCAACCATGCAAAAACAGATGAAATAACATAAGTATCATCTCTTAATATAAAATATATCAATGAATAACAGTAAATTGTGATATAGAATAGTGATGCAAAATGGACGTATCAACTCCCCCCAAGCTTAGAATTCACTTGTCCCCAAGCGAAACTGAACTCAATAAACATGACCTCTGGTTTATGGAGTGAAGAGTCGATAAAAGAATACGGACAAGAAGCATCACATTCATCAATACATAGATCATAATAGAAGACAACTCACTATTATATAACTTAACTTGCAATAAGCAAAGGAAACACAATAAAGATACATGAAGTAAATCATAATTGGTAATGGCAAACTTAGCTCTTGGTCGAAGAATAGTTGATAATTTGCTGGAGTTCACAAATAACTGATTTTCAATGAAAGCTTTCAAAGTAGTAAACACCCTGATAAGAGCAATGTGCAAAACAAGGAACATAAGAAACATGATTGAATAAATCATCATATGAATGAATGAAACACAACAACTCAAAATACTTGATGAGATAGAAGGGAATAAGTTTACTGACTCAACTAAAAAGTAAAAGAAAGGCCCTTCGCAGAGGGAAGCATGGATTGCAAGTTTCATAAAGAGCTCCCAAAAATTATGATACTTATTAGCTTTCAGCTCTCATTGCCCCTATCATAGGCATCTTTAGGTGATTAAGGTTAAAGTGATCAAATATGAGGATATGCATTGACAAATTGTAAATTGAGAATCTCATGTCCCTTGAATACGAGGGCCACTCCTCATGCTACTCAAGTTTAGTCACCGGTAAGTTCTTGTCATTGTAAGCACATGTGTATCATAGAGAACCGCCAACGGGGTACCCCTTGCCCGATGATACGGAAGAATCCCCATATCAAAATGACAAGGCAAGGCATAACAAACATCTCAGCAATCTTCTTATTTACCATGGGAATATGGTGCTTTTTTCTCTCTTTCCTCTTTTCATAATCTCTTTTTTCTTTTTCTCTTTTTTTTAATATCGGACTCTTTTTTTTATAAGAAGAATACTTCATGGATGCTCGTTATGGTTACGCTGCAGGTTTCCACCATGTCAGCATGGATTAGACCAGTGGCCCAGGCGTTTCTCTAACACACATGCATAACTCCATGGACTTACAAGCTCCCCTTTCATTTCACACCGACGACATCCATAGACAAAAGAACATGATATCAACTAGGTACAAAGTACCCGTGCAATGTTGAAAGCGTTCCCCATGATAGCATAGTTCTGCTAATTCACAACTTACAAAGCGCAAGCATATACACAACATAGATGGGCACAATGGTTCAAGTTTATTAGATGCAAGAAAGTACAGTGTGCCATCAAGTTCGTGAGAGCTTTAATCACTAATTTTCACATAACAAGTTTAATTTGGAAGGTAGATAAAAACATGAATTTACTTCGAATAGCAATAGTGCTAATATGTAGGTATGGTGGACACAAATGGCATGGGTTTGGTTTAAGGATTGGATGCACGAGAAGAATTCCCTCTTATTACAGTTTTTTGGCTAGCAAGGTTGGGTAGCAAGTATAAGAGCTGAAGGAAACAAACAAACATACAAGTGATAAAAACAAACATGCAATCTTCCTTGGAAGCACAAAAGATCTTAACTAGAGAATACTAAACTTATGAGCAAATCAAGAAAGAAAGACGATAAAATTATTTTTCTTTAGAGTACTTTTATCTTTTTCATTCAACTCTCAAAAATAGTGTTGCATCGATGAGCCAGGTTTGCCAAAACCAACTAAATTAACTCAATGATCCCAAAGTGCTACCAATACTAACAACAAGATAAATCATATAACCATGAATTGAAAACTAATATAAGCTATGCAAAAGAGTGAATGATAGAACTTCTCATTAATATTCCATAACGGCAACTCACACCAAGGGATACAAATCTAACAAGAGAGGGGACACTTCCATAATGCAAACCATCCTACATGATAACTTCTCCATTCATGATATGACTCTACTAAAAAGGTAAAAAGATGGAAGATAGTGATGTGATACCGCGACACTCCCCCAAGCTTGGAACAAACCAAGGGGATGCCAAACCTGATGACGAATTACTCCTTTGGTGGTGGTGGTAATATTTTCTTAGTTGACGTGAGGAAATCTTCCAGCATCTTGCGAAGCCTATTATTCTCCCATTGAAGCATGTCCACCTTCCTCCTCAAGTCTCGGTACTTATCGCAAAACTCCTTAGTGACTCGTAGGGCTTCCATTGATGCAGGGCAAGTAACTAAAGGTACCAGCCCCTGCTTGGGGTCTTAGAGATCTTCCTCCATAGGCTCCTTTCCCTTATCCTTGGCGGACACCATTGTGCTCCTAAGCTTTCAAAGATAGTTCATGGCAGAAACAGATCAAAACAAGAACACGACGAAAACACGATATATGAACCTCGGGGAATCCAAGGGATTATATATTACGAAGTTTCACAACAAAAGGAAGGCACTGGGAGGAAACAGGTCAGAGACGGAGTCCGGAGTGGACTCACCACCTGGTGGCGTGGCCAGGGGTGGGCCCGCGCCACAGGGTGGTGTGAGCCACCCTGGCTCCGTTTCCGTCCCTTTTTCGCTTCATAACTTTCCTTATTGTCTGAAAACTGCAAAAATATAGTTAGATAGTATTTTCGCGGAACTTTTCTTACCAGAATTGTTACCTATTTGAAAACAGACTCTGTAGGTCTCTGAATTTGGTATCTAGTAGATTCTTCCAAAGTCACCACTTGAATAACATCAATATCTTCATCTTCATATACTTATTACTTGAGTCATAAAACCTTTCACTTCCTTACTACACCATTACCTCCACTACCTGGAAATTTCTTTCACACAAAACTTCACACACTTCTCATTAGCAACATTAGTATAAGTGAAGTGATAAAACCTTTTGAGTTCAACTTCAACTGAAAACCATCAAAACATAAGCTACTGTAGCAACTCCTTTTGAAAACCTAAAAATAATTCAAAAAGGAAATCGATTAAAGAAGCAAATGCAAGAGTGGCAAAATCTGTCAAAACAGACCAGCAGGTAAAGATCAATTTTTTCGAAAAACTTCTGTTGCTCAAATCAAAAAGTGCAAAACTAACGAAAGTTAAATAACAACCTGGGGCAGAATCACAAAAAATTACAGCTCAATTCGACATACAAAGATCTCTCACGAATTTTTACGGTGAAGCACAAAAATCTGTTTCGGGACAACAACTTCCCCAAATATTACTGAAGGAAAATATGCCCTGAGAGGAAATAATAAAGTTGTTATTATATATTCCTTATACATGATAGATGTTTATTTTACATGCTAGAAATGTATTGATTCGGAAACATCAATACATGTGTGTTTAATAAACAAAAAGGGTTCCTAGTCATGCCTCTCTTATAGACTAGCTTGTTGATTAACAGGATGATCAAGGTTTCCTGATCATGGACATTGGATGTTGTTAATAACAGGGTCACACCATTGGTGGAATGATGTGATGAACATTCATCTGAAGTATAGCATTACGATGAAGTCATTATGTTTGTATTGCTATAACATCATACGAAGTAATCTTTATCCTTAGACCATGAGATCATGTTAATTGCTAACACCGGAAGAGTATCTTAATAACATCAAAAGTCACACCGTAACAGGGTGACTATAAAGATGGGTTCAGTACTACGAAGGTGCTATGTTTAGGCTCATGGATCAAGAGTGGAATTTGTCAATCCAGATGATGGATAGATATACTCTGGGCCCTCTCGGTGATATCACATTAGGATAGCTTGCAAGCAAGTGATGTGATCACTAGAATGTTATATCACAGGAACGAGAAAAGAGTGCATGTCGGTAACGAGATCAAACTAGGTATGGAGATACCGATGATCAAATCTCGGACATGTAATATATCGAGACACAAAGGGATTTAGCTACAAGCATTAAAGGTTCTCACGATCACAGGAGTCATCGTTGAATGTGTAGGAGTCAGTACGGATCTCTAGGTCCCGCTGCTGATTATTGATCGGAGAAGGGTCTCGATCATGTCTGCATTATTCGCGAACCGTAGGGTGGCACACTTAAGAGTTACTGGACACCATTTTGGAGCACATATGTTTCAGACAAAAGAATTGCAAAGCACAGGAATTGTTTCAACAGAAACTGGAAATTGTTTCGGGTGAAATTGCAGAAGGTGGTTCTGCATGTGATATTGAAATATTGCAAGGGGCTATATGTGAATGTTTGTTAATTAAAGTAATTAACAAAATTCTGAATAAATTTAATAAAAAGAGTTTTATTAAATGAGAGAGCATTAAATTTGGAGAAATTTAATACATTTAAAGTGGAGACTTTAAAAAGGAATGTGAAGAGGCATTTTAATGTGGAGGGGTTACCACCACATGAATGGGGGAGGTGAGGGGTCACCCCCCCATGCGCCGGCCATGGAGAGAGGGGGCACCCCCTCCTCCTATAAAAGGCCACCCATTCCCTCCTTCATCCTCACACCTCCTTGTGAAGGATCTCTCTCCTCCTCTAGAATTATTCCCCCATGGTCTCGGATTAGCGAGATACATGTTCCCGGTGGCATTTCGTCTGGAAGGAGTTGCTGCTTCCGCTAGATCGCTGGAGCGAGGAGGTGGAGGTTGTCCGGTGGCTTGAAGGTGTGTGCGAGTGTGGATGCGCTGCTGAGTTGCGGCGCTCGGACTTCCTCATGATCTTGAGATCGGCAAGTGTACGACTACATCAACCACGAGTTCCTACTCGTTAACAAAGCTCGTTGTCTACGAGGGTAAGTTCTCGTTGGATGTATGTCCACCCGTTGCTTTGTACCTAGTAGATAGATCTTGACGTGTAGTTCACACCGTAGGAAATTTTTTGTTTTCTATGCTGCGGACCCAACAGTGGTATCAGAGCCTGATCTATGCGTAGGTGCTTAGCACGGGTAGTACACATATGGTTGATATGTGGGCGATGATGATCATGTTATTGCATCTTCTATGTATTTTGGATATTGGTGGCATAGTGGGATGAAGCGGCCCGAACCAACCTTACATGTCATCGTACATGAGACCGGTTCCACGACTGACATGCAACTTGTTTTGCATAAGTGGCTGGCGGGTGTCTGTCTCTCCTACTATAGTCAATATATGATTTACAACGAGTTGCTAATAACGAGTTGCAACTTATAGGCGGAAGGAGAGGCCGAGGGGGTGCTGGGGGCGGCCCGACCACCCCCTGGTGCGGGCCAGGCCTGGCCGCGCGGCCAGGTGGTGTGGCCGGCCCCCAGCCCTTCTCCGTCTCGTATTCTGGAACTTGATCCCTTCCGGAAAAATAGGCACTTTGGCTTTTGTCCCGTCTAATTTCGAGAATATTCATTTTCTGACTTTTCTGGAACCAAAAACAACAGAAAACAGGCAACTGGCACTGTGGCTCTTGTTAATAGGTTAGTCCAAGAAATTATAATAAAAGTACTCCAAAGTTGGAACAAAACACAAGAAAGTGGATAAAACCAAGCATGGAACATCAAATATTATAGATACAGTTGCAATGTATCAACATCCCCAAGCTTAACTCCTGCTCGTCCTCGTGTAGGTAAGTGATAAAAAGAAATAATTTTTGGGGTGACATGCACCATCAAAGACTTGATCAAAGTATTTGCAAAACTCAAAGCTGGGATCAAAGTACTTCAATCATAACATGAAAGACAAAGTTCGAGCAATAAGCAAAGAAACTATGATACAACATGAAAAGGCACAAACAGAAGATTCATGAATAACAATGCTTTGCAAGATGTTTGTTTGTTTCACATAAAGAAAACATAGCATAAAAGTATTCAGCTTGTCCCTCAATAGAGTAGCAAATATAAATGCAAAGGACACCTTCAAAGTTCATAAGAGTGACTAGATACAATAGTTTCAAACAAGCAATAACAAGTTATGCATCAATCAACTAGTCTTGGGACAATGCACATAGAACTAAGAATGGCCACTACGCTCTCAAAGTAGTGCATAAAGATAGAAGGTGGAGACTCAATATAATGGTGGAAGAAAGGCCTTTTGTAAAAAGGAAGTAGGGATTCAAGTCTCATAAAGAGCTTCCAAAAATTATGGTACTTATAGCTTTCAGCTCTCATTGCCCCTATCATAAGCATCTTGAAGGTGGTTAAGGTTAAAGTGACACAACTAAGAGGATATGCTTGACAAGTTATAAACCGAAATCTCATGCCCCTTACTTACGAACACTGATCCTCATGCTACTCAAGTTTAGTCACGAGTAAGCTCTTGTCATTGTAAGTATATGTGTATCATTAAGAACCGCCAACGGGGTACCCCTGGCACATGATACGGGAGCTTTCCCATAATCAAAATGACAAGGCAAGGAGACAATGAGCATCTCAGCGATCTTTTTATTTGGTATTTGCATAGGTTTTTATTGAGGATGCTTCATAGAATGCTCATTATGGTGATGCTGCAAGTTCCACCATGATTAGGCATGGCTTAGGCTAGCGGCCCAGGCATTTATCTAACACACATACAAACTCCATGATCATACAAGTTCCACTTTTATTTCACACCGCGGGATCCGTAAGCAAAAGAACATGATATCAACGGGGTACAAAGTACAAGTGCAATGTTGAAAGCGTTCCCCATGGTACATGGTTCTGCTAACTTCAACTTATAAAGCGCAAGCATATACGCAACAAAGAAGGACCCAATGGTTCAATTTTATTAGAGGCAATAAAGTAAAGTGTGCCATCAAGTTCGTGAGAGCTTTAATCACTAGTTTTCTCATAACAAGTGGAAGGTAAACAAAAGCATGAATATACTTGGAATAGCATAAGCTAGTAGGTAGGTATGGTGGACTCTTTGGAATAACTTGGTTTAGGGAGTTGGATGCATGATTGGAACTCATACTTTGTTGTGGAAGCTAGCAAAAGACTGGGAGCGACAAACTAAGAGAGCAATAATGGCCATAATCATGCAGAGCGACAAAACATCATTGATCAAAGCATAAAGTGATACTACAAGTTGAAAACTAAAGGATCATAAAGGCTATGGTGACTTTATATAGTCATAACATGTTGTGAGCATGTGCCAAGTCAACCCAAATAAAGCATCAAAGGAGAATACCACTATACTATGCTTTAATATGCTAAAACAACGCATAATTCATCCAAGGCACATTAAGCAATCTCAATTGTTTATAACAAGTCATACTAAAGCAAATAATATTAAGCATAAAGCCAAAACAATATCAAGCATGGCATGACGAAGCATAGCCACAGTCAAAAACGAGCTCTTTTTACCACATAAACATGAACTTTCCTACTCTTTTTCAAACCAAACCAAACTATTTGCAAACCAAAGTGTGAAAGAGGGGGTCCAACCAACTTATTCAGAAAACTAAGCAAACTAAGCAAACTAAAAGCCAAAAAAAAACGAAAAGGAAGACGCTCCAAGAAAAACACAACTGTGCACGAAACAATAAAAATGAAGCGTTTGGAAGAAACCTGGAATTTTTATTGATGAAGAAGGGGATGCCTTGGGCATCCCCAAGCTTTGACGCTTGTACTTCTTGGAAATTTCTTGGGGTGACATGCGTGGCATCCCCAAGCTTGAGCTTTAGTCCATTCTTCATCTCACTACTCATTCCTTCCATACACCTGAAATTTTTCCTTCATACAAAACTTCACACAATCTCATTAGCAACATTAGCGCACTTAAGATAAATAAGTCTTAAGGTTCAGTTCTAACACCAAATAAACTTCCATTAGAACACTATCTACTGTAGCACTTCCCTCAAAAAGCTCAATTCCCCAAAAGAACTCAAGAAGGAACCAACAAGAAGCAAATGCAGAAAATGGCAGAAATCTATCAAAACAGACCAGCAGGTAAAGCCGAATTTTTTCGAAGACCTTCTGTTACTCAAATCAAAAAGTGTTAAACTAACGAAAGTTGGATAACAACCTGGGGCAGAATCACAAAAAATTACAGCTTAATCCGACATACAGAGCTCTCTCACGAATTTTTACGGTGAAGCACAGAAATCTGTTTCGGGACAGCAACTTTCCCAATCATTACTTCACTCTCATTAGAGGTTACTCTTGGCACAAAAAGCAAATAAAAAGAATAAGGAGAGGTTATTACAGAGGTAATAACTTCCAAGACTCATCTAAAACTCTTGGGTTATCTCCCAACAAGTACTTTTCTTTAACGCCTTTAAGTTAGGCATAAGAACCAAAGAAAGAATCAAGTGTTCTCAAATGAAGAAGCATTAAGACCAAATTTTGTTTTCGTAGGAGAAGCAAAATAAATATTTTCTCTTTTTTTAGGGAAGTGTTCTATACCTTTATTGAGTGGGATTTGATATTTAATGGTGCCTTCTTTCATATCAATGATGGCACCCACAGTTCTAAGAAAAGGTCTTCCCAAAGTAATAGGACAAGAAGCATTGTATTCAACATCCAAAACATAGAAATCAACGGGGACATAGGAATAATTAACCATAATAAGAACATCATTAAGACTCCCCATGAGTTTCTTATTAGCATTAGCATCAAGTGGGACATTCAAATAACAATCTTCAAGAGGAGGCAAATCAAGCATATCATAAATCCTTCTAGGCATAATAGAAACACTACTATCAAGATCACATAAAGCTTTGAAATCAAAGTCATTCACTTTCATATTAATGATGGGTTCCCAACCATCTTCTTGCTTTATAGGAATAGAAGCTTTATGTTTCATCTTTTCTTCTTTAATCTTTATGAGAGAATCAGTAATGTGTTTTGTAAAAGCCATATTCATAGCACTAGCATTAGGACTTTTAGCAAGCTTTTGTAGGAACTTAATAACTTCAGAGATGTTGCAACCATCAAGATCAAAATCAACTTTATCATCTAAAGTAGTAGAACTATTACTAGCCTCAACACTAGTGGTGGTAATAGTAGAAACACTAATGTTTCTAGCAATTTCATCTTCTCTTTCCCACTTAGCATGTAATTTAGCTAATAGTCTAACATTTTCATCAATTCTTACTTGTATGGCATTAGTAGCTGCAAAGGGATTCTCATTATTTTCAGGTTTAGCAGCCATTTTATTCAAAGTAGATTGAGCTTCAGCCAAAGATGCTATATTTCTTTCAGCATTAGAGAGTTTTTCCTCAATAGTTTTATTGAAAGCAGTTTGTTTACTAATAAACTCTTTAAGCATAACTTCAAGTTCAGAGGGAGCACTCTTATTATTGTTGTAAGAATTTCCATAAGCATTACCATTGTTGGGAGGATATGGCTTATAATTGTTGTTACCAAAATTGTTCCTATAAGCATTATTACCATAAGCATTGTTGCCAAAGTTGTTATTTCTTATGAAGTTCACATAAACTTGCTCTTCTTGAGCAACCAAAGAGGCTAAAGGCACATTATTTGGATCAATATGGGCTTTCCCATTAACAAGCATAGACATAATAATATCAATCTTATCACTCAAGGAGGAGGTTTCTTCAACATAATTTACCTTCTTACCTTGTGGAGCTCTCTCAGTATGCCATTCAGAATAATTAACCATCATATTGTCCAAAAGTTTTGTTGCAGCACCCAAAGTGATGGTCATAAAGGTACCTCTAGCAGCTGAATCCAATAGGTTCCTTGAAGAATAGTTCAATCTTGCATAAAAAGTTTGGATGATGATCCAAGCAGTCAGTCCATGAGTGGGACAATTCTTTACCAAAGATTTCATTCTTTCCCAAGCTTGAGCAACATGCTCATTATCAAGTTGTTTAAACTTCATTATTTCACTTCTCATGGATATAATCTTAGAAGGAGGATAGTATTTTCCAATAAAAGCATCTTTGCATTTAGTCCAAGAATCAATACTATTCCTAGTTAAGGAATTCAACCACTCTTTAGCTTTTCCTCTCAAAGAGAAAGGAAACAATTTCAGCTTAATAATATCACCATCTATATCTCTATGCTTTTGCATCTCACAAAGTTCAACAAAGTTATTTAGATGGGAAGCAGTATCTTCATTACCAATACTAGAAAATTGTTCTCTCATAACAAGATTGAGCAAAGCAGGTTTTATCTCAAAGAAAGTATTTTCAGCCATAGGTGGAGCAATAGGAGTGCTCATAAAATCATTGTTGTTGGTGCTAGTGAAGTCACACAACTTGGTGTTTTCAAGAGTAGTCATTTTTTGGGTTTTCAAATAAGAAAGCAAAACAAGTAAAACTAATTTTTTTTGTGTTTTTTGAAGAACAAAACAAGCAAACAAAGCAAAAAGAAACTAAGCAAAACAAAAACAACAAAGTAAAGAGATTGGTTATGAGGGACTCCCCTTGTGAAGATGTCCTTGACTCCCCGGCAACGACGCCAGAAAAATGCTTGATGGCTCAATGCACGGCGCCCAGAAAAATGCTTGGTGGCGGTGTTGATGTAGAGCTCATTGGGAACCCCAAGAGGAAGGTATGATGAGCACAGCAGCAAGTTTCCCTCAGTTATGAAACCAAGGTTTAATCGAACCAGTAGGAGCAAGGAAACACCTCAAAGGTGTTACTAGCTAAGCTTTGGCAGGGCGCACCACCGGTGCTAGTAGCAACGTGGAGACCTGCACAACACAACCACACAACTTTGTCCCCAACTGGCGATGAGGTTATCAATCTCACCGTGTTTTGCGGAAAACAAAGGATTAAACGTATCGAATGGAAAGAAGTAAAAGTTTGCAGAAAGTAAACACAAAAAGTAAACAGTTTATAGATTGTATGTAAAAGACATGGACCGGGATCCATAGTTCACTAGAGGTGGCTCTTCTTAAGATAGATAACATGTTGGGTGAACAAATTACAGCGGGGCAATTGACAAACACCGAGAAAGCAATACATGCATATACTAATCATCTTGACTCCTTTGAGACTTGATTGGGCAATACAACATAATACATAGACCGCCATCCAACTGCATCTATGACTAATAAGCCACCTTCAGGTTATCATCCGAACCCCCTCCAGTATTAAGTTGCAAGCAACAGATTATTGCTTTACAAACTGCGTGTAAGGTAAACAATACGATTGCTCTATGAACAAATGATTCTTGTTTTCTCCCTAGTAGCAACAACACATCTAGTACCTTAGAGATTTCTGTCACTTCCCTAGATTACCAGAGGCATGAACCCACTATCGAGCATAAATACTAACTCTTGGAGTTGCTAGCATCTACTTGGCCAAGATAGCTACTAACAACGGAAAGCATGCAAGATCTCAAATAACAAAGACATGATAGAATCAATAATCAATCTGAAATAGCATCTCAATATCCATCGGATCCCCGCAAACACGACATGTATGGATTACAAATAGATGATCTTGATCATGAACGGAGCTTACAAGATCTAAACATGAAAGCACAAAGGAGGAGAAACCAGCCATCTAGCTACTACATGGATCTGTAGTCCAAGGATGAACTACTCATGCATCAAACCGGAGGCTTGCATGGTGATGAAGAAGGCCTGTGATGAATTCCCTCTCCGCAGGTCTGGAAGAGCTTGATCCCTCCCGATCTAGGGATGGAGATGACGGCATTCTGACTCTTTTCGTGGATTTTTGATCGGGGTACCTAGGGTTTACATCCCGAGGGCAACTTATAGGCGAAAGGAGAGGTCGAGGATGCTGGGCGCTTCACCACAGGGTCAGCCTGGCCGCTGGCCAGTGGTGTGGTCGGCCCCTAGCCCTTCTCTGTCTCGTATTCTGGCATTTGATCCCTTCCGGAAAAATAGTCACTTTGGCTTTTGTCCCGTCCAATTCCGAGAATATTCTTTTTCTGACTTTTCTGGAACCAAAAACAACAGAAAATAGGCAATGCAATCGTGGCTCTTGTTAATAGGTTAGTCCAAGAAATCATAATAAAAATACTCCAAAGTTGGAACAAAACACAAGAAAGTGGATAAAACTAAGCATGGAACATCAAAAATTATAGATACAGTTGCAATGTATCAATATGGATTAGGAATTCTCTGCAAATACTTAGCAAACGGAGTTTTAGGGCTTTTTGATAAAGCAAGTAAACAAAGTACGAGTAAATAAAAGATAGTAGGAATAAATGCAGCAAGTGGCCCAATCCTTTATGCAGCAAAGGACAAGCCGGTTGTATTACTTAAGATGACCAAACGTTCTCGAGGACACACGGGAATTCTGTCAAGTGCTTTCGCTTCATATAGTTGATTAATATTCTTTAGCTTGCTAAGTGTTGTGTGGGTGAACCTGTGCTAATGTACCGACCTTCCTAGGACTAATACATACTTGTGATTATACCCCTTTGCAAACATCCGTAAGTACAAGAAAGTAATTAAGGTAGAAACCTAACCACAACTTTAAACTCTAAGACCCTTACATCCCTTGTGCAATGGTTTCCTATGGGGGTTCAGGTTTCTGTCACTCCGGCAACCCCTACGATTAGTAGCCAAATACACAATGCATTCCCCTAGGCCCATATAGGTGAAGTGTCATGTAGTCGACATTCAAGTGACACCACTAGAAGAAGTACACCACAACTTAAATATCAAACTATTGAATCTTTCTCAACACAACTCCACTACTAACAACATGACTTCTCCCATGTCCTCAAGAACAAAACGAACTACTCACAAGACATCATATGGATCATGATCAGAGATGGAATAATGATGTATAACAATCTGAACATAAACAATAATTCAATGGTTCCACTCAATAGCATCAACTACAAAGAGTAATCAACACCGAGAAAGTTTCCCCTAAGAACTATGCAAGATTCAACCCAATTGTTACAACAATATGGAGATGGTGATGATGGTGCTGATGGTGATGATGGTGGTGGTGATGATGATGATGATGATCCCTGATGACCCACAAGTATAGGGGGTGTATCGCAGTATTTTCGTGGGAAGTGAAACCCAATTTATTGATTCGACACAAGGGGATCCAAAGAATATTTATAAGCCTTAACAACTGAGTTGTCAATTCAGCTGCACCTGGAAACAATCTTTCTCATAGCAGTTTATCAGTAGCAACAGTTTTGTAGTAGGAATAGCAAAGTAGCAACAGTAGTAAAGTAAAGACAGTAGTAACAATAGCAGTAAACAGTGGGATTCAAGTGCGGTAGCCATAGGGATGGATGGACGGGCGTTGCATGGACAAGACAATTCACATAGCAATCAGAACATAGGGAAATTGCAGATAAATAAGATAAAGCATCCAAGTACTAGACAATCCTAGGCATGTGTTCCATATATAGTCATACGTGCTCGCAGTGAGAACTTGCACAACATCTTTTGTCCTGCCAGCCCGTTTGCAGCGGGGCCTCAAGGGAACTACTGGCAATTAAGGTGCTCATTTTAATAGAGCATCGGAGCAAAGCATTAACACTCCGTGAACACATGTGATCCTCACATCAAAGCCATTCCCTCCGGTTATCCCGATGTCTGTCACTTCGGGGCCATTGGTTCCGGACATCAACATGTGTATACAACTTGTAGATAAGACCATTAACAATACTATCATAATGAATCAATAACATGTTCAGATCTGAAATCATGGCACTCGGGCCCTAGTGACAAGCATTAAGCACAACAAGTCGCAACAAAGTCATAAAGCACTAATAAAAGATACTAGGCACCATGCCCTAACAATCTGATGCCTTTACATTAATGATCTCATCCAATCCCTACCATCCCCATAGCCTACAGCGGGGGATTACTCACTCATAGATGGGGGAAACATGGATAGTCGATGGAGAACCGATGGTGATGACGATGGCGATGATCTCCTCCAATTCCCCGTCCCGACAGGGTGCCAGAATGGAGTTTCTGGTGCTATTTCATGGAATCTGGTGGTGGTGGCGGGGCGGAACTCCTTCTGGAAAAACGTCGAACCCCCCGAAGTTTTTAGGTCAGAAGGCTCCTTATAGGCGAAGAGAGAGTCCGGGGGGGTGCCTGGGGGGCCCACACCACCCCTTGGCGCGGCCTGGCCTAGCCCCCGCCACCAGGTGGTGTGGCCACCCCCTGGCTCTTCTCCGTCTCGTATTCTGGCTCCTGGAGTCTTCGGGTGAAATAGGATTTTTGGCATATTTTCCGGGATTTTTCCTGATAGTTGGTTTTCTGCACAAAAAGTAGACACCAAGGCAATTCTGCTGAAAACAACGTCAGTCCACATTAGTTGCATCCAAATCACACAAGTTTAGAGGAGAAACAATAGCAAAAGTGTTCGGGAAAGTAGATACGTTTTGGACGTATCAACTCCCCCCAAGCTTAGCTTATTGCTTGTCCTCAAGGAATTCAGTTGAAAAATGAGTGCGATAAAAGAACTTTCGCGAACACATTTGTTTTGTATGATGTAAATATTATCAACAATGTGATCAACTACTTAGACAATTCATAATAAAGAGTATGAAATTGAGTCTACTTAATAGTCATTGCAAGCTATGAAGAGATTCCAACTCAAAAATAATAAGTAGCATGAGGCACAAACATAAGCAACATTACAATGCTCATAGAAAGGTATGATAGAGTGGTATCTCGCTTGCCTTTGATTATGAATGTCAAGGCACCTCTGAAGTTCAAGTGATGATTAGAAGTAAAGATATCAAGGATACAAGCATCAAAGTCATAACAGAAATAATCAAGTAATGGAACAAACACAAAGAATGACAACTATGCTCTCAATGAGGTGCTCAAAGAATATGTGGAGACTCAACAAGTAGAAGAAAAGGTTTTGAATAATTTGAAAGGCTTCCAAATGCTGAAAGTATGGTACTCATTAGCTTTGAGCTCTCATTGCCCCTATCATAAGCATCTTTAATGTGGTTAAGGTGAAAGTGAGGTCCAATCTGAGTTATACGCTTGACAGACTATAAACTAAAAATCCCAAGTCCCTTGAGTACGAGGGCCGCTCCTCATGCTACACAACTTTAGTTACCGGTAAGTTCTTGTCATCATAAGTATGTGCGTATCATTGAGAACCGCCAATGGGGTACCCCTTGGCCGATGATACGGAAGAATCCCCATATCAAAATGAGAAGGCAAGCAGACAATGAGTATCTCAGAAATCTTCTTATTTACCATGGGAAAACGGTGCTTTTCTCTCTCTTTCCTCTTTTCATAAAACTCTTTTTTTTCTTTTTTCTCAATAGCTATCTCTCTCTTTTTTATAAGAAGAATGCTTCATAGATATCATTATGGTTACGCTGCAGCATGGTGGACCAGCGGCCTAGGCGTTTCTCTAACGCACATACATAACTCCATGGACTTACAAGCTCCCCTTTTATTTCACACCGACGACATCCGCAAACAAAATAGCAAGGTATCAACTGGGTATACATTTACAAGTGTTGAAAGCGTTCCCCGTGATAAAGACGCAGTTACGCTAATCCGACCTATAATTTGCAAGCATATAACTTTCACGGAGAGTTCACAATGGTTCAGGTTTATTAAGTGCAGGAAATAAAGTGTGCCATCAAGTTCGTGAGAGCTTTACTAACTAACTTTCTCATAACAAGCAAACATTTTATTCGGAAGAAAACAAGGCATATTGAATATGCACGGAAGTAGCAAATGATGCTAATAGGTAGGTATGGTGGACACTTTGAAATATTTGGTTTAGGGAGTTGGAAACTTGAGTAAAACACCCAGTGGAAGTGAAGGCTAGCAATAGTAAGGGGGCGACAAACGAGAGAGCAATAGCTATCATTATCATGCTTGCAACAAAACAGGACTACTCATGGCATGAAAGTGATTCAAGATCCTCAAGGCAAAATAATTCATCGAGGCTTAACTGATTATTACAGTCATGTGCATGCGTGAGCATGTGCCAAGTCAATCAAATGAAACATTCAGAGGAGGATACCGCGGTGTCATACCAATTTATGAATAGAGCAATGCAAGCAAACATTCATAAGACATGCTACAAACTATTAGCGAGCTGGAGCTAATCATACGAAAGCAAGAACTACTAAGCATCCAAAGATAACATACACCCTATGATACGTCCAAAACGTATCTACTTTCCCGAACACTTTTGCTATTGTTTCTCCTCTATACTTGTGTGATTTGGATGCAACTAATGCGAACTGACGCTGTTTTCAGCAGAATTGCCTTGGTGTCTACTTTTTGTGCAGAAAATCAACTATCAGGAAAAATCCCGGAAAATATGCCAAAAATCCTATTTCACCCGAAGACTCGAGGAGCCAGAATACGAGACGGAGAAGAGCCCTGGGGTGGCCACACCACCTGGTGGCGCGAGCTAGGCCAGGCCACGCCAGGGGGTGGTGTGGGCCCCCCAGGCACCCCCTCGGCCTCTCTCTTCGCCTATAAGGAGCCTTCTGACCTAAAAACTTCGGGGGGGGGGTCGACGTTTTTCCAGAAGGAGTTCCGCTCCGCCGCCACCACCAGATTCCACGAAACAGCACCAGAAACTCCGTTCTAGCACCTTGCCGGAACGGGGAATTGGAGGAGATCATCGTCGTCATCATCACCATCGCTTCTCCATCGACCATCCATGTTTCCCCCATCTATGAGTGAGTAATCCCCCGCTGTAGGCTATGGGGATGGTAGGGATTGGATGAGATCGTTCATGTAATGGCATCAGATTGTTAGGGCATGGTGCCTAGTATCTTTTATTAGTGCTTTATGACTTTGTTGCGACTTGTTGTGCTTAATGCCTGTCACTAGGGCCCGAGTATCATGTTTTCAGATCTGAACTTATTATTGATTCATTATGATAGTATTGTTTTGGGTCTTATCTACAGTTGTATACACACGTTGTTGTCCGGAACCTATGGCCCCGAAGTGACAGAAATCGGGATAACCGGAAGGGAAAGGCTTTGATGTGAGGATCACGTGTGTTCACGGACTGTTAATGCTTTGCTCCGGTGCTTTATTAAATGGAGCACCTTAATTGCTAGTAGTTCCCTAGAGGCCCCGCTGCAAACGGGCTGGCAGGACAAAAGATGTTGTGCAAGTTCTCATTGCGAGCACGTATGACTATATATGGAACACATGCCTAGGATTGTTTAGTACTTGGATGCTTTATCTCATTTATCTGCAATTTCCCTATGTTCTGATTGCTATATGAATTGTCTTGTCCATGCAACGCCCGTCCATCCATCCCTATGCCTACCGCACTCGAATCCCAATTGCCATCGCTTTTGTTACTACCGCTTTGCTTTGCTACTCACATTTTACTATTCCTACTACAAAATTGTTGCTACTGATAAACTGTTGTGAGCAAGATTGTTTCCAGGTGCAGCTGAATTGACAACTCAGTTGTTAAGGCTTATAAATATTCTTTGGCTCCCCTTGTGTCGAATCAATAAATTGGGTTTCACTTCCCACGAAAATACTGCGATACACCCCCTATACTTGTGGGTCATCAAGACTATTTTCTAGCGCCGTTGCCGGGGAGCATAGCTTTATTTATCAAGTTCACTTGGATTCTCTATTGTTCGCTGCTATCCATCCATCATGGGTAAGTCTCGTGATGGGGGTTCCTATTTTACCATCCACTACAAAAAGAGGTACGGTTCTGAACACCTCTACTGCTCTTGATTCACCGTCTGTTTTGAGTAAGTTCCTTACACCACCACATACACATGCCACACACACTGCTACTACTGCTGAATCTAAAACTTCTGATACTTATGATGTCGCTTTCATCGTGCTTGATAAGAGTGGTTCATTAGGTCCTTTCCTAGATACTATGATTGCTAGAACTATAGCTGGAAATACCGAAACTCCTAATGAAGACACTGCCACACCTGTTAGCTCACCTGAGTCTAGTAAGAGTTATGATGCTGAAGAAGATTACGTTGAGATGACTGATGAGTTTATTGAAGAATGTAGGAACACCCATGATAGGAGCGCTGCTAAGAATCTCCTTGAGAGGCGTACTATTAGACCCAAATTATCTCCTGATGCTAAGTTTGCTGCTTCTCCCATAAACATTATAGATGAAGATTATGATTTCTCTCTTGATCTATCTTACATAGCTATTGTTGAGAAAGAACCTTTTTGTGGGACTAAGAATGAAAGTGCGGTAGCACATAAGAATGAACTTTCAACCATGAGTGGTTTGTTTTCCGATGATATTAAGATGCGTACTTACTTTGTTGCTAAGATTTTTCCCTTTTCACTAAAAGGAGAAGCTAAAACTTGGTTTAGTAATTTACCTCCTGGATCTATTGATAGCCCTGAGTGCTTGATTAGTACTTTCCTGTAGAAATATTTTCCTCCCAGTGCTAGACATGCTATTTTGCAGGAACTTTTTGATTTTAAACAGGGGGAAAAAGAGTTATTGCCTGAATCTTGGGCAAGGTTTTGTGCTTTGATTCATGCACAGGCTGGAAGTCCATTACCTAAGAATGAGCTTCTTGATATATTTTATAATGGACTAACCGAGGAATCTAGGACATACCTAGATAGTTGTGCTGATTATGTTTTCGGGAATAGGACTCCTAAGGAAGCTGAGGAACTAATGGCTAAAATAAGCAAGAATTAAGAAGATTGGACTCCTCCTAAACAAGCTATACCTGAAGTAATTGTACCTGAACCATCTATTCCGGTGCCTATTCCAACATCAAAGAGGAGGGGAGTTATTGAATTAAATGATGAAGTGATGAAGGAAGCTAAGAAATGTCTTAAGGGGAAGGGAATTAAAGCTGCAGATGTCAAGAATTTACCTCCTATAGAAGAATTATGTAAGCCTATTCCCTACTCACCCACTATTGAGGTACACTCTCTCCAACACTTTGATGAAGGTGATATCCCTTACTTGAAGCCTCCTGATCAATGCTTAGAAGAATTTGATATCTTTATTGTTAAGCAAGATAACTTTAATAAAAGGATGCAAAATCATCTAATGGAAAACACTAGAGCTATTGTTGAGTTGAAAGATATTGTGGAAAGAACCTCTAATGATGTTAAAATGATTGTTAAACACTTTCAACTGGTTCAAACACAAATAGATCAACTCGTTAAAGTGCAAAACGACTTGCTATTTAATGCTGCTAAAGAAATACATGCTTATGAAATTAGAACTAGAAGTGGAGGTTCTACCCAAGATCCTCTATATCCTTAGGGGCATCCCAAAAGAATTGAACAGGATTCTCAACAAGCTGAAAATAGCGGTTCTACTCGTAAGAAAAGGAAAAGGAAACATAAAACTATTGTAGAACCCTCTGAACCTGCTATAGATCCTAATAGTATATCTATCTCTGATGCTGAAACTGAAAGTTGTAATGAAGAAAATGTTGTTCCTAATGAAGAAAAAGTTGAAGAAGAACCTGAAAACCACACTAAGAATACTAAATACACTAAAGAAGATTTTATTGCTAAGAAACATGGTAGTGAAAGAAAACCTTGGGTTTAAAAACCTATGCCTTTCCCTAATAAGAAACACAAGTCAAAGGAAGATGAACACTATAATAAGTTTTGTGAGTGGATGAAGCCTTTATTCTTGCAAATTCCTTTGACTGATGCTATTAAATTGCCTCCTTACTCAAAGTATATGAAGGACATTGTCTTGAATAAAAGGAAGATTCCTAATGAAGAAATCTCTACTTTGCTTGCTAATTATTCTTTCAATGGTAAGGTTCCTAAGAAACTTGGAGACCCAGGGATCCCAACTATCCCTTGCTCTATTAAGAATAGTTATGTTAGAACTGCTTTGTGTGATTTGGGAGCTGGAGTTAGTGTTATGCCTTTCTCTCTCTATAAGAGGCTTCAGCTTGAAAAATTGATACCAACTGATTTATCTTTGCAAATGGCTGATAAATCTACCACTATTCCTGTGGGTATATGTGAGGATGTACCTATTGAGGTAGATCACAATTGCTTGATATTAACTGATTTTGTTGTGCTTGAAATGCCTGAAGATGATAATATGTCTATTATTCTTGGGAGACCTTTTCTTAATACTGCAGGAGCTGTTATTAATTGTAATCAAGGAAAGGTGACCTTCAATGTTAATGACAAGGAACATACTGTCTATTTCCCCAAGAAGATTGAAAGGACTTATGGTTTGAATTCAATTGAACATGTTGAAGGCATTCAAGTAGGAGAAATATATTGTCCCATACCAAGAGAAAAATTTGAAACTATTATGATTGGGACCATTGCTATCAAGGTTGAGGTAACATAATCATTAGTGGAGTACAAAGTTTTGTCTCATATGCAATTGTTTTGGTAGCAAGACTTGATCAACCTTGCTAACAAAAGGATTCCATTGATTAAAACAATGTTTTCATTATGATTATCTCCGTTTATTTCTACCCTTTGCTTTTTAGTTTTTGCTTTCATAGTTTTCTTTGTGTTGTTAGTTGCTTGCATGCTAGAAATTCTGTAGTTCTAGCCTTGTTTCGTCCTTGCATCATGTTTCCAAAAGAAAAAAATCTGTCTGTCAGAAAAATCATTCTTCTATTTCTGAAAAAGCCCAAAAATAAAGTGTCTCAAAAAATTCCAGAAAATTCATATTAAATTTTTACGTGAAAAAAGGGGCAGAGGAGTACCTGGTAGGTACCAGGGGGGCCCACCAGGCAGGCACACCATGTGGTGGCGCGGCCAGCCTTGGGTGGCGCCATGCCCTGGTGTGGGCCACCCCTGGCCCCCCACTACTTCTCTCACCTGCCACTTTCTTCTCTCTCCCGAGTAAGCTCCAGTTCATAGCTCAAAATCATGTTCTTTCGGTGCTTGCTCTTGATTTCTTCGATCTCTTTGCTCAGCCCATCTTTCTTGCTGAAATTTGGAGCAATTGTTCCTTGGTATGTGACTCCTCCCCTTGTCCAAGTAGATTTGTGTTTAGTGGATTATATGTTGAGTATTTTGCTGTTGTAGGTGGCTGGTTATGAGAGCTTGTAAGCTTGTTTGATGCTTAGAGATATAGTTTTTATGCATGTTTAGGCCTCTTGCAAGTCCCTATGAGTAGAATCCTTCATTATATTTACTTTGCAATCACTTGTTTAATAGGTGTTTAAATTTCAGAATAGAAGATGAGTGAACACCACCTAAACCAACATGAGCTTTGGGTGCGTGAGGTCATGAAGGTCCACCGGGAGGAGGAAGTTTTTCCCTCCATTTATCCATGCCCTGAGTTCATGAGAGCTGCAGGAATTCTACAAGATTTCCACACTTTGGTTTATAATGCAGGGTTAGAGCGTTTCTTGGAAGATGAACCTTGTCAATTTGTGAAGCTAACCATGTCTGTGGTGCAGGATTTCCAATTTAGTCACTCTTTGCCTAACCCCATGGTCCATTACAAAATTTACAATATTGCTGTCAATCTTCTTCTCGATGATTTTTGTGCAGCTATTAAGGTACCTCAGTGGGGATCATGTAGGAAGATTAAAGAGAGACCGGAACCACTCATGGATTTATACGCAGAAATTTGTCAAGGGAGTAGCTTCTCGAAGGAGAATGGAAAATCCGTAACATTCATCTTCCCTCCATTCGCTACTTTGCCTACTTTATTGCCAAGTGTGTTCTTGCTAGGAAAACTGCCAATAAGTTATCTTCGTTTGATCTAGCATTTATCTCTGCTGCTCTTAGACGAGATAGGTCTTACAACTTGGGTGCTTTGATAGCCTTCCATCTTGCTGCTAACCGTGAGAAAGGTGGAATTTGTGGAGGCCTCATTGCTTCTCATTTACTAGCATTACATGGTTTAGTGCCTCATCATCTAGACCTACAGTTTCCCATAGAGAGGCTTGATTTTAATTCCATGATACAACATAAATTTATTTCCTCGTGGGCTAGTTTGAGTGAGTTGTCTTATGAAATAACCTTTCTCAAAGCTAGTTGGAGCAAGAGCAAGTCCGAGCGTGTTGTTCTTTTGCCTGCACATGTTTTGTTTAACCTTGATAACAGGGAAGGATGGTCCCTCACTGAGGAGGAGCTGGACATGTAATTGGGAGACCTCTCCCAACAGGAGCAGGACACTAGAAGGGAGGTCACGGATGATTCGGTCCAGCCCTCGAATGAGGGAGAGTCTTCATATCAGCAGCCCGCTTATGATTGGGGAGCTTCTTCTTCCTCTCATGGGCCCAGTTACGACCATTCTTACCAAGATCCGCCCGCTTGGAACCCCTATTTGTACATGGATTGATTCCCACTTAGGCCAAAAGCCTAAGCTTGGGGGAGGTACGCCGACACCGCACTCATCTCCATATCATGTTGCGTCGGTACTTTGTATATTCATGTTTTCGTTCTCTTTTTAGTTTTCATTCTTCTTTGCTTTTTCTTTCTAAAAACACAAAAAGACCAAAAATATTTTTGTTGTTTCTCTTTGGTTTGCTTCTTCTTTTTTCCTTGGTTTGCTTTTTCCATTTTGCTTTGTTTGAACTATTCAAAAAACCCAAAAAGATTTTGCTTTGCTTGTTTTTCTCTTTTGGTTCTTGTTTAAAAATCGAAAACACCAAAAATATTTGTTGTTCTTCTTTGGTTTTTGCGTGTTTGCTTCAGGGTTCGGCAGTGCTTAGTGGATTATTGGTTTCATATTATTATTCAAGCCATACAAGTGAAGAGCGATAATGAGGATTAATGACAACTTGAGGCGTGGTAAGAGGCTGGTAACGAACTCTATTTGTCTTCATTTTTGTACATATACTCATCTTTGTGAGCCTGCTTAGTCCGTTCATGTAGAGTGTATGTTATCTTTGGATGCTTAGTAGTTCTTGCTTTCTTGTGATTAGCTCCAGCCCGCTAATAGTTTGTAGCATGTCTCATGAATGTTTGCTTGCATTACTCTATTCATAAATTGGTATGACACCGTGGTATCCTCCTCTGAATGTTTCATTTGATTGACTTGGCACATGCTCACGCATGCACAAGACTGTAATAATCAGTTGAGCCTCGATGAATTATTTTGCCTTGAGGATCTTGAATCATTTTCATGCCATGAGTAGTCTTGTTTTGTTGCAAGCATGATAATGACAGCTATTGCTCTCTCGTTTGTCGCTCCCTTACTTTTGCTAGCCTTCATTTCCACTAAGTGTTTTACTCAAGTTTCCAACTCCCTAAACCAAATATTTCCAAAGTGTCCACCATACCTACCCATTAGCATCATTTGCTACTTCCGTGCATATTCAATATGCCTTGTTTTCTTCCGAATAAAATGTTTGCTTGTTATGAGAAAGTTAGTTAGTAAAGCTCTCACGAACTTGATGGCACACTTTATTTTCTTGCACTTAATAAACCTGAACCATTGCGTCCTTGTTTGTTGCGCATATGCTTGCGCTTTATGAGTTGAAGTTAGCAGAACCATGTACCATGGGGACCGCTTTCAATGCTTCATAGGTACTTTGTACCTAGTTGATATCATGTTCTTTTGCTTATGGATCCCGGCGGTGTGAAATAAAAGTGGAACTTGTAAGATCATGGAGTTTGTATGTATGTTAGAGAAACGCCTGGGTCGCTAGCCTAAGCCATGCCTAATCATGGTGGAAACTTGCAGCATGACCGTAATGAGCATTCTATGAAGCATCCTCAATAAAAATCTATGCACATAGTAAATAAAAAGATCGCTGAGATGCTCATTGTCTGCTTGCCTTGTCATTTTGATTATGGGATAGCTCCTGTATCATATGCAAGGGGTACCCCATTGGCGGTGCTCTATGATACGTATGTACTTACAATGACAAGAGCTTACTTGTGACTGAAGTTGAGTAGCATGAGGATCGGTCTTCGTAAGTAAGGGGCATGAGACTTCAATTTATAACTTGTCAAGCATATCCTCTTAGTTGTGTCACTTTCACCTTAACCACATTAAAGATGCTTATGATAGGGGCAATGAGAGCTCAAAGCTAACGAGTACCATACTTTCAGCATTTGGAAGCCTTTCAAATTATTCAAAACCTTTTCTTCTACTTGTTGAGTCTCCACTTATTCTTTGAGCACCTTCTTGAGAGCATAGTTGTCATCCTTTGTGTTTGTTCCAATACTTGATTATTTGTGTTATGACTTTGATGCTTGTATCTTTGATATCTTTACTTCTAGTCATCACTTGAACTTCAGAGGTGCCTTGGCATTCATAATCAAAGGGCAAGCGAGATACCACTCTATCATACCTTTCTATGAGCATTGTAATATTGCTTATGTTTGTGCTTCATGCTACTTATTATTCTTGAGTTGGAATCTCTTCATAGCTTGCAATGACTATTAAGTAGAGTCAGTTGCATACTCTTTATTATGAATTGTCTAGGTAGTTGATCACATTGCTGAAAATATTTACATCATATGAAGCAAATGTGTTCGTGAAAGTTCTTTTATCGCACTCAGTTTTCAACTAAATTGCTTGAGGACAAGCAATAAGCTAAGCTTGGGGGAGTTGATACGTCCAAAACGTATCTACTTTCCCGGACACTTTTGCTATTGTTTCTCCTCTATACTTGTGTGATTTGGATGCAACTAATGCAAACTGACGCTGTTTTCAGCAGAATTGCCTTGGTGTCTACTTTTTGTGCAGAAAATTAACTATCAGGAAAAATCCCGGAAAATATGCCAAAAATCCTATTTCACCCGAAGACTCAGAGTCTGAGACGGAGAAGAGCCACAGGGGTGGCCACACCACCGGTGGCGCGGGCAGCCGTGCCAGCGCTAGGGGGTGGTGTGGGCCCCCAGGCACCCCCTCGGCCTCTCTCTTCGCCTATAAGGAGCCTTCTGACCTAAAAACTTCAGGGGGTTCGGCGTTTTTCCAGAAGGAGTTCCGCTCTGCCGCCACCACCAGATTCCATGAAACAACACCAAAAACTCCGTTCTGGCACCCTGCCGGGACAGGGAATTGGAGGAGATCATCACCGTCATCATCACCATCGCTTCTCCATCAACCATCCATGTTTCCCCCATCTATGAGTGAGTAATCCCCCGCTGTAGGCTATGGGGATGGTAGGGATTGGATGAGATCGTTCATGTAATGGCATCAGATTGTTAGGGCATGGTGCCTAGTATCTTTTATTAGTGCTTTATGACTTTGTTGCGACTTGTTGTGCTTAATGCTTGTCACTAGGGCCCGAGTGCCATGTTTTCAGATCTAAACTTATTATTGATTCATTATGATAGTATTGTTTTGGGTCTTATCTACAAGTTGTATACACACGTTGTTGTCCGGAACCTATGGCCCCGGCGATGTAAATCGGGATAACCGGAAGGGAAAGGCTTTGATGTGAGGATCACGTGTGTTCATGGAGTGTTAATGCTTTGCTCCGGTGCTTTATTAAAAGGAGCACCTTAATTGCCAGTAGTTCCCTAGAGGCCCCGCTGCAAACGGGCTAGAAGGACAAAAGATGTTGTGCAAGTTCTCATTGCGAGCACGTATGACTATATATGGAACACATGCCTAGGATTGTCTAGTACTTGGATGCTTTATCTTATTTATCTGCAATTGCCCTATGTTCTGATTGCTATGTGAATTGTCTTGTCCATGCAACGCCCGTCCATCCATCCCTATGCCTACCGCACTCGAATCCCACTGTTTACTGCTTTTGTTACTACTGTCTTTGCTTTTTTACTGTTGTTACTTTACTATTCCTACTACAAAACTGTTGCTACTGATAAATTGTTGTGAGCAAGATTGTTTCCAGGTGCAGCTGAATTGACAACTCAGTTGTTAAGGCTTATAAATATTCTTTGGCTCCCCTTGTGTCGAATCAATAAATTGGGTTTCACTTCCTTCGAAAATACTGCGATACACCCCCTATACTTGTGGTTCATCACCCTACATGAACAGACTAAGCATGCCCACAGTGATGAGTATATGTACAAAAATAAAAACAAATAGAGTTTGTTACCAGCCTCTTACCACGCCTCAAGTTGTCATTAATCCTCATTATTGCTCGTCACTTGTGTGGCTTGAATAATAATATGAGACCAATATTCCACTGAGGACTGCTGAACCCTGTAGCAAACTCACAAAACCAAAAAAGAACGACAAATATTTTTGGTGTTTTCGATTTTTAAACAAGAACCAAAAGGGAAAAACAAGCAAAGCAAAATCTTTTTGGGTTTTTCGAATAGTTCAAACAAAGGAAAAAAGGAAAAACAAACCAAGGAAAAAAGAAGAAGCAAACCAAAGAGAAACAACAGAAATATTTTTGGTATTTTTGTGTTTTAGAAAGCAAAAGCAAAAGAAAAACGAAAACTAAAAAGAGAACAAAAACATGAATATACAAAGTACCGACGCAACATGATATGGAGATGAGTGCGGTTTCGGCGTACCTCCCCCCAAGCTTAGGCTTTTGGCCTAAGTGGGTATCAATCCGAAGCTGGCCAGGATGAAGTGTCACCCTGGTACGACGAAGAGGTCCCCTCATCATGGTGCGAGCTCGAGTACGTCCCTCCGTAATGCGCAGAGTAATCATAGGAGGGCACATCCTCCTGGTGCTGCTCGTGGAAACCCAACAAGCGAAGCTGCTTGTCCACCTCCTCCTTGGAGCGCGACCACGGTCTCATGTGAACACTAAACAAAGAAGGCTGTGGCAAAAGGATCTCCCTTTCATCTCCTTCAGTGAAAAGCATCCTATATACTAGACTGTTCAAATCAGAAGTAGAAGTGACAAAGTGATGAGTCTTCATAGCAACAAGGTCAAGCCTCTATGGTGCCAGCATAGCATCATAGGGATCCACTGAAAGACCTAATGCATTGACTATACGCGAGGCAATGATGCCCCCATAGATAGGCCCCCTAGCAGCTAGGCGGCGAGCAATAAGCGAGCCAAGATTGTACCGAGTATCATTGTTAAGCGCAGTAGCAAGAAAAGCTAAATGATTGTTGGAGATATTACTTGTGTTCTCCCTACCCAGTACACTAGTAGCAAGATAGTATGCAAATTATCTAAGAGCAGGGAGTTGGATATTTCTTATCTTTCCGCTTATACTTGAGTCATCATCATTGGTCACCCCTCGATAAAGCTCCAACAAATCAGCGGGTCGCCCTTGAATTTTCTTCATGATCCTGTCATACGTACACCTACAATACTGCAAAATCTCTCCAAAGGCATGGTGAAGGGCAGATTATAGATTTTAAAAGAGACAGTTAACTGATAGGATGTGTAAGTAAACGTGAAACTCTCAACAAAAGTTTTAGTGAGCATAGTGTATTGCGCACTCTCGTATTGCATATATGAGGTCAAACCAACCCTCTCAATCAGTAGCAAGAAATCATCAAGAATACCTGCAGCTTGTAAGAAAGTAAAACAAGGAAAAGAGGATGGGTGAGCATCCCCATCATCCCTTTCACTACCAGTACGAGTTGCAATGAGATCTTCGTTGTATGATGGCCTAGCTTGAGAGGCTGTTCTTGAGGGCCTCGACCTCCTAGGTGCATCACTCTCAAATATCTCTCCAAAAGTATGGTTGTTCATGCTTGGTATTCTAAAATTTAAACACCTATTAAACAAGTGATTGCAAAGTAAATATAATGAAGGATTCTACCCAAAGGGACTTGCAAGAGGCCTAAACATGCATCAAAACTATATATCTAAGCATCAAACAAGCTTACAAGCTCTCATAACCAGTCACCTACAACAGCAAAATACTCAATATATAATCCACTAAACACAAATCTACTTGGACAAGGGGAGGAGTCACATACCAGGGAACAAATGCTCCAAATTTCAGCAAGAAAGATGGGCTGAGCAAGTTGATCGAAAAAATCGAAAGCAAGCATAGCAAGAACGCGATTTTGAGCAATGAATTGGAGCTTACTCGGGAGAGAGAAGAAAGTGGCAGGTGAGAGAGTTAGTGGGAGGCCAGGGGTGGCCCACACCAGGGCATGGCGCCACCCAGGGCTGGCCGCGCCACCATGTGGTGTGCCTGCCTGGTGGGGCCCCCTAGTACCTCCCAAGTACTCCTCTGCCCTTTTTTTCACGTAAAAATTTAATATGAATTTTCTGAAATTTTTCGAGACACTTTATTTTTGGGCATTTTTCAGAAATAGAAGAATGATTTTTCTGACAGACAGATTTGTTTTTCTTTTGGAAACATGATGCAAGGACAAAACAAAACTAGAACTACAGAAGTTCTAAGACACTCTAACATGCAAGCAACTAACAACAAAAAGAAAACTAAACGAAAGCAAAAACTAAAATGCAAAGGATAGAAATAAACGGAGATAATCATAATGAAAACATTGTTTTGTTCAATGGAATCCTTTTGTTAAAAAGGTTGATCAAGTCTTGCTACCAAAACAAATTGCATATGAGACAAAACTTTGTATTCCACTAATGATTATGTTACCTCAACCTTGATAGCAATGGTCCCAATCATAATAGTTTCAATTTTTTCTCTTGCTATGGGACAATATATTTCTCCAACTTGAATGCCTTCAACATGTTCAATTGAATTCAAACCATAAGTCCTTTCAATCTTGTTGGGGAAATAGACAGTATGTTCCTTGTCATTAACATTGAAAGTCACCTTTCCTTGATTACAATTAATAACAGCCCCTGCAGTATTAAGAAAAGGTCTCCCAAGAATAATAGACATATTATCATCTTCAGGCATTTCAAGCACAACAAAATCAGTTAATATCAAGCAATTATGAGCCACTTGAACGTGTACATCCTCACATATACCCACAGGAATAGTGGTAGATTTATCAGCCATTTGCAAAGATATATCAGTTGGTATCAATTTTTCAAGCTGAAGCCTCTTATAGAGAGAGAAAGGCATAACACTAACTCCAGCTCCCAAATCACACAAAGGAGTTCTAACATAACTATTCTTAATAGAGAAAGGGATATTTGGAATCCCTGTGTCTCCAAGTTTCTTAGGAACCTTACCATTAAAGGAATAATTAGCAAGCAAAGTAGAAATTTCTTCATTAGGGATCTTCCTTTTATTCGAGACGATGTCCTTCATATACTTTGAGTAAGGAGGCAATTTAATAGCATCAGTCAAAGGAATTTGCAAGAATAAAGGCTTCATCCACTCACAAAACTTATTATAATGTTCATCCTCCTTTGACTTGTGTTTCTTATCAGGGAAAGGCATAGGTTTTTGGACCTAAGGTTCTCTTTCACTACCATGTTTCTTAGCAATAAAATCTTCTTTGGTGTATTTAGTATTCTTAGTGTGGTTTTCAGGTTCTTCTTCAACTTTTTCTTCATTGGGAACTTCATTTTCTTCATTACCACTTTCAGTTTCAGCATCAGAGATAGATATACTATTAGGATCTATAGCAGGTTCAGAGGGTTCTACAACAGTTTTATGTTTCTTTTTCCTTTTCTTACGAGTAGAACCACTATTTTCATCATGTTGAGAATCCTGCTCAATTCTTTTGGGATGCCCCTTAGGATATAGAGGATCCTGGGTAGCAGCACCACTTCTAGTTCTAATTTCATAAGCATGTTTTTCTTTAGCAGCATTAACTAGCAAGTCATTTTGCACTTTAATGAGTTGATCTATTTGAGTTTGAACCATTTGAAAGTGTTTAACAATCATTTTAACATCATTAGAGGTTCTTTCCACAATATCTTTCAACTCAACAATAGCTCTAGTGTTTTCCCTTAGATGATGTTGCACCCTTTTATTAAAGTTATCTTGCTTAACAATAAAGATATCGAATTCTTCTAAGCATTGATCAGGAGGTTTAGAGTAAGGGATATCACCTTCATCAAAGTGTTGGAGAGAGTGTACCTCAATAGTTGATGAGTAGGGAATAGGCTTACATAATTCTTCTATAGGAGGTAAATTCTTGACATCTGCAGCTTTAATTCCCTTCTCCTTAAGACATTTCTTAGCTTCCTTCATCACTTCATCATTTAATTCAATAACTCCCCTCTTCTTTGATGTTGGAATAGGCACCGGAATAGTAGGTTCAGGTACAATTACTTCAGGTATAGCCTGTTTAGAAGGAGTCCAATTTTCATAGTTCTTGCTTATTTTAGCCATTAATTCCCCGGCTTCCTTAGGAGTCCTATTCCTGAAAACACAATCAGCACAACTATCTAGGTATGTCCTAGATTCCTCGGTTAGTCCATTATAAAATATATCAAGAAGCTCATTCTTAGGTAATGGACTTCCAGCTTATGCATGAATCAAAGCACAAACCTTGCCCAAGATTCAGGCAATACCTCTTTTTCTCCCTGTTTAAAATCAAAAAGTTCCTGCAAAATAGCATGTCTAACACTAGGAGGAAAATATTTCTGTAGGAAAGTACTAATCAAGCACTCAGGGCTATCAATAGATCCAGAAGGTAAATTACTAAACCAAGTTTTAGCTTCTCCTTTTAGTGAAAAAGGGAAAATCTTAGCAACAAAGTAAGTATGCATCTTAATATCATCAGAAAACAAGCCACTCATGGTAGAAAGTTCATTCATATGTGCTACCGCACTTTCATTCTTAGTCCCACAAAAAGGTTCTTTCTCAACAATAGCTATGTAAGATAGATCGAGAGAGAAATCATAATCTTCATCTATAATGTTTATGGGAGAAGCAGCAAACTTAGCAATAGGAGACAATTTGGGTCTAATAGTACGCCTCTCATGGAGACTCTTAGCAGCGCTCCTATCATGGGTGTTTTTACATTCTTTAATAAATTCATCGGTCATCTCAACATAACCATCTTCAATATCATAACTTTCACTAGACTCAGGTGAACTAACAGGTGTGGTAGTGTCTTCATTAGGAGTTTTGGTATTTCCAGCTATAATTCTAGCAATCGTAGCATCTAGGAAAGGACCTAATGAACCAATTTTATCAAACATAGTAGAAGCAGCATCATAAGCATCAAAAGTTTCAGATTCAGCAGTAGTTGCAGTGTGTGTAGCATGTGTATGTGGTGGTGTAAGGAACTTACTCATAACAGACGGTGAATCAAGAGCAACAGAGGTGTTCAGAACCGTACCTCTTCTTGTAGTGGATGGTAAAATAGGAACCTTGCCATCACGAGACTTACCCATGATGGATGGATAGCAACGAACAATAGAGAATCCAAGTGAACTTGATAAATAAAGCTATGCTCCCCGGCAACGGCGCCAGAAAATAGTCTTGATGACCCACAAGTATAGGGGGTGTATCGCAGTATTTTCGAGGGAAGTGAAACCCAATTGATTGATGCGGCACAAGGGGAGCCAAAGAATATTTATAAGCCTTAACAACTGAGTTGTCAATTCAGCTGCACCTGGAAACAATCTTGCTCACAGCAGTTTATTAGTAGCAACAGTTTTGTAGTAGGAATAGCAAAGTATATGATAGTAAAGTAAAGAGTGAGTAACAATAGCGTAAATAGTGGGATTCGAAAAGCGGTAGGCATAGGGATGGATGGACGGGCGTTGCATGGACAAGACAATTCACATAGCAATCAGAACATAGGGCAATTGCAGATAAATAAGATAAAGCATCCAAGTACTAGACAATCCTAGGCATGTGTTCCATATATAGTCATACATGCTCGCAATGAGAACTTGCACAACATCTTTTGTCCTGCCAGCCTGTTTGCAGCAGGGCCTCAAGGGAACTACTGGCAATTAAGGTGCTCCTTTTCATAGATCACCGGAGCAAAGCATTAACACTTCGTGAACACATGTGATCCTCACATCAAAGCCATTCCCTCCGGTTATCCCGATTTCTGTCACTTCGGGGCCATTGGTTCTGGACATCAACGTGTGTATAAAACTTGTAGCTAAGACCATAAACAATACTATCATAATGAATCAATAACATGTTCAGATCTAAAATCATGGCACTCGGGCCCTAGTGACAAGCATTAAGCACAACAAGTCACAACAAAGTCATAAAGCACTAATAAAAGATACTAGGCACCATGCCCTAACAATCTGATGCCATTACATGAATGATCTCATCCAATCCCTACCATCCCCATAGCCTACAGCGGGGGATTACTCACTCATAGATGGGGGAAACATGGATGGTCGATGGAGAAGCGATGGTGATGACGATGGCGATGATCTCCTCCAATTCCCCGTCCCGGCAGGGTGCCAGAACGGAGTTTCTAGTGTTGTTTCGTGGAATCTGGTGGTGGCGGTGGAGCAGAACTCCTTCTGGAAAAATGTCGAACCCCTCGAAGTTTTTAGGTTAGAAGGCTCCTTATAGGCGAAGAGAGAGGCCAAGGGGGTGTCTAGGGGGGCCACACCACCCCCTGGCGTGGCCTGGCCTGGCCCGCCCCACCAAGTGGTGTGGCCACACCATGGCTCTTCTCCGTCTCGTATTCTGGCTCCTGGAGTCTTCGGGTGAAATAGGATTTTTGGCATATTTTCTGGGATTTTTCCTGATAGTTGGTTTTCGGCACAAAAAGTAGACTCCAAGGCAATTCTGCTGAAAACAGCGTTAGTCCGCATTAGCTGCATCCAAATCACACAAGTTTAGAGGAGAAACAATAGCAAAAGTGTTCGGGAAAGTAGATACGTTTTGGACGTCTCAATCCCGATGAAGTCCAGCTTGATGGTGGTGTTGATGGCGACGATCTCCCCTCTCCGGGAAGGAATTCCCCCGGTAGAATTCTGTCTGCCGGAGAGATCTTTCTCTCTCGATGTTTTCCGCCCCGCAGAGGCAGCGAAATCTTTCTGTGGTCGCTCCCCGAGTCTTAGGGTTTCGGGAGGAATATATACGCCAGAGGGGAGAGACAGAGGTGGGCCAGGGCGGCCACACCACCTGGTGGCGCGGCCTAGGGTGGCCCACACCAGGGTGTGGTGTGGGGCCCCTGTGGCCCATCTCCACTCCCTCTTCTGGCTTCCTTTGTCTTCTGGAAAAAAATAGGATTTCCCATATATTTTTCTGGATTTTCTGATCTTCGCGAATTTTGCCTCCAAACAACACCTTTTCCATCAGAATCCTGACTACAGCGGTCCATGCTCCAAAAGTCATCAACCATGCAAAAACAGATGAAATAACATAAGTATCATCTCTTAATATGAAATATATCAATGAATAACAGTAAATTATCATATAGAATAGTGATGCAAAATGGACGTATCACACCCATGGAGTTTTGGTGTTGATCATATTTTTCCCTAGGGAGAACTTTAGTCAACGGATCTGCTACATTGAGATCTGTGTGTACTTTACAAATTTTTATATCTCCATCCTTGACATGCTCGCGGATGGAGTTAAATCGACGCTTAATATGCTTGGAATTCTTATGAGATCTTGGTTCCTTAGTGTTGGCTATGGCTCCATTGTTGTCTGATACATTGTAAATGTATCTATAATTTTTGATGTTCCATGCTTGGTTTTATCCACTTTCTTGTGTTTTGTTCCAACTTTGGAGTACTTTTCATATGATTTCTTGGACTAACCTATTAACAAGAGCCACAAAGTTGCCTGTTTTCTTTGTTCTTGGTTCCGGGAAAGTCGAAATGAATATTCTCGAATTGACGGGACAAAAGCCAAAGTGCCTATTTTTCCGGAAGGGATCAAGTGCGAGACACGAGGCGGAGAAAGGCTGGAGCCACCACACCACTGGCATGGCCAGGCTGGCCCGCGCCAGGTGGTGGCTCGGCCCTTCTCCGTCTCGCCTCCCCCTCGCCTCTCCTTCCGCCTATATATTGCCCTCGGGACGAAAACCCTAAGCACCGATCAAAATCCACGAAAGAGTCTGAGCCGCCATCTCTATCCCTAGATCGGGAGGATCTGAAGCTCTTCCGGCACCACGGAGAGGGAATTCACCACAGGCCTTCTTCATCACCATGCAAGCCTCCAGTGTGATGCGTGAGTAGTTCATCCTTGGACTACGGATCCATGTAGTAGCTAGATGGCTGGTTTCTCCTTCTTTGTGCTTTCATGTTTAGATCTTGTGAGCTCCGTTCATGATCAAGATCATCTATTTGTAATTCATACATGTTGTGTTTGTAGGGATCCGATGGATATTGAGATGCTATTTCAGATTGATTATTGATTCTATCATGTCTGTTATTTGAGATCTTGCATGCTTTCCGTTGTTAGTAGCTATCTTGGCCAAGTAGATGCTAGCAAATCCAAGAGTTAGTATTTATGCTCGATAGTGGGTTCATGCCTCTGGTAATCTGGGGAAGTGACAGAAATCTCTAAGGTACTAGATGTGCTGTTGCTACTAGGGAGAACACAACAATACTTTGTTCATAGAATAGTCGTATTGTTTACTTTACATGCAGTTCCTAAAGCAATAATCTGTTGCTTGCAACTTAATACTGGAGGGGGTTCGGATGATAACCTGAAGGTGGATTATTAGTCATAGATGTAGTTGGATGGCGGTCTATGTATTATGTTGTAATGCCCAATCAAGTCTTAGAGGAGTCAAGATGATTAGTATATGCATGTATTGCTTTCTCGGTGTTTGTCAATTGCCCCGCTATAATATGTTCACCCAACATGTTATCTATCTAAGGAGAGCCACGTCTAGTGAACTATGGATCCCGGTCCTTTTACTTTACATACAATCTACAATCTTTTACTGCTTGTGTTTACTTTCTGCAAACTTTTACTTCTTTCCATTCGATACGTTTAATCCTTTGTTTTCCGCAAAACACGGTGAGATTGACAACCTCATCGCAAGTTGGGGACAAAGTTCTGTGGTTGTGTTGTGTAGGTCTCCACGTTGCTACTAGCACCGGTAGTGCGCCCTGCCAAAGCTCACCTAGTAACACCTTTGGGGTGTTTCCTTGCTCCTACTGGTTCGATTAAACCTTGGTTTCATAACTAAGGGAAAACTTGCTGCTATATTCATCGTACCTTCCTCTTGGGGGTCCCAACGAGCTCTACACTGAAAGTCGAGCGCATCATTGTCACAATAGATCACTATTGGGTCCAACACACTAGGAACCACAGCTAGTTCAGTTATGAACTCTTTCATCCAAACCGCTTCCTGCACTGCTTCTGAAGCAGCAATATATTCTGTCTCCATTGTCGATCTTGTCACCACAGGTTGTTTGGAGCTCCTCCAACTAACGGCTGCTCCATTTATGAGAAATACATATCCGGATTGAGACTTAGAGTCATTCGGATTGGTGTCAAAGCTAGCGTCGGCATAACAATTAGCGACCATCTCTTCTTCACCTTCGTATACAAGAAACATTTCCTTAGTTCTACTTAAGTACCTAAGGATATTCTTGACCGCTATCCAGTGTTCCGAACCTGGATCAGATTGGTACCTACTAGTCAAACTAATAGCATGTGCCACATCTGGTCTTGTACATAGCATGGTGTACATTATAGAGCCTATGGCTGAAGCATAGGGGATTTTATCCATTATCTCTCTTTCTTCCGCCGTAGCCGGACTTTGAGTCTTACTCAATGTCTTGCCTTGCAACATAAGTAAGAACCCCTTCTTACTTTAGTCCATTTTAAACTTCTTTAAAATCTTATCAAGGTATGTACTATGTGATAGTGCTATTAGGCGCCTTTATCTATGTCTATAGATCTTAATGCCTAATATATATGATGCTTCACCAAGGTCCTTCATCGAAAATTTGCTATTTAGATAA
This sequence comes from Avena insularis, assembly GCA_023614405.1. NCBI lineage: Eukaryota > Viridiplantae > Streptophyta > Magnoliopsida > Poales > Poaceae > Avena > Avena insularis. Next base: position 136,806,164 of record CM042690.1, read on the forward strand.
CTTTTAAGATTGTTTAAAATATCTATATCATTTCCAATCAGTAATATATCAGCCACATATAATATCAGAAATGCCGCATTGCTCCCACTCACTTTCTTGTAAATACGAGCCTCTCCATAATTTTGAACAAATCCAAACTCTTTGATCACCTCATCAAAGAGAAGATTCCAACTCTAGGATGCTTGCTTCAGTCCATAGATGGATTGTTGAAGCTTGCATACCTTGTCAGCATCCTTAGGATCGACAAAGCCCTTAGGTTGTATCATATATAACTCTTCTTCAATATTACCTCTCAGGGATGCAGTTTTGACATCTATCTGTCATATTTCATAATTGAAATATGCAGCAATTGCTAGCATAATCCTGACCGACTTTAGCATTGCTATGGGAGAAAATGTCTCATCGTAGTCAACTCCTTGAATTTGTCGAAACCCCTTTGTGACAAGTCGAGCTTTATAGATGGTCACATTACCATCAGCATCCGTTTTTCTTTTGAAGATCCATTTATTCTCAACGGCCTTTCGGTCATGAGGTAAGTCCACCAAGGTCCAAACCTGGTTTTCGTACATGGATTCCATTTAAGATTTCTTGGCTTCTAGCCATTTGTTGGAATATGGGCTCATCATTGCTTCTTCATACGTCGCAGGGTCATCTATTTCATCAACCATGAAATTCATAACAGGATTTCCGTACAGTTCAGGAGCTACATGTGTCCTGCTTGACCTATGAGGTTTGGTAGTATCATCTTTCGGAGTTTCATGATCATTATCATTAGTTCCTTCTTAACTTGGTGAATTCAACTCCGGAACAATTTCCAGCGCTGCTCCACTTGCCGTTTCACGAAGAGAAGGTTCAATAACCTCTTCGAGTTCTACCTTCCGACTACACACACCTTTCGCGAGAAACTCTTTCTCTAGAAAGGATCCATTCTTGGCAACGAAAACCTTGCGCTCAGATCTGTGACAGAAGGAATACCCAATTGTTTCTTTAAGGCATCCTATGAAGACACATTTTTTCATTTTGGGTTCGAGTTTATCAGGCTGAAGTTTCTTCACATAAACATCGCATCCCCAAACTTTAAGAAATGACCACTTAGGTTTGTTTCCAAACCACAATTCATACGGTGTCATTTTAATGGATTTATATGGTGCCCGATTTAAAGTGAATGCAGCGGTTTCTAGTGCATAACCCCAAAATGATAGTGGCAAGTCAGTTAGAGACCATAGATAGAACCATATCCAATAAAATACGATTATGACGTTCTGACACACCATTATGTTGTGGTGTTCCGGCAGGTGTGAGTTGTGAAACTATTCCACAATCTCTCATATGTGCGCTAAACTCATAACTAAGATACTCTCCTCCACAGTCGGACCACAGAAATTTGATCTTTCTATTATGATGATTTTCCACTTCACTCTGAAATTCCTTGAACTTTTCAAAGGTTTCAGACTTGTGTTTCATCAAATATATATATTCGTATCTCCTCAAATCATCTGTGAAAGTAACAAACTAACGATGTCCACCACGCGCCGACACACTCATTGGACCACATACATCAGTATGTATGATTTTCAATAAATTTATCGCCCGTTCCATTGAACCGGAAAACGACATTCTAGTCATCTTGCCCATAAGGCATGGCTCACATGTATCAAATGATTCAAAATTAAGTGATTTCAAAAGTCCATCAGAATGGAGTTTCTTCATGCGTTTAATGCCAATATGACCTAGACGATAGTGCCACATATATGCAGATATATCATCATCAAGTTTAATCCTTTTAGCATCAACATTATGAATATGTGTATCAGTACTATCGAGATTCAACAGAAATAAACCATTCATCACAGGTGCATGACCATAAAATATATTATCCATATAAATCGAACAACCATTGTTTTCAAATTTAAACGAATAACCGCTTTGCAATAAATATGATCTGGATACAATGTTCATGCTTAGCGCAGGCATCAAATAACAATTATTTAGATTTATCACTAATCCCGATGTCATATGGAGAGGTAGCGTTCCAACAGCGATCACATCAACTCTTGATCCATTGCCGACACGCATCGTGACCTCATCCCTCGATAGTTGTCGCTTGTTTCGCAGCCCCTGAATCGAGTTACATATATTAACAACTGATCTAGTATCAAATACCTAGGTGCTACTGCGAGTACTAGTCAAGTACACATCAATAACATGTATATCACATATACCTTTGTTTGCCTTGCCAACCTTCTTATCCACCAAATACTTGGGGCAGTTGCGTGATGTCTACGCACGCTTCTATTCTTGTAGATAGTGTTGGGCCTCCAAGTGCAGAGGTTTGTAGAACAGCAGCAAGTTTCCCTTAAGTGGATCACCCAAGGTTTATCGAACTCAGGGAGGAAGTGGTCAAAGGTATCCCTCTCAAGCAACCATGTAATCAAGATACAAGAAGTCTCTTGTGTCCCCAACACACCCAATACACTTGTCAGGTGTATAGGTGCACTAGTTCGGCGAAGAGATAGTGAAATACAAGTAATATGGATGATTATAAGTGGTAATTGCAATCTGAAATAAGAGTGGCAGCAAGCAAACATGTAATAGAACTGATTGTAAACGGTGTTCCAATGCTTAGAAACAAGGCCTAGGGATCATACTTTCACTAGTGGACACTCTCATATAAATATCTTCTCTTGATGATGCTACCCTGAACTACTCTCCGGTTGGACGATGTAGGGCTATAACAGCACACCTTAAAGTTTGCATTCCCCATCTAGATAACCCCTCACTATCACCTTGAGCGCTAGATGGTTCCAACAAACACCACAATCTCATAGAGACATCCAACTCAAATTATACTCATGATAAGTATTTATGTAACCTTAGCCAAAGTGCCACACGGTGTGCACACTATCAACTTCACACACGTGGGGATAAGCAAAGATTAATTAAAGCACTTGAGTAGCAGAATAGATCCTAGATTACAAAGCTCATGATCTTAATTAAGATCATGCATAGAGAGAGATGAACACATAGCTACTTGTAGAGCCCTTAGCCTCGAGAGAGAACTACTCCCTCCTCATCATGGGAGTCAGCAACGGTGATGGAGAAGGCGGTGGAGTCGATGGAGATGGATCCGGGGGGCACTTCCCCGTCCCGGTAGGGTGCCGGAATAGACACTTCTGTCCCCCGAATCTCCTCTTTAGTGGCGGCGGTGCTACGAAACTTTTCATAGAATTCTGATCTGGTGTCTAGGGTTTTCGTCCCGGGGGAATATATAGGCGAAGAGGCAATGCCAGAGGTGGGCTAGGGTGGCCACACCACCTGGTGGTGCGGCCAGGGGGACTCGCGCCAGGGGTGGTGTGGGCCCCCTGTGGCCCATCTCTAGTCCTCCTTCTGGCCTCCTTCGTCTTCTGGAAAAATAGGAACTTTGACTTTTTTTGTCCAATTCCGAGAATATTTCTTTTCTAGCTTTTCTGAAACCAAAAAACAGCAGAAAAGAGGCAACTGGCACTATGACATCTTGTCAATAGGCTAGTTCCAGAAAATATATAAAACTACCTCAAAGTATAAACAAAACATAAGAAAGTTGATATAAAACAAGCATGGAGCATCAAAAATTACAGATACATTTACGACGTATCATTACGCTTCCAATGGCCAATCCCCTTGCAATAGTAGCACTCGGTATCAGACTTAGGGAAAGCTCGGATTTCTTTTCAGGCGCAGCAACAGATTTGCCGCCCTTCTTTCCCTTCTATTTACCCTTCTTGTCTTTCTTGAAACCAGTGGTCTTATTGATCATCAACACCTGATGTTCTTTCTTGATCTCCACTTCTGCAGTCTTAAGCATTGATAGAAGCTCGGGGAGAGACATCTTCATGCCCTCATATTATAGTTCATCACGAAGCTCTTGTAGCTAGGTGGCAGAGATTGGAGAACATGATGTATGCCTAAGTCAATGGAAATCGTTATTCCCAAGGACACAAGCTTATCAGCATACCCAAACATTTTGAGTACATGCTCACTAACGGAGTTGTTCTCTTCCATCATGCAGCTAAAGAACTTTTTAGAAGCATTATAACTCTCTATGATAGCATGGGCATCAAAAATCATTTTTAATTCACCCATGGTATCAAAGGCATTGCCATTTTCAAAACGCTTTCAAAGTTCTGGCTCTAGCCCATACAGTATGCCACAATGAAATAAGTTGTGGTCCTCCTGACGAGTCAAATAGACATTCTTTTCCTCGTTAGGGACATCAGGACCTGGTGGGGGGCCTAACGACGCTTCTAGCACATATTTCTTTTGTGCAGCAGTGAGGAGAATCCTCAAATTCATGGCCTAGTTGGTAAAGTTGCTACCATTCGCCGCAAGTTTCTCTTTCTGCATGAACACATTAAAATTAAAAGCAGGTGGTGCCATCTACAACATAATTTTTAAAGTTTATTTAGACTAAGTTTATGATAGATTGAGTTCAACTAATCCAAATTATGAATCAAAAACAACATCCCTCGTGTCTTTTTGGTGATTACATGAACCAAATCCACTACACCAAGTCCGATCATCACGTGAGTCGGTGTAGTCTCAAAGGCGAGCATCAATATGGGCATCATATCAACTATATGACTCATGCTTAACCTTTCGGTCCGTGTTCCGAGGCCATGTATGTACATGTTAGGCTCGCCAAGTAAGAACCTTAGTACTCGTGTGTGTAAAATTGTCTTACATACGTTGAATGAAAGCGTATAGTAAAAAACACCCGATCATCACGTGATGCCTTGAAACAACGATCCATAGAACGGTGCATATTAAGGAAGAACACATTTTTATCTTGATATTTAAATGAGGGATCATCTTATAATGCTACTAAAACGCCAAACAAGAAATATAAGATGCAAACATCATATGCATAAAGTGAAATGATATGGTTCTTACACTTGATCACTATCATGTGCGTCGTGGTATGATCTTTATTATTCCTTTCTGTGTAAGGCCCAGTTTTATGGAACTTACTGTAGAAGGATAGAGAGAGAGATTGGCGGAATATATTGGATATATTATTGAGCCTCACGGGCGAGTATATATAGGCGTACAGAGGATTATCTTGGAGTATGAGTCAAGTTAGGCTAGACTCCTAACTATCCTAAACTACCATAATAACCGTGTCCGTATCATACTCTAACATCCCTCCGCAGTCGTAGCAGTAGCGTCATGAATAACTAGAACATCGCAGACGGTCAGACTAGAGAAAAAACAAAGTAGCATCCAAGAGGGTCGACACCTTTCAGAAAACAGAACGTGGGATGCGGTCGTGTCGCGGTTGCCTGGACTATAGAGGAAGCTAGTGATGCTCAAGTGAGGTGGTAGCCCTTGTGCCGATGTCGAGGGAGCCGAGAGCATGAGGCGGTGCCATGGTCGAGGTGGCCATGCGAAGGGTCGCCGTGGTTGATGTCGTGGTCGGGGATGCCGATGTCGAGGTAGTCGCACGTGAAGCCGCATGTGCATAGTGCGCGAGGAGGATGACAGAGAAGCGTCGAGGCAGTCGTCGAGGGTGTCGATGCCGAAGTCGATGCAATCTGAGCCGTCGAGGACGAGGTACGACCATAGTTTTGCCAGAACTAGGCGCACGTCGAGGACGAACGCACACTCCGGTTTTGGCAGAATCGAGTATGCAAAGAAGAACTCGTCAGTGACGCGGTCGAGGCAGTCGTAGAGGGGTCGATGTCGAAGAAGACATTATTGAAGCCGATGAAGACAAGGCGCTGATCCGAGCTTGCCAGACTCGGGAACACGTCAAGGACGAAGGCACTCCCGGTGTTGCCAGTACCAGGCATGCGGGGGCAGGGACCATCATGAACTTGCCGTCATGTCAGAAATACTAGCAGAGGAAGCCTCCAGAGTAGTTGCAATGCACAGAGTGGCGAAGGGAGAGATGCCGGTGCTATCCGCGGTTGTCGTAGTAGAGTAGAAGGTGGTGTAGTTGGGGATGAGGCGATGACACTGGCGGCGAAGTTGTAGTGGACGAAGACGTAGAAGGCGGCGAAACCAGTGGCGACCTGGGTTAGTCATGTTGGATGCCTAGAGTGGCGATGGGGTAGTCGGCGGGACCTGCGATGGCGAGAGGGCGCCTTGTAGGTTACCATGTGAAGCACGGCGGCGGTGCTCGAAGTAGGCGAGGAAGACCCGGGAACGTGACGAAGACCATGTGCAGATAGCGGCGATCCGCGCCGTAAGAGATGGCGCGGTGAAAGCCGAGGTCGTCGATGCACGAGGACGGCGAAGTAGACTGTGTGCAGCCATGCTACGACCCGAGGGGGCGGCATAGCTGCAGGGCGCAAGTTGGTGCAGCGGCTGGGAGACCAACAGCGACGTACACACCAAGTAAGGCACATTGGAAGCCGGTAGCATGGACCAAAGGCGGCGGCGCTGCGGGCCGACGGGGCGACACAGCGGCAGCTCGTAGCTTGATCGGTGGTAGGCGCATGCTCAGGGACGTGCTTGGCATAGACAGGCGCGAGATCGGTTATTCAGACCGACGGTGCACCATATGCACCATGGCGTGGACGACGTGTAGATCAGATTCGATGGCGGCATTGTCGGTGAAGTCCCGGACGATGATGACGAAGAGGATCCGAGGGGGCGGCCGCGGTAGCCTTCAAAGGAAGGCGTAGCAGCCGTCCGTGGTGTGCGGCATCCTGCCCTGATGCCGCGACAGCCTGTCGAGGCAGGTGCAACAGCGGAGGAGGCAGACGCACAAGCGCGGTGTAGATCCTCGATGCCGATGGTCGAAGTAGAGGCGCGGCAATGACGACGACGGTGGGCGACATGACGAATACCATGTGCAGACGGCGGCGATCCGCACCGTAGGAGATGGCACGGTGAAAGCCAAGGCCGTTGATGCATGAGGACAGCGAAGTAGACTGCGTGCAACCACGCTACGACCTGAGGGGGCGACATAGCTGTAGGGCGCAAGTCGGTGCAGCGGCTGGGAGACCACCAGCGACGTACACGCCAAGGAAGGCGTGTTGGAAGCTGGTAGCATGGACCAAAGGCGGCGGTGCTGCGGCCCGACGGGGCGACACAGCAGCATCTCGTAGCTCGATCGGTGGTAGGTGCGTGCTCGGGGACGTGCTTGGCGTAGACAGGCGCGGGATCGGTTGATTAGACCGACGGTGCACCATATGCGCCATGGCGTGGATGACGCGTAGATCGGATTCGATGGAGGCATTGTCGGTGAAGTCCCGGACAATGACTATGAAGAGGATTCGAGGAGGGGCGGCCGCGGCAGCCTTCCAAGGAAGGTGTAGCAGCCGTCCGTGGTGCGCGACAACCTGCCCTAAGGCCGCGACAACCTGCCGAGGCAGGTGCAACAGCAGAGGAGGTAGGTGCACGGGTGTGGTGTAGATCCTCGATGCCGATGGTCGGAGTAGAGGAGTGGTGATGACGACGGTGGTGGGCGACTCAATCCAATCTAAGATCGGTAAACCAAAAAAGAAAACTAATCAAGAGATCGGAAAAAAAGACTTACAGGGCAGCCGATCACGGATCAGCGGACGAACCCTGCATACGGATCGCGTGGCCCCCGACGGAGATCATGGAGATCGATCCCCTGGGGGCGGCGCGGCGGAAGCGTGCGGCTAGGGTTTGGACCAATTAGGCTGATACCATGCACTTATACTTCAACACTTCCCCTCACGTGTGGCTCCCTCGGGCCTAAACATGGACCAAAAGTGGGCTACAATATTTTTATTTTATATTGCATCACCCGGGTCTTGAACTTAAGACCTCTTGGCTCTGATACCATGTAGAAGGATAGAGAGAGAGAGAGATTGGCGGAATTTGTTGGATATATTATTGAGCCTCATGGGCGAGTATATATAGGTGTACAGAGGATTGATACGTCCATTTTGCATCACTATTCTATGTCTTAATTCACTATTATCCATTGATATATTTCGTATTGAGAGGTCATACTTATGTTATTTCATCTATTTTTGCATGGTTGATGACTTTTAGAGCATGGACCGCAATGCAATTCGATGGAAAAGGTGCTGTTTGGAGGCAAAATTCGCGAAGATCAGAAAATCCAGGAAAATATACGGAAAATCCTATTTTTCCAGAAGACTCAGGATGCCAGAAGATGGAGTGGAGGTGGGCCACAGGGGGCCCACACCACCCCATGGCGCCGGCAGGCCTAGGCCGCGCCTGGAGGTGGTGTGGCCGCCCTAGCCCATTCTAGCCTCTCCCCTCTGGCGTATATCATCCTCCCGAAACCCTAAGACTCGGGGAGCGACCATAGAAAGATTCCACCACCTCTGCGGGCGGAAAACACCGAGAGAGAAAGATCTCTCCAGTAGACAGATTTCTACCGGGGGAATTCCTTCCCGGAGAGGGGAGACTGTCGCCATCAACACCACCATCAAGCTGGACTTCATCGGGATCATCATCATCACCATCAACACCCTCATCACCATCTCCATATTGCTGTAACAATTGTGTTGGATCTTGCTATAGTTCATAGGGGAAACTTTCCCGGTGTTGATTACTCTTTGTAGTTGATGCTATTGAGTGAACCATTGAATTATTGTTTATGTTCAAATTGTTATACATCATTATTCCATCTTTGATCATGATCCATATGATGTCTTGTGAGTAGTTCGTTTTGTTCTTGAGGACATGGGAGAAGTCTTGTTGTTAGTAGTGGAGTTGCGTTGAGAAAGATTCAATAGATTGTTATTTAAGTTGTGGTGTACTTATTCTAGTGGTGCCATGTGAACGTCGACTACATGACACTTCACCTATAAGGGCCTAGGGGAATGCATTGTGTGTTTGGCTACTAATCGTAGGGGTTGCCGGAGTGACAGAAACCTGAACCCCCGTTAGGAAACCATTGCACAAGGGACATAAGGGTCTTAGAGTTTAAAGATGTGGTTAGGTTTCTACCTTAATTACTTTCTTGTACTTACGGATGTTTGCAAGGGGTTTAATCACAAGTATGTATTAGTCTTGGATGGGGCGGTACATTAGCACAGGTTCACCCACACAACACTTAGCAAGCTAAAGAAGATTAATTGACTATATGAAGCGAAAGCACTTGACAGTCTTCCCATGTGTCCTCGAGAACGTTTGGTCATCTATAGAAATACAACCGGCTTGTCCTTTGCTGCATAAAGGATTGGGCCACTTGCTGCATTCATTCTTACCGTCTTTCATTTACTCGTACTTTGTTTACTTGCTTTATCGAAAACCCCTAAAAATCCGTTTGCTAAGTATTTGCAGAGAATTCCTGATCCATACCACTAGCCAAAGACCTTCGCTCCTCGTTGGGTTCGACACTCTTACTTATCGAAAAATCGCGATACACCCCTATACTTGTGGGTCATCAAGACTATTTTTGGCGCCGTCCCGGGAGTGAAGCGCTATTGAGAGTGGAACTGTAAAGGAAACTTCTCGTGAGTATTGTTTACTTCTACTAGTTGCTTTATTTTCGTTATGGATAATTCGCTGGGTTTCTTATTTGGTAATGCTACTACCACTGCTAAGGTAGTAGATAAGCCACCACCTACTGAGAAAGATGTTTTCAAAATACCTACAAGAATTATTGATCGTGTTATGGATAACTACTATGTTGGGGATGGAACTGTCCATCTCGGTGATCATTTACTCTTTATACACGAATTATGTGAGTTGTTCAAGTGTGCAGGTATTACTACAGATCAAGTTAAGAAGAAGTTATTCTCATTATCACTAAAAGGAAGAGCTGGGGAATGGTATAAGATGCTGAAGAATGGTCAAGCTCTGGAATGGGAGGAAATAGTGCCTCTCTTTTATTCAAAGTTTTATCCTCCTAGTGAGATTCATAAAGATCGGAATCAAATATACAACTTTTGGCCTCTTGATGGAGAGAGTACAGCTCAAGCTTGGGGGAGATTGAAGTTACTAATGCTCAAATGTCCCATTCATGAGCTCCCCAACAATATTATTATCAACAACTTTTATGCAAGGCTCCCTCTACATGATAAGGATTTATTGGATGCTTCTTGTGCTGGATCATTCACTCGCATGGAAGAAGAAGCCAAATGGGATCTTCTAGACCGTATTCAAGACAATGCTGAAGCTTGGGAGAATGACAAAGGTAGAAAGTCAGGTATAAATTATGATTATGAATGCATTGAATCTTTTATGGGAACTGATGACTTTCAAAATATTAGTAATATTTATGGTCTTGATTTGTAAGTTATTACGAATTGCTTTAGAGCTTTTGCTTCCTATATTGAAATTCCAAAAAAGGGATGGAACAAATACCATGCGCCTTACAAAGATACTGTTGACTATGCTCCTATTGGAAGTGCCGAGTATTGCATTATTGATCCCATCTTACCCGAACCTTATATCGAGAAGATTCCCTTCCCTGAAAAAGTAAAGGACCATCCTATGATAACTAATGTAATCACCAAAAGTGAAAAAAGAACTGTAAAACCTGATGAACAAATAAACATTGAACCTGTGGTAGCAATTGTGAAAGACCTTGTCACTAAAAGCGTAGAAGATGGGCACATAGTCTTTTGTGAGGATGCTTATAATATTGTTTCACATCCAATAGAACTAAAAAGGCTAGTGTTCTTGTGCTTTCTGTTAGAATTGGTGATCATTGCTATTATGGTTTATGTGATATTGGTGCAAGTTCTAGTGCTATTCATTATGAGCTTTACAGAGAAATTATGCATGAAATCAGTCCTTGCGAGTTGGAAGAGATTGATGTGGTTATTCACCTTGCTAATAGAGAGACCATCTCTCCAATTGGTATTGTATGAGACGTGGAAGTTCTTTGTGGTAAGATTAAGTACCCTGCTGATTTTCTAGTACTTGGTTCGGCTGCTAGTAAAACCTATCCTATCATTTTTCGTAGACCTTTCTTGAGTACTTGTGGAGCTATTATTGATTGCAAGAGGGAGAAAATCTTGACTAAGTTTGATGGGGAATCTTATGAGTTTAATTTTTCGAAATTTACTAAAGAACCTTGCGAAGACGAAACCCATAATGAGGATTTTAGGGTTGAACAACTTGCTTCTATTTCTCTTGCCCCTAACAATGCTTTGCAGCAATTTATGGAAGATCATGAAAGTGAAATCTTCAAGGAAGAAAGGAATGAGATTGATAGGATCCTCCGTGATCAACCTAAGATGCTTAAGCACGACTTGCCTGTGGAAGACTTGGGTACCACGATGCCACCTAAAAAAGATCTGGTTTTCGATCTAAAACCTCTCCCTGATGATCTTAAATATGCTTTTATTGATGATAAAAATATATATCCTGTTATTATTAGCGCTAAACTTTCAGGAGAGGAAGAAGAAAGATTATTGGAAGTTTTGAGGAAACACCGAGGAGCTATGGGTTATACTCTGGATGATTTGAAAGGGATTTCACCTACTATATGTCAGCATTCTATCAACATAGAACCAGATGCGAAGCCAGTAGTGGAACACCAACAACGTTTAAATCCTAAGATGAAGGAAGTGGTAAGAAATGAGGTATTGAAACTCCTTGATGCTGGTATTATTTACCCTATTGCTGATAGTGAATGGGTTAGTCCTGTTCATTGTGTTCCTAAAAAGGGAGGTATTACCGTTGTCCCTAATGATAATGATGAGCTTATTCCTCAAAGAATAGTGGTAGGCTATAGGATGTGCATTGATTTTAGGAAAGTCAATAAAGTTACTAAGAAAGATCACTGCCCGCTTCCTTTTATTGATCAAATGTTGGAAAGGTTGTCTAAAAAGACCCATTTTTGTTTTCTTGATGGTTATTCTGGTTTTTCTCAAATTGCTGTTAAACAACAAGATCAAGAAAAAACTACTTTTACTTGCCCTTATGGAACTTATGCTTATAGACGTATGCCTTTTGGTTTATGTAATGCTCCTGCTACTTTCCAAAGATGCATGTCTGCTATCTTTCATGGTTTTTGTGAGGAAATTGTAGAAGTGTTCATGGATGACTTTTCTGTCTATGGAACTTCTTTTGATAATTGTCTGCGCAACCTTGATAAAGTTTTGCAGAGATGTGAAGAAACTAATCTTGTTCTTAATTGGGAGAAATGCCACTTCATGGTTAATGAAGGGATTGTTCTTGGGCATAAAGTTTCTGAAAAAGGCATAGAAGTTGATAGAGCTAAGGTTGAGGCAATTGATAAGATGCCATGTCCAAGAGACATCAAAGGTATTCGTAGTATCCTTGGTCATGCTGGTTTCTATAGGAGGTTTATTAAAGACTTCTCTAGGATATCAAAACCTCTCACTAATCTTCTTCAAAAAGATGTACCTTTTGTTTTTGATGATGATTGTAAGGAAGCTTTTGAAACCCTTAAGAAGGCTTTAACTACAGCCCCTATTGTTCAACCACCTGATTGGAGTTTACCCTTTGAAATAATGTGTGATGCTAGTGATTTTGCTGTAGGTGTTGTCCTTGGGCAACATATTGATAAAAAGCTAAACGTTATCCATTATGCTAGTAAGACCCTAGACGTTGCTCAAAGGAATTATGCTACTATTGAAAAGGAATTTCTAGCTGTTGTTTTTGCTTGTGATAAGTTTAGGCCCTATATTATGGACTCAAAAGTAACCATTCATACTGATCATGCGGCTATTAAGTATCTTATGACAAAGAAGGACGCTAAGCCTAGGCTTATTAGATGGGTACTGCTTTTGCAAGAGTTTGATCTACATATAGTAGATAGAAAGGGTGCTGAAAATCCTATTGCTAATAATTTATCTCATTTGGAAAACATCTCTTTTGACCCTATGCCTGTTAATGATAGTTTCCCGAATGAACAGTTAGCTGCAGTGGGAGTGAGCTCGCGAGGAAGCCCTTGGTATGCTGATTATGCTAACTTTATTGTCTCCAAGTATTTGCCTCCAACTTTTACAGCTCAGCAACGAAGAAAGTTCTTCTATGATCTGATACATTATTTTTGGGATGATCCACACTTATATAAAGAAGGAGTTGATGGTATTATGCGAAGATGTGTTCCAGAATATGAACAAAAAGAGATATTGCGTAAATGCCATGGTAGTGCCTATGGAGGACATCATGCAGGAGATAGAACTGCACAAAAGGTACTACAATCAGGTTTCTACTGGCCTACCCTTTTTAAGGATGCAAGAAAATTTGTTTTATCTTGTGATGAATGTCAACGGGTTGGTAATATTTCTAGACGCAATGAAATGCCTATGAACTACTCTCTAGTTACTGAACCTTTTGATTGTTGGGGATTTGACTTTATGGGTCCTTTCCCTCCTTCGAAAGGGTATACTCATATTCTTATTGCCGTAGATTATGTTACTAAGTGGGTAGAAGCCATTCCTACAAAAAGTGCTGACAGGAAAACCTCTCTAAAAATGCTAAAAGATGTTATCTTTGCTAGGGTTGGAGTGCCTAGGTATCTCATGACTAATGGGGGTTCTCATTTCATTCATGGCGGTTTTAGAAAGACCCTCGCTAAGTATGATGTTAATCATAGAATTGCTTCAGCTTATCACCCCCAAACTAGCGGGCAAGTAGAGTTATCAAATAGACAAATTAAATCTATCTTGCAAAAGACTGTTAATAGGTCTAGAAAAAACTGGGCTAAGAAGTTGAATGATGCTTTATGGGCTTATAGAACTGCTTATAAAAATCCTATGGGAATGTCTCCTTATAAAATGGTTTATGGGAAAGCTTGCCACTTACCCTTAGAATTAGAACACAAAGCTTACTAGGCAGTGAAAGAACTAAATAGAGATTGTAAGCTCGCTGGTGAGAAAAGATTATTTGACTTAAGTTCTTTAGATGAATGGAGGACTGAAGCCTATGAGAATGCTAGGCTCTTTAAGGAAAAAGTTAAAAGATGGCATGACAAGCGAATACTTAAGAGAGAATTTCATGTTGGTGAGAAAGTTCTATTGTATAGGTCTCGTCTCAGATTTTTTGTAGGTAAGCTACTGTCAAAATGGGAAGGACCTTTCATCATTGAAGAAGTATATCGTTTAGGAGCAATAAAAATTTCTTCTCTAAAAGATAATACTACACAAGTAGTGAATGGACAGCGACTCAAACACTATATTACTGGAGATTCTTACAATCAAGATGTTGATGCCTTTCAAGTTATAACTCTGGAGAAATTCATTGAGGACCAAATTCAGAGACCTGCAGAATCTGTTTTCATCTAAGTAACAGTTCTGGTAAGAAAAGTTCCGCGAAAATACAATCCAACTATATTTTTGTAGTTTTCAATCAATAAGGAAAGCTACGAAGCAAAAAAGAGACGAAAACGGAGCCATGGTGGCCCACACCACCCCATGGCGCGGGCCCACCCCTGGCCGCGCCACCAGGTGGTGAGGCCACCCAGGACTCCGCCTCCGACTCATTTTCTCCCAGTACCTTCCTTTTGATATGAAACTTCGTAATATATAACCCCTCGGATCTCCCGAGGTTCGTATATCGTGTTTTCGCCGTGTTTTTGTTTTGATCTGTTTCTGCTAGGTAGAATCCCAGATTTGGAGCCACAATGTCTTCTTCTGGATCATCCAAGGGGGATTCTTTAGAGGATATCATCAACCCATACATGAGAGAATTGAAGATCCATCCCAAGGAGTTGTTGCTCGAAGGTGGGGAGGTCCGGATTAAGGAGGTTCAAGGCCCTAAAGGTGAAGGAAGTCTGGAGGACAGGATGGAAGCATTGGAGCAAGAAGTCTTTAGGTACAGGAAGATGGCGGAGCGCGAAGTGGACATCATCCATAAGATTTGTTCCGAACTCATCGCCGAGCACAAAAAGGAGACTGCTGAACTCAAAGACGAAGTCCTTTCACTCCGCCAAACAACCAACAAACTGCAAGAACAGTTCTATGATGTTCAAAATCAAAACTGTGAGTATGAGGCTAGATTTAAACGCATAAGTGCTGCTACGAGTTTCAGGATGTTGGAAACCATGATGTCCTTTGTTGATGGGAAGCCTTTACCCTGGAAGACGGGCGAAGATGAGAAGATACCACCACCACCAAAGGAGTAATTCGTCATCAGGTTTGACATCCCCTTGGTTTGTTCCAAGCTTGGGGGAGTGCCGCGGTATCATATCACTATCTTCTATCTTTTTACTTTATTAGTAGAGTCATATCATGAATAGAGGAGTTATTATGTAGTATGGTTTGCATTATGGAAGTGTCCCCTCTCTCGTTAGATTTGTATCCCTTGGTGTGAGTTTCCATTATGGAATAGTAATGAGAAGTTCTATCATTCACTCTTTTGCATAGCTTATATTAGTTTTCAATTCGTGATTATATGATTGATCTTGTTGTTAGTATTGGTAGCACTTTGGGATCATTGAGTTAATTTAGTTGGTTTTGGCAAACCTGGCTCGGTCAGTAGCAACACCTTTTTGAGAGTTGAAAAGAAAAAGATAGAAGTACTCGAGAGAAAAATAATTTCATCATCTTTCTTTCTTGATTTGCTCATAAGTCTAGTATTCTCTAGTTAAGATATTTTGTGCTTCCAAGAAAGATTGCATGTTTGTCTTTATCATTTGTATGTTTGTTTGTTTGTTTGTTTCAACTCTTGTACTTGCTACCCGGCCTTCCTAGCCAAAAACCTGTACTGAGAGGGAATTCTTCTCGTGCATCCACCTCCTTTAAACCAAAACCTTTGCCATTTGTGTCCACCATACCTACCTAGTAGCATTATTGCTATTCCAAGTAAATTCTTGTTTTGTCTACCTCCCAAATTAAACTTGTTATGCGAAAATTAGTGATTAAAGCTCTCATGAACTTGATGGCACACTTTACTTTCTTGCACTTCATAAACCTGAACCATTGTGAACTCTCCATGAAAGTTATATGCTTGCAAATTATAGGCTGGGCATTAGCAGAACCGTGTTGTCACGGGGAACGCTTTCAACACTTGTAAATATATACCTAGTTGATACCTTGCTCTTTTGTTTGCGGATGTCGTCGGTGTGAAATAAAAGGGGAGCTTATAAGTCCATGGAGTTATGTATGTGTGTTAGAGAAACGCCTGGGCCGCTGGTCTAATACATGCTGACATGGTGGAAACCTGCAGCGTAACCATAATGATATCTATGAAGCATTCTTCTTATAAAAGAGAGAGAGAGAGAGATACTGAGAAAAAGAAAAGAAAAAAATAGATACTATGAAAAGAGGAAAGAGAGAAAAAAGCACCATTTTCCCATGGTAAATAAGAAGATTGCTGAGATACTCATTGTCTGCTTGCTTTGTCATTTTGATATGGGGATTCTTCCGTATCATCGGGCAAGGGGTACCCCGTTGGCGGTTCTCAATGATACGCATATACTTACGATGACAAGAACTTACCGGTAACTAAAGTTGAGTAGCATGAGGAGCGGCCCTCGTACTCAAGGGACTTGGGATTTTCAGTTTATAGTCTGTCAAGCATATAACTCAGATTGGACCTCACTTTCACCTTAATCACCTAAACATGCCTATGATAGGGGCAATGAGAGCTGAAAGCTAGTAAGTATCATAATTTTTGGGAGCTCTTTATGAGACTTGCAATCCCTGCTTCCCTCTTTGAAGGGCCCTTTCTTTTACTTCATAGTTGAGTCAGTAAACCTATTCCCTTCTATCTGAGCAAGTATTTTGAGTTGATGTGTTTCATTCATTCATATGATGATTTATGCATTCATGTTACTTATGTTCCTTGTTTTGCACATTGCTCTTATCTTGATGTTTACTACTTTGAAAGCTTTCTTTGAAAACCAGCTATTTGTGAACTCCAGCAAATTATCAACTATTCTTCGACCAAGAGCTAAGTTTGCCATTACCAATTATGATTTACTCTATGTATCTTTATTGTGTTTCCTTTACTCATTGCAAGTTTAATTATATAATAGTGAGTTGTCTTCTATTATGATCTATGCTTTTGATGAATGTGATGCTTCTTGTCCGTATTCTTTTATCGACTCTTCACTCCATAAACATGAGGTCATGTTTATTGAGATCAGTTTCGCTTGGGGACAAGCGAAGTCTAAGCTTGGGGGAGTTGATACGTCCATTTTGCATCACTATTCTATGTCTTAATTCACTATTATTCATTGATATATTTCGTATTGAGAGGTGATACTTATGTTATTTCATCTATTTTTGCATGGTTGATGACTTTTGGAGCATGGACCGCTGCAGTCAGGATTCTGATGGAAAAGGTGCTGTTTGGAGGCAAAATTCGCGAAAATCAGAAAATCCGGGAAAATATACAGAAAATCCTATTTTTCCAGAAGACTCAGGATGCCAGAAGATGGAGTGGAGGTGGGCCACAGGGGGCCCACACCACCCCATGACACGGGCAGGCCTAGGCCGCGCCTGGAGGTGGTGTGGCCGCCCTGGCCCACTCTAGCCTCTCCCCTCTGGCATATATCATCCTCCCGAAACCCTAAGACTCGGGGAGCGACCACAGAAAGATTCCACTGCCTCTGCGGGGCGGAAAACACCGAGAGAGAAAGATCTCTCCCACAGACAGATTTCTGCCGGGGGAATTCCTTCCCGGAGAGGGGAGATCATCGCCATCATCACCACCATCAAGATGGACTTCATCGGGATCATCATCATCACCACCATCAGCACCCTCATCACCATCTCCATATTGCTGTAACAATTGCGTTGGATCTTGCTATAGTTCATAGGGGAAACTTTCCCGGTGTTGATTACTCTTTGTAGTTGATGCTATTGAGTGAACCATTGAATTATTGTTTATGTTTAGATTGTTATAAATCATTATTCCATATTTGATCATGATCCATATGATGTCTTGTGAGTAGTTTGTTTTGTTCTTGAGGACATGGGAGAAGTCTTGTTGTTAGTAGTGGAGTTGTGTTGAGAAAGATTCAATAGATTGTTATTTAAGTTGTGGTGTACTTCTTCTAGTGGTGTCGTGTGAACGTCGACTACATGACACTTCACCTATAAGGGCCTAGGGGAATGCATTGTGTATTTGGCTACTAATCGTAGGGGTTGCCGGAGTGATAGAAACCTGAACCCCCGTTAGGAAACCATTGCACAAGGGACGTAAGGGTCTTAGAGTTTAAAGCTATGGTTAGGTTTCTACCTTAATTACTTTCTTGTACTTACGGATGTTTGCAAGGCGTTTAATCACAAGTATGAATTAGTCTTGGATGGGGCGGTACATTAGCACAGGTTCACCCACACAACACTTAGCAAGCTAAAGAAGATTAATCGACTATATGAAGCAAAAGCACCTGACAGTCTTCCCATGTGTCCTCGAGAACGTTTGGTCATCTATAGAAATACAACCGGCTTGTCCTTTGCTGCATAAAGGATTGGGCCACTTGCTGCATTCATTCTTACTGTCTTTCATTTACTCGTACTTTGTTTACTTGCTTTACCGAAAACCCCTAAAAATCCGTTTGCTAAGTATTTGCAGAGAATTTCTGATCCATACCACTAGCCAGCACCTTCTGCTCCTCGTTGGGTTCGACACTCTTACTTATCGAAAATACTGCGATACACCCCCTATACTTGTGGGTCATCAAGGATTATCTTGGAGTACGAGTCAAGTTAGGCTAGACTCCTAACTATCCTACACTACCATAATAACCGTGTCCGTATCATACTCTAACACTTACACGTTAGGTGTGTTGTAAGAGTATCAACTATACATCAACTTACAACATTACCATATCATGACGCCAGCCCAGCAACAATCTAAACTAGACGCTTCTAATTTATCCATTGCAAGTTTTACGTGGCTTAGGGCTTTCGAAGATAGAACTGGTCTTACCTACGAGCATGGAACCACAATGATGATAACCAAATTATTACCAACTCGTTATAAATCAGATATTGACTATAGTAGGAGAGACAGACACCCGATAGCCACTTATGCAAAACTAGTTGCATGTCAAGCGTGGAACAGGTCTCATGTGCGAGGACATGTAAAGTTAGTCCGGGTCGCTTCATCCTACTATGCCACCAATATCCAAAATACATATAAGATGCAATAACATAATCATCATCGCCCACATACTCATATGTGTACTATACGTGTAAAGCATCGACGCATAGATCAGGCTCTGATACCATTGTTGGGTTCGCAGCATAGAAAACAAAAAACATCCTACAATGGGAACTACTAAGCACCAAGATCTATCTACTAGATACAAGCAACGGGTGGATATACATCCATAGAGAACATACCCTTGTAGACCGACAAAGTGTAACGAGGTGAACTCGTGGATGATGTAGTCGAACGCTTGCCGATCTCAGGATCGAGAAGAAGTCCAAAACTGTAGCTCAGCAGCGCATTCGTGATCACACACACGTTCAGCCCACCGAGCAACCTCCACCTCCTCGCTCCAGCGATGCAGCGGAAGCGGAAACTCCTTCCAAACGAAATGCTACTGGGAACATGTATCTCGCTAATCTGAGACCATGGGGGAATAATTCTAGAGGGGGAGAGAGATCCTTCACGAGGAGGTGTGCTTTGTGAGGGAGGAGAGGGAGGTCTTTTATTGATGGGCCACACAGAGATAAACAACAACTTTTACCCTACGCGGTACACCCAAGATCTAGCCCAGGTGATAGGCCACGAGATTTACCACTACACGCGCAGGTGTAGATTATTGATGAAGCCCGTCAGTTGATGCTGTGCCGAACGATCCCCCGTACAGCACGTCCAGATCCCCCACGGACCTCCTTATCTCCAGCGCCGCACGTGCAACGCCTCTACCGGTATCCACATGTACAGGAAGGAGCTCTAGGCAGAGGACTGCTAGATCCTGTCTAGCCCGAAACAGAAGTGGCGAAAGTGACGGCTAGGTCAGGGACATCCCTTGTCACTCCACTTATATACGTTTCTAGCTGGGCTCAATGCTTGAGGCCCATCTAGGTTGTATCCCAATCTCCACATGGATCTAATCCACATGGGCTCCTTACCCTTAAGTGTGTGACCCTGTAGGTTCACGTACACCTGAACACGACATGAGTCACCACTCCGAGTCGATAGTTGGTAGCGGCCTCTAGCAAGACGTGCCAACTCCCAAGCATCGTAAAGTCAGAAGACAAACCTTTCTTAATGTGGCTTTCGTCCAAGTCCCTTTGCCTCACGATATATCTTCTCAAGCTATAGGCGAGTTGTTGCCATCCCTTTAATAGCTTGACTCTCTCTTCTCGTTCCATGATATACAATTCACTGGACTAATACTTAGTCCAACTCCTTGGTTAACACTTAACCGAGCCGCGCATGGCCATGCTTCTGAATCATATCACACGAGAGGGCTCAGAGAATATCTCTCCATTACAGAGGGGCAAATCCCATCTTGGTAATCCACGTCATGCAGCTTGCTTCACAACCAACCCAAACTCTACCTTTATAACTACCCATTTATGGAACATCGTTTGATAGAATCTAAGCTGGCTATCCACAACTCGGATCATGTGATCACCTCAGGTCGAAGGATTCCACTGCTTGAGACTACAAATGACAACATGCTCGTTGCATCTCAACTGTGGGTCAGTCCGACTCACTAAAACTCTTTAGCTGAATCTGTGTAAGTCGGAATAGCATCTCCATGCCCATGACAAGTGGAACCGAGTCATCAGCCGACTTTCACATTAGTCTAAGTTGTGTTTCCAGCACAACCTCAACGACCAAGGACAATTAGTATGAACAACATGAATATATAGTTCCACAATCGAATCACATATTCAATGATATATATGAGTAGTTCACACATGGACGATAACTTTTTGAATACATTGGGAATAACATCATACATGATTGCCTCTAGGGCATATTCGCAACAGTCTCCCACTTGCACTAGAGTCAATCATCCGACATCACATGTCTAGGCATCTAATGCCCATAGCTCTTAGGTGTGCCTCATGCTTCGGCTCTGGTAGCGGCTTTGTCAATGGATCCGCAATATTTGCATTCGTGTGTACCTTGCATAACTTGATATCACCTTGATCCACGAACTAGCGAATCAGGTGGTACAACATGAGTATATGTTTGTTCTTCTGGTGTTGTTTAGATTCCTTGGCTTGTGAGATAGCACCATTGTTGTCATAATACACGTCTAACAGATTGGACGAGCCCTAAACCACACCAAGATCCATGAGGAAATTCCTCATCCAAACGGCTTCCTTTGCCGCCTCCGAGGCAGCAATATACTCAACCTCTGTTGTAGACGCAGACACCGTCTCTTGCTTGGAACTCTTCCAGCTCACAGCCCCTCCATTTATCACAAACACATATCTAGATTGCAAACGAGAATCATCCGAGTTAGTGAGATAACTCGCATCCATGTAACCCATTACACTGAGTTCATCCTCACCTCCATAAACCAGGAACATATCCTTAGTCCTTCTCAGTACTTACGGATATTTTTAGCCGCTTCCAAGTGGATCTCTCTAGGGTTAGCCTGGTATCTTCTCACAACACTTAGAGCATAGGAAACATCCGGCCTAGTACAAATCATAGCATACATGATGGATCCGACTGCAGAAGCATACAGAATCTCACTCATCCAACTTCGATCATCAGTTGTCGAAGGACACTTAGTCTTGCTAAGTTTTACGCCATGTGACATCGATAAGAACCCCTTCTTAGACGATTCCATGTTGAACTTCTTCAACACTTTGTCCAAATATGTACTCTGACTCAATCCAATGAGATGCCTTGATCTATCTCTATAGATCCGGATTCCTAGTATGTAAGTCGCCTCACCCAAGTCCTTCATCGAAAAACTCTTTTCCAATGATTCTTTGGTTTCTTGCAACATCTGGACATCATTTCCAATCAGTAATATGTCATCCACATATAAGATCAGAAAGTTTACTTTGCTCTCACTAAACTTCTTGTATAAACAAGAATCATGATCAGTCCTGATGAAGCCAAACGATTTGACTACCTCATCAAAGCGAATGTTCCATCACCGAGATGCTTGCTTTAACCCATAAATGGATTTCCGAAGCTTGCATACCTTGTCAGCATTAGCCGGATCGACAAAACCCTCGTGTTGTATCATATACATGTCCTCGGTTAAATTTCCATTAAGGAAAGCCGTCTTAACATCCATATGCCATATCTCATAATCGAAATAGGATGCATACCTTGTCAGCATTAGCCGGATCGACAAAACCCTCGGGCTGTAACACTTTGCTTGGTGCTTTTCCAAGAAATAGCCCCTTCCGCTATGGTGAAAATATAACCTGATGTGGATTTCTTAGTGTCAACACACCTCACAAAATCAACATCTGAATAACCCACCACCTCGAGGTTATCAGTTCTCTTATATGCGAGCATGAGGCCTTTTGTGCCTTGCAAATAACCCAGGGCTTTCTTAGAAACTTCCATTGATCCAACCTTGAATTAGACTGATATATGCCAAGCATCCCAGTTATGAATGCTAAGTCAGGGCGAGTGCACACTTGTGCATACATCATACTTCCAATAATTGAAGCATAAGGAACTGACTTGATCAACATAGATTCATAATCATTACTTGGGCACTAGAAAGTCTCAAACTTATCGCCCTTAACAATAGGAGCAGGTGACGCTCAACACTTATGCATACTGAACTTTTTGAGTACCTTCTCAATATACGATCTTTGTGATATCCCCAAGATTCCTCTGGATCTATCTCGGAGAATTTGAATGCCTAAGTCATAAGCGGCTTCACCGAGATCTTTCATATCAAACTTTGAAGAGAGAAACCTTTTAGTTTCTAGCAGCATATTCTTATCTCTACTAGCTAAGAGTATGTCATCAACATACAATACCAGGAAGACAAAGTCGCTCCCCCTTAACTTCACATAAATGCAATTGTCCACTTCATTCTCTTTGAAACCAAAATTATTTATGACTTGATCAAACTTGAAGTACCATTGCCTTGAGGCTTTCTTTAATCCATAAATGGATTTCTTAAGACGACATCCTAAATGTTCCTTTCCTTCCATAACAAAACCTTTCGATTGAGCCATGTAAACATGTTCATGTAAGTCACCATTCTAACATGTTGTTTTGACATCCATCTGATGCAACTCCAGATCATAATGAGCCACAAGTGCCATAATAATTTTGAACGAGTCCTTAGAAGAGATAGGTGAAAAAGTCTCATTATAGTTAATACCTTCTCTTTGAGTGAAATCCTTAGCCACGAGTCTTGCTTTGAACCTTTTGATATCACCTTTGGAGTCATGTTTGGTCTTATAGACCCATCTACTGCCCACAGTTTTGGCTCCTTCAGGAATTTCTATTAAGTCCCATACATCATTAATGCTAATGGACTTCATTTCATCTTTCATAGCATCAAGCCATTCTAATGATCACTTTTTATGGCTTCCTGAAATGATGCAGGATCATCATCCAACATCGAATCATTCATATCCTCACCCATATAAGTGACATAATCACCAGGGATAATGGACTTTCTAGCACGCTTTGATCTTCTGAGAGGTTCAGCATTTGGTACGTCAACCACAACTACAGGCTGCTGAGCATCTTCCATAGAAGTATCATTAGGTATGGACTCTAAAGGAGTCGCAGGTGTCTCAGCAGGTGTAGCATTAGCAGTCCTCTCAACTAGAGGTGTAACCTCAACATGAACAGGAAACACTGGCTCTTGGATCATAGATATTGAGACATATTCCCGCTTCTCCTCCAAGGCTATTTCCTTAGGAGTCATCCCCCCTTGTCACATCACTTTCCAAGAACACAACGTGTCTTGTTTCAACAAACTTGGTGAATTGATTTGGATAATATAAACGATATGCCTTAGATTTGCCAGGATAACCAATGAAATGGTAGCTGACTGTCATGGGTCTAAATTTCCCACAATTGGATTGAAAACTCTTGCCTCTGCAAGGTAGCCCCACGCATGCAAATAACTCAAGGTTGGTTTTCTCCCAGTCCATAATTCATACGATGTTTTCGGCACCAATTTGCTAGGAACCTTATTAAGAATATCTGTAGCTCTCTTTAGAGCTTCTATCCATAAACCAAGCAGCAAAGTGGAGTGACTTAACATACTTCGTACTATGTCATAATAGTATGATTCCGCCTTTCAGCGACTCCATTTTGCTGAGGTTCGCTCGGTGCTGAATACTGGGCTACAATACCATTTTCATGTATGTACTTAGCAAAAGGTCCAGGAATTTGGCCATAAGAAGTGTGTCTTTCGTAGTACTCACCACCATGATCAGACCTTACAACTTTAATCTTTTGACCAACTTGATTCTCAACTTTAGCTTTAAATATCTTGAACTTTTCTAATGCCTCGGATCTTTGTTTGATAGGATAGATGTATCCATAGTGGGAGAAGTCATTAGTGAATTTTATGAAGGAATCAAAACATCCACTGATTTCACATTAAACAGACCATAGATATCAGTGTGAATAATTTCTAAAACTCCCGTGCTTCGATTCACACCTTTCTTGATTCTCTTAGCATATTTTCCTTTGATGCAATCAATACAATGATCCAGATACGCATCTAAGAAATCCAAAGGATGAAGGACTTGCTCCTTAATGAGACGGTCGATCCCCCTCGAAATATGGCCTAAACGATAGTGCCATAATTTCTAAGAAGTCTCATCATCATCGCGCTTACGCTTGGTAGTAACATTCACACTAAAAGAGGGATCAACTTCATTTATGGAATCACTTAGGGAAACCCGATAAAGTTTGTCTTGTCGGAAGGCAAGACCAATATTATTATTGTCAGACATAATTATACATCTCTTGTTCCCAAAGTCACAGTGAAAACCATCATCATCTAAGCATGATACAAACACAAGTTTTCGTCTCATAGAGGGTAAATAAAGTACAATACGTAAACAAAGCATAAAGCTGCTATGGAGCGTAAGTGTGAACTCTTCAATAGACTCAACCTCAGCTTCAACACCATTAGCAACTCTAATGGTTCTTTCCCCTCTTCTTAGGGTCCTCTTCATATAGAATCCCTATAGGTAATTTGCAACATGAATTATTGCACCTGAGTCAACACACCATGTATTGGTGGCATAATTAACATAAAGAGATTCATCAATAAAGGTTATAACATTAGTACCTTGCTTATTGAGCCATTTTGTGAACCCAAGGCAATCCCTCTGAACGTGTTCGCTTTTTCCACAAAAGCCATCCATTAGGGTATTTACCATCAACATTAGGGTGTGCATATGCATTAGGAGCTCTATTAGGATTCTTTTGGTGAAAGAACTTAGAAGATTGCCCTTATCTTTAAACTGAGCAGGCTTGGGCTTCATAAACTTTTGTTTTTTCTTCTTCTGAGAGTGCTTGAACTCGTTGACATGATCAACACGTCCAACTTTAAGCCTTTCCTCCTCTTGTACACATCTGGCCATCATTTCATCCATGCCCCATTTAGAATCCATCGCATTGTAATTGTTGATAAATGGAGAGAACTCCATGGTCAAGGATGACATAATAAAATGGACAAGGAAACCTTCAGAGATTTCCATTTCCATTATCTTAAGTTTAGTGGCCATGTTAATATTTCTTATGATATGCTCTCTCACACTCCCAGTTGGATAATACCTTTCATCATTAAGCCTTCTAATGAGACTTGTTGCATAAATTTGAAGGGAATATGCCCGAGAGGCAATAATAAAGTGGTTATTATCTTATTCCATGTTTATGATAAATGTTTATTTTGCATGCTATAGTTGTATTAATTGGAAGCGTTAATACATGTGTTTAATAAACAAATAAAAGGTACCTAGTTATGCCTCTCTTATAAACAAGCTCGTTGATTAACAAGATGATCAAGGTTTCCTGATCATGGACATTGGATGCTGTTAATAAGGAGGTCACAACATTGGTGAATGATGTGCTGAACATTCATCCAAAGTATAGCATTACGACCAAAGTCATTGTGTTTATATTTCTATAACATCATACAAAGTAAACTTAGTCCTTAGACCATGAGATCATGTTAATTGCTAACACTAGAAGAGTAACTTGATAACATCAAACGTCACACCGTAATAGGGTGACTATAAAGGTGGGTTCAGATACTCTAAAGGTGTTATGTTGAGGCTAATGGATAAAGAGTGGGATTTGTCCATCCCCATGATGGATAGATATACTCTGGGCCCTCTCAGTGATATCACATTCAGATAGCTTGCAAGCAAGTGATGTGATCACTAGAATGTTATATCACGGGAACGAGAAAAGAGTGCATGTCGGCAACAAGATCAAACTAGGTATGGAGATACCGATGATCGAATCTCGGACATGTAATATATCACGAGACAAAGGGATTTAATTATGATGTTAAAGGTTCATACGATCACTAGAGTCATTGTTGAATGTGTGGGACTCAGTACGGATCTCCAGGTCCCGCTGCTGATTATTGATCGGAGAAGGGTCTCGATCATGTCTGCATTATTCGCGAACTATAGGGTGACACACTTAAGATATACTGAAACCATTTGGAGCAAATATGTTTCAGATAAAGATTTAAGAAAGCGCTAGAATCATTTCAATGGAAACCGGAATTGTTTCGGGTGAAATTGCAGAAACTGGTTTTGCATGTGATATTGAAATGTTGTAGGGGTTTATGTGAATGTTTGTTAATTAAAGTAATTAACAAAATTCTGAATTTATAAAATAAAATAGTTTTATTAAATGAGAGATACATTAATTTTGGTGGAAAATTAATGCATGTTTGAGTGGAATTTTGAGTGGAGGTCTTTTATGTGAGTGGATTTTCCACCCACATGAATGAGGAAGAGGTGGGGGCACCCACCATGGCTGCCACGCCATGGCCCTTGGATTCCCCCTCCTCCTATAAAAGGCACCCCTCTCACTCCATCTCACTCACACATCCTCGTGAATGATCTCTCCCCCCCTCTAGAAATTATTCCCCATAGTCTCGGATTAGCGAGATACATGTTCCTGGTGGCTTTATCTAGAAAGGAGTTGATGCTTCCACTGCATGATAGTTGTGAGATTTGACACATTTTTGATGGTTTTTATTGATGGTTTTCTCCCATATTTGATCGTTTTCTAGCTTTACCTAACGCTAATACTTCGGTAGTGAAGAAAACTTGGTTTTTAATGTGTGTTTCAGATTCTGAACGTCGATAGAAGGTTTTAACTAGAGAAACACAATATTCAAGCGAAAACAAGCAAGTCTCTCTTTGGAAGCAATCGAGGGGAGCATACAGAGGCTTTGAAGAGCAACTATACGGCGGGAACATTTTTCCGGCCGTATAGTTCCTGCCGTATAGCTGTCGCCACCTCCGTCTTTTCAAAATGGACAACTTCCAAGAAGAGGCCAGACGCAAAAACACAACACAGCTGCCGCCATCCCATCCAGAAGGGAGAAAGAAGAGAACTGGAGAAGAAGGGGAAGATGTTCTTCATCTCGCTCCACGATCTTCAACCTCCTAGCCAATACACCCCTATAGCCATTACTTGTACTTGAGAGAGAGAGGGATCTTCACCTTGCAAGACTAGGATTTGAGATTGTTTCTTCCTATCTTGAATTGTGTTGGATTAGTTTTCCATTCTTATTGTGGATCTCCACGGTAATATCAAGAAGAAATCCCTTTATTTAATTATATCGATGATCCGTTCTTCTCTCATGTGTGAGTAAGTTCCTTGGACGTGGGAGATATAAGGGATTGGTGAGATGTGTTGTGCCTCCATATATTTTCCATTAGCTTGTGATTGATTCTAATTACTATATTATGTGTTTTGACTATATGTGGGATGCCTAATGCTTGTTGTCCAATTAAGGCCCAGACAACATGATGCTTTGTTCTACATAGGTAGAATCTTGTTCGCTAGTAGACCAGCGACCCTCCGAGTGACACGGGGATATCAATGGAAAACTAGTAGACTCGAGGATAACGAGGAACCACCGTGCTTGTTGCATTAGTCCGATCCAAGGAGCTTAATCGCTAAGTGACCTGAAGAGTCTTAATCATCTAGCGCCTGACCATGGTTTTGGTAACAAACTAGTAGGATTATTGAAGTTGGGACAAAATCTACCAAGAGGAGTTCTGGCTAATTATGGGTTGCTCGCCTACACATATACTTATAAGATTATAATTGTTACATTTATCATTCTTCCACCTGGCATAGTCACTATGACCATGAACTAAATCTCCCCGTGCCTTCTTTTGTCATCTTACAGAAAACAACAAAACAACCGAATAGTTCTTTACTTTTATGCTTTTTATTTATGAAGTTTACATTTTAGTTTTATTTAAATACACCCAGTTTAATCAAAACTCCATTATCATTTCAACACTTGCAGTCAATTCACTCGAAGACCTATGACAACTTTGGGTGTGATAGAGACTTCACTCATAAACACTTACCTTTGGGCTCACTGTGGGATCAATGTCTATACTTCGAAACTAGCTACAAACGATCTGTGCACTTGCAAACATCAAGCTATTTTCTGGCGCCGTTGCCGGGGAGCTAAGTGCTAAGTGTTTATCTCTTGACATTTCAGGTGTTGCTACTACAAAATGTTCTCCCTAGGAGACAAAGGGTCTACACGCTCTGGTAGGACCTATTTACCAGATTATATTGAGCGCGTGCCTGCTCAAAGGCGCGAAGAAATTATTGAAAAACTTTTAAGATCGAATAAAGTTGAAGTTGAAAAACTGAGTGATATTATGGAAATCATGTCTATTTACAATACAACTCCCATGAAACCTGAGAAAACTCTCAGACAATACAGTGCTCCAAGTTCTGAATTTCTTAAACAACCAATAGAATTTCCTAATCCTGGAGTTACAGAATATCGATGTGATGGTGGAATTATTAAAATTTTGTAGGCAAAGCTTTCAGTGGAAGGGAAGATGAAGACCTAGGAAGACATCTTAGAGAGTTCGACGATGTGATAACATCGCTTGGACCAAAAGGTTTGCCAAAAGACTTCTCTCATCTAAAATTATTTCGTTGGTCTCTTAAAGGTATGGCTCTAGATTCGTTATATTCTCTCCCTCGCCATTACATTAAATGCTAGGAAAACTGCATTGTTAAATTCATAAACATGTTTAATACTTTTAAAAAGGTAACTGAACTAAGAAAGAATATAGGCAACTTTAGTCAGAACATGGGAGAAAACTACCCACAAGCCTGGGATAGATTCTTTGGAGTGATCAATAGCATTCCCAATCAGGGCTATTCTGAATCAACTATTTGCCATTTATTTTACCACGGTCTTAATACTCAATGTAGAGAGTTGCTTGACTTCTCAACAGGAGGACCGATAAATACTTTAACTATTAAAGAATGTTTGGAATTGATGTCTACTAGGGCTAAGAATGATTCTTTATATAATCCCGATTTTGGCACTAAGCTGGAAAAAGGGATACGTCAGATAACTCCTGATCTTATGCCTGAAGTACGCAAAACTATGAAGGAAAAAGGTATACTTTCTGAACTTGTTAAGGAAAACAAAGTAGACTTGTTACAAGTTTTAACTGAAGAAGATGAAACTAGGAATTTTTTTCAAGAATTAAAACATCGACAAGCAAAATCTCATAATAACCTGCATAAGCAGTTTCAAATACATAAAAAGTTTTGGGCAGAACTCACGGAAAATTATGATGAGATTGGCCAAGAAATAAAATTATTTCACAAGTATCTTAGTATGATTGAAACCCAGTGTGAACAGATAGCATCTGGTTATCAAATTTTTCTTTGAGATGATAAAGATATTCCTATTTCTACTAATGTTGTCACAAGAAGAGGTGAAGTTGTTACATGACCATTAGGACCACTAGAATATGAAGCTGAAAAAGAGCGAAATGAAAAAGCCTTTCTCGAAGCAAGCAAAGAACATGATACACTGGTGGATCCTCAAGATGAAACTGCTCAAGAAACACAAGATCAAACCAAGGAGGACCAAAATGATGCACAAGATGACCGTTATGACTCTGATGCAGAGACGGTTGATCCAAGAGAAGAAAAAGAGATAAGCAAAGAAGATGAAGTTGTTGTAGTAGAAAAGAACAAAAGCAATAAGCAACAACAAAAGAAAGCAACAAAAGAGCCTGACCCTCCACAAAAGGTAAAAGACAAGAATAAGAAAGGTGAGAAAAAGCTTCCTTATCCATATCGGAAATAGAAAGCACCAGATCAGGTAATCTATGATTCTTTTACAAAGGCACTTGGTGACCTTCTTCTAGAAATTCTATTTGCGGATGCAATCAAAGTTCCTACCTATTCTAAGTTCCTCCGTAATATTCTTAGTAGAAAGAAAGAAATTGTTGCCATGGTAACTAGTTATCCTGCTAATGGGAAGTTGTTGTCTAAATCTGGAGATCCCGGAATACCAACTATTTCATGCTCAATAGGCAAAACTGATATTCACAACGCCTTGTGTGATCTAGGTGCAGGAGTTAGTGTAATGCCATACTCCCTCTATAAAAAGTTAGGATTAGGGGAGTATTCTCCTACTACTATCACTTTACAAATGGCTGACAAGTCCACTAAACAACCCATCGGTATGATTGAGGATGTTCTACTTAGAATAGATGAGCATATTATTCCCACTGATTTTATTATTCTTGAGATGCCAAAAGATGAAAAGTTATCCATAATACTTGGAAGACCTTTCCTTAGTACTGCAGAGGCATCAGTTGATTGTGCTGAGGGAAAGATAATTTTCAATGTTTATGATGTTGAAATCATCCGGTATTTTCCAAGGAAGCTAGAAGCAGGAGAAAGATATATTCTACTAGCAAAACGAGTTCATGTGGTAAGTGCCTTTGATAAGGGGCAACCCAAGGTAAGAATTCGAGAATAGAGAAGGGGTTGAGTTATTCAACCATTCTTAATAAAATGCTTAATGGGAGTCAATCCATCTCGTCAATAAAATAAACTAAAAAATAAAAAGTCCATCGTATTCCTACAACTTTTTCACAGACATTCTTGCGGAAGCGCGCTCGTGAAAATGCAGCTGTCAAAAAGTGGTAGAAACATCGATTGAATGAGTATATAATAAGAATAAAAATAAAAGTTTGAGTTTTATCTACAAAGACTAAAATTCTACTCTTCATACGCTAATGTTGGTCGACAGTTTCTATTATCATTTTTCTGTCTGAAATAAGGTATTTCGCTAAGTTTCATGATAAGAAGTTATTCTCAAATAAATAGATTTTTTTGATGACTACTGATGGTTTAACGACCAACTATACGACGGGAATAAAAATTCCGGCTGTATAGCTCCGGTCGTATAGATATATTTGCCATCAATAATTTTTCCTTTCGAAGGAACAGAGAATTTAACGACCAACTATACAGCAGGAATAAAAGTTCCGGCCGTATAGCTCTGTTCGTATAGATATCGATGCCTTCGTACAATTTCTTCATAAAGATACTGACATTTAACGACCAACTATACGGCGGAAATAAAAATTTTGGCCGCATAGTTTCGGTCGTATAGATATCGATGCCTGCTTTAGAAATTTATCTCGAGGATACAGACGGTTTAACGACCAACTATACGGTGGGACCATTGTGATCCGGCCATATAGTTGCGTCTGTATAGCTGTGTTCTGCATAAAGAAACCCTAATTGGTGGCGCCGCCGCAACTATACGGGTGGAACAACATATCTCGCCCGTATAGTTCCGGCAGTATAGTTCGGCGCGACCACAAAATCAGGCCGGGGCGGCTAGGTTTCTCCTCCTTGCTCACTTTTTCTCTCATATTCTCTCTCCAAACCTCTCAAAACCCACCTAGAACTCTTTATTCTTCGTGGACATCGTTCGTTTGAGTGGGGGAATCAACCAATCGATATGTTTCTCTCCCTATCCATGCTTTATTTTCAGATTTCCATGGTTGAAACCCTCACATTGATCTAGTGGATGAACTCAACCTTATTTTATTTTTTCCATTGATTTCTCATGTTAGGATTGAATTTTTCCATGTAGGATCATTTGTATATCATGTAGAAACTATATGCCTAAGGTTTTATGGTGAAACTTTTTAGTGCATCAGGATGAACAAAATCGGTAACATCTTTTGCAAGAGCAAGCACTAACGTGGTGAGGGCTCGGGGTCCCGAGCCAAGCGCAACCCTAGGTTGGCCATAGTTTCATCAAGGAGGGTGCTTCCCACACGTTGGTCCGACCATAGTTTTCTCACCGCGGCGGGGTTGAAGGCGGACTTCGACCTCATGTGTAACAAGGTCGGGCTAACAGTACTCGGCTATGCAAGCCACGACACCTATGCCGAGCTTACCTATGAGTTCCTTGCCTCCTTCTACGGCGACCACTGGGAGAAAGGTAATGTGTGCACGGTAAGCTTCACCATGAACCAGCAGCACTATGGAATAACTTTTGAACAATTTTGTGATGCTTTCGGCTTCCCTCATGTTGGGGAGTCAACTGTTACTAACCTCTATAGCGTCACAAGCGGAGAAACTTGGGAGGCTATTTCTATTAATGGTGGCACCGAATTCTACTAGAAGAAGATGTCCACCATTCAGAACCCAACAATTCGCTACTACGCCTTGTTCCTTGCCAACACACTATTGGGAAGAGGTGATACCGGTTCCATGGCCAATGCGGACATGGTAATGATCACCAAGACTCTCTTTCCCACTACACCACAAATCCCCAATCCTGCAGCTCTACTCATCCAGCACTTTCGCCACCAAAGCAACAAGACGAAAGGTGATATTCGCATTGGTGGATTGGTAACCCACCTTGCCCATGCA
The DNA here is from genome assembly GCA_023614405.1 of Avena insularis. Lineage (NCBI taxonomy): Eukaryota > Viridiplantae > Streptophyta > Magnoliopsida > Poales > Poaceae > Avena > Avena insularis. The sequence continues at coordinate 136,838,888 of CM042690.1, forward strand.
TTAAGTATTACATTACCTATTATGCAATCTATTAACGGTTCCAATCTTATGGACGTCAAGTATTTAACTGCTTGTGGCTTCCTTGGTGTTTACCAAGCTAACCGAAGGCTCTGAGCATACCAGTTTAGTTATCTTGATGATGCATAGGGTGAGTAGGTTCTGTTTCTCTATACTCAAGCCTTCTCGGTTGTGGAGAAGGACACTTGCATACTCACCAAGGACCAAGTGATGGAGATCATGGCTGAACTCCAGCCTGGTCAAGAGGAAGATGAAGAAGGAGAGTAGCATGATGAGGATGAGCAGGAGCATGAGGATGAGTAGGGATACAACCTTGATTGGGAGGGACAACAGTAGCAGCAGCAAGGAGGAGCTTGGGACCCGTGGCCCAACCAACCGTAGCAAGGGTACAACTACGTCCCCTATCAAGAATTCCAGCGGCTCAACCAACACGTTGGGGAGATTGACCACACTCTTCAAGAAGTGAATGAAGATGTGATTACCTTGACTCACAACTTCAGTCACTTCATGACTCACTTCCCCGACTACTACCGGCAGTATCCGCACTAGCCGCCGAATGACGGCAACAACTGAGCCTGGCAATAGCCTAAGCTTGGGGGGGATTTGAAAACCTCCAAACCTTGCATTCATGTTTTATTTCTTATTTTGATTTATTTCTTCAAAATTGCATGTTTATTTTCAGTTTGCATTTCTAAACCAAAAATACAAAAAAATAGTTGTAACTTTTATTGCAAGATAGTTTCTTTGTTTCTCTCGAAGATTGCTCAATATCAGGTGACTTGGCAATATGGAAATACAGAGGGGGTTCGACTCAAATACGATAATGAAGCAAGCAAGAGGAGGTATCACATTCCTTTCATCACCCTTTCTGCAACCTTAAATTGATCCTACAATTATTTACTCGCTTGCACTGGAGTCACTCCCTACTTAGCTTGTTATCCTATAAATTCTATTCTTTGCCAGTGTCTCCTTTTTAGCTTTGAAACAATGAGCAATGAACTTGGTTAAAAATACTTCCTACATTTTAACAACAAGAAAAAGCATCTGAAAGATGACTTGAGTCCATGTTTAACCCAAAGAATTTGATTTTAGAACTACTCCATCCCATTTGAGCTTAATATAAATAAACTCGATAGTACCCTCGAATAAAATTGTTTGATAAAATGGATGCTTCGAAGTAGTAGAGATTATGCTACTGCTTTTTCTAATAATTACCGTAAGATATTGCTTTACGCATGTCATTACAACACTGCCGTGCTCCATGGGGAACTATTAACTCCGCTGGCCAACGAACGATCTAAATGTGGGATACCACTTGATTTCGGCTATTGAGTTATGTAAACGTCTGTAGCAGCAATGCTATGACGGGTAATTTTTTTAGCCTCCTCATGGTTTCATGTTCCAAGTGAAGTTGTGTACTCCTCTAACCCATTATTGCTCAACAATTATTTATTGGCATGGTAACGAGTGCACAACACGGTCTCAATTAACATGTTAAAAACAGTGGCATGATTTCTCTATGAAAAAGTTGAAGTTTTTGAAAGGCAAAGAAAGAGAAAAGGTGCTTTGAGAGTCTTGAAATTTTGACATGGGAATAGATGAGTTGTTCTTAAATTGAATGTTTTGGTGCCAACTTGAGTACTCTTAATTGATTAAAGAAACAAGAGCGAAAAGTTTTCATCTCTCAACAAAGAGAGACACCAAAAGAATTTGTCTCACTTTCCTAGCTAAACTTTTGACACTTGCTTGGGCATATGATTTATTTGCTAATAAGATAAACGTGGTTAGGAAGTGGACTCAGTGCAATCTTGTGAATACTTGTATGATCATGTTTAAGATTGCAGGGATTGTGAAGAAAAGAATTTGACACCAATTCAAACTTGTAAGTTCTTTTATTTCAGTATCGAATCTCCGCTATTCTTCCTTATTTCCTTGTCACTCAAGGGAGAGCAACATCTAAGCTTGGGGAGCTGATAGTTGTGAGATTCGACACATTTTGATGGTTTTTATTGATGATTTTCTCCCGGATTTGATCGTTTTCTAGCTTTACCTAACGCTAATACTTCGGTAGCGAAGAAAACTTGGTTTTTAATGTGTGTTTCCGGTTCTGAACATCAACAAAATGTTTTAACTAGAGAAACACAATATTCAGGCGAAAACAAGCAAGTCTCTCTTTGGAAGCAATCGAGGGGAGCATATAAAGGCTTTAACGAGCAACTATACGGCAGGAACATTTTTCCGGCTGTATAGTTCCCACTGTATAGCTGCCGCCGCCTCCATCTTGTCAAAAGGGACAACTTTCGTGAAGAGGTCGGACGCCAAAACACAACACAGTAGCCACCATCCCATCTAGAAGGAAGAAAGAAGAGATCCGGAGAAGAAGGGGAAGACGTTCTTCATCTTGCTCCACAATCTTCGACCTCCTAGCCAATACACCCCCATAGCCATTACTTGTACTTGAGAGAGAGAGGGATCTTCACCTTGCAAGACTAGGGTTTGAGATTGTTTCTTCCTATCTTTAATTGTGTTAGATTACTTTTCCATTGTTATTGTGGATCTCCACGGTAATATCAAGAAGAAATCCCTTTATTTAATTATATTGATGATCTGTTCTTCTCTCATGTGTGAGTAAGTTCCTTGGGCGTGGGAGATGCAAGGGATTGGTGAGATGTGATGTGCCTCCATATATTTTCCATTAGCTTGTGATTGATTCTAATTACTATATTATGTGTGCTTAACTATCTGTGGGATGCCTAATGCTTGTTTTCCAATTAAGGGCCCAAACAACATGATGCTTTGTTCTACATAGATAGGATCTTGTTCACTAGCAGACCGGCGACCCCCGAGTGACACGGGGATATTAATGGAAAACTATTAGACTCGAGGATAACGAGGAACCACCGTGCTTATTGCATTAGTCTGATCCAAGGAGCTTAATCGGTAAGCGACCTGAAGGGTCTTAATCGTCTAGTGTCTGACCATGGTTTTGGTAACAGACTAGTAGGATTATTGAAGTTGGGACGAAATCTATCAAGAGGAGTTCCGCCTAATTATGGGTTGCTCGCCTACACATATACTTATAAGATTATAATTGTTACATTTATCATTCGTCCACCTGGCACAGTCACTATCACCATGAACTGAATCTCACCGCGCCTTCTTTCGCCATCTGCAGAAAACAACAAAACAACCGAATAGTTCTTTACTTTTATGCTTTTTATTTCTGAAGTTTACATTTTAGTTTTATTTAAATACACCCAGTTTAATCAAACCTCCATTCTCATTTCAACACTTGCAATCAATTCACTCGAAGACATGTGACAACTTTGGGTGTGACAGAGACTTCACTCATAAACACTTACCTTTGGGATCCCTGTGTGATCGATATCTATACTTCGAAACTAGCTACAAATGTCTGTGCACTTGCAGACATCACTGCATCGCTGGAGCGAGGAGGCGGAGGTTGTCGGTGGACCGGACGTGTGTGTGATCACGGATGCACCGTTGCTTTGCGGTGCTGGACTTGCTGGTGCTGGACCTGTTGGACTTGCTGATGTTGTACCTGTTAGACTCGCTAGACTTCATCACGATCTCGAGATCAGCAAGTGTATGACTATATTAACCACGAAATCAGTTTCGTTAACAATGCTTTGTCGCTCTTCAAGGGTATGTTCTCTATGGATGTATATCGACCCGTTGATTGTATCTAGGTGGATAGATCTTGGTGCTTAGATGTTCACATCGTAGGAATTTTTTGTTTTCTATGCTGCAAACCCAACAATGGTATCGAAGCCGGATCTATGTGTAGATGCTTTGCACGGGTAGAACACATATGAGTATGTGGGCGCTGATAATCATTTTATTGCATATTCTAAGTATTTTAGATATTGGTGGCATAATGGGATGAAGCGGCCCGGACTAACTTTACATGTCCTCGCACATGAGACCTGTTCCACGCTTGACAAGCAACTAGTTTTGCATAAGTGGCTCGCGGGTATCTGTCTCTCCTACTATAGTCAATATCTGATTTACAATGAGTTGCTAATAATTTGATTATAATCATTGTGGTTCCATGTTCGTAGGTATGAACGGTTCTATCTTTGAAAGACCTAAGCCATGTAAAACTTGCAATTGATAAATTAGAGGCGTCTAGTTTAGATTGTTGCTGGGCAAGTGTCATGATATGGTAATGTTATAATTTGTGGTATGGATTGATACTCTTGGAAATTATAACATAACAAAGTGTAAGTTCCATAGACCTTGGCCTTACACATATAGGAATGATTAAGATCATACCATGATGCACAAGATAGTGATCAAGTGCAGGAACCATATCATATCACTTTTTGCATATGATATTTGTTTGCATCTTTATATTGCTTGTTTGGCGTTTTAGTAGCATTATAATATGATCCCTCATTTAGATATCAAGATAAAAAATGTGTTCATCCTTAAGTATGCACTGTTTTATGTTTCGTCACTTCAAGACATCACATGATGATCGGTTGTACTTGAATCCGCGTTCGTATAACGGGTGTAAGACAATTTTACACATGCGGGTACTAAGGTTCTTACTTGACGAGCCTAGCATGTACAGACATGGCTTCGGAACACGGACCAAAAGGTTAAGCATGAGTCATATAGTTAATATTAAGCCCATGTAGATGCTTGCCTTTAAAGCTACACCGACTCACGTGATGATCGGACTTGGTGTAGTGGATTTGGTTCATGTAATCACCAAAACAACTCGAGGGATGTTGGTTTTGAGTGGGAGTTCATTTCTAATTTGGATTAGTCAAACTCAATTTATCATAAACTAAATCAAAGTGAATTTTTATAATTTGTTATAGTCATTGGCATCCGTTTACTACCTTGCGCTTAGTTTTAATTGAGATAATAGAACTATGGAATTCTAGATATCTACTTTATGAACTGGTATCATATTGTTTTGAATGTCAATTTAAAGTTTAGAAGTCCTATTGCAAACTTTTAGCAAACTCTATTTACTCCATGAATTTTAATAAGTAGTATTAAATCAAGAGCAAGAATTCTAATGTTAGTATCTAAAGTATCATGTTTGCCTCCATGATTCTTGATATTCAAATGTTATTTTAATATCGAGGTCATCTAGGAGATGAAAGAATTGCTTCAGAAACCATCATGTGTGGAAGATATTGTGATATCTAAAACAATCTTTATGATTGCAATATGATAGAGTATAATTTAGCAAAATATATGTTCTCATATTGTATGAGAATTTGCGAAGGTTTGAGACGCTGGGCGTCCTAATCTCCCAAAAAGGTTTTGGGAACTGACATTATACTCGTGATTCGTCCTTATAGGCTATAGTACCTTGATCATGAAAGTTGTCATGATAAGGATGAATAGAAGATGTAGGTAAAATGTTTACTACACTAATAGACTACTAAAGAATGGATTTTTGAAAGAACGCCAACCATTTGATGATGGTGATCAACTGCAAAGTGCAAGTCCAAAGGTATTAGTATTTGACTATAACGCTTTGGACTATGTGTCATATGTATGGCGCCACTGTTGATGTTGATAGATTCTTTTAAAAAGAAAAGGAAATGCTAAAAGAGAATCTATAAAATATTTGGCAACAAATAAAATACTGGAAATGTCCAGCTAAGGTATATAGATGATATACATGTTATGGTTGTATTCTTTGCTTGTTAAACAATGTGGTTCTTGGGAATTGGATACTGAATTGGTTGGTATGAAATGTCATACAGAACAACGCAATTCATGAACTACAATGGCCTAATTAACTGGCAAAAGAATATGTGATGATATTCATTGAAAACAAATGAAGTGTTATTGTGTTTTTCGTTGACATTAAAACTAGCCTTCAAGATTTGTTTTAAATAGTTGTTATTTTGTTCCGGTATTATGAGAACAATGGTTGTTCAAATAATTACCGTATTTCATAGAATATGGATGAACTTTTACAAGTCTAGTTAGAGAAATCACGTCCATAAAAACTAATGCTAAAATATCGCAAGACAAATGATTGAAAGATCACTTATGAAGTGACATCGCCGTTTAAATTATATTGGAAAGAAAACATGAAGAAACTCGACATTGATGGATTTCTGGAGTCTTTGATTTTGATTAAATGACGCTTGTGAGACCTTCCTCGAGATAATTGAAACTCCGTTCATAGGCCAAAAGGGAACAAGTGACTAACTTATTAGAAATTGTGCACATTGATGTATATAGTCCATTATATGTAGCCATGTGCGGTGGATCTTTCAGATTCATATGCTTTCTCCGGAAATTTGAGTGAATATATTTGTATATTTACTTAATATGGAAGAATTATGAAACATTTGAAAATTGTTCAAAGACTTTCAAGATGAAGTGGAAAATCATTGTAACGAGAAAATAAAGAGTTTACGTTTCAATCATAAAGGAAGATATTTGAGTTACATGTTTAGAAAAACACCTAAGATTTGAGGAATTGTTCCATGGTTTTGCATTTCCCGATAAACCATAGGAGTATGGTATGTTCGAGAGATCAAACCGAACCTTGTTTGACATGATAAGATCAAATGTGTCATTTATAAAACTGCCATTATGTTTTAATGATTAAAGCTTTAGAGACTACCGCTCTTACACTGAAAAGAGCACCATGGTGATCCGTTGAAATGACATCATATGGGTTATGGTTTGGGATAAAACTCGAGTTGTCTTTTCTTAAAATTTTGGTATGCTATGCATAAGTAAAATGTTTACAACCAAAGTCAGATAAGCACGTCTTTGTAGGTTATCACAAAGAATTGTTGGGTATCCCTCCATAACACTGAAGACAAAAGAGTTTGTCACTTAGAACGTCAAGTTTCTTGAGAAGGAATTTTTCACGAAAAGTTAAGTGGGAGGACAATAGAACTTTGTAAGGTTATTGAACCTTAGCTATATGTGCTAAGTAGCGCAACGTCAGAAAGTGTCCCGGTGGTGGCCACATTGCTCATTACTCTCGTGATTACAAAGGTTGTGATCTCGGAGATTAGAGTTCCTACTGAACCATGTGGGTTGGTAAGAATCAAATAGTAAGATTTGAAACATAAGTCGTTATTGTTTTGACAATGATGAACCGGCTGCATGCAAAGAAGCTATGATGGGCCTTGACTCCATAAAATGACTAAAAGTCATAAAATCCGTGATAGTTTCCATATACGAGAAATCGAGTTTTGAACTTGAAAGACCTTCCGGAAAGGTGTGAAGCTTATCGGTTGTATTTGGATCTATAAAGAAATAGACATGGACGTTTGACATCTATGAAATAGTCGACATGTCAAAAGGGAGTTTACGAAAATGTTCAAGGAGTTGACTATGAAAAGTTTTGATCTTTCATAGCGATGTTTAGTCTTGACGGATTAATGCAGCAACCACTACATATAATTTGGTATATGGTAGTTGAATAAACAAAACAATGCTCTTCTAATAGAATGGTTACCTAGGACGTGTACATGACACGATCCGAAGGGTTTTGTTAATTCAAAAGATGTTAAAAGGGCATGCAAACTTCAATGGTTGAAGTGAGCATAGCGGAGTTGGAATCTTCACCGTGATGAAAATGTTAAAAGAGTTTAATTTCATCAGAGACGATGAAGATGCTTGCATTTGCAAGAAATTGAGTGGGAGCACCGAGACATATTTCTAATACATTTTATAGAATACATGGTGTTGATTGTAAATGATGTATCTTTTATTTACATGGGTTAAGAATTTCATTAAAATTAGATTTTGATGAAAGACTTGGGCAAAACCGGAATATTAGGTAGCAATGTCTATATGGATAGATTGAGCCACTAATATGGTTATGCCAAACATACATATATGAGATATTGAATGAGTTCAATATGGAAACGACAAGAAAGATTCTTGCTGCACGGAAAAGGTTGAATCAAAATTCGAGTGTATCGACACTTGGTGAGTGAATCACATGAATATTTTAATCAATAAAGTATACCATGATATGTACACATCCAGATATTTCCTATGCTCTAAATGTTATGTGCATATACCCGAATGATTCATAAGATGATTATTGGACAATAGTAAGAATATTCTTATGATCTTTGGAAGAACTAATAATATGTTATGTATAGGTGACAAATAGTTACAAATAGTTCACTGTAAAGAGTTACATTGATACTAATTTGTCACAAGATACAAATTAAATTTATCTCAATTTAAACTATGGGTGGCACAGTGTAATGGAAAGGAGGTTTTATGATGGATTTGGATAAGTTCCAAAGTTGATATATTGTGACGGATACTACAACAAAAGGCTAAGTATATAACTGCTATAGTAGCAGCAAAGGAGTGAATTTGGTTAAATAGTTTGTTATCAAACTAGGTGTGGTTCACAGTGGGCTAGTACTATGAAGATATATTGTGCAACAATTATATCAAAATGTTTTAACCCAAAGGAACTAAAGGTCTCACCAAAGGACTAAATTTATACAATGCCAAATGAGTGATGCGTAGAGACGCAAAGACATACAAATACACACGGACCTGAAAGTGTCAGATCCGGAAATTATGTTAACCACTAGCAAACGCGTATATACAACACCAGAAAGCCATAGGTGTTGAATGCGCAAGTTTTTCAAACTAGATTATTGACTCTAGTGTAAGTGGGAGACTGAAGGGAATATGCCCAAGAAGTAATAATAAAGTGGTTATTATCTTATTCCATGTTTATGATAAATGTTTATTTTGCATGCTATAATTTTAATTGGAAACGTTAATACATGTGTGTTTAATAAACAAATAAAAGGTTCCTAGTTATGCCTCTCTTATAAACTAGCTCGTTGATTAACAAGATGATCAAGGTTTCCTGATATGGACATTGGGTGTTGTTAATAACGAGGTCACAACATTGGTGAATGATGTGATGAACATTCATCCAAAGTATAGCAACTACGATCAAAGTCACTGTGTTTAAATTTCTATAACATCATACGAAGTAATCTTAGTCCTTAGACCATATGATCATGTTAATTGCCAACACTAGAAGAGTAACTCGATAACATCAAACGTCACACCATAACAGGGTGACTATAAAGGTGGGTTCAAATACTCCGAAGGTGTTATGTTGAGGCTCATGGATCAAGAGTGGGATTTTTCCATCCCGATGACATATAGATATACTCTAGGCCCTCTTGGTGATATCACATTGAGGTAGCTTGCAAGCAAGTGATGTGATCATTAGAATGTTATATCACGGGAACAAGAAAAGAGTGCATGTCGGCAACGAGATCAAACTAGGTATGGAGATACCGATGATCAAATCTCAGACATGTAATATATCACAGACAAAGGGATTTAGTTATGATGTTAAAGGTTCATACGATCACTAGAGTCATCGTTGAATGTGTGGGACTCAGTACGGATCTCTAGGTCCCGCTATTGATTATTGATCGGAGAAGGGTCTTGATCATGTCTGGATTATTCGCGAACCATAGGGTGACACACTTAAGGGATACCGACACCATTTAGAGCAAATATGTTTCAGATAAAGATTTAAGAAAGCGCTAGAATCATTCCGATGGAAACCGGAATTATTTCGGGTAAAATTGCAGAAACTGGTCTACATGTGATATTGAAATGTTGCAGGGGGTTTTATGTGAATGTTTATTAATTAAAATAATTAAAAAAATTCTGAATAAAATAAATAAAATAGTTTTATTAAATGAGAGATACATTAATTTTGGTGGAAAAATAATGCATGTGTGAGTGGAATTTTGAGTGGAGGTCTTTTATGTGAGTGGGTGCTCAACCAACATGAATGAGGAAGAGGTGGGGGCACCCACCATGGCTACCACAGCATGGACCTTGGTTGCCCCTCCTCCTGTTGGAGATATGCCCAAGAGGCAATAATAAAGTGGTTATTTTCATATCTTCACACTTATGATAAATGTTTACATACCATGCTATAATTTTATTAACCGGAAACATTAATACTTGTGTGATTTGTAAACTAAAATAAGAGTCCCTAGTAAAGCCTCTTGTTAAACTAGCTTGTTGGTTAATATATGATCATTGTTTCCTGATCATGAACATAGAGATGTTATTAACAACAGGATCATATCGTTAGGAGAATGATGTGATGGACATACTCCTATAGATAAGCGTAGCATAAAGATCAAGTCATTTCAACAGTTCAATTGCTATATGCTTTCTGATACATAGTAACCTAATTCCTTCGACCATGAGATCATGCATATCACCTTTACCGGATGGATGCTTTGATGTCATCAAACACCACACCGTAACAGGGTGGCTATAAAGGTGGCATTGAGTGTTCGGAAAGTATTGGTTGAAACACATGGATCAAGAGTGGGATTTGTCCATCCACATGACGGATAGATATTCTCTGGGCCCTCTCGGTGAAATGTCATCCAATTAGCTTGCAAGCATGTGACTTGGTCACAAGGGATCACATATCACGGGAACGAGAAAAGAGTACTTATCAGTAACGAGGATGAACTAGGTATGCAGAGATACCGACGATCATAACCTCGGATAAGTAACATATCGTGAGACAAAGGGAAGTTGGTATCGTATGTAAGTGGTTCATTCGATCGCAAAGTAATCGTAGAAATATGTGGGAGCCATATGAATTTCTAGATTCCTCTATTGGTTATTGTTCGGAGAAGTGTCTCGATCATGTCCGCATAATTCACGAACCGTAGGGAGACACACTTAAGGATTCGACGTTGTTTGAGTAGTTATGGTATTATGAGAAAGAGACCGGATGTTGTTCGGAGTCTCGGATGGGATCCGGGATATCACGAGGTGATCCGGAATGGTCCGGAGAATAAGATTCATATAAGGAAAGTCCCGTTTCGGAGTAGCGGAATGATTCCGGTGTTTTCATCGGGAACATTCTAGAAGGTCCTAATGTCCTAAGCACTCGGGGGAAGGGTACATGAATGTGTCATTACATATTGGAATGATTGCATCATGTACTAGGTGTTCTTGCTGTCCAAAATAAAGGGTTTATTTAAATCCTAAATTGAAAAGTCAAACGGCTAGTTTGAAAGTCAAACGGCAATTTTGGGAAGTGGGAAAAGAGGAGGATTGGTGGAGGCCGAGTTGGAGGAGGGTTCCTCCCCTTGGCCGGCGCACCTCCCAAGGCCGACTTGGGGAGGAACTCCTCCCCTTGGCCGGCCAGCCCTCCCACCTATATAAGGAGGGGCAGGGCTCCCCTCCTAGTACACACAAGTTCCTATCCTCTAAACTAAACCCTAGACCTAAACCCCGGTTTAGAGCTATTTCGGTTTAGAGCCTTCTAATTGGTTTAGAGCCTTCTAATTGGTGTGTCTAATTATTAGACCACTAATAGCCTCTCATAAGCTCCACCATACTGCACCGCTTAAGGCCTCATGGGATTTCCTCTACTTCCTGTACCACATTGCCGCCTTAGGAATCGCGAGGAGAGTGCTACAACCTCCGCTGCTTTGGAACAAGGGAGAGGAAGGTCTTCCGAGTACCGAACGATGTGACCGATCATGGAGCGCTGCCGGAACGTGGCGCTGGAAGGATCGTCTACGCGATCTTGAGATCGGAAAGAGTACGACTACATCACCCACGAGAATCTGCTCTCGTTAAACACTTTGGAATCTTCGAGGGTGAGTTATTCCATCGACTCGTTGCTGCAATCTAGTAGATAGATCTTGGCTTGTTTGTTTGTATGCGATAGAAATTTTTGTTTTCCATGCTCTGAACCCCACAAGGGTATCGAGCGTGTCTATATGTAGATCTCATTGACGAGTAGAACACAATGGTCATTGTGGGCGTTGATGCTTTTATTGTAGATTGCTTTTGTGTACTTTGCATCTTACGGTATGTTGGGATGAAGCGGCCGGCTAACCTTACATGACATCGTTCATGAGACTTGCTCCACGCTTTACATGCAACTTGTATTGCATAAGTGGCTTTATGGGTGCTGCTTTCTCCTAGCATAGTAAAGATCCAATTTACAACGGGTGATCAACAATGCTAGTATCAATGTTGTGGTTCTTGTTCGTAAGTTAGAACGACACTTATTGAAAGCCCCAAACCACGAAATATGCAAAGAAAGTAGAGGCGTCTAACTTTGTTTTGCGGTGTGCAAATGATGTGATATGGCCATGATTGTGATTATATTTGATGTATGCAATGTTCCTTATTGTAAGTTGGCAACCGCAGGAGCCATATGGTTGTCTTTAATTTCGTTAAGACCGCGGTTCATTCAAAATAGTTGTAATAGTTGAAGCTGGGTAGACGACAACCATGAAGAAGCGCCATTGACCTTGATGCTATGCCGTGATGATGGAGATCATGTTCGCTTGAAGATGGAGATCGGAAGCACAAAGAAGAAAGGCCATATCATATCACATATTATGAATTGCATGTGATGTTAATCCTTTATGCATCTTGTATTGCTTAGTAGATTTACGGTAGCATTATAAGATGATCCCTCATGCACATAAATTTCAAGTTCTAAAGTGTTCACCCTTAGTATGCACCGCTGCCAAAGCTTGCGCTCAAGCACCACGTGATGATCGGGTGTCTTTGATTCCGTGGTGAATACAACGTAAGCAAGCCAGATTTGCTTATGCGGTAGCTAAGGTTTGATCTTGACGAGCCTAGCATGTACGACATGGTCTCGTGAACACGGATCACCAAAAGGTAAAGCATGAGTCATATAGTAGATATGATGAACATGTTGATTGTTCGCCATTGAAGCTACATCAACTCTCGTGATGATCGGTTTTGATGTGGTGGATTTGGTTCGTGTGATCACTAAAACAATGTGAGGGATGTTGTTTTGAGTGGGAGTTCACCTGGATTAATTTAATTATTAATTAGAACTCAATTTATCATAAATTAAATCAAAGTGTATTTGCATAGTTGTTGTAGTCATTGGCATCCGTTTACCACCTTGCGCTTAGTTATAATTGAGATGATAGAACTATAGAATTCTGGTTAGTTACTTTACGAACTGGTATCGTATTGTTTTGAAGTGTTAATCTAAAGTTTAAAAGTCCTATTGCAAACTTTCAGTAAGTTCCGGTTACTCCATGAAGTTTAATAATTGGTATTAAAACAAGAGTGACAATTCCAAGAGTTAGTGTATGAGTATCATGTTTGTTTCCATGATTCTTGATATTCAAAGGACTGTCTTAATATCAAGGTTATCTAGGATCTGAAAGAGTTGTTTCAGAAACCATGATGTGTGGAAGATATTGTGATATCTGAAATGAAGTTTTGGTTACAACATGATAGAGTATAATATGGCAAAAGTCATGTTCTCATATTTGATGAGAATTTGCAAAAGGTTGGAGACACTAGTTGTCCTAATCTTCCAAAAGGTTTTGGAGAGCAACATTATACTCGCGATTCACCGTTACAAGCTAAAAGTAGCTAGATCATGGATAAGTCCATGATGAGGGTGAATATTTGATGTAGGTAAAATGTTTACTACACCAAGAGATTACTAAAGAAAGGAATTTGAAAGAACACCAAATATTTGATAATGGTGATCTATTTCAAAGTGCAAGTTCAAAGACATTGGTATTTAACTATACACGCTTTGGACTATGTGTCATATGTATGACTCCACTATTGATGTTGATAGATTCTTTCAAACAGAAATACTGAAAGAGAATCTCATAAATATGTGGCAGAAAAGAAAAGACTAGAATTGTTCAGCTTAAAGTATATAGATGATATACATGTTATGGCTATATTCTTTGCTTATTAAACAAAGTGGTTCTTAAGCATTTGATACTGAATATGTTGGTATGAATCGTCATACGAAAACAATGTAATTCATGAACTACAATGGCCTAAGTAAATAGCAAAGAATATGTGATGATGTTCATCGAGAACAAATAAAGGGTTATTATGTTGCTCGTTAAACATCAAAGCTTGCCTTCAAGATTTGTTTTATCAGGTATTATGAGAACAAAAGGGTTGTTCAAATAATTGCCGTAATCCATAAAAAGATGGATGATTCACAAATCTCGTAGGAAAATCACATCCATAAAACTAGTGCTAAAATTGTCGAAAGACAAATTGATTGAAAGATCACTTAGGAAGTGACATCGCCGTTTAAATTATATTGGAAAGAAAACATGAAGAAACTCCATGTGGATGGAATTTTGGAGTCTTTTGATTTTTGATCAAATGACGTTTGTGAAACTTTTCTAGAGATAATTAAAACTTCGTTCATAGGCCAAAAGGGAATGAATGACTAGCTTATTGGAACTTGTGCATATTGTTGTACGAACTCCATTATGTGTAGTCAAGAGCGATGGATTTCAACTTCATATGCTTTCTCCGAAAATTTGAGTGAATATGTGAATATTTACTTAATAAGGATGAAGTGTGAAATATTTGAAAAGTTCGAAAGATTTTCAAGATGAAGTGCAAAATCATTGTAACAAGAATATAAATAGTTTATGATAAGAACATAAAGGAAGATATTTAAGTTACAAGTTTAGCATAATACCTAAGATTTAAGGAACCGGTCCGTGGATTTGCATTTCCCGAAACACCATAAGAGTATGGAGCGTTCGAGATATGTAATTGAACCTTGTTTGACATGGTAAGATCGAAGGTATAATTCATAAAACTGCTATTATATTTTAAAGATTAAAAGCTTTAGAGACTACCGTTTTCCACTAAAAGAGCTCCATCATAATCCGCTGAAATGACACCATATAAGGTTATGGTTTGGGATAAAACCCAAGTAGTCTTTTCTTAAAACATTGGTATGCTATGCATAAGAAAGATGTTTGCAACCAAAGTCGGATAAACCTGTCTTTGTATTACTGTTAAGTATTCCTCCATAAACACCGGAGACAAAAGTGTTTGTCGCTTAGAACGTCAAGTTTCTTTGAGAAGGAATTTTTCGTGAAAAGTTAAGTGGGAGGACGATAGAACTTTGATAAGGTTAAAGGAACCTTAGCTATATGTGCAGAAGTTGCAAGACCTAAAAGTGTTCCGGAGGCAGCAGCAATGCTCATGGCTCACGTGCCTCAAAGGTTGTGGTCACGGAGGTCTAAGTTTCTATTGAAACAAGTAGGTCGGATAAACAATCAAATACCAAGATTTGAGGGTTGAATCATTATTTGAGAATAATGAACAGACTACATGCAAAGAAGCGATGATGGGCCCTGACTCCGTCAAATGGCTTGAAGCCATAAAATCCGTGATAGTTCCATACACGAAAAATCAAGTTTTGAACTTGAAGGACCCTTGAGAAAGGTGTAAGACCTTACAGTTGTGTTTGGATCTATAAAGAAGTAGACATGGATGTTTCACATCTATGAAATAGTCGACATATTGGGAAAGAGTTCACAACAATGTTCAAAGGTTGTATATGACAAGATTTGATCTTTCATAGCGATCTTTAGTCTAGACAGATTAATGTAGCAACCACTACATATAATTTGTTATGTGGTAGTAGAATAAACAAAACAAGTTCTTCTAATAGAATGGTTACCTAGGACGTGTGCATGACACGGTCCAAAGGGTTTTGTTAATTCAAAGGATGCTAAAAGCATATGCAAACTTCAATGGTTGAAGTAAGCATAGCGGAGTTGGAATCTTCACTATGATGAAACTGTTAAAAGAGTTTAATTTCATCGGAGACAATGAAGATGCTTGCATTTGCAAGAAATTAAGTGGGAGCGCTAAGACATGTTTCTAATACATTATGTGGAAGACATATTGTTGATTGGAAATAATGTATCTTTTATTAACACATATTAAGAATTTCATCCCGATGAAAGACTTAGGCAAAACCCAAATATTTGGCATCAATAGACGCTAATATGGTTGTGCCAGAAGTACATAGACGAGATATTGAATGAATTCAATATAGAAACTACAAGAAAGGTTCTTGTTGCACGTAAAGGATTGAAAGTGTTCAATGTTGATGATATATTCAAGTGTATTGGCACTTGGTAAGTGAAACAAAGATTCAAGTATAGATTGATACTTGATGTATGAAATCACAAAGAGTATTTATATCAATCATACTGTGATATGTACAAATCCAGATATGTCCTATGCTCTAAATGTTGTGAGCATATACCGTAATGATTTGTACGATGATCATTGGACAATAGGAAGGATATTCTTATGATTTTTTGGAAGAACTAAGAGTATATTATTTGTAGAAGTGACAAATAGATGATTAGTTCATTGTAAAAGTACTACATTGATACTAGTTTTGTCACAGGTACAAATTAAGTTTATCTCAATCTAAACTAAGGGTGGCACAATATAATGGAAAGTGAGTTCCATAATGGATTTGGATGAGTTCCAAAGTTAAGACATTGTGACAGATACTTCAACAAAAGGCTAAGTATATGACTGCTATTATAGCAGCAAAAGAGGGCATTTGTGTCAAGTAGTTTGTTATCAAACTAGGTGTAGTTCACAGTGGGATAATACTATGAAGATATATTGTGCGACAATATTATCAACATGTTTTAACCCCAAAGAACTAAAGGTCACACCGAAAGACCAAATCATACAAAGCCATCTCATTAGAGAATGAGTGATGCGTAGAGACGCAAAGACATGCAATTACACACGACTGGAAGTGTCGATCCGGAGATCACTTGACCACTAGCAATCGTGTACATACAACACCGGAAAGCCATAGGTGTTGAATACACAAAGGTTTAAAACTAGATTATTGACTCTAGTGCAAGTGGGAGACTGTTGGAGATATGCCCAAGAGGCAATAATAAAGTGGTTATTTTCATATCTTCACACTTATGATAAATGTTTACATACCATGCTATAATTGTATTAACCGGAAACATTAATACTTGTGTGATTTGTAAACTAAAATAAGAGTCCCTAGTAAAGCCTCTTGTTAAACTAGCTTGTTGGTTAATATATGATCATTGTTTCCTAATCATGAACATAGAGATGTTATTAACAACAGGATCATATCGTTAGGAGAATGATGTGATGGACATACTCCTATAGATAAGCGTAGCATAAAGATCAAGTCATTTCAATAGTTCAATTGCTATATGCTTTCTGATACATAGTAACCTAATTCCTTCGACCATGAGATCATGCATATCACCTTTACCGGATGGATGCTTTGATGTCATCAAACACCACACCGTAACAGGGTGGCTATAAAGGTGGCATTGAGTGTTCGGAAAGTATTGGTTGAAACACATGGATCAAGAGTGGGATTTGTCCATCCACATGACGGATAGATATTCTCTGGGCCCTCTCGGTGAAATGTCATCCAATTAGCTTGCAAGCATGTGACTTGGTCACAAGGGATCACATATCACGGGAACGAGAAAAGAGTACTTATCAGTAACGAGGATGAACTAGGTATGCAGAGATACCGACGATCATAACCTCGGATAAGTAACATATCGTGAGACAAAGGGAAGTTGGTATCGTATGTAAGTGGTTCATTCGATCGCAAAGTAATCGTAGAAATATGTGGAGCCATATGAATTTCTAGATTCCTCTATTGGTTATTGTTCGGAGAAGTGTCTCGATCATGTCCGCATAATTCACGAACCGTAGGGAGACACACTTAAGGATTCGACGTTGTTTGAGTAGTTATGGTATTATGAGAAAGAGACCGGATGTTGTTCGGAGTCTCGGATGGGATCCGGGATATCACGAGGTGATCCGGAATGGTCCGGAGAATAAGATTCATATAAGGAAAGTCCTGCTTTGAGTAGCGGAATGATTCCGTGTTTTCATCGGGAACATTCTAGAAGGTCCCGGAATGTCCCAAGACTGAGGGGAAGGGTACATGAATGTGTCATTACATATTGGAATGATTGCATCATGTACTAGGTGTTCTTGCTGTCCAAAATAAAGGGTTTATTTAAATCCTAAATTGAAAAGTCAAACGGCTAGTTTGAAAGTCAAACGGCAATTTTGGGAAGTGGAAAGAGGAGGATTGGTGGAGGCCGAGTTGGAGGAGGGTTCCTCCTTGGTGGCGCACCTCCAAGGCCGACTTGGGAGGGACTCCTCCCCTTGGCCGCCGGCCCTCCCACCTATATAAGGAGGGGCAGGGCTCCCCTCCTAGCACACACAAGTTCCTATCCTCTAAACTAAACCCTAGACCTAAACCCCGGTTTAGAGCTATTTCGGTTTAGAGCCTTCTAATTGGTTTAGAGCCTTCTAATTGGTGTGTCTAATTACTAGACCACTAATAGCCTCTCTCATAAGCTCCACCATACTGACCGCTTAAAAGCTGAAGCCTCAGGATTTCCCTCTACTCCTGACCACGCCACAGTCTGCGGAATCGCGAGGAGTGCTACAACCTCCGCTTTCTTTGGAACAAGGGAGAGGAAGGTCTTCGCGAAACCGAACGTGTGACCGATCAAGGAGCGCTTTGAACGTGGCCCGAAGGATCGTCTACGCGATCTTGAGATCGGAAAGAGTACGACTACATCACCCACGAGAATCTGCTCTCGTTAAACACTTTGGAATCTTCGAGGGTGAGTTATTCCATCGACTCGTTGCTGCAATCTAGTAGATAGATCTTGGCTTGTTTGTTTGTATGCGATAGAATTTTTTTGTTTTCCATGCTACGAACCCCTACACCTCCTATAAAAAGCACCCCTCTGACTCCATCTCACTCATACCTCCTCGTGAAGGATCTCTCCCCTGTAGAAATTATTCCCCGTGGTCTCGGATTAGCGAGATACGTGTTCCCAGTGGCTTTATCTGGAAAGGAGTTGCTGCTTCTGTTGCATTGTTGGAGCGAGGAGGTGGAGGTTATCGGTGGACTGGACATGTGTGCGATCACGGATGCACCGCTGCTTTCGGTGCTGGACTTGCTAGTGCTGGACCTATTGGACTTTCTGGTGTTGTACCTGCTGGACTCGTTGGACTTCATCAGGTCTTGAGATCGGCAAGTGTACGACTATATCAACCACGAAATCAGTTTCGTTAACAATTCTTTGTCGGTCTTCAAGGGTATGTTCTCTATGGATGTATATCCACCCATTGATTGTATCTAGGTAGATAGATATTGGTGCTTAGATGTTTATATCGTAGGATTTTTTGTTTTCTATGTTGCGAACCTAACAAATTTTTGGATGTTCCCTTAAACTGGTCCTCAATCTTTTCAATATAACCCTTAGCAATCTGAGAGTTTGGGACAACTCCCCTCATACTTTGAGTAATGGAGCCCTTAATAATCATGAGGCACTTACGATTTGAGTCCTCCCACTTAGTTTTCTCATAATCATAAACCCTTTTCAGGGCATCATAATTCTCATTACCTTCAACAGGTGCTATAGGAGGATCCTTAAGGTGGGCATAATCAATATTCAACAAAGCTAAAGTGATCTCAAGCTTCTCCTTCCATGTACCAAAATTTCTACCAGTCAACTGTTATATGTCATTAATAATTCTGGCAATTTGAGAGGCTTTAGATGCTACAAAATAAAACAAAATGCTTTGAGTAAGCATCACCATTCTATACTCCTTTCATCAATCTAGCCTACATCAGTTTTGGCCAGAACTAGACATGATCAATAAAATACTGTGATCAAAACATTTGCCAATCAGCTTTGGCTAAAATGATAGATATAAGTCACACTTAATTAAATCCTCTAATATATAAAATTCTTTCATCAATCCGGCACACATCAACTTTGGCCAGAAGTGAACCGGACCAATAAAATTTCATGGTCAAAATGCCCGTTAATCAGCTTTAGCCAGAATTATAGACATAAGCCATGCTTAATTTGAGGATTTCCAAACTTTATTTTGCATCAAACAACATCACCATAATTTATTTGAAAAACATCACAAAAGAATCAACTAAGCATATTAAAACACACTAAAACTGCTTAGGTATGAAATATAATTGCATGACAAAAGAATAAAATGTCACACAACCATATTATAACTGGCATAATAAAGTATGCCCAAAATTTTATCCCCAAAACTTATCTATATTATCCCTAACTCAAAAACTTTATTCATCTCTTTTGGACTGGGTCGAACTGCCTAGACCGTCTCCCCTTCACCCTCCTTTAGCGGCCTGCTAGACCCGTTAAGCATCCGAGGCCGCGGGCTGTTGGATCGCATGC
The DNA here is from genome assembly GCA_023614405.1 of Avena insularis. Taxonomy (NCBI): domain Eukaryota; kingdom Viridiplantae; phylum Streptophyta; class Magnoliopsida; order Poales; family Poaceae; genus Avena; species Avena insularis. The sequence goes on from CM042690.1 coordinate 136,859,035, forward strand.
AACGACAGAGGACGCGTCCGGTTGGAACGAACTGACCCGCGACGCTACCCCCAAACCCTAGCCCCTCATACACCCCCTCCTTCTCTGCCTCTCCCGCTAGGGCGACGACGAGTGCCAGCACTAGAGAAGGAGGCCGACAGCGCCTGTGAGTGCCTCTCGTCGGAATCACATGCAGCTTTGGCCAGCGCGTGGCTCCACTGAGCAATGCTCACCGGTGTTCTTCGCTCCACGGCCGCGAGCGCTCGGGCGTCCCCACGACGACAACAGCGGCACAACACCTAACCCGGCATAATGGCGAGCTTCCACAACAACAAAGGCACGAGGAGGCTCGGCTACCAGCCGGTGTAGTGGACGACTAAGCAGCTCGGAGACGAGCCCATGTAGGCCTACCCAACTCGGGTGGTGACCCCAACGCCGTCGTGGACAATGATGACACTAGGGCCTTAGGTAAGTGCCCACTGCCTTTAATCTCATTATAATTAGGGTTAGGGTTCCTCAGTTTGGGGATTTTGGGAAATTAGGGTTAGGGTTCTTGAGTAATTGGGGAATTAGGGTTAGAGTTCTTAGATTTGATGAACTAGGGATATGGTTCATTAGTAAATTGGGGATTTAGGGTTAGGGTTTGCATCAGAAACTTAAATCCCCACATAAGAATTGCATAAAAGAAACCCTAGCTCATGCACTTGATCAGTTAAGGATTAAACTTAGTAAATTTCAGGTCTTAAACATCAACTTGATCAGTTATGAGCAAGAACTTGATCAGTAACAAAACTACAACACCAAAAACTTGAACTTAATAGCTCAAAAGAGCACAAGCTTAGCACAAACAAATGAACTAAGCATAATTAGGGTTCAATCTTAAAGCTATATGGCTTTGATACCACTATGAGATCCTTAGGACCATCTAGCTTAAGATTAAGCCATAAATAAGGAGAGTAGAGTGGTGTACCTTGATCTGGAGGTCCTGCCATGGCCTCCTCTTGATATACTTAACCTAAAACTAATTGAGATGAGTTGTAGAGGTTCTTCCTAGTGCTGTGAGTGCAAGCTTGATTCGTGAGCAGATGGAGAGAGAGAGAGAGAGAGAGAGAGAGAGAGAGAGAGAGAGAGAGAGAGCAGCCGAAAGAGAGTCCGTGTCTCAGCTCAATCCCTAGGGCCCCTTTTATAGTAGCACTTGCACTAGGAGAACCAACACCCTAAATGGACGGCCAGGATGTCCCTGATGAGGGCATCCAATGGATGTAATTAACAACCCTTTGATTAACCCTGATTTGACTTAGATTGATCGCAGAAACACGTAGATTACTGTAGATCACTTATATTCAACAGTGGCATCAATCAAAAGTGAAGAAAGACAATGGCGGCATCCTCATGTAAGATGAACCCAAAAAGGAAAATATTGCATGCAAAGTGGTCCTCAAGTCAAATGAAACTATTTAGATGGATGTCGGGGGAGTGCACTTGTACTCTGTAGCAAATTGCTAAAATGAATAATTGCAAAATCCTAATTGGTAGGCAATTAACTTGCTCAATTTTGCTTCACAAAAGCGGATCACGCTCATCCAAAAACAATGTCGGAGACCAAGTTTAAATGCCAATAGTGGCCAATACTAAAGGATACGTGATTAAGATATAAAATGGTGACCATTTTAGAACTCAGTTACTTAAGTACTTTAGACAATACCGCTACTACTACGCCACACACTGCCAAAAAGCAAGTAGTTTAAGGCATCCTCGGCATGAAACAAACAATTGTCCTTGAAGCGTTTTCAAGCTATTCTTAATGAAAACATGCGGTTAGCGGTCGGACGGCGGATGGAAGTGCGCCATATTATGGGTATCTGGTGTACTGCGTAACACTAATTCGAATATTCATGACATTACGGATATGGAAGCCCTAATTCGAATATTCATGACATCACGGATATGGAAGCCTAATCGAAATTTTTCTTCCGGTGTCCATATTGTACAATCAGGTTCTGAGTTTAAAGAAACTGAAACAGATTCACAGCCTTGCTCTAAAGAAAAGACATCTCTAATTTTGTCAAAAGAAATTCTCCAAAATCAAATCGACGGCAGCAACATCGTCGGAGCGCCATCCAACGGCTGCCAGGAGCCCCGAGAGGCTGATAGAGTTTCATATAAACCGGCCTCCGCCTTCCTGTCCCCTTCCCCCTTCCCCGCTCCTTCGCGTAGTTCCCCCGAGGCCAGCCAGCCTCACACTCGGCACCCTCCCACACTCCATTGTTGTCTCTACCCAATAAAACTCCTGTAGTACAATCAAACTCCAGGGATCCGGATCAAATCGATCCCTCGACGATCCGCGCGATTCTTCTACCGGATCCCCCCTTAGTTTTTTTCCCGATCGGGGCTAGGGTTAGGGCATCAGGGAGGACGCCGCATTTCAGGCCACCGCCGGAGTCGACGAGCTAGGTTTTACCCCGGGGAAGCGAACCGAAGGGGAGGGAGGGGAATGGAGAAGAAGAAGGTGGCTGTGTCGAAGGTCTGCCACGGCCACTCGCGGCCGGTCGTCGACCTGTTCTACAGCCCCGTCACGCCCGACGGCTACTTCCTCATCAGCGCCAGCAAGGGTAAGCGATCCGCTCCACTCGGCCGAGCTGGCCACCTCACCTCACTTATCGATATTTTTGGGGTTTGTGCGTGCGTGGCTGCGATTCGTTCGGATCCAAAGCCGTGGCTGTGATGGGGCGCGGACGGCAGCTGATGCCATGTGATTGCGTCTATCGTGAAATTCGTTTAAGCTATGGTCTTGAGCTCTCTATATATGTTGAATTCATTATCTGACGAATGAATATTGGTCACTTGCTGTCTGTACTGTCGATATCATGGGTCCCATGTTGTCTCATACACTCCTAGGGATAGATTTGGGTATCGAGGCAATGGAATACATTGTATATATCCTGTAATTTCACAATCTAGTCGATTTTGTGCTACATCAGTTATTAGATTTAAAACGATTTTAGCAATGACTGCGTGCCATGGTCGGAAGCCAAACCTTTTCCTTTACCTTAATTAAATCTGTCTAAGTTAGGAAGGTGTTCATTTCTTGCCACGGGTTTTTTGTGCCAAGCTCTCTTAGCTAAATCCTGTTTCACTTAGGCTGTGTTTGGCATTGCGGTGGATTATGATAATCCAACCTTTTCAATTAGCTTTTGTTATTTTAAATTTTGAAAAAGAATTTGTGTGCTTTTGTGGCTACTTTCCCGCAGCAGCACAACACAGTTCAGCAAACACAGACTGAGCCTTAAGCAAGCTAAGTTGTGGTGCTATTTTTCTCCACCTCAAACTAGATTAGATTAGATTAGGCTGTAAACAAAATACAGAATACATGTACTCTTAGTTCATCTACCGTGGCTTATTTTCCCTTTCGCCTAAATGTTATAAGCATACCTTATTAGTCACTCTATAGATAGTCTTAACTCAGAACTGGACAGCAATGATTTGATTCTTGTTGCACTGCTTTTGCATTTTCTTTTTTTCCCCGTCATCCTTGCAAGTTCATAAATCAGCTCTGTTACAAATCAGGTCGTCTGTCTACTTCATTATTGTTTATAATGTAAAATGGAGTTGTCCTGTTACTGGATTGCCTGGGTATTTGCAGGAAGCAGTTGTTTTATCTCTGCTGTCAATTCTAGCGATGTGAATAAATGATAACTGTGGGATATTGTTACTTTTTTCTATCCATAGCTGTAGTTTCAAACATGATACAACTAATATGTGTTCTAGCTAGGTGTTGTAACAGCATTTCTCGGCCATTAGATGGCACCCCTTTTTATTAGAGTGGTGTTGGAGTGCATATTCTAGATTTACCTTCATGACATAGTTTTTTAACAAGTATTAAAGTTTTTCCACTGAATTATCCCCAGAGATAGATGACTTAAAATGGAACAAGAACGATCATCTTTGGATGTACTCTTTTCTCTGAGTATTATAATGCTGAGTTGGCATGATACTAACCTATCTGCACACGGTGTTCACATCTACATTAAAAAAGGAAAAATGTTTTGTTTGGTATGGTGCATTCAGTAATTACAATTGTTGACGTAACTAACATTTTTAACTTAATTTTGTTAATAAGTGCACTCCCATCAAGTATATATTACTTATGTTAGTAAGTGCACTCCCAAGATCAAATCTTTCATTCAATGACAACAGAGTCTGTCGCCTCTGCGAGGGTGGTTTGTTGGAAACCAGGGACCACCTTTTCTGGAGCTGTATTTTCAGTAGACAATGTTGGCAATCCATCGGCATCACACTCTATCTTGATTTTCCTGAGATGATTGCCACTGCCACTGCCAGAGACAACTTTAGAAGGCCTTTCTTCTTTGAAGCGTCTGCCACAGCCTCCTAGAATTTATGGAAGCAAAGAAATGCTCTCATTTTTGATAATCTAACACCATCTGTTAGAGCGTGGTCCTTTTCTTTTAAACGGGACCTATTCCTTCTTTCTTACAGAATGATTCTTACGGAATGAAGGATGATCTGAAATCCCCTCTTTTAACTTGGCTAGACGCTCTGTAGTTTTCTTTGGGCCATGCCCTGTTGTACATTCCCACCTCCCCCTACATGTTGTATATATTTTCCCTCTTCAATAAAATCTCACTGTCAGGGCCTCTCCTACAGTTTTCAGCTAAAAAAAAGGTTGTTGGATGCCTGAGCCAACTTTCAATCTAGGCCATTGGATGGGGTGAATGGAGGGAAAAGACGATAAATTTTAGGACATCTATTAATCAAATAGGGACATAAAAGGGTGCAGATCCGGCAAAGAACAAGTTGTGCCCTTTATGTTATTTTTATTATATAGCTGGCACCATATTATAAGTTACTCGCTTGGTAAACTTTTATTCGAGAACAGAGTGCTCTTACCAGAGAAGGGTGCAAATACTGGCACATTGATGTAAAACCTTCACTTTGAAATGCATCGAAAATTGTCCATGTCTTGTTATGAATGCTGTCTATCGCCCAACACTAAGATCTCATATTCTGGTCTGCAGACTCGAATCCGATGCTTCGTAACGGTGATACAGGAGATTGGATTGGAACTTTTGAAGGTCATAAAGGTGCTGTTTGGAGCTCTTGTCTAGACACAAATGCCCTCCGTGCTGCCTCCAGTTCTGCAGACTTCTCAGCGTATGGCATTTTTTCCTTTAAAGTTTCATTATTGCCCATTTCATTTTCTTTTGAGAAATTGAAATATGGCTGGCTAGTGCAATGCTCCATCAGTTGATACTTATCGGGTGGATATCTATTAGTGGCATAGTACATTTGTGATTATTAGTGGCATAGTACATTTGTGATTCTTTTATTAGTTTAATTTGTTATCATTCTACACATTCTTAATTTATTTGACAGTTATATACGTTATCATTATATTCTTATATTTGTTTAAATTTGTGCCATTATTAGTACATAACTCAGCCAGCCTCTAAAATGTTAAACAGAGCAAAAATGCATTAGATTTTTCTTCTGCTTGTGATTTAAATCAAGATTCACGAACGAGTTCAAATCAATATATTAGTGCACCCTGGGGTATTGGACCCAGCGTGTTACAAACTTAGTTGCATAACTTTTAGCTGTGGAGTTCTGAATAGTGGACCAATCCGATTTCCCTATGCTGGGACATCCACTTCACTGCACATGATCGGATTATTTTGTTGGTTCCCTCCACTGATGGTTTGCTCGCCTGATGAACCAGAACCTTATGCATTGAGGATTGAATATAAAAATCAGGCATAATAAGAAGGCAACTATGTTGTATTCATCTGCATAATTTAATACATTATCACTCTATTTCTGTAGATGTAAGTCTGCTGATACTCTGTGCAAAGAAATAACAAACATAATGTTAATGCTCAGAAATGTTTCTGTACTGGTTCTGTGTATACTTTACGCGTTTGACAACATTTGACTCTTTTTTGCAGCAAAATATGGGATGCACTAACGGGAAATGAGCTACATTCGTTTGAGCACAAGCATATAGTCCGCGCATGTGCCTTTTCTGAGGTAATGCTTGTTGAAAGCTTGATTGCCTTCTCTTCTGACATCTATATGCCAGAAGATTCCACAAGTATTGCAGCCATGCCGTTCATTACATCCATCAGCGCATCTCATTGAATACTGTAAAATTACTTAAATCATTTCTATGAAGCTTTATAATTTACATGCTTGTTTTCTTATCACTCTGTATGCTATAGTAGTCAGTTAGGACTGTCCTCCATAAGCAATTCTAAACCTAATCAAATCGCTAATGCAACTGCAGGATACACACATGTTGCTCACTGGAGGCATGGAAAAGATTTTGCGTGTATATGATATGAATCGCCCAGATGCAGCTCCAAGAGAGCTTGACAAAGCACCTGGTTCTGTGCGAACTGTTGCTTGGCTCCATAGTGACCAAACTATTCTAAGTTCCTGCACTGATATAGGTGGAGTGAGGTTTGTCTCCGAAATATCTTCAAAATTGGAATCTACTATGGAGAACACCTGCCGCAAGTGACCAATCTATCCTAAGTTCCTGCACTGATTAATTACTACTGATCTGCACAGATTATGGGATGTGAGAAGTGGAAAAATCGTCCAAACTCTTGAAACCAAGGCACCTGTCACCAGTGCAGAAGTAAGCCAGGATGGCAGGTTCATTACTACAGCCGATGGGTCAAGTGTTAAATTTTGGGATGCGAATCAGTAAGTTAAATTCTTTCCTGTATACCCATTGTTCTGCATCATGCACTGATCAGTTCGTTAACACTTTTCTGGTAATTCGGCAGTTTTGGGCTCGTTAAAAGCTATGATATGTCATGCACTGTGGAGTCAGCTTCACTTGAACCAAAGTCTGGGAGTAAGTTCATTACCGGAGGGGAAGATATGTGGGTTCATGTATATGATTTCTTCACTGGTGAAGAAATAGGTAAGCGTGTCATCATATTTTATCAAGTGACTACTGATTACGATGAGACTGAAACTTCGGTGTAGTTATTCCTTCCCAGAATGGAGCATTAGAATAATATGTTTGTTTAGCTTTTACTATTGTGATGAATTTTAGAGCATTTTGGTTACCCAGGAACCATTCAGAAAAATTTAATTTGAAATTTGCATAGACTAACACCTGTGAATTACTATAAATATAAACAAGCTTCTATCCAAAGGGTAGGGACTGTCATATAAAGATATGTGATAGTGGTACAGTGTTCAAATCCCATTTTTGCAGTCATTTTTTCCTATTTGCACCTATTACATGTGGGTCCCGATGCTGCAATACAAAAGCAGTTGATAAATACAAAACTGAATGTTAGCCATGTGATTCTACACGCTGTGGATGAGATGGCCTGAAAGTCAGAAGTACAAGTGTCTATTGATTTTACTATATCTATAACAAAGTAATATCTTCTCACTGACTCCACAATTGTGCTCTATTGCAATTCGTGTCCACTTTTTGGCCGGAGCTTGATTTATCCTATTTGAAAATTAAATTCAAATAAAAATTTCTTGTGAACTTCGTTCTGAAAATTTCGTTAACTAGAAATCCCATTGTGGTCCCTTTATTTAATAGTGAGTTCCAGTTTTCGATTCTGTTGACATTATTTCACAACCGGTTATTATTCTCTAGCGCAATTTATACTGCAAAGCTGAAACCTAGCATTCAGAAGTCATAGCCTGATTCGTCCCAACCTTGTCTTGAGTAATTTTGTAGTTTGCTGCTTGCTAATCTAAAGTTATCATTTTGCTATTGCTGGAATATGGTCATCGTGATGACCATGCAGTCGTGTGGGCTACTGATATGAACAAACAACTATGTCACATTATATATCGAAGTAAGTACGGTACTTGCTTTTTCACTACCTTATGCTGGATTATTTTTGCAGCCTGCAACAAAGGTCATCATGGTCCAGTCCACTGTGTCCGGTTCGCGCCTGTTGGCGAATCATATGCATCAGGATCAGAAGATGGCACCATCCGTATCTGGCCGCTGAACCCGGCTAATGCTGATGACAACGAGGCACCAAATGCAAACGGTAAACCAAAGGCTGCGGTGGTAAATGATGTTGCGCGCAAAATCGAAGGCTTCCACATTTCCAAGGAGGGGCAGACCGAGGCGTAAGATTACATCGGCCCCAAATCTCGCAGTGGTCACTCCCAGACCGAGGCGCTTATTGGGAGATTGCGGTCACTCCTGTCAGGTCCCTGGTCTCTCGGTGTCGCCCTCATGTTGAAAGCTTCTTTGCCGACCAAGGGTGGCTTGTATCTCTCATCTCCGGGGGGGAAACTTGTCTGCCGTGAGTGAACACGGTGGACTTCTTTATGGGGCCATCTTAAGTAGACTATGCTACGATAGCTTCTAAAGAGCCAGAATAAACTAAGGGGAAAGGCAGTCGACTGTTAGTGTCGTGATTCATTAGCAGAAAGTTAAGTTTATGTATGGCAATAGCAGTCCTTATGCAGATGTCAGTTGTGTTAAGTGTTAACCTGTTTTTGCTCACTGTTCTATGATGTTTGGCAGATGAACTATTTGCTAGTACTGGTACGCCGATGACTATGCTCCGGTTCAAGTTCATAACATAACTTTCGTTTTTGACAGGTCAAGACTAGACACTGATGAATCCTTGCTTAGGTGGCTCGTTTCCAGCATGCGGCGGTCATTGAGGTCAAAGAATGTGCAGCTATTCCTTGTTACAATATTCCATTGCATGTTGCCCCCTACCCTCTGTATACCCCTGCTCTTGTCGTTGTCGAACACACCCACCATTCTCGCCCTTCCCCAAAACTCGAGCGTGTCCATACCATGGCGGAGTGATTCCCCGACGACCCTTCGGCTTCCATTGACCTGGCATGGTGTGCCGGTGTTGAGAGGATCGTCGAGATCTAGCAGATCTACTATGGCGAGTTGGTCGAGATCTAGCAGATCTCCTACGGTGAGCTGGCCGGCGAACGGCGCTTCGACTTGCGTTTGGCCCTCGACAATGATGCTTCCTAGACCACTTTCGCGAGTCGCAATCGTGAACTCGCAGCATGCGAAGGCGATGGCCTGCCACCACCGGGCAAGAACTCGGCGGGTCGTAGGCTCTAGCGCTGAGGCGCACGCTCTCCGCCGTCCTCGAGCACATCGAGGGCAGGAACCATCCACGGCTGATGTATCTACCGCGTCAGTCTCCCGCTATAGTGGGGGCTCCTGGATGTTGATGATGGAGCCTGTGTCGTGTCTTCCTTCGTGCCGCGCTCGTCTGGGTTGGCACTAGTGACTCCTCCGCCTAGCTTGCTACTGTCAAGGACGAGCCCGAGGAGGGGCCACACGAGCACTTCCGCGCCGCAATCGTGAGCTCGCAGCATACGAAGGCGATGACTCGTCGCCACTGGGAAAGAACTCGGTGGGTCGTAGGCTTTAGCGGGGTGTGCCGAGGCGCACGCTCTCCGCCGTCCTCGAGCACATCGAGGGCGGGAACCATTCGTGGCAGACGTCTCCCGCCACCACGGGGGCTCTTGGATTTTGCGGACGATGGAGCCTGCGTCGTCGTCTTCCTACATGTCGCGCTCGTCTGGGTCGGCACCAACGACTCCTTCTAGCTCGCCATTGTCAAGGACAAGCCCGAGGAGGGGTCGCGCACATGCTCGCACGGCCGAGGGGGCGGCGTCATCCGCGAGCGCTGCACGTCATCGCTACTGCGTGGGCACTTTCGCATCGTCAAGCTGAAAAAGGAGCCCGACAATGGTGGCTCTTCGGAAAGGAAGCCGATGCCGGATGTGGCGCCCCGCAAAACCACTACTAGAAAATCGCGGTGTTTTTCGTGCATTGCATCATCATGACCGCATGCTCATGTCATCATGCCATATTGCATTTGAGCATCGTCATGTTATCATGCATTTGTTTGTCTAAAACTATTTCTAAAAGCCTGGTTTTGTTTTCTAAACGCCACGTCTTTAATTCAAATTAAAACCCGGGTCTCCGGAATATTTTGTTTTGTTTACCACCGGATTTCAAAAGTACCGTTTTAAATAAACAAAATTTATATTATTTTTATAGGAGGCAGCCAGCCAGGCCCGAAGCCTAGCCGGCCACCTCCAAATTAAAACCCTAATCTGTCTAACCCCAAAACCTTTGCTACCCAATCCTAATCTACCCATCCCCAGCCACCTCACCCCAGCCAATCATCGGTCGCCACCTCACCCTGACCCAATCCTCCCTCCAACCCCCGTGCGCCACCTCACATGGATGACGCCGCCACCTCCTTCCACCTGCCAGGCCGCCACTGGGCCCACTGCCGTTTCCGCCTGCTTCGCACGCACCCTGCATCCCCCGCCCGACAGAGTCCTGCCTGGGACCGATCCCCAGGTCCCGTACCGCCAACCACGCAACCTACCGCGCGGGCCCCATCCCAGCCCGCGTCGGCCTTCTCCCTCCTCTGGCGCCCTATTGTCCATGATGTCGACCGCGTCGGCTAGTCTGCCGTGGCGTGGTCTAGACGTCGTCGCCATGCACGAGGCCCCGGTGACCCGATGGACGAGTGGCGGACGAGGCGTGATGGCGGCCGTAGCGCGCGGTAACTTCCTCGCCATCGAACTCCGTTGCAGCATTGTCGAGCTCTGCATCTCTATCGTCGAGCTCAGTATACCCGCCATTGAGCTCCGCTTTAGGAAAGAGAGCGTTTGACTGGAATCCTGGTTCTGATCCTCATCTTTGTCCTTTTTTATCTTGTTGATTTTTTTAGAATTGAAAACTTAAGAATCAAGGCCTGAGCAGTACATGTTGGATATGTTCTTTTGATATATAATTTTTTGGGTTTTTTACTTAATACATGAGAACCAGATGTAAAATAAAACTGAAAAATATATGTTCGAAACATTTGAAAACACAAATCCTTGTTTGAAACAATTGAAACCACAACATGAGAAGAGCCGGAACCACAAGACCAAGTTTCATTTAATTAAAACCACAAAAGCATGTTTGAAACATTTGAAATCAACACTTTAAACATTTGAACCCACTAAAACCAGTAATACATGTTTGGAATAATTGAAAAACCACATAAAAAAACCGAAACCCCAAAACCAATTCATTTAATTGAAACCATAGAACCATGTTTGAAGCAATTAAAATCACCAATTTAAACAATTAAAACCAATAAAACATGTTTGAAACATTTGAAGCCACTAATGCAAGCATTTGAGACCAATACGACGTGTTTAAAACATTTGAAACCATAAATACTTGTTTGAAACATTTGAATCCACCACCTAACAAGAACATGAATTAGAATACCAAGTTTCATTTATTTGAAACCATAGAAGCATCATTAAAATAGTTGAAACCACCAATTCAAGCATTTGAAACCAATAAAACATGTTTGAAACAATTGAAACCACAAATACTTATTTGAAACAATTGAAACTACAACATAAGAAGAACCAGCACCACAAGACCAAGTTTCATTTAATTGAAATCATAAAACCATGTTTGAAATAATTGAAACCACCACTTCTAACATTTGACTCCACTAAAACTTGTTTGGAACATTTGAAACCAGTAATAAATGTTAGAAACAATTGAAACCTGCACTTAAGAAGAACCGGAACCATAATATCAAGTTTCATTTAATTGAAACCACATAAAAATGTTTAAAATAATTGAAACCACCAACGAAAGTAATTGAAACCAATAAAACATGTTTCAAACAATTGAAACCACAAATACTTGTTTAAAATAATTAAAACCACCACATAAAAAGAACAGGAACCAGAAGACCAAGTTTCATTTAATTGAATCCACATAAGTATGTTCGAAACATTTGAAACAACCACTTCAAACATTTGAAACCACAAAAACATGTCTGAAACATTTGAAACCACTAATACTTGTCTAAAAAATTTGAACCACATTATAAAAAGAACCGGAACCACAAGACCGAGTTTCATTAATTGAAACCACAACACCATGTTTCAAACAATTCACACCCACAGTTCAAATATTTGAAACCACTAAAACCTATTTTAAACATTTGAAACCACTAATACATGTTTCAAACAATTGCAACCTCCACATAAAAAACAACCGAAACCATAAGATCAAGTTTCATTTAATTGAAACCATAAAACCGTGTTTGAAACAATTGAAACCACCACTTTAAGCATTTCAAACCACTAAAACAGGTTTCAAACAATTGTTTTGAAACAGGGTTTCATGGTTTTAGTGTAATGAAACATGGTTAGATGGTTTCATTTATTTTTGGGTGGTGGTTTCAATTTATTGAAACATGGTTTTGTGGTTTCATCTGTGTATGGTTTCAATTGTTTTGTTCAGTTTATTGAAAGATGGTCTCATGGTTTCATTGGTGTGTGGTTTTAAATTTTTTGAAACATGCTTGTGGAGGTTTGATTGGTTCAAATAAGCTCCCGCATGGTTCGACTTGGTTTTATTGGTTTCAAATAAGGTTCAATTTGGTTTCAAAATTCGTGGTTTCAATTGTTTCAAATATGTTTGTGTGGTTTCAATTTAGTGAAACATGGTTTTGTGGTTTCATTTGTTCATGCTTGTTGGTTTCAATTGTTTCAAACATCTTTTGTGGTTTCAATTGTTTATGACATGCTTGTGTGGTTTCGGTTGTTTTAAACATCTTTTTGTGGTTTCAATTGTTTCAAAGATGCTTGTGTGGGTTCAATTTATTGAAACATGGTTATGTGGTTTCGTTTGTTCTTAGGTGGTGGTAATTGTTCTGAAACATGCTTGCCAGGTTTCGCTTTGTTTGATACATATTTTTGTATTTTAAATTGTTCAAAACACGATGGTGTGGTTTCAGTTGTTTGAAACATCTTTTTTTGGTGGTTTGAATTGTTTTAAACATGTTATTGTTGTTTCAATTGTTTTAAAATAGGGTTTTCTGGTTTTAGTGTAATGAAACATGGTTCTATGGTTTCATTTGTTATTGGGTGGTGGTTTCTATTGCTTTTGTGGTTTTAATTTATTGAAACATGGTTTTGTGGTTTCATAGCGCATCCAATGAAACGTCAGCGGATAACATGCACTCTGTCACAAGATTCAGATCGCCGACCTTCCTCCCGGTACCATGAGGCGGATCTCGAGGGCGAGATCCTTTGTTAGTGGTGTCGAATTGTGGCGCCCCACAAAACCACTACTAGAAAATCGTGGTGTTTTTCGTGCATTGCATCATCATGACCGCATGCTCATGTCATCATGCCACATTGCATTTGAGCATCGTCATGTCATCATGCATTTGTTTGTCTAAAACTATTTCTAAAAGCCTGGTTTTGTTTTCTAAACTCCCCGTCTTTTATTCAAATTAAAATCCGGGTCTCCGAAATATTTTGTTTCGTTTACCACCGGATTTCAAAAGTCCCGTTTTAAATAAACAAAATTTATATTATTTTTATAGGAGGCAGCCAGCCAGGCCCGAAGCCTAGCCGGCCACCTCCAAATTAAAACCCTAATCTGTCTAACCCCAAAACCTTTGCTACCCAATCCTAATCTACCCATCCCCAGCCACCTCACCCCAGCCAATCATCGGTCGCCACCTCACCCTGACCCAATCCTCCCTCCAACCCCCGTGTGCCACCTCAGCCGCGGGACAGACGCGCCACCTCCTTCCACCTGCCCTGCACGCCCCTTTCGCACCCCACATCCCAGTCCTACACGAGGATCATCCCATGAGTCCGTCATCCAACTCCACGCCACCTGGGCCCCACCCCAGCCCTGCCGGCCTCTCTCCTTCTCTCTCCTCACCAACCCCGGCGCATCCCCTCACCGTTCTGTTGGAGATATGCCCAAGAGGCAATAATAAAGTGGTTATTATCATATCTTCATACTTATGATAAATGTTTACATACCATGCTATAATTGTATTAACCGGAAACATTAATACCTGTGTGATTTGTAAACTTAATTTGAAGTCCCTAGTATAGCCTCTATACTTCACTAGCTTGTTGGTTAATAGATGATTGTGGTTTCCCTATCATGAAACATTGAGATGTTATTAACAACAAGATCATATCGTTAGGAGAATGATATGGTGGATATACTCCTATAGATAAGCGTAGCATAAAGATCAAGTCATTTCAACAGTTCAATTGCTATATGCTTTCTGATACATAGTAACCTAATTCCTTCGACCATGAGATCATGCATATCACCTTTACCGGATGGATGCTTTGATGTCATCAAACACCACACCGTAACAGGGTGGCTATAAAGGTGGCATTGAGTGTTCGGAAAGTATTGGTTGAAACACATGGATCAAGAGTGGGATTTGTCCATCCACATGACGGATAGATACACTCTGGGCCCTCTCGGTGAAATGTCATCCAATTAGCTTGCAAGCATGTGACTGGCTCACAAGGGATCACATATCACGGGAACGAGAAAAGAGTACTTATCAGTAACGAGGATGAACTAGGTATGCAGAGATACCGACGATCATAACCTCGGATAAGTAACATATCGTGAGACAAAGGGAAATTGGTATCGTATGTAAGTGGTTCATTCGATCGCAAAGTAATCGTAGAAATATGTGGGAGCCATATGAATTTCCAGATTCCTCTATTGGTTATTGATCGGAGAAGTGTCTCGATCATGTCCGCATAATTCACGAACCGTAGGGAGACACACTTAAGGATTCGACGTTGTTTTGAGTAGTTATGGTATTATGAGAAAGAGACCGAATGTTGTTGAGTCTCGGATGGGATCCGGATATCACGAGGAGATCCGGAATGGTCCGGAGAATAAGATTCATATAAGGAAAGTCCCATTTCGGAGTTGGGGAATGGTTGGTGTTTTCATCGGGAACATTCTAGAAGGTCCCGGAATGTCCCACTCCGGAGGGAAGGGTACATGAATGTGTCATTGTAAGTTGGAATGATTGCATCATGTACTAGGTGTCTTCGCTGTCCAAAATAAAGGATTTATTTAAATCCTAAATTGAAAAGTCAAACGGCTAGTTTGAAAGTCAAACGGCAATTTTGGGAAGTGGGAAGAGGAGGATTGGTGGAGGCCGAATTGGAGGAGGGTTCCTCCTTGGCGCCCACCAAGCCGACTTGGGAGGGACTCTCCTCCCTTGGCCGGCCAGCCCTCCCACCTATATAAGGAGGCAGGGCTCCCTCCTAGCACACAAGTTTCCACCTCTAGATCTCGGTTTAGAGCCGTTTGGTTTAGAGCTTCTAATTGCTTTAGCCAGGTTTAGAGCCTTCTAATTGGTTTAGAGCCTTCTAATTGGTGTGTCTAATTACTAGACCACTAATAGCCTCTCTCATAAACTCCACCATACTGCACTGCTTAAGGCGAAGCCTCGGATCTCCTCTACTTCGGTACCACGCGTTGTCTTGGAATCGCGAGAGAGTGCTACAACCTCCGCTGCCTGGAACAAGGAGAGGAAGGTCATCGTCGAGTACCGAACGTGAGACCGACTACTGGAGCGCTGCCGGAACGTGGCGCTGGAAGGATCGTCTACGCGATCTTGAGATCGGAAAGAGTACTACTACATCACCCACGAGAATCTGCTCTCGTTAACCGCTTTGGAATCTTCGAGGGTGAGTTCCTCTATCGACTCGTTGCTACAATCTAGTAGATAGATCTTGGCTTGTTTGTTTGTATGCGGTAGAAAATTTTGTTTTCCATGCTACGAAACACTCAAAGGGTATCGAGCCGTGTCTATATGTAGATCTGTTGCACGAGTAGAACACAATGGTCATTGTGGGCGTTGATACTTTTATTGTAGATTACTTTTCGTGTACTTTGCATCTTGCGGTATGTTGGGATGAAGCGGCCCGGGCTAACCTTACATGACATCGTTCATGAGACTTGCTCCACGCTGACATGCAACTTGTATTGCATAAGTGGCTTTATGGTGCCTGTTTCTCCTAGCATAGTAAAGATCCAATTTACAACGGGTAATCAACAATGCTAGTGTCAATGTTGTGGTTCTTGTTCGTAGGTTAGAACGACACTTATTGAAAGCCCCAAACCACGTAAAATATGCAAAGAAAGTAGAAGCGTCTAACTTTGTTTTGCAGGGGTGTCGATGATGTGATATGGCCATGATTGTGATTATATATGATGTATGCAATGTTCCTTATTGTAAGTCGGCAACCGGAGAGCCATATGGTTGTCTTTAATTTCTGTTGAGACCTGTGTCTATTCAAAATAGTTGTAATAGTTGAAGCTGGTGCACCACAACCATGAAGAAGCGCCATTGACCTTGATGCTATGCGGTGATGATGGAGATCATGTTAGTGCTTGAAGATGGAGATCGGAAGCACAAAGAAGAAAGGCCATATCATATCACATATTATGAATTGCCCGTGATGTTAATCCTTTATGCATCTTGTATTGCTTAGTAGACGGTAGCATTATAAGATGATCCCTCATGCACATAAATTTCAAGTTCTAAAGTGTTCACCCTTAGTATGCACCGTTGCCAAAGCTTGCGCTTCAAAGCACCACGTGATGATCGGGTATCTTTGATTCCGGTGAATACAACGTAAGCAAGCCAGATTTGCTTATGCGGTAGCTAAGGTTTGATCTTGACGAGCCTAGCATGTACGGACATGGCCTCGTGAACACGGATTACCGAAAGGTAGAGCATGAGTCATATAGTAGATATGATGAACATGTTGATTGTTCGCCATTGCAGCTATATCAACTCTCGTGATGATCGGTTTTGATGTGGTGGATTTGGTTCGTGTGATCACTAAAACAATGTGAGGGATATTGTTTTGAGTGGGAGTTCACCTAGATTAATTTAATTATTAATTAGAACTCAATTTATCATAAACTAAATCAAAGTGAATTTGCATAGTTGTTGTAGTCATTGGCATCCGCTTACCACCTTGCGCTTAGTTATAATTGAGATGATAGAACTATAGAATTCTGGTTAGTTACTTTACGAACTGGTATCGTATTGTATTGAAGTGTTAATCTAAAGTTTAAAAGTCCTATTGCAGACTTTCAGTAAGTTCCGGTCACTCCATGAAGTTTAATAATTAGTATTAAATCAAGAGTAACAATTCCAAATGTTAGTATATAAGTATCATGTTTATCTCCATGATTCTTGATATTCAAAGATTGTCTTAATATCAAGGTTATCTAGGATCTGAAAGAAATGTTTATGAAAACATGAAGTGTGGAAGATATTGTGATATCTGAAACAAAGTTTTGGTTACAACATGATAGAGTATAATATGGCAAAGTTCATGTTCTCATATTTTGATGAGAATTTGCAAAAGGTTGGAGACACTAGTTGTCCTAATCCTCCAAAAGGTTTTGGATAGCAACATTATACTCATAATTCATCGTTATAAGCTAAAAGTAGCTTGATCATGGACGATTCCATGATAAAGTGAATATTTGATGTAGGTAAAATGTTTACTACACCAAGAGATTACTAAAGAAAGGAATTTGGAAGAACACCAAACATTTGATGATGGTGATCTACTTCAAAGTGCAAGTCCAAAGACATTTGTATTTAATTATACACGCTTTGGATTATGTGTCATATGTATGACTCCACTATTGATGTTGATAGATTCTTTCAAAAAAAGGAAATCTTGAAAGAGAATCTCATAAATATATGGCGTAGAAAAGAAAAGACTAGAATTGTTCAGTTTAAAGTATATAGATGATATACATGTTATGGCTAGATTCTTTGCTTATTAAACAATGTGGTTCTTAAGTACTTGATACTGAATTTGTTGGTATGAATCGTCATACGAAACAACACAATTCATGAACTACAATGGCCTAAGTAACTAGCAAAAGAATATGTGATGATGTTCATCGAGAACAAAATAAAGGGTTATTGTGTTGCTCGTTAAACATCAAAGCTTGCCTTCAAGATTTGTTTTATCAGGTATTATGAGAACAAAAGGGTTGTTCAAATAATTGCCGTAATCCATAGAAGATGGATGATTCGCAAATCTCATTGGAGATATCACATCCATAAAACTAGTGCTAAAAATGTCGAAAGACAAATTGATTGAAAGATCACTTAGGAAGTGACATCGCCGTTTAAATTATTGGAAAGAAAACATGAAGAAAATCCATATGGATGGAATTTTGGAGTCTTTTGATTTTTGATCAAATGACGTTTGTGAAACTTTCCTAGAGATAATTAAAACTTCGTTCATAGGCCAAAAGGGAACGAAAGACTAGCTTATTGGAACTTGTGCATATTGTTGTACGAACTCCATTATGTGTAGTCAAGAGCGATGGATTTCAACTTCATATGCTTTCTCCGAAAATTTGAGTGAATATGTGAATATTTACTTAATAAGGATGAAGTGTGAAATATTTGAAAAGTTCGAAAGATTTTCAAAGATGAAGTGCAAAATCATTGTAACAAGAATATAAATAGTTTATGATAAGATCATAAAGGAAGATATTTAAGTTACAAGTTTAGCATAATACCTAAGATTTAAGGAATCAGTCCGTGGATTTGCATTTCCCGAAACACCATAAGAGTATGGAGCGTTCGAGATATGTAATTGAACCTTGTTTGACATGGTAAGATCGAAGGTATAATTCATAAAACTGCTATTATATTTTAAAGATTAAAAGCTTTAGAGACTACCGTTTTCCACTAAAAGAGCTCCATCATAATCCGCTGAAATGACACCATATAAGGTTATGGTTTGGGATAAAACCCTAGTAGTCCTTTCTTAAACATTGGTATGCTATGCATAAGAAAGATGTTTGCAACCAAAGTCGGATAAACC
Organism: Avena insularis; assembly: GCA_023614405.1. Lineage (NCBI taxonomy): Eukaryota > Viridiplantae > Streptophyta > Magnoliopsida > Poales > Poaceae > Avena > Avena insularis. The sequence goes on from CM042690.1 coordinate 136,877,764, forward strand.
TGTCTTTGTATTACTGTTAAATATTCCTCCATAAACACCGGAGACAAAAGTGTTTGTCGCTTAGAACGTCAAGTTTCTTTGAGAAGGAATTTTTCGTGAAAAGTTAAGTGGGAGGACAATAGAACTTTGATAAGGTTAAAAGAACCTTAGCTATATGTGCAAAGTTGCTTGAAAGAAAAGTGTTAGGAGGCAGCAACAATGCTCATGGCTCACGTGCCTCAAAGGTTGTGGTCACGGAGGTCTAAGTTTCTATTGAAACAAGTAGGTCGGATGAACAATCAAATACCAAGATTTGAGGGTTGAATCATTATTTGAGAATAATGAACCTACTACATGCAAAGAAGCGATGATGGGCCCCTCGTCAAATGGCTTGAAGCCATATAATCCGTGATAGTTCCATACACGAGAAATCAAGTTTTGGACTTGAAGGACCCTCGAAAAAGGTGTAAGACCTTGCGTTGTGTTTGGATCTATAAAGAAGTAGACATGGATGTTTCACATCTATGAAATAGTCGACATGTTGGGAAAGAGTTCACAACAATGTTCAAAGGTTGTATATGACAAGATTTGATCTTTCATAGCGATTTTTAGTCTAGGATTAATGTAGCAACCACTACATATAATTTGTTATGTGGGAGTAGAATAAACAAAACTAGGTCTTCTAATGGAATGGTTACCTAGGACGTGTGCATGTCACGGTCCAAAGGGTTTTGTTAATTCAAAAGATGCTAAAAGCATATGCAAACTTCAATGGTTGAAGTAAGCATAGCGGAGTTGGAATCTTCACTATGATGAAACTGTTAAAAGAGTTTAATTTCATCGGAGACAATGAAGATGCTTGCATTTGCAAGAAATTAAGTGGGAGCGCTAAGACATGTTTCTAATACATTATGTGGAAGACATATTGTTGATTGGAAATAATGTATCTTTTATTAACACATATTAAGAATTTCATCCTGATGAAAGACTTAGGCAAAACACAAATATTTGGCATCAATAGACGCTCATATGGTTGTGCAGAAGTACATAGACGAGATATTGAATGAATTCAATATAGAAACTACAAGAAAGGTTCTTGTTGCACAGAAAGGATTGAAAGAGTTCAATGTTGATGATATATTCAAGTGTATTGGCACTTGGTAAGTGAAACAAAGATTCAAGTATAGATTGATACTTGATGTATGAAATCACAAAGAGTATTTATATCAATCATACTGTGATATGTACAAATCCAGATATGTCCTATGCTCTAAATGTTATGAGCATATACCAGAATGATTCATAAGATGATCATTGGACGATAGTAAGGATATTCTTATGATCTTTTGGAAGAACTAAAGAGTATATTATTTGTAGAAGTGACAAATAGATGGTTAGTTCATTGTAAGAGTACTACATTGATACTAGTTTTGTCACAAAGTACAAATTAAGTTTATCACAATCTAAATTAAGGGTGGCACAATATAATGGAAAGTGAGTTCCATAATGGATTTGGATGAGTTCCAAAGTTAAGACATTGTGACAGATACTTCAACAAAAGGCTAAGTATATGACTGCTATTATAGCAGCAAAAGAGGGTATTTGTGTCAAGTAGTTTGTTATCAAACTAGGTGTAGTTCACAGTGGGATAGTACTATGAAGATATATTGTACGACAATATTATCAACATGTTTTAAACCCCAAAGAACTAAAGGTCACACCGAAAGACCAAATCATACAAAGCCATCTCATTAGAGAATGAGTGATGCGTAGAGACGCAAAGACATGCAATTACACACGGACCTGGAAGTGTCAGATCCGGAGATCAGTTAACCACTAGCAATCGTGTACATACAACACCAGAAAGCCATAGGTGTTGAAAACACAAAGGTTTGAAACTAGATTATTGACTCTAGTGCAAGTGGGATACTGTTGGAGATATGCCCAAGAGGCAATAATAAAGTGGTTATTATCATATCTTCATACTTATGATAAATGTTTACATACCATGCTATAATTGTATTAACCGGAAACATTAATACCTGTGTGATTTGTAAACTTAATTTGAAGTCCCTAGTATAGCCTCTATACTTCACTAGCTTGTTGGTTAATAGATGATTGTGGTTTCCCTATCATGAAACATTGAGATGTTATTAACAACAAGATCATATCGTTAGGAGAATGATATGGTGGACATACTCCTATAGATAAGCGTAGCATAAAGATCAAGTCATTTCAATAGTTCAATTGCTATATGCTTTCTGATACATAGTAACCTAATTCCTTCGACCATGAGATCATGCATATCACCTTTACCGGATGGATGCTTTGATGTCATCAAACACCACACCGTAACAGGGTGGCTATAAAGGTGGCATTGAGTGTTCGGAAAGTATTGGTTGAAACACATGGATCAAGAGTGGGATTTGTCCATCCACATGACGGATAGATATACTCTGGGCCCTCTCGGTGAAATGTCATCCAATTAGCTTGCAAGCATGTGACTGGCTCCCACGGGATCACATATCACGGAGCGAAAAGAGTACTTATCGATGTGAGGTTGAACTAGGTATGCGGAGATACCGGCGATCATAACCTCGGATAAGTAACATATCGTGAGACAAAGGGAAATTGGTATCGTATGTAAGTGGTTCATTCGATCGCAAAGTAATCGTAGAAATATGTAGCCATATGAATTTCCAGATTCCTCTATTGGTTATTGATCGGAGAAGTGTCTCGATCATGTCCGCATAATTCACGACCGTAGGGAGACACTTAAGGATTCGACGTTGTTTTGAGTAGTTATGGTATTATGAGAAAGAGACCAATGTTGTTGAGTCTCGGATGGGATCCGGGATATCACGAGGAGATCCGGAATGGTCCGGAAGATTCATATAAGGAAAGTCCCATTTCGAGTTGGGGAATGGTTCGGTGTTTTCATCGGAAACATTCTAGAAGGTCGGAATGTCCGGCACTCGGAGGGAAGGGTACATGAATGTGTCATTGTAAGTTGGAATGATTGCATCATGTACTAGGTGTCTTCGCTGTCCAAAATAAAGGGTTTATTTAAATCCTAAATTGAAAAGTCAAACGGCTAGTTTGAAAGTCAAACGGCAATTTTGGGAAGTGGGAAGAGGAGGATTGGTGGAGGCCGAATTGGAGGAGGTTCCTCCTTGGCGGCGCCCACCAAGCCGACTTGGGAGGACTCTCCTCCCTTGGCCGGCCAGCCCTCCCACCTATATAAGGAGGCAGGGCTCCCTCCTAGCACACACAAGTTTCCACCTCTAGATCTCGGTTTAGAGCCGTTTTGGTTTAGAGCTTCTAATTGCTTTAGCCAGTTTAGAGCCTTCTAATTGGTTTAGAGCCTTCTAATTGGTGTGTCTAATTACTAGACCACTAATAGCCTCTCTCATAAACTCCACCATATACTGCACCGCTTAAGGCGAAGCCTGGGATCTCCCTCTACTTAGGTACCACAGTTGTCTTTCAGGAATCGCGAGGAGAGTGCTACAACCTCCGCCTTTCTGGAACAAGGGAGAGGAAGGTCTTGTCAGTACCGAACGATGTGTGACCGCAGGGAGCGCTGCTGGAACATGGCGCTGGAAGGATCGTCTACGCGATCTTGAGATCGGAAAGAGTACGACTACATCACCCACGAGAATCTGCTCTCGTTAACCGCTTTGGAATCTTCGAGGGTGAGTTCCTCTATCGACTCGTTGCTACAATCTAGTAGATAGATCTTGGCTTGTTTGTTTGTATGCGGTAGAAAAATTTTGTTTTCCATGCTACGAACCCCTACACGTTCCGCCAGCATCGGGCCGGCCTCGACCTCCAGCCGCTGCCCCTGCGTCGTCTTCCTCCACCCGAGCGCCACCTCGCCTCGTTCCTCCTCCACCACCAGCGGCCTCTGCTCGCCGTCGTCCCAGCGACCTCGACCGTGCAGGCTGCCTCCCCAAGCCAGCCTCGTTCCCCGCCGCCTCCTCCTTTGGCCGCACGCCCCTTCTCCGGCCGCCCCTGCCACTCGCCGCCTCGACCGCCTCACCGGCCACCGAGGGCGCCTCCTCTTCCGCGCCTCGGTCGCCGTGCCCCTCCTCCGCGGCCGCCCCGTAGCACGTCGCCTTCCCTAGGCCGTTCTGCCGTCGTCCTCCCGCGAGCGCCGTCGCCCTGCTTCCGCACCGGCCCGACTCCTCGCTGCCAAACCCGGACCCCGCCGCCGTCCGGAGTCCCGGCCGCCCGTCCGTGCTCCCCGCGGCCGCTCGACCCTATGGCCTCGCACCCGCACGTCTGCAAGGCCGCACTTCGTCGGTCCGCTCCAGCGTCTCTTTCGAGGCGTGCCTCTACCGTCCCTGCTCAACCTTGTCTGGCCGCGCACGCCGCCGCCTATCCTTGGTCGTGTTCTGTCCTCTGCAGCACAACGCATATTAGTGGTCCTCTACTTGTTTTTATCTTTGACCAAGCTGTGATGCCCCTATGTTTGTTCTTATCTGTTCTTGTGTATCTCTTTCCCGGTGGTGTTCGTGCTCTTCTCCTAACACAAGATCATCTGTGCCATCGCCCGTATAATCAGGCACAAGACCTTCCGATGATCACCGATGCCAAGTGTTCCAACGATAAGAACTTCCTCGAACAACCCCAACAAGCCAAGATCTTCTACATGGGAACCCTAAGGCCCCGGACCCGGAGAAGCCCTGGACACCAAGATCTACTTCCCGGATCCGAAGACCCCGGTACCCGATCCACTCAAGTTCGCCATCGACGACAAGATCGACACCGACCAGGGTGAATCCGATGCGCCCCGACGCCAAGCCAAGTCCTTCTTCCGAATGCGACAAGATCTACTCAGTTGTCCGAGAATGCTTCCGCCGAGACCGATCCCCGTCGAACCCAGACGAACCCCGAACCCCTGGAACCCAAGATCCGCTGAACCCAGATGTGTGAACCTTTTCCCGAGCCCCTATTTTATAAGTGCTATATATAAAACCTGTTGCATAATAATTGTTCATCTCGCATGCATATCATAATCATGCCGGATCTTCTGCCGTGGTATTAAATATTGCATCCGGTGTTTCTTCCAGTGCTTGCTTCTTCGCGTATTAGGCCGATGAGTGGATGCGAGTACCGACAAGTTCTCCGGATATGAACCTCCGGCAGTGTTTCCCAGGCGAGCAACTCTCCCCCTTCTACCTAGTTTGCATTTTATAGTCTTTATTTCTTCCTTTTGATCTATTGCTATCCGTGTCGTGATGCTCTAGTGTTCCGTACCAGATATATTCCGTGCAGCCTTTATATTGCCTTGGACACATCCTATTGCCTGTTGTTTGATAGATAGTCGGACTTGCGAGTCGTAGTTGCTTGCTCAGGTGCTGTTTTTTGTCGTTCTTGTTCCACCGTTATTGGAAGGTTGACACATGCTTAATGGTGGATATGCTTAACGGTGGAGTTGATCATGGCTTACATTATAACTTGTTAATTAAAATGCTGGAAATAGATATAATGCAGAGGCACCGGTGGGTAATAGTCAATATTTGGTTTTTAACCGCCCACTTGTGTCCACCTAGGACCCAAGTTCTTGACACCTGTTCCGAGATCGAGCGCGCTAACCACAGGTGGGGTGTGTGGGCACCCCCATCGGCTTACTACCTGATTTCAAAGTATTGTACCGGGGGCCACAAGTAGTTTGGGGCTTTATCACTATCCTGTACTTATGCCATGCTTTACTGCTTTATTTAAGATTGTGCGTGGAGCACCTGTACTGTTTAGGATGTGGAATGTTTTCGCGGTATCGACAAGCGCAGTCACACTTTCGGGTTCCCAGTCGTTTACAGCCATTGACACAAACCCTGGGTCCGTTCCGCAGCCGGCCGACTTTGTTGCGGGTAGCTTAGTGGGGTGGCCCCCATGTACTTGCTTTGTGTCTGAGAAACGTCATGACTTAGGCCCCGCCGACATACCGATGGGTGTATGTTAACTGATCTGGCAAAAAGGGTCGAAGTGCGTGTGGATACTTTGGTGCACTCCTACAGGGTTAAATCTTTTCGAAAAGCCGTGTCCACGGTTATGGACGACTTGGAGCACAGTTTCTCGATCATAGACAACAATAACTAAAGTTTACTATTATAATTTGACTTACATCTGAGATGACTAGTAAGTTGGATAACTGCCATGGAAAGATTAAATAAACCTGCCAACCGATTCACTTTTCCTCTGCTTGAATTCATCGTTTGGTCTCGAGGGGAATACCAGGATGGGTATGTTTGGTGTTAGTATCGGTGGTTTGAATAGGTCTTTCTTATCCCTCTCTAATAGCCGACTTGAATCGAAGTTTCTATAGATTGTTTAGTGCATGCTGCGCCGCTTGATCCACCATACCTACGTGGCGAGGCCGAATTCTAGCCTCGCCATGTAATCGCCTCGATCGACGCTCCTCTTTTTCCTTTGCCCTTTGCCGGCATCCCTTTTGTTTTAGCAGGTTTCGACGTCGTTAGCAGGGTTACCCTTCCGGCTTGGCCTGGGCAGGGTTATGGACGCCATTGGTTATTCTTCAGGGCCCTTAGCCCAATTTGCATCTTGTCCGTACTCGGACGTTGAATCGATTTCAAGGTGATTTGGATCTTTGTATTGTATACCTGTATTCTTGACTCGTTGAGTCGCTGTTGTATATATATATGTTTTGTGGGTCCCATCGAGGACTGTTGTGTAATGTTATTACTTCGTTTTCCACCCGCACGAAAGTGCCTGGTGGGCGTCCTTGAATCGTTTCTATGCGGGTTTGGCGGAAAGGGATAAAACTTGCATAGGGCCGATTTGAGGGTGTTACAGAGTGGTATCAGAGCTCAGCAGTTACGATACCCCACAAGTCCAGCCTGTGGCCCCCATGCCGACTACTCAATCTATTTGCTCTCATACATTGAAGTGGATAAGAATGCGTCGTTCCTCTCTTTTTATCGAAGTTAGAGGTGGCTTTATTTGTTGATACCTCTGCCTTTGCCCTTTGTTCCCGGAGTGTTCTCCCGATGATCCCGGACAGCGACCTCTTGTTAGTGGTGTCGCGAGCATCTACACGAAGCGAGAAGATTCAGATCGCTGACCTTCCTCCCGGTACCATGAGGCGGATCTCGAAGGCGAGATCCTTTGTTAGTGGTGTCGAATTGTGGCGTCCCACAAAACCACTACTAGAAAATCGCGGTGTTTTTCGTGCATTGCATCATCATGACCGCATGCTCATGTCATCATGCCACATTGCATTTGAGCATCGTCATGTCATCATGCATTTGTTTGTCTAAAACTATTTCTAAAAGCCTGGTTTTGTTTTCTAAACGCCCCGTCTTTAATTCAAATTAAAACCCGGGTCTCCGGAATATTTTGTTTCGTTTACCACCGGATTTCAAAAGTCCCGTTTTAAATAAACAAAATTTATATTATTTTTATAGGAGGCAGCCAGCCAGGCCTGAAGCCTAGCCGGCCACCTCCAAATTAAAACCCTAATCTGTCTAACCCCAAAACCTTTGCTACCCAATCCTAATCTACCCATCCCCAGCCACCTCACCCCAGCCAATCATCGGTCGCCACCTCACCCTGACCCAATCCTCCCTCCAACCCCCGTGCGCCACCTCACCATGGATGACGCCACCTCCTTCCACCTGCGGCCAGCCGCCTGGGCCCACTGCGTTTCCGCCAGCAGCTTCACGACGCATTCTGCATCCCCGCCCGACAGAGTCCTGCCTGGGACCGATCCCGTGTCCTGCATCACAACCACGCAACCTCTGCGGGCCCCATCCCAGCCCGCGTCGGCCTTCTCCCTCCTCTGGCGCCCTATTGTCCATGATGTCGTGCCGCTGGCTTACCGCCGTGGCGTGTTCAAACGCCGGTGACCCGATGGACGAGTGGCGGACGAGGCGTGATGGCGGCCGTAGCGCGCGGTAACTTCCTCGCCATCGAACTCCGTTGCAGCATTGTCGAGCTCTGCATCTCTATCGTCGAGCTAAGTATACCCGCCATTGAGCTCCGCTTTAGGAAAGAGAGCGTTTGACTGGAATCCTGGTTCTGATCCTCATCTTTGTCCTTTTTTATCTTGTTGATTTTTTTAGAATTGAAAACTTAAGAATCAAGGCCTGAGCAGTACATGTTGGATATGTTCTTTTGATATATAATTTTTTGGGTTTTTTTACTTAATACATGAGAACCAGATGTAAAATAAAACTGAAAAATATATGTTCGAAACATTTGAAAACACAAATCCTTGTTTGAAACAATTGAAACCACAACATGAGAAGAGCCGGAACCATAAGACCAAGTTTCATTTAATTAAAACACACAAAAGCATGTTTGAAACATTTGAAACCACCACTTTAAACATTTGAACCCACTAAAACCAGTAATACATGTTTGGAATAACTGAAAAACCACATAAAAAAACCGAAACCCCAAGACCAATTCATTTAATTGAAACCATAGAACCATGTTTGAAGCAATTAAAATCACCAATTTAAACAATTAAAACCAATAAAACATGTTTGAAACATTTGAAGCCACTAATGCAAGCATTTGAGACCAATACGACGTGTTTAAAACATTTGAAACCATAAATACTTGTTTGAAACATTTGAATCCACCACCTAACAAGAACATGAATTAGAATACCAAGTTTCATTTATTTGAAACCATAGAAGCATCATTAAAATAGTTGAAACCACCAATTCAAGCATTTGAAACCAATAAAACATGTTTGAAACAATTGAAACCACAAATACTTATTTGAAACAATTGAAACTACAACATAAGAAGAACCAGCACCACAAGACCAAGTTTCATTTAATTGAAATCATAAAACCATGTTTGAAATAATTGAAACCACCACTTCTAACATTTGACTCCACTAAAACTTGTTTGGAACATTTGAAACCAGTAATAAATGTTAGAAACAATTGAAACCTGCACTTAAGAAGAACGGGAACCACAATATCAAGTTTCATTTAATTGAAACCACATAAAAATGTTTAAAATAATTGAAACCACCAACGAAAGTAATTGAAACCAATAAAACATGTTTCAAACAATTGAAACCATAAATATTTGTTTAAAATGATTAAAACCACCACATAAAAAGAACAGGAACCAGAAGACCAAGTTTCATTTAATTGAATCCACATAAGTATGTTCGAAACATTTGAAACAACCACTTCAAACATTTCAAACCACAAAAACATGTCTGAAACATTTGAAACCACTAATACTTGTTTAAAAAAATTGAACCACATTATAAAAAGAACCGGAACCACAAGACCGAGTTTCATTAATTGAAACCACAACACCATGTTTCAAACAATTCACACCCACAGTTCGAATATTTGAAACCACTAAAACCTATTTTAAACATTTGAAACCACTAATACATGTTTCAAAGAATTGCAACCTCCACATAAAAAACAACCGAAACCATAAGATCAAGTTTCATTTAATTGAAACCATAAAACCGTGTTTGAAACAATTGAAACCACCACTTTAAGCATTTCAAACCACTAAAACATGTTTCAAACAATTGTTTTGAAACAGGGTTTCATGGTTTTAGTGTAATGAAACATGGTTAGATGGTTTCATTTATTTTTGGGTGGTGGTTTCAATTTATTGAAACATGGTTTTGTGGTTTCATCTGTGTATGGTTTCAATTGTTTTGTTCAGTTTATTGAAAGATGGGTCTCATGGTTTCATTGGTGTGTGGTTTTAAATTTTTTGAAACATGCTTGTGGAGGTTTGATTGGTTCAAATAAGCTCCCGCATGGTTCGACTTGGTTTTAGTGGTTTCAAATAAGGTTCAATTTGGTTTCAAAATTCGTGGTTTCAATTGTTTCAAATATGTTTGTGTGGTTTCAATTTAGTGAAACATGGTTTTGTGGTTTCATTTGTTCATGCTTGTTGGTTTCAATTGTTTCAAACATCTTTTGTGGTTTCAATTGTTTATGACATGCTTGTGTGGTTTCAGTTGTTTTAAACATCTTTTTGTGGTTTTAATTGTTTCAAAGATGCTTGTGTGGATTCAATTTATTGAAACATGGTTATGTGGTTTCGTTTGTTCTTAGGTGGTGGTAATTGTTCTAAAACATGCTTGCCAGGTTTCGCTTTGTTTGATACATATTTTTGTATTTTAAATTGTTTAATACATGATGGTGTGGTTTCAGTTGTTCGAAACATCTTTTTTTGGTGGTTTGAATTGTTTTAAACATGTTATTGTTGTTTTAATTGTTTTAAAATAGGGTTTTCTGGTTTTAGTGTAATGAAACATGGTTCTATGGTTTCATTTGTTATTGGGTGGTGGTTTCTATTGCTTTTGTGGTTTTAATTTATTGAAACATGGTTTTGTGGTTTCATAGCGTATCCAATGAAACGTCAGCGGATAACATGCACTCTTTCACAAGCTCGATCTGTAAACCAGTTGGAGCACGAATGATGCAGCGATGCTTCCGGCGCTCCACGGTGTCCATGAACGCGGTTTAGAGGGAGTTGAACTTCGCCTCGTGCACCAAGAGATCCTCGCTCTCGTCATCCGAGTTGTAGTCGTTCGCAGGAACAAGCTCGTGGACGTCCAGCAGGAGCGAGGCCGCGCACGATGATTTTGTTTAGCAAAAGCTCCTCGACATCGTCTGCGGCAGGGTCGAACGGCAACACCGCCCTTGCAGGAGAGGTCGCAGGGGTGCGCCCTAGCGCTCCACGACCGCGTCTCTCTAGCTCCGGCACAACCCTCCACGACACAGTCTCCCACACTGTAAATCGGCCCGGTACGAGCACGCGCTGGCGTCGTGGTCCAAGACTCGTTCGTCTGTGAGCTCCGCGCGTCACATCCATAACATAGAACTATCCAGTTTCACTTACAGTTCGAAAAAAAATTAGAACAAATTCAAAAAACTTAAAAAATATTCCCAAATTTTAGATCTAATTCACATGTACTGGATTCTAGCAAAAGTTTTAAGAAAATCATAAAGAAAAAAGGGAAAGCAGGAAGAAGAGATGGCACAGGATCAGAACGTCCCTGTCTAGCTAGCCCTGATCGAATCCTCTGTATGAATATGCAGGACAAAGCGCTAGGAGCGGAGAGAAGCTCCACGCGAGCTCCCGCCGGCCGCGCCGGCCGCCCGCCTCCGTACGATCCGCCAGCGCCGTCCGAATGACCGACAGCTCCGGCACCGCGTCGCTCTAGCTCCGGCACAACGCTGTCCGCCACCGCGTCGTCGCGCACCGACCGCGCCGCAGATCGCGCTGTCCGCTGCTAGCGCCGGCCACTGGCCGGCCGCGCCGACCGCACCTTTGCCTACGCCGCACCTACGCCATCGCGGCGGCCGGAACTCGCGCGCCGGCGGCAGCACCTCGAGAGCCCTCAACGACCGGAGCTCGCGCGCCGGCGGCAGAAGCTCGTACGCCCTCGGTGGCCGGACCTCATGGCAGCGGTGGCGGCAGCTCGTGCCCCCTCGGTGGTCGGAGCTCATGCCCGCGACGGCCGGAGCTCGCGTCTGCGGCGGCAGCAGCTCGCGCGCCGTCTGTGGCCGGAGCTCGCGCCCGGGGCGGTAACTCGCGCATGGCCGGAGGTCGCGCCACCGCGACGGCAGCAGCACGCGCGCCCTCGGCGGCCGGAGCTGGCGCCCGCGGCAGCCAGAGCTCGGGCGCCATAGGTGGCTGGAGCCCTGTCTCCCTCCAGCGGCGGACGTAGCCCTATCCTGCTACTACTCGGTCGCCATGGATTGAAATTGGGGATAAGAAAACTTTTTGAGAGAGAGAAGAGAGACGACGGTGGTGGCAGAAAACGGAGCGACGGAGGCAAATAAACGGCAACACGAATCTCGAATGATTGAGCGGTGGATGCTACTCCTTTACGTACCAGTTTTCGTTCGGACGACCCCAAGGGACTACCCCGGCCTCAAGTTGGCGAGCGCACGTCCTTGGACGACGTGCCTCCGGCATCGCTGGAGTTTGCCCTCGCCTGGTTCAAGGAGGAGGCGGAGCGCCAGCGCCAGGCGTTAGAATGCGTTGCGCGTCGTCAGGTGCGCCTTAACCCAGACATCATTGTCCTCGAGAACTCTGATGACGACGAGACGGGGCCGAGCGCGCCTAGGCAGAGGCGCTTCAGCGATGCCTACTAAGGCTGCAGCAGCTATCCGCCCAAGGACGAGCTGCCGAGCGAGACGACGATGACTACAGCTGCATGGGCATGTATTAGAGATGCAATGCTGTGAAGGCGACCTCTTCTTGACGTCTTGGACATTGTATCGCTATGTTATACGTTCGCCTTGCTACGCACTGCCCATGGCTTCACATGATCCGCCGTGCGACCCTATCACGAACGAGGCAGCAGCGCTGCCCATGTGAAATCCCCGCTCGGAATGCTGCCACCATGTTTTTTATTTTTAAGTGGTACTAGTACTACTATTTGTTTTGAGACCGCAACCCTCACGATTGGTAACTGGTAGGTACCGAATATTACTCGCTAGACAAATCTGAGTCAGGTTTTATGAATTACTGTTATAGTTTCAGCCCAGATACAAAAAATGTACGCACTCTTTCTGACTTTTGTCAGGTTGGTTACTCGCAATGCCAAATCTTACCCGTACCAGTTGAAGAGTTACAACAAAGGTAGCAGTATCCGTGGCGAGGACATGAACTGGTGGTGATTTTATGGCATTGACGGCCAGCCTGGGGTTCGTTCCCTGTGCGCGAACAGCACTGGCATCGGCCTCACGTCACGTGGTTTTACAGGATTTCTGCGTTGCCATTTACATCCTGCAATCAATCGCAGCGGCCTCCTCAGCCAAGATTGCAGCAGAGTCCCGCGCTCTGACTGCCGCACTGCACACTTGCCTTCCAAAATACGTATACAGGTGACATGAATGCTTGGAGGTTTTTGTCCCGAATGGATATTTGGCCCAAAAATTATTGCTAGTTATGGCCTCTCGCGGTCACCAATTCGTCCGGCTGGTCTCAAGTCCATGACACATTAGCTCGGTATACCTCTTTTACAAGATAACCTTTTGGCCCACTTATTCCTAAATATGATCCCGAGAAAACTTATTGTTGTTTTTGTGTCTTGGACTCACGTCATTTGGTCTAGCGTAACTGGTATTGATTGTCAAAAAAAAAAAAACCCAGGACACGCCAGTTGGATTGGCGGGACAAAAATGACTTAGCCATTTTTGCCCAAAACCTTATAGGTGATGCCATTCTCATTGACAAGACTACAAGAATTTTGGAGCCTTGAGAATGATCTTGGACCCTCCGGGGCAAAAAATAGCTAAATCTTGGCGGGACTCAAATGACTTAGAATTTTTCAACATTCAGAGGCTTGATATAGCCAACCCAACTGATGTCTGATGTTTTTCACTCCCTCCCTCCGTTCTCTCTCTTTGCTACAGTAGACAGAAGAGCTCTCCTCTGGACCGGGCCGATCCCGAGCCTCTCTAGCGACTATAGCTAGCCGGAGTTGGCAGAGGGGAGGCGCCAGAGTAGTTTGGGGTTGTGTTTTGCGCTTTGTCCCATAGTTTTGGAGCGAGGTGCAGATCTTGGTGGTCAGATCTGGATCTTAGGGCTCTTGTCGTCGTCGGTTTCTCCTCTGGTTGGAGGAGCTCACGCCGGTGAGGGCCGCTGTCTCCTCTTGAATAAGGTTGTCGTGGGTCTCCCTCTATTGTGGTTTCGCGTCCCTGTGTTCTCCGCTCCTGGTCGGCCGTGGTGGTGAGGAGGTGCGGTGTGCGGGATGGTGTGCGGTGGGCGTCGCCTTTCCTAGCCTGCCGTGGCGGCGAGGAGGTGCCGCTCCTTATTCTACGGCGGCGCGAAGGTAGTTTGTCGGCTTCTTCGTCTTGGGCGGCTCGGTGTCGCTCGCTTGCTCCGTCGAGCCATGGAGGCTCTCCCCGCAGGTGACGGCTTCTGTGTGATCCCTAGCGGAGAAGCTGTTCGGGAGCATCTCTCCTGCGGGTTTCAGCGGCTTGATCCATGGTCCCGCCGGACCAATAGACTGAAGGGCAGTCGCTCCCTGCTGCTTGCTCCGTCTCGGCTGGGTTCCAGCTTGCCGTGGTCGTGGGCGTCGTCGGTGTGGTGCTCCTAGCGTTTCTGCGGTCTTCTGGGGTCCTTTCTGTAATATTGCAGGACTTCTTTGTATTTTCTAATTCCTTTGGGGTTGTTCCTATAAAATGTACCACCACAGATGATTTTTAATGCAGCTTGTCAGGTGCTTCGCACCCGTTCTCGTTCAAGAAAAAACTGACGTCTGATGGGTATCGGTCCCACCAGCCGAAATGGCATGGGTCCAAGGCTAGAAAGAAAAAAAATGTTTTCTCAGAGGCCATGTCTTCTAATAAGTTGGCTAAAGAGTCATTTTGTCAAATAACTCCTAGTTCGGTTGGCTGAAATAAAATGACCTAACCGTATTTAGCCAAAAAAAAAACATGTATGTCACGCTGGTTGGTTAGACTGCACAAATCGTAGAGCCTCTGATAATGATCTCGGACCCTCTGGATCCGTTTAGTATTTTTTTTGGAAATGGGTCCGTTTAGTTTGGCTGTATTCAGTTGACTTCTAAAAAAATTAGCACACACAGATTTCTGGTTGGTTAGGCTACACAAATCCTAAAGCCTCTGAGAATGATCTCTTACCCTAGGTCAAAAAATAGCTATGTCGCGCCGTTTAGTTTGGCTGTATTCAGTGACTTGGAATACACAGAGGTTCTGGTATAGCCAACTTAAATGACGTGTCCTGGAAGTGTTCAGTCAGCAGCGGGGGTTTCCCCTCCCTTCCCCGGCCCAGCTGCTTTGAGAGTCGTGAGAGAGCGACCGGGGCTCTCCCGAGCCCTTCTCGCCGGAGTAGCCGGAGGGAGGCGGCGGAGGAGGGTCACCGGAGTAGATCTAGGTTGTAGAGTAGATCTTGTAGTCGTCCTCGTGCCTATAGTGGGCGCTCTGCCCGGATGTGGAGCTCTAGATCTTGCCTGGATCTTGTCTCTTGGGTTGCTCATCGACGTCTTCAAGCTCCTCCGGTCGGGATTGCGGCTGGCGACGGCGGCCACCGCATCAAAGAATAAAGCTCGGGCCCTCTGCCTCTTAGCCTGGGTTGCTCCTTGGCTCCTGCATCTTCTGCTGGCTGGCCGTGGCGGCGAGGGGTTGAAGATTGGGAGCTCAGCGGCGCTCGGATCTGGGAGCGGTGAGGGAGTTCTTGCCCTGGCGCTTGGCAAGGGCCGTCTTTGTCCATTTCGCTGTCTCTGCTTCCTCTGTCCGGCCGTGGAGGCAAGGGGTCAAAGCGGACAGTGGCGTGGCAGACGACCACCTCCCTCTTCTCCTCGCACGGCTTTCAGCGACTTGTGCGTGTCTAGTCCTCACCTTCCTCCTGGCCGACCGTGGCGGCGAGGGGGAGGACGATGGTGCTCTGCTTTGTGTGCTCTAGAGCTGCCGGCCTTATCCTGACGCCGATGTGGCATATGATTGGAGCGTCATCTCGGCGGCCGCCTCGCCGTCGACTACAATAGCTGAAGGGCAGCCGCTCCGCCTTGTTGGGAGCTTCTCCTCGACGACCCTTCGATGGCAGGAGGCCATCCAACGCCGACCCTCGAGGTCAGAGGGCTACCGCCTCCCCCTGCCCTTTCGTCGTGCTGCTGGTGTAGGGCGTTCTTCCTCCAGGCCATGGTGCCGATGCAGAGGTCTTCTGGCTCCGAGACGGCGTGCTCCCATTGTTCCACCCCAAGTGGCGTAGTCCCCGGCGGTGGCGCAATTGACCGTGCTCGGCGGCGATTCGGTTGCGGTGGAGAAGGAGCTAGTAGTGATCCTAGACCTGATTGCTTTCTTGCTGTTAGTTCTAGGGTCCTTGTTGCAATTACTCAGGGCCAAGCTTTACTTTCTTTTCTTTTTGAGGTCCTTTCTGTAATTGTACTCCACCGACGGTAATTCATGGCAGCATCGGGGTCTTTTTAGACCCCTTTCCCCTTTCAAAAAAATGACGTGTCCTGTACTTCAGTCCAGCCAAGCTAAATGGCGTGACCACGGGGGGCAATATGTAAGTTTTTCCGAGGAATGCTCGTGTACATTTCTGATGTGATCTCGAGTACAATGTTGGAACTGACGTGCAACTTTTATGCAGTATGGCTGGAGAATATCATTTTGCGGCCCGAAAGTTGGGGTGGCCAGGCAACGCAGTACCCAAGTTGCTTACAATCAACTACGTTGCTCAAAGTTGGCGTGCCAAATACTCAGAGGGTCGTTTTTTGGCACGAATTCAACTTTACGTTTCAATACAAAATATTAGGCTAATGGCCGTCAAGTTGGGTCCCCCCTGTCAGCTTTCGCCGTTATGTCGCTGCCGTCGTGGTTGCCATGTAGGCTACCATGTAGGCTTGCAGCGTTGGCGCATGCATCCTTTACGCGTCTTCTTCTTCCTCCGGGGCGGCAATCTGTGGTCGCGGACATGGCGCGGAGCTAGGACTTGGACGAACCTGCTCGGCCCGACTCTCCTCCCCATCCCAAATAGGAGCTTTCCCTCACCATGGCCGCACCCATGGCACGACGCGGGGACGGCAATTCATTCCCGGGTGAGATCTGTCACCATGCTGACCATGCTCGGTCCTGTTGGCCTCCTCCGGAAGCCAAGCTAGCCGTCGCCGTGGTCGCACACGCACCAGCCACGTCGCCTTCCTCTCCGAACCCCAAAGCCACATCCACCCAGTTCGTCACAATGCCAACAAGGTGAAAATGCATCAATTTTTCTTCTTGTGATTGTAGAAAAACATGTATGTACCGTGGCCGTAGCATACTCTAACAATGTACACATATGTTGTTTACTAGATTTTCATTTGAAATTAGTAGCTCCGTGATGACGAAACATAGAGAACCTAAATGGAATGACGATGACGACCATGTTCTGTACTTTGCATTGCATCAACAAGTGATCGCTGACGAAGCATGTTACCAAGAGAGTGGAGTTCATCAGTCATTGCCAAAAAAAAAATGAACAAATCAATGAGCAATTCAATGCAAATACACGCAGAAAAGCTAGATCCATCTCATAATCATCAATAGGTGGCACATTCTAGTGATGCGTTCAAATGCGTACACCATGTATCATTTACTTGAAGTGGTTGTTATCCTGAGCAAAAATGCCTAGTATGCACATTACCTTTGTATATTCTATGCTGCAATTCTGTTGTTATGGGCGTGGAAAGAAAAGCTAGGCTTCACTGAATATTACGCAGTTAGGCCTAACTTAGTCTTACACAAATAAGCACATCTTAGTCTTTACACAAATAAGCATAACTAATGATAAAGATAAAGACAAATGGTTCATCGGATCTGCTAGTATGAGCAATAGGTCCCTGGAGCTGATGGTATCGTCGGAACGAACCAGAATGCTATGTTTGGCCGTCTGTCATTCTCCATCAAATTGTACGCCCCCTCCCTCCGACGTGGATTCGGCTCCAGGTCAGATCTAGAGTGTCAACATGATAGGCACGTGAGTATGCAGCAAACACACAGTCTGCTATAAGCACTGGAAGTGCTGGCACCTCAGCAACAACACCAGCATGTTCTTCCTGGACTCCGGCAGCAGCCTCAACGATCAAACCCACCAGCGGCGAGCCTCGGCGGGTATTTCGACTTCACCAAAGCAGCAGCATTAGCAAGTATTTCGTCAGCTTCACTAGCAGTAGCATCACCAAGTATTTCGTCAGCTTCACCAGGAGCAGCAACAGCTATTTCTTCGTCAGCTCCACCACCACCAACACCACCACCAGCAGCAGCATCAGGAGCAAGGGCTGCCTGAGCAATTACAGGTTCAACAGCTCCAGGGGCTCCGACAAAGAAAGGGTAGTTGATCCCAAGAAACACAAATTGTCTACTCTGCTCCAGACTTGATCTACTGGGTCTTTGGATGGGCATGCGGACCTCGAGAAAACATGACACCGCAGCGATGGGTATGAAGAAAGTTGTGTCCCCATATGTTCTATTGTATCACCAACGTTGTTTAGTGCTCCCCTGATATGAATCCACATGAGTTCAACATCCTGTTTCGTGTCGCCTCCGAGAGGTGCCAGGAACTAGCGCCATGTCCCAAGTTCAGCATCTGCTACTGCATCTTCCATGACCGGAGCTGGAATTATGCGCGGGGCTGCGTGGGTACCTGCGTGTTACTTACAGTTAGTAAGCAGAATTTTGAATGGGATTTTACATGCTATATGACACCATGACTCACCCCAAATGGACGGCTCCCAAACACGCACGTCGCCGCTAGGTTCAGTGATTGCATAAATGCGTTGCGGTTTGTACGAATAGTAGCTGGAGGTGAAGACGACTCGACATACTTCTCCGGCCGCAGGAAGTCGTCGCGCAAGACTGTCCATTTCTTGTCTTCTGGGCATCTAATGAATGTGATTGCCTTGTCGAACACCACTAAGAGGTCGTACTCCCAGGTATTCCATGCCTCCCGCGGTCTATGTGGGAGCTGTACCTTCAGGAGCTCAAGTTCTGCCATGTTGAACCTGTAAGCGAATTCGGAAATGGGCGGCGGCCACCCGTTGTTGAATGGAGTAATGCCGACACCCTCCAAAGATGGCAATGTAAGTCTCAATGATCTGTAGCAATTTTTTAGAGTCCAAGTACTCCCATCCTAAGATAAAAGGACTAACCACTCGCTGTTGCCACCCACCCAGTTCTTGTCATCTCCCATTTCCGTCTCTTCTTCTTCCTTGATATTCACCACTACTGATTCCGACCACTTATCCAGCAGCATCAGTTTTGCATGAATATTCTGCAGAGTTTGTTGTCAGTTGGTACAATCACCTAGCATGGATTCCATTGCAAATACAATTTGACAACTGGACCTTCAGATTAAAGTACACAAAATATCGCCTAAATACGAGTGTCTCCTCAGATATCGCCTAAATTGTGCCTGTGTCACTACAAAGATACCCAATATATGGAGTATGAGCAGAGCCCCCCCAGAACAAACTCCTGACGATGATCATAAACAGCTCAGGGCATAACAGCCTTAAATCGTCTAATCTGTTTGTTTTTATTTTAGGAAACAGAATATCACCTAGCAGGCATTCCATTGCAAATCGAAATTGACAACTCGTCTATCACCTAAAGTAAGACTATGTCACTACGAAAATACCAGAGTATCAGGTACGAGCAGAGCTTCTGCTGTATAAAATAGTCTTAAATGGTTCAATTTGTTCAAACCACGCGTGCACACAACACGTTCGACAAAAGAAACATAGGATTCCGATATGACTGAACCAATAAGCAAGATACTGGAACTTACATGGCCATCACAGTCGTTTGGCCAGTTTCTGGTATCGGGGTAAACAAGGCCTGGCGTGCCGAACGGTTGTTTGTCCATGTCCCGCATCGTGAAGCGGTAGCCAGGGATGTAGTGAGCGAGGCGGCTGACAGAGATGGTGTCCAACCCCATGGCGATCCTGTGCACTTTCGCGGCGCTGAGGTTCGGCCATCCCCAATCCTCGTGGTGGCGGTCGCCCTGGCCATCCGCGTCATCGTCGCATGCCTTTCGCTTCAGCCTGCTGCTACCCCAAGCTCTACCCATAGCGGCAAATGGAGTCTGGAATCCGGTAGATTAATGGAGGCATTGTGATAAGGAGGCGGATGGATTCGAGAGAGGATGGAATCAGGGATGGGGCAGTTGTTCGAGTAGGGAGTGGCTCGGTGAGGAACCGCCACCGCCGCTGGTTCTCGTCCGCGTGGAAGACAAGGAAGGGGAGGGGCGTAATTATTAAGGGCAGGCACCGGAACCGTCTAGAGGAAGTGAAAAAATAAATCATAAGAGAGAGAAATGTGCGGCCCGCCTGTCAGTGAGTGAAGGTCGGCACGCACAAACGTGACTACGTTTGACTTGGATTGTGCATGACAGACCTCGATTCCACCGCATGCAAGTGGCGCAGAGCAAATTTTAGGAAGCGCTAGCGTCGACGTGTAAAACCGCCGTTTTTCTCCACCTTCACCCTACTACGAATGGTCGTGCACCATTCCAGATATTGGTAAGGGCGGTTCCAATCTTTCACTTCTCCGTCTCATTTCCTCCTCCACGGCCTCATCGTCTTTCTCCTCCACGGCCTCATCCATTTCCTCCGCCACGGCATCACCCTCTTCCTCCGTATCCTTTCCCTCTTGCCTGTAGTCATGGACTTTTCGGACGTTCGAAACGACGGCAGGCAAGCGACTGCGCACTTCGACATAGAAGTACATGGCGGGAAGAAGATCAGAGTCGTCTACACCACCGATCCTGTGATGGTGAGGAAGACTCTGAGTAATTACACGAGTTGGCTGCGGTTCGAAGAAAACAGGTTCGTAGGTATTGACCTGGAGTATAGCTGCGATCACCGTAGGATCGCCGTGGTGCAACTCTCCATGAAGGGGCACGTCCTCGTATACCAGCCTTTTTGCGAGAAGGGGGCTGACAGGATCTGGTAGACTTTGCTGTCTTTTTTTCCTAAATCGTCTATTTGCAAAAGTTATTGCTATATTATTTGTCTGAATTCATTTTCATGCAGGTGGGGTGAAAGCATTAGGGATCTGTTTCATGACTTTCTCATGAACCAGCACATAACATTTACTAGTGTTGACATCACGAATGACACTAAACTGCTTGAAAGCCCGACTGTCAACATTAAAATCCCAAAGGAGTGCAGAGTGGACATCCAGGAAATTTACTGGATCCCAGGGACGAAGGGCGACAGGACCAGGATGGCCGCTCTTGCCTCCGAACTCATCGACCCGTGGTACGCTGACATGAAGGGCAAAATGTTGAGATGTTCGTGGAGGTGTTTAGGGCATGATTACCGGGAGGATAAGCCGCTTTTTGAACCTAATCTGAAGTACACTGCAATTGATGGGTATGTTAGCCACGAGTTGTACCGCCAGATTGTAAAATCTTGTTCCAGGCATCGCATCATTGAACCACCACCAAGGCAGGTTGTTTGCCCTAGATGTCGGAGTGTAGATGAATCTACAAGCAGGGGCAAGCGATCGAAGGCATCCTGGGATCGGTTGCCTTCTCCAATAGGCTGGGATGTAGACTTTTAGTGCATGATTGTTGTGTTTGTATGGGGCTTGTTATGTTTATGAAAACATGTTATTTCAAAAGTACACTATGTGAGCAATTACGAACTGCTATGTATTACCTTTGTCGAACTATAATCTAGGTTTGGTTATGACTGTATCCTTCGCTATAATCTGGGTTTGGTTATGACTGTATCACACCTTATGCATGTCAGTCCTAGATTCTGCCGCATGCAAATGGCACGGACAGAATTTGTAAGAATGAATGTTGAGCATACAAAAGGGATCATACGAGCTTGGTTCTTACACACAGAATTCTTAGAAAATACATGCGAGATAAAATACAGGCAAGATAAAACTAGGAACGAAATGCGAAACTAGTAGTGTTAAACAACACACTCACCCACCCGCCAGATCCTGTTGAGCATCTCGTAGCAGATATACGTGACCCTGGCTGCGTACTTGATCACATCGTAATCAATGTGCCTCCACTCCCATCGCTCGTGCAGGTGCTTCGGGAACTCGACTTTCAGCCGGCGTACTCACGGTCGATGATGTCGGCAGCGAGTCTAGCCATGCCGGCTTTCCCTGTACCGCCATCCGGGTACCTCCACAAACATTGGAGATCGATGTGATTGACGACATGAACAAGGAGATCCCGCTCTAGCTTTGGAGTGTCGTTCTTGATGTCGACGCTGGCGAAGTAGATCTCCCTCCTGTGTAGGAACTCGCGAAGCTCCGGGCATACAGATTTGGCCCTACATATGTGGTATAGGAGGCAGTGGTTGCGCATGGACAGCTGCAAAAGCGCCGTCCTCTTCCTATCTCCGGTATACTCGAGGTCAAGGCCGATGATCTTGTACCTGTCCATTGGCTCCTGTAGCCACCGCTCGTACATTGCGATGACCTTGGCGACCTCCGCTGACGCATTTGTGTGGATGACTGTCAGCTTGGTGGTTCCATGGGCGGTGACAGTATACTCGTCGGTGAAGTCGCTCCCATCGCCGAACACGCCGTACTCTGCATCCATGGCAGCAGCTAATGCGACGGCGGTGGCCTAGGGTCGATAGCGGTGGCTGGGACTGGGCGTGGCGGTGGAGTGATTTGTTGCGGTGGTATGGCCCGACGGAGGCGGTGCCTGCGGCAGCGTCGATGGTTCTTGCGGTGGCTACGGCGGCAGCGAAGGGCGGTGGAAGCAATGAGTTGGGGATTTTTTCACAGTGATGTGCTGAAGAGACGGAAGGCGATGCTTAAATTGCGTTTACCAATATTCTAGTCATACCCATGTGGAAGCAAGTTTGACCGGGCAAGCACAGTTGGTTTCTAATCCTAGCGATTAAATTCGGTGTTCGTCCCGATAGGCGATGGGATGGGTGTGTGACGTGGCTTTGGCGTGGCAGAGACCGGTCACGTAGACCACCATCCTGTTGTTGATCCGTAGCGGGTGCGCGGTGCTGACACGACGTAACGTGACAGGACATAAGGAAGTGTACAGCTATTATTCCTAACAAGTTTAAGAAGTGTAAGCATAGACAGGGACCTAGCATCCCTGCACCCCGGGGCCGACCAGGCCTCCACATCGGAATCGACAATGACGAAGGTGACGGGGTTGGCATGGACCAAGCGCTGTTGCGCCTGGCGGCTCTTGCTCGAGCTCGACGCCGCATCAGTCCTTCTACAGGTAGGAGGGGCCGGGCTCGGATATGTAGCGTCATCGCTCCTCTCAAGAAACCATGGCCATTTGATACTGCGACGGTAGGATCTTGGGGTAGATCCGCCGCGGTGAGCCCTACCGGAAGCGGTGGAGCGGATGGATCTGCCGACGTGAGCCATGACAAGTCCCTAGGAGGGAGTAAGATTGTGGGCCAGGCGTGTCTGGTTCCTGATCAAGGCCTCCCAGTGATATGTACGCGGGCAAGGTGCCAAAAAATTTCGTCCAATGCGCACGAGAGGGCTTCTGAACCATGAAGGCGCGAGGTTTGGTTGACAAGTCCACACGATAGGTCCCCCACCTGTCAGCTGATGACCCACAAGTATAGGGGGTGTATCGCAGTATTTTCGAGGGAAGTGAAACCTAATTTATTGATTCGACACAAGGGGAGCCAAAGAATATTTATAAGCCTTAACAACTGAGTTGTCAATTCAGCTGCACCTGGAAACAATCTTGCTCATAGCAATTTATCAGTAGCAATAGTTTTATAGTAGCAATAGTAAAGTAATAGAAGTAGTAAAAGTAAAGACAGTAGTAAGAATTGCAGTAAACAGTAGGATTAAAGCACGGTAGGCATAGGCATGGATGGACGGGCGTTGCATGGACAAGACAATTCGCATAGCAATCAGAACATAGGGAAATTTGCAGATAAATAAGATAAAGCATCCAAGTACTAGATAATCCTAGGCATGTGTCCCATATATAGTCATACGTGCTCGCAATGAGAACTTGCACAACATCTTTTGTCCTGCCAGCCCGTTTGCAGCGGGGCCTCAAGGGAACTACTGGCAATTAAGGTGCTCCTTTTAATAGAGCACCGGAGCAAAGCATTAACACTCCATGAACACATGTGATCCTCACATCAAAGCCATTCCCTCCAGTTATCCCGATTTCTGTCACTTCGAGGCCATTTGTTCCGGACAACAACGTGTGTATACAACTTGCAGGTAAGACCATAAACAATACTATCATAATGAATCAATAACATGTTCAGATCTGAAATCATGGCACTCGGGCCCTAGTGACAAGCATTAAGCATAACAAGTTGCAACAAAGTCAAAAATCACTAATAGTAGATACTAGGCACCATGCCCTAACAATTTGATGCCATTACATGAATGATCTCATCCAATCCCTACCATCCCCATAGCCTACAGCGGGGGATTACTCACTCATAGATGGGGGAAACATGGATGGTCGATGGAGAAGCGATGATGATGATGATGGCGATGATCTCCTCCAATTCTCCGTCCCGACAGGGTGCCAGAATGGAGTTTCTGGTTCCGAATCATGGAATCTGGTGGCGGCGGCAGAGCGGAACACTTTCTAGAAAAATGTCGAACCCCCCTGAGTTTTTAGGTCAGAAGGCATCTTATAGGCGAAGAGGGAGACCGAGGGGTGTCTGGGGCAGCCAGACCACCCCCTGGCGCGGCCAGGCCCAGCCCGCGTGGCCAAGTGGTGTGGCTGGGCCCTAGCCCCACTCCGTCTCATATTCTGACTCCAGGAGTCTTCTGGTGAAATAGGATTTTTGGCATATTTTCCGGGATTTTTTGTGATAGTTGATTTTCGGCACAAAAACTAGACACCAAAGTAATTCTGCCGAAAACAGCGTCAGTCCGTGTTAGTTACATCCAAATCACACAAGTTTAAAGGAGAAACAATAGCAAAAGTGTTCGGGAAAGTAGATACGTTTTGTACGTATCAACTGCCCCCAAGCTTAGCTTATTGCTTGTCCTCAAGCAATTGAAAAGCGAAAAGCGATAAAAGAAACTTTCATGAACACATTTGCTTCGTATGATGTATATATTCTCAGCATGTGATCAACTACTTAGACAATTCATAATAAGGAGTATGCAACTAAGTTTACTTAATAGGCATTGCAAGCTATGAAGAGATTCCAACTCAAAAATAATAAGTAGCATGAAACATAAACATAAGCAACATTACAATGCTCATAACAAGGTATGATAGAGTGCTATCTCGCTTGCCTTTTTATTGTGAATGCCAAGGCACCACTGAAGTTCAGGTGAAGACTAGAAGTAAAGATATCAAAGATACAAGCATCAAAGTCATAACACAAATAATCAAGTTTTAAGACAAGCACATTACACTAAGAATGACAACCATGCTCTCAAGAAAGTACTGATAGAATAGGTGGTGACTCAACAAGGAAATGAAAAGGTTGAAAAGTTTGAAAAGCTTCTAAATGCTGAGAGTATGATACTTGTTAGCTTTGAGCTCTCATTGCCCTATCATAAGCATCTTTAATATGGTTAAGGTGAAAGTGAGGCTCAATCTGAGTTATATGCTTGACAGACTATAAACTGGAAATCCCATGTCCCTTGAGTACGAGGGCCGCTCCTCATGCTACTCAACTTTAGTTACCAGTAAGTTCTTATCATCGTAAATACGTGCGTATCATAGAGAATTGCCAACGGGGTACCCCTTGCCCGATGATAGGGAAGAATCCCCGTATCAAAATGACAAGGCAAGCAGACAATGAGTATCTCAGCAATCTTCTTATTTAACATGGGAAAATGGTGCTTTTTTCTCTCTTTCCTCTTTTCTCAAATCTCCTTTTTTTCTTTTTCTCAACAGCTATCTCTCTCTTTTTTTATAAGAAGAATGCTTCATAGATACTTATTATGGTTACACTGCAGGTTTCCACCATGACATCATGGATTAGACCGGCGGCCCAGGCGTTTCTCTAACACACATACATGACTCCATGGACTTACAAGCTCCCCTTTTATTTCACACCGATGACATCCGCAAACAAAAGAGCATGGTATCAATTGGGTATATATTTACAGGTGTTGAAAGCGTTCCTCGTGACAGCACGGTTCTGCTAATCCCCAGCCTATAATTTGCAAGCATATAACTTTCATGGACAGTCACAATGGTTCAGGTTTATTAAGTGCAGGAAATAAAGTGTGCCATCAAGTTCGTGATATCTTTACTAACTAACTTTCTCCTAACAAGCAAACATTTTATTCGGAAGAAAACAAGGCATATTGAATATGCACGGAAATAGCAAATGATGCTAATAGGTAGGTATGGTGGACACTTTTGGCAATATTTGGTTTTAGGAAGTTGGAAACACGAGTAAAACATACTCAGTGCAAGTGAAGGCTAGCAATAGCAAGGGAGCGACAAACGAGAGAGCAATAGCTGTCATAATCATGCTTGCAACAAAACAAGACTAATAATGGCATGAAAGTGATTCAAGACCCTCAAGGCAAAATAATTCAACGAGGCTTAACTGATTATTTTAGTCATATGCATGCGTGAGCATGTGCCAAGTCAATTCAAATGAAACATTCAGAGGAGGATACCACGGTGTCATACCAAGTTATGAATAGAGTAATGCAAGCAAACGTTTATAAGACATGCTACAAACTATTAGCAAGCTGGAACTAATCATATGAAAGCAAGAACTACTAAGCATCCATAAATAACATACACCCTACACGAACAAGCTAAGCATGCCCACAATGATGAGTATATGTACAAAAAAATGAAAACAAATAGAGTTTGTTACCAACCTCTTACCACACCTCAAGTTGTCATTAATCCTCATTATTGCCCTTCACTTGTGTGGCTTGAATAATAATAATATGAAACCAAATTCCACTGAGAACTGCTGAACCCTGCAACAAACTCACAAAAACCAAAGAAGAACAACAAATATTTTTGGTGTTTTCGATTTTAAAACAAGAACCAAAAAGGAAGAACAAGCAAAACAAAATCTTTTTGGGTTTTTCGAATAGTTCAAACAAAGTAAGCAAACCAAGGCAAAAAGAAAGAAGCAAACCAAAGAGAAACAATAGAAATATTTTTGGTCTTTTTGTGTTTTAGAAAGCAAAAGTAAAGAAAGAACAAAAACTAAAAAGAGAACGAAACATGAATATACAAAGTACCGACGCAAAATGATATGTAGATGAGTGTGATGTCAGCGTACCTCCCCCCAAGCTTAGGCTTTTGGCCTAAATGGGTATCAATCCCAAGCTGGCCAAGATGGAGCTCCTCCGTAGTACGGTGAGGAGGTACCCTCGTCCTGGTACGAGCTCGAGGACGCCCCACCGTAATGCGCAGAGTAATCGTAGGAGGGCACATCCTCCTAGTGCTGCCTGTGGAAACCCAGCAAGCGGAGCTGCTTGTCCACCTCCTCCTTGGAGTGCGAGCACGGCCTCCTATGAACACTAAACAAAGTAGATTGCGGCAAAGGGATCTCCCTCTCAGCCCGTCAGTAAACAACATCCTATATACTAAACTGTCCATATCAGAATCAGTAGTGATGAAGTGATGTGTTTTCATGGCAGCAAGGTCAAGCCTTTGTGGTGCCAATATAGTATCATTGGGATCCACCAAAAGCTCTAATGCATTGACCATACGTGAAGCGATGATGCCCCCATAGATAGGCCCCCTAGCAGCTAGGCGACGAGCAATAAGAGAGCCAAGGTTGTACCGAGTATCATTGTTAAGCGCAGCAGCAAGGAAGGCTAAATGATAGTTGGAGATATTACTCGTATTCTCCCTACCAAGAACGCTAGTAGCAAGATAATATGCAAAGTATCTAAGAGCAGGGAGTTGGATGTTTCTTATCTTTCCGCACTGAGCTACGCGGTCATCATCATTGGTCACCCCTCGGTAGAGCTCCAGCAAATCGGCGGGTCGCCCTTGAATCTTCTTCACGGTCCCCGTCATGCCCACACCTACACTACTGCAAAATCTTTCCAATGGCATGGTAAAGGGCAGATTATAAATTCTGAAAGAGCCAGTTGACTGATAGGGCGTGTTAGTAAACACGAAGCTCTCAACAAAAGTTTTGGTGAGCATAGCGTATTGCTCACTCTCATCTTGCATGTATGAGGTCAAACCAACCCTCTGAATCAGTAGCAAGAAATCATCAAGAATCCCTGCAGCTTGTAAGAAACTAAAACAAGAAAAAGTAGATGGGTGAGCATCCCCATCATCTCCTTCATTACCAATGCGAGGTGCAATGAGATGTTCGTTGTATGATGGCCGAAACTAAGAGGCTGATCTTAAGGGCCTTGACCTCCTAGGTGCATCCCTCTCAAATATTTCTCCAAAGGTATGGTTGTTCATGTTTGATATTCTGAAATTTAAACATCTATTAAACAAGTGATTGCAAAGTGAATATAATGAAGGGCACTACTCATCGGGACTTGTAAGAGGCCTAAACATGCATCAAAACTATATCTCTAAGCATCAAACAAGCTTACAAGCTTACAAGCTCTCATAACTTGTCACATACAGCAGCAAAATACTCAAGATATAAACCACTAAACACAAATCTACTTGGACAAGCGGAATAGTCACATACCGGAGAACAAATGCTCCAAATTTCAGCAGCAAAGATGGGCTGAGCAAGGAGATCGAAAAATCGAGGGCAAGCACAGCAAGAACTAGATTTCGATCAATGAACTGGTGTTTACTCGGGAGAGAGAAGAAAGTGGCAAGTGAGAGAGTGAGTAGAGGGCCAGGGGTGGCCCACACCATAGGGAGGTGCGCCCTAGGGCTAGCCGCGCCACCAGGTGGTGTGCCTGCCTGGTGGGCTCCCTTGGTACCTTCTAGGCACTCCTCTGCCCCTTTTTTCACGTAAAAATTTAATATGAATTTTCTGGAATTTTTCGAGACACTTTATTTTTGGGCAATTTTCAGGTATAGATGAATGATTTTCTGGCAGAAAGATTTTTTTGGATTGAGGAAATGACAAAACAAGGCTAGAACTACAGAAGTTCTAAGACACCCTAACATGCAAGCAACTAGCAACAGAAAAGAAAACTAAACGAAAGCAAAAACTAAAATGGATAGAATAGAAGAAAGCGGAGATAATCATGGTAAAAACATTGTTTTGTTCAATGAAATACTTTTGTTAACAAGGTTGATCAGGTCTTGTTACCAAAACAATTTTATATGAAACAAAACTTTGTATTCCACTAATGATTATGTTACCTCAACCTTGATAGCAATGGTCCCAATCATAATAGTTTCAAATTTTTCTCTTGGTATGGGACAATATATTTCTCCAACTTGAATGCCCTCAACATGTTCAATTGCATTCAAACCATGTCCTATCAATCTTCTTGGGGAAATAGACAGTATGTTCCTTGTCATTAACATTGAAAATCACCTTTCCTTGATTACAATTTATAACAGCTCCTGCAGTATTAAGAAAAGGTATCCCAAGAATAATAGACATATTATCATTTTCAGGCATTTCAAGCATAACAAAATCAGTTAGTATCAAGCAATTATGAGCCACTTGAACAGGTACATCCTCCCATATACCAACAGGAATAGTGGTATATTTATCATCCATTTGGAAAGATATATCAGTTGGTATTAGTTTTTCAAGATGAAGTCTCTTGTAGAGAGAAAAAGGTATAACACTAACTCCAGCTCCCAAATCACACAAAGCAGTTCTAACATAACCATTCTTAATAGAGCAAGGGATAGTTGGAATCCCTGGGTCTCCAAGTTTCTTTGGAACCTTACCATTAAAGGAATAATTAGCAAGCAAAGTAGAGATTTCTTCATTAGGGATCTTCCTTTTATTCGAGACAATATCCTTCATATACTTTGAGTAAGGAGGAAATTTAATAGCATCAGTCAAAGGAATTTGCAGGAATAAAGGTTTCATCCACTCACAAAACTTATTATAGTGTTCATCTTCCTTTGACTTGTATTTCTTATCAGGGAAAGGCATAGGGTTTTGGACCCAAGGCTCTCTTTCACTACCATGTTTCTTAGCAATAAATTCTTCTTTAGTTTAATTAGTATTCTTAGTGTGCTTTTCAGGTTCTTCTTCAACTTTTTCTTCATTAGGAACATCATTTTCTTCATTACTACTTTTAGTTTCAGCATCAGAGATAGATATACTTTTAGGATCTTTAACAGGTTCAGAGGGTTCTACAATAGTTTTATGTTTCTTTTTTCTTTTCTTACAAGTAGAACCACTATTTTCATCTTGTTGAGAATCCTGCTCGATTCTTTTGGGATGCCCCTCAAGATATAGAGGATCCTGGGTAGCAGCACCACTTCTAGTTCTAATTTCATAAGCATGTTTTTCTTTAGCAGCATTAACTAGCAAGTCTTTTTGCACTTTAATAAGTTGATCTATTTGAGTTTGAACCATTTGAAAATGTTTAACAATCATTTTAACATCATTAAAGGTTCTTTCCACAATATCCTTCAACTCAACAATAGCTCTAGTGTTTTCCATTAGTTGATTTTGCACCCTTTTATTAAAATTATCTTGCTTAACAATAAAAATATCGAATTCTTCTAAGCATTGATCATGAGTTTTAGAGTAAGGTATATCACCTTCATCAAAGTGTTGGAGAGAGTGTAACTCAATAGTGGATGAATGGGGAATTGGCTTACATAATTCTTCTATAGGAGGTAAATTCTTGACATCTGTAGCTTTAATTCCCTTCTGCTTAAGACATTTCTTAGCTTCCTTCATCACTTCATCATTTAATTCAATAACTCCCCTCTTCTTAGATGATGGTATAGGCGCCGGTATAGCTGGTTCAGGTATAATTGTTTCAGGTATAGCTGGTTCAGGAGGAGTCCAATCTTCATAGTTCTTGCTTATTTTAGCCATTAATTCCTCAGCTTCCTTGGGAGTCCTATTCCTGAAAACACAATCAGCACAACTATCTAGGTATGTCCTAGATTCTTTGGTTAGTCCATTATAAAATATATCAAGAAGCTCATTCTTAGGTAATGGACTTCCAGCCTGTGCATGAATTAAAGCACAAAACCTTGCCCAAGATTCAGGCAATATTTATTTTTCTCCCTATTTAAAATCAAAAAGTTCCTGCAAAATAGCATGTCTAACACTAGGAGGAAAATATTTTGCAGGAAAGTACTAATCAAGAAATCACGGCTATCAATAGATCCAGGAGGTAAATTACTAAACCAAGTTTTAGCTTCTCCTTTCAGTGAAAGGGGAAAATCTTAGCAACAAAGTAAGTACGCATCTTAATATCATCAGAAAACAGGCCACTCATGGTAGAAAGCTCAGTCATATGTGCTACCGCACTTTCATTCTTAGTCCCACAAAAAGGTTCTTTCTCAACAATAGCTATGTAAGATAGATCAAGAGAGAAATCATAATCTTTATCTTTAATGTTTATGGGAGATGCAGCAAACTTAGCATTAGGAGACAATTTGGGTCTAATAGTACGCCTCTCAAGGAGACTCTTAGCAGCGTTCCTATCATGATTGTTTTTACATTCTTTAATAAATTCATCGGTCATCTCAACATAACCGTCTTCAATATCATAACTCTCACTAGACTCAGGTGAACTAATAGGTGTAGTAGTGTCTTCATTAGGAGTTTCAGTATTTCCAGCTATAGTTCTAGCAATCGTAGCATCTAGGAAAGGACCTAATGAACCACTTTTATCAAGCATAGTAGAAGCAACATCATAAGTATCAGAAGTTTCAGATTCAGCAGTAGTAGCAGTGTGTGTAGCATGTGTATGTGGTGGTGTAACGAGCTTACTCATAACAGATGGTGAATCAAGAGCAACAGAGGTGTTCAAAACCGTACCTCTTCTTGTAGTGGATGGTAAAATATGAACCTTACCATCACGAGACTTACCCATGATGGATGGATAACAGCGAACAATAATGAATCCAAGTGAACTTGATAAATAAAGCTATGCTCTCCGACAACGGTGCCAGAAAATAGTCTTGATGACGCACAAGTATAGGGGGTGTATCGCAGTATTTTCGAGGGAAGTGAAACCCAATTTATTGATTCGACACAAGGGGAGCCAAAGAATATTTATAAGCCTTAACAACTGAGTTGTCAATTCAGCTGCACCTGGAAACAATCTTGCTCACAGCAGTTTATCAGTAGCAACAGTTTTGTAGTAGCAATAGTAAAGTAATAGCAGTAGTAAAAGTAAAGACAGTAGTAAGAATTGCAGTAAATAGTAGGATTAAAGCACGGTAGGCATATGGATGGATGGAGGGGCGTTGCATGGACAAGACAACTCGCATAGCAATCATAACATAGGGCAATTTGCAGATAAATAAGATAAAGCATCCAAGTACTAGATAATCCTAAGCATGTGTCCCATATATAGTCATACGTGCTCGCAATGAGAACTTGCACAACATCTTTTGTCCTGCCAGCCCGTTTGCAGCGGGGTCTCAAGGGAACTACTGGCAATTAAGGTTCTCCTTTTAATAGAGCACCGGAGCAAAGCATTAACACTCCATGAACACATGTGATCCTCACATCAAAGCCATTCCCTCCGGTTATCCCGATTTCTGTCACTTCGGGGTCATTGGTTCCGAACAACAACGTGTGTATACAACTTGTAGGTAAGACCATAAACAATACTATCATAATGAAGCAATAACATGTTCAGATATGAAATCATGGCACTCGGGCCCTAGTGACAAGCATTAAGCATAACAAGTTACAACAAAGTCAAAAGGCACTAATAGTAGATACTAGGCACCATGCCCTAACAATCTGATGCCATTACATGAACGATCTCATCCAATCCCTACCATCCCCATAGCCTACAACGGGGGATTACTCACTCATAGATGGGGAAACATGGATGGTCGATGGAGAAGCGATGATGATGGCGATGATCTCCTCCAATTCCCCGTCCCGGCAGGGTGCGAGAACGGAGTTTCTGGTTCTGAATCGTGGAATCTGGTGGTGGCGGCGGAGCGGAACTCTTTGTGGAAAAATGTCGACCCCCCTGAGTTTTTAGGTCAGAAGGCATCTTATAGGCGAAGAGGGAGACGAGGGGTGTCTGCGGCTGAGACCACTCCTGGCGTGGCCCAGGCCATGTGACGAGATGGTGTGGCTGGACCCCAACCCCACTCCGTCTCATATTCTGGCTCTATGAGTCTTTTGGTGAAATAGGATTTTTGGCATATTTTCCGGGATTTTTCTAGATAGTTGATTTTTCTGCACAAAAACTAGACACCAAAGTACTTCTGCTGAAAACAGCGTCAGTCCGTGTTAGTTACATCCAAATCACACAAGTTTAGAGGAGAAGCAATAGCAAAAGTGTTCGGGAAAGTAGATACGTTTTGGACGTATCATCAGACGAATGTGGACGGTAGGATTCTGCCCGAGTTATTAAGTGGGGATAAATCACGCTTCACCACTACCCTGACATCCAAAGGATCCTCTTTCCTCTGCCCTCGCTCCCCTCGCTCATGGCTCGCAGCTCGTGTAGTTCGTCTCGGGCGGAATCAGGGTCGGCTCAACGCCGTGAGGCGGGTGCCTCCATCAGGTACCGGAGGACGCCCTACAATTACTACCCTGATATGCTATGTTTGTGCGGTGAGAAGATGTCGAGATGGATTTCGTGGACCATCGAAAATACTGCAGGAAAATTCAGCAACTGCAGCATCAGAGCGGTAAGTTCCTACTATAGGTACAATGGTAACCCGGATCCGGAAAGCATAATGTAATTCTTTTTTTTATTTCCTTCGATCTACTTCGCAGGAAGGGAGGGGGACTGGCTGTGACAAGTTTGTGTGGATCGAAAATCCACTGACAGGTTTTCACAAAGAGCTTGTTCAGGATCTGCGTGATGCTGTGTGGGACAAGAAAGAGGAGATTCGTGCGATGGAGCGAGAGATCCGAGAGCTTCGCCAGGTGCATGGGAGGCAGGGGCAGGGAGGTGGTGAGACAGACGGGCTCAAGATTAGGCCAGATAGTGGAAACAGTTTCCTCATTATCTGGGCATTATTTGTTGCATTTGCAGTTTATGTTGTCATGTCATTGTCCAACAGCTGAAATAAGTTGCTGCTTCGTGGAGTGTAGCAGCCAGCTTAGAAATTGTTTTTCAGCCCAGAAGCTTATCATAAGTGTAATGCCAATATTAGGGATTTATTAAGCGCCTATAAATAATTCATGTCTATGCCACTAACACCCATCGATTTTGGAGACCCCTTAATCGCTCAGCTATCGCGATTGTTCAGATAGTAGTGGCACAGTCACAATTTTGGATTCAACTAGTGGCCTCAACCGTATCCAATCCTAAAGTCACGATACATTTTACTCTGAGTACGGGAGGCAGATTGTTTCGCCCGACAAGTTCCACGCACACAGCTCCAGAGTTTCACCGAACTACATATATAGGTTCAAGTTCAATACATCATTAGGCTTCTACACAACTAGCCTTCTTTCTCTTCTTGGGTGCCAACTTTCTTCCTCTTGCCTTCACGTCCACTGGCTTCTTCATCTCCCGCCTTCTTCCTCTTCCTGGGTGCCAATTTTCTTACCTTCACGTACCCTGCATCTCCAGGTCGAGGGAAGTCAGGCCAATCAGCACCAGAATCTTGTCCAGCATCATCACTTCACTCGTTTTGGTTTTCGTCCCTTAGCAAAATCACTGAGTCAGTTGTCTTGTTTCTTACCTTGCGCTTCCTATAAAAAAAACCCAGTACATGGATTACTACCTTATATCTATAGACTATAAACAATTTTTTGTGTGAATGTACCATCTCATACCTTGGTTTGGGAGCATTAAGGGGATAACCCGCTGCTCTATGGCCTATAAGATGGCAGGTCTTGCATCTGTTTTTGCCCTTCTTGGTAGCACAGAAAGCCGAACCCTTCTTCTCGAGAAAATTCTTAAACCTATTCACCTGAGGTCTTCCTCTACCCCTTTTTGTAACTGGCTGGCAAAGTTCGAAAGACAGTTGGACTTGAGGCCACTGAGATGGGTCTGTACATGGCTCGATAGTTCCAGCGTACGCAACTCTGAACTTTTCCATAGAGTAGTAGTCTGACAAATATTGATCCAAATGTGGTAGAGTTCTTTTCTTCACCAAGAAGGCCAAGGCGTGGTCGCAAGGTTTCCCGGTATGCTGCCACTCTAAGTAGGTGCATTCACGCAGCTGGATGTTCACACCATCCCTTTTGCCACTCTTGGACATATCGACCACCTCACAACTGCTGCTGGTTGACGGGAGAACCTTAAGATGAGCAAGTCCTCGGCTTCTCTTGTGTAGTTGCTGTACAACTGGCGGTAGCATATGTCCTCTAAGTCTCCTACCGATCTCTCTCCTTATATTTAATAGCTTCATGATCATACCATGTATGTTGTCCATCAAGATATGAACAGGACGCACTTTTATGTCCTTCACCCAGTTATTCAGGCATTCTGCAAGGTTGTTATTTATGTAATCAACTTTGATGTCAGGGTTGAATTGACTCCTCTTCCATAGCTGCGAATGATGGATGGCTAAGTACTCTAGAAGTTCAGGGGCTTCCGCAAAAATCTTGCTCATAAAATATTCGCTGCTACTAGGTTTGTAAACTCTAGCAGCAGGAAACATGTAACGAAATACGCTGCCTGCATAGTGTGAGTACAAGTTGAGCATCATATGGGCATGGCATTCTCTACCTTCAGCTCGCGGGATCACCTCCTTCACTGCATTCGTCAGCCCTTTGCATGCATCTGTACATATAGCCAATGGATCCATGTGGCTTATTGATCTCCTGAGCTGCCTCATAAACCAGACCCAGTTTTCCTCCGTTTCTGTTTCAAAAAGCCCGAATGCCACTGGGAACATCCAGTTGTGACCATCAAGTGCCGTGGCAGATGACAGACAACCTTTCCATCCAGTTAGGACAGTGTTTTCTACACTCAGATACAGCCTACATCCGTCCTTGAATCCCTGGATGCAAGGTTTAAGCGCCATGAAAAATCTTTTGAAATATATTTTACCACGTACTGATTCGGTGTCAATCTCCACAACACTCCCCGGACACCTAGCTTGTACCTCCGCCTTGAAGTTGTACAGCATCCTGAAGCTATTGATCCAATCCCCATGCAAGACCCCCATAGCTTTCTCTTTACCTTTCCAAACCGTGTAATACGGTAGGACAATGTTGTATTTAGAACTGAGGCTAGTCTGAATATTCTTCGCGGTCTCCTTGGGGTTATCCTTTAGTATGGACATAAATTGCATAGCCACCCACTCTGTATCAGCCATTGAGGATTTCAGTTTGCTGCCTGTCGGACACATGTGTGGAGGGTCCATTTTGTTCACCTGCAACACAGATTCATTTAAAAGATAAGCAGAGTCGACTAGTTGCCAGAAATATATCACACATCAATTGTAGTTATAGAGTGAAAAGAGAGAAAGTTCTAATGTTTTGCTGCATTCATTGCCCTAGTACCCTAATTGCCTTCGACGCAGGTAAGGCTCTTGCTGTGATCCTGCATGGACAATGTACCTCGGCCCGTCCATTCATCCACGTTAACTTGCAAACGGTCTCATACATCTGGCAGTGTTCTTCAGTCGATAAACATCGAACTCCCCCTTGATAAAAAAATGCCGGAACGACATCCTGAACTCATGCATGCTCCTGAACTCGGTGCCGACCGAAATTATAGGATACTCATGGTCATGTTTCATTTCTTCTACTTCAACACCCAAATCATCGACTGGAATACTAGCCTCATCATTAAGTTCCTCGTCTATTTCATCATCACCAGATTCTTGATCCTCTATAGTGCCTTCTTCTTCATCTGATTCAGAATCCTCGCCATCGTCTCTAATGCCTAGTACTGCACACATCATATTGAATCCCATGGGTGGGGCTGCACCATCGTCTCCACCCGGATGGACCAGAACATTGCCCCAATCCACCTCACCGGCAACTCTATTTTCTCCAAGACACTCGGTTGGTTCTGCTGCAACCACATGGGGTGGTTTTACGTTTGCACGCATCCCAGGTACTTCAATGGACAAATAGCAGTCAGAATCAATTTCATCTTGACTGTACAAAACCCTCTTGCTCTTCCTGTGTACATCCTCCTTCCTGATGTAATCTTTCCTGATGGTATCAGTAGGGCTTGACATCTGCATTCCATTCCCCATCGAACTAGGCTTTTTGCTGCCGCTTTTGGGTGTGATCTCCTTACTGCCTCCCCTCACGGGTGTTGGCTCCAGGGTGCTGGCATTATTACCTGACCTCTAAGGCGTGTTCTTCTTCGAATTAGCCCTTTTGCTGCTACTATTGGGCGTGTTCTCCTTCGTGCTGGCATTATTTCCTGACCTCAGCGGCGTGTTCCGCTCCAAATTAGCCCTTTTGCTGCTACTATTGCGCGTGTTCTCCTTCGTGCTGGCATTATTCCCTGACAGCGGCGTGTTCCGCTCCAAATTAGTATTTTTTCTGCTCCCACTGGGTGTGGTAGCCTCCGCGCTGGCCATCTTCGCCTCTTTGCTACCACTCCTAGGAGTGTTCACAACCGTGTTAACCCTCTTAGAGTTTTTGCTGCTATCGTTCGGTGTGGCATTTTGACTGGATCTTAGGGGTGTACTCTGCGGTGTGGTGCCTTTTTTCGTGCGACTCTTGGGCGTCCTCTTCTCTGGCATGGTCTCCTTGGTGATGTTCTTCTTCGGGGTTCCCTTTCTGGGGATGCTTTTCCTGCTCCTCTTTATGACGCTCCTCTGTAAGACTCTCCTCTATTCGAAGCTACCCTCAGTCGCACCAGCCCTAGTGATGCCATGGATCAGGTCACGCATGCCTTCTAAAAGTCCATCATCTCTATTGTCGAGTTCCAATTCCTCTCTAACCATTTGCACTATCAAGTGGAAGTACACTTCACGCCTATAATGTTTCCTTCTAAACGGTACGACTAAAACCCTGGTATCTTTCACTTCGATAGCCTTTTTGCTCCTGTAACCAAAATATAACAAACGTGCTTCTTAGGAGGACCCCCACAGCACCTTCACACGTAATGATGCCATCAGGTCAGATAACTCTTCCACTTCAGGATCGTATCTGCCAAGGATTACATCAAACTCGTCATAAAATTTTTGTGTGCCATCATCTAATTTTGTAGTATAATCCGCGACACCGATACAAACGATTACTTTGCCATCATCAGGTTCTTCAAGATAGAAACTTCCGAGAGGTTCGAGAGGTGGAGCGGCACCATCAGACCCAACCCCAATGCCACCGTCGCCATCACCAGCGTTATCGTTAGCTGGATCAACCTCGGTGGGAGTACCAGGACCAGGAGCAAGGCGAGGGCCCTTAGCAGCGGGAGCTACATTACATGGTGGACAGGCATGGCCCCTTCTAACGGCAGCCACAATAGGATCAGCTGCTGCCATGCCACATCGATGATCAGGAGCAGTTCCCACAACAACAGTGTTTTGAGTGCTAGCAGAGTCCAGACCATGAGCTAGCTCTAGACCAGCAGCTCGCTGAACCTGAGCACGGGTTCGAGGAGGACACAAGGCATTAGTCTTTGCAACAACAGTGGGGCAGCCTCCGGAAGCCTTAGTTTGCTCAACAGTGGTAGGGATTGGGTCAACAGCGGCCAGATCAACAACAACATGAGGACGACCAGTACCAGCAGATTCCAGAGCACGGGTTCGCACAACTTGAGGATGGTTTCGAGGAGGAGCAGCACACAAGGCGGTGGTCTTGGCAACAACAGCGGGGCAGACTCCGGAAGCCTTAGTTTGCTCAACAACGACATGGATTGGGTCAGCAGCAGCCGGAGCAACAACACCATGGGGACGACCAGTACCAGTAGATTCCAGAGCAGAGTTTTCCACAACGGCAATACGGGGACTCCTACGAGGAGGTTGCCTGACAGAAGCATGTTGCGGATGAGGAACCACATTTTACTCAACAACAGCAGGGGTTCTAGTTAGACCTCCATGTCCAATAATAGCTGGGCGACTCCTAGTAGCAAGAGCTTCCTCATCCAGTATGTTACAAATCAGCATAACCACGCGAAGCCCAGCATGCTGTTTCATCAATCAAATTAGTTGACTGTCACATGCTATAGGAACCTTGAAGCCTCGTTCATCAAGGATGCTGAACATGCGATGCCCGCCTCATTTCAGCAAGTTCACGCACAGCAGCAACCAAACCAGGGATAGTGCATAACTGCACATGCGCTACTTCCATCTTCAGATTGTGAGCTTGTTTCTACGTGCTCTTTCCATCTGCTAATTTAATGTGGTAGCCGCAGATGGTGACCCGAACCGTGTTTTTGGGTTCAGCGGAGATCCTACTTGACAGAAAATTGGAGACAAAAGATAAGAATTGTTTGTCAGCGTCGTGCTAGCAAACAATTCTATGTTCGATATATCTCTGTAATGCCAATAGCCAGCTAGCAGTTTTAGGTAGTGCGAATAGCAAAGAGAAGAGTAGCTCACCCGCAATTAGCCAGAAGTACTTCTTCCTCGGCAAATGGATCTGCCATCCTTCGCGCTGCTCGTCGGTAGAGAGAGGCTAGATCGTCATATAATTGGCACGCCATTCGACATTAGAGCTCAGTAGCGGGTAGTAGCGACAACTTGGCGCCGGAAGTCAAATGCCCGAAGAGATCATTCTGGTTGGAGAGGGGATTTCGACATCGCCGGTGCTAGGGTTCATGCGAAAGGAGGGAGGGAATGGATTTGTGAATTTGGTCAACGCATCATGCTCCTTTAGTCTCTCGTTTCGCCTACGTGGTTGCCACGTTGGCGTTCGCGTCACGGAAATATTACTGACATGAGGGTCCCGACCATCTACTTCACAGGCAGTTTCACGGAATGTTTAGATTTGGTAGGGGTGAGATGAGTTTGCATCGAAATAGCCCCTCTCGGTAGTTGGCG
Organism: Avena insularis; assembly: GCA_023614405.1. Taxonomy (NCBI): domain Eukaryota; kingdom Viridiplantae; phylum Streptophyta; class Magnoliopsida; order Poales; family Poaceae; genus Avena; species Avena insularis. The sequence goes on from CM042690.1 coordinate 136,917,133, forward strand.
GCCCAGCATTTCGAAACGCGGCAATTTCAGGCAATTTAGGTACCGCGGTGCACTCGCCCGGAAACTTTGGTACCGCAGGATAGCAGTCCCGTATGGCTGATCATTCAGGCAGCAAACCTCACATCTACCTACATCCATCAAAGAGAGTATGCTGAGACCGGTGTAAACATTACTATTTGTAATAAAGCGTCCATTCTAAAAAAAAAAGTCCATCAAAGAGAGGAAAACCCCGTGAACTTCATAATCTCTATTAGAAGCTTTAGGGACCAGGGTGCAGCAACCGGGAAAGGGTTCCAGGTATAACCATTCGCTAAAAGAAGGGAAAAAGGTCTATGAAGTCAGGGACTACTAACTCTACCAATGAAGATCCACCCAGGTACAATCAATTTTGTTTCAATTGGACGGCAGATTCTGATAGCTACAGCACACGTAGGGGTCCCAGCCTCCCAGGAGTAACCACTCGCGTCTTGGAATTATCCAGGGCAGCTTAAACATTCGCATCGCATCATATGACCAGCAGCTCATCTCATTAAGCGACAGATATACGGATAGGAGCCAAGGAACGGTCGAGCAAATCCAGCACAAGATATGATGCATCCACATGATGACAGATTGATGAAGAGAAAAAAGAGGAGATCGATGGAACCAACTGATCCCGAACATATAAGATTGTGACCACATCGTTGCAGGAGTTAAAACTTCCGGTTGAGACAAATGATGATGGATCATGATCATGTCGAAGATGAATCACAATCATGAAATGAATCTACATGGAACCACAGTTCCTTCCCACCAATCCGCAATCCGAGTATTAGACCAGTGACCACCCACCCTTCTACGTAATCGAATCGAATCATCTAAAATTACGAACAGGGCCTAAAGTTTAGCTTAGGTCCCCCCAACCACAGTTGATGCTACAACAGCTGAAAACAAGAGCAGATTGATCTGGCACCACCAGATGATGAACAAACTTGGTGCTGATCTGGCAATTTCCTTTCATGCGTTTCCAACCTTGGAGATCTTGGGGACCTCCACGGGGAAGTCGTCGATCTCGTCCATCCAGGGGTTCTTCTCCGCCTCCGGGCTCACCGTGCGCAGCGCCTTCCAGACGGCGCTGTTGCACTTGAACCCGGAGCCGAAGGCGATCTGCCAGATCCTATCCCGCCGGCTGATCCTGCCCTTGGCCTCGCTGTATGCCAGCTCGTACCAGAGCGAGCTGCTGGAGGTGTTGCCGAACCGGTACAGGGTCATCCTCGACGGCTCCATGTGCCACTCCGTCAGGTCCAGGTTCTTCTCCAGCTCGTCCAGCACGGCGCGCCCGCCGGCGTGGATGCAGAAGTGCTCGAAGGCCAGCTTGAAGTCCGGGATGTAGGGCTTGATCTTCACCTTGAAGGCCTTCTTCGCCACCAGCGTGGCCATGAACAGCAGCTGCTCCGAGAGCGGGAGCACCAGCGGGCCCAGCGTCGTGATGTTGGTCTTGAGCGCGTCCCCGGCCACCGCCATGAGGTCCTTGGAGAGCGACACGCCCACCTTGCCGCCGGCCCCGTCCTCCTCCTGCGTCACGCAGCCGAAGCACCTGTCGTCGGCGCCCTTGTGCGTGCGCACCGTGTGCACCAGCTCGTACTTGGACCGCCGCCGGTCGGGGCGCCGGTTCGACAGCAGGATCGCCGCGCCGCCCATCCGGAACAGGCAGTTGGACACCAGCATCGACCGGTCGTTCCCGAAGTACCAGTTGAGGGTGATGTTCTCCATGCTGATGACCAGCGCGTGCGTGTCCCGGTGCACCTGCAGCAGGTCCTTGGCGAGGTCGATGGACAGCAGCCCGCCGCTGCAGCCCATCCCTCCGAGGTTGTAGCTCACCACGTTGCCCCTCAGCCTGTAGTGGTTCACCACCATGGCCGACAGCGACGGCGTCGGGTTGAACAGGCTGCAGTTGACCACCAGGACGCCGATGTCCTTGGGCCTGACCCCCGTCTTCTCCAGCAGCTGGTCGATGGCGCCGAACATGACGGTGCTGGCTTCCTTGCGCGCCTCGTCCATGCACGGGTTGGGGGGCACCCGGAGCACGGCGGGGGGCAGGTAGGTGTCCTCGCCGAGCCCGGACCGCTCGAGGATCTTGCGCTGGAAGTCGAGGTTGGCGTCGGTGAAGGAGCCGGTGGCCTCGGAGCAGCGCATGAACCTCTGGCGCGTGCACCGGCGCTCCGGCCCCGGCTTGTAGCAGGCGAAGTCGACGAGGTAGACTGGGCGGGGCCGGGTGAGGAAGTAGAAGGTGGAGAGGAAGACGAGGAGGGTGGAGCAGGTGAGCACGAAGATGAGGTTGTACCGGAGCTGCTCCCACAGGTCGGCGAGGTCGCTGGGGGACACGGTGGAGAGCTGCACGGCCACGAGCGCCATCAGCGGCGACAGCAGCAGGTACATCCCGTGGGAGATGAGGTGGTGGTACCCCAGCTTCACGTACTTGAGCCGCACCGACTGGAGGAAGTCTGGCAGCCGCCGAGGCTGCGTGGGCTCCGGCGTCGGCGTCGGCGTCGGCGCGGTGGCGGCATTGGGCGCCGAGGTCTCCATTCTGCTGACCGGAAAAGGAACATGACATTAATTACTCCCAAATAGTTAGATCCCTTGACAAAATTTTGGAATCCTAGTAGTGCTCGGGTTTAGGAGCCGAGAGGCAAATTGCAAGAAAAATCCAAATCTAGCCATCGCGTTGATTTGGGTTGCGATCCCAAGAACCTGTAAACAGTTCAGCGGCCACCGAGAGAGATCAGAAATCGCCACAGGATTCCCGAAATCGAAAATAACCAAGAGCTTGCGTAGGAACGTGGTAATGCGCGCGATGAACGGAGAAGGGGGAGGTTTTCAGACGTACCAGGACAGGGGAAGCGGCCTCGGCAGAGGAATTTCCCGATCGGGTGTGGGGAGGTGGGAAGAAGAGTGGAGCCGCGCCGCCCGGCCGCCTTCTATCTCGCTCTGTTGTCTATCGGTGCCACCAATACGGCCGCGAGCACCGCGTGTGGGCAGGCAGCAGGGTCTTTAATAGGGGAGAAGACGGCACGGGAAACGAACAAGTGGAAGAATTTTAGAGCTTGTTTGATTCAAAGGAATCTCAGTATGAATTTTAGAAGATTTTGATCCTTAGAAATTTTCCATTGGCATCGTCTGATTTATAGGTTTAGATCCTTAGGAACGTTTCCTATAAGATTGCATTCCACTATGTGTTGGAGAATATTTTCCATCCACTCGAACCTCGTGTTATAATTTTTTTATTTTTCATGTGATTCAAACACTGTTGGAGAAAATTCATGTAGGTTCCAAATCATATATAATTCAGCTGGACAGGACACTCTAATCCTGCGTCCAATTCCTGCGGTTTTTCTATCCTACGAATCAAACATACCCTTATTTTTTTGACTCCCAAAAAAAGTTTGGCGGTTGACCGTTAGAATATTTTTGAGTCAGATTTGTGGAACTCCAGAAAAGCAAAAAATAGAACAGAAAACCGAAAAAAGCTAGAAGACCGTCCTGTATAATTGTTCGGGATACATTTTTCGTCGGCATTTATGTCTTACACTCAGATATAGTTCCATTCTACATGAGACCGAAGAGCATTGGAAGGTCGATAACATAATTTCATGGGATAACACAATGCAATGATCCGAAGAAGCTAGTTATGAGTAAAATATTATACGCTGAAAGATTTTCTTTGGTACAGAAATAACTACACCATTGTACTCAAACCGTCAAAACTATTTCACTAAACAATTGCTATCAATGGATTTGTTAGGCACATTGCTATAACTCATGTAGTATTAATTTCTATTTTGCTAATTTGATTGCTAATGAACACTCGGAATGCTAAGTGAGAAAAAAAATCTTGAAATTTCTTTAGTTGCTCCCGCCATTGATCTGCCTTATACATGTGGGCTCACATTTTCTACACGTACAATCATGCCAACCGTTTGCAAAATCTAGAGCTTTCGCAAACGTGTATTCCCGTTTCCTCGTGATTGCAAACGCGTTGCGCTCTTTTATCGCATGTGTTTATCTCATTTCTCAAACGATTTGTTTGAACCAGCAGTATGCTTAATCCAGATATTGCAAACTTTTTTGCTCGGAAAGCATCGCTAGTGCAGACCCAGGATGCTAGTAGTAGATTTATGCAAATACAATACCAGACCTCAAATTTATGTGGTTACACATCAGATACATCATATGTTTATATACATTTGCAACATAGCTTCATCTTGTTGCTTTGTAAAGGAGAATGATACACAAATAAGAGGAGAATATATATCTACTTTTTGGTTACCCCTTTGACTCCATGTTGATGATAAACCTTGCACCTGAAAGAGCATGTGTGCTCCCATGTGTGGTTTTGGTAATTAATGACAATTTCTGTGGACCAATGTTTGCATTAAGTTACACTTGTAGCAATTGTCCATTGGCATCGATTGAACCATGTATTGGCTTCAAGGTTGAAATATAAAGAAATGAATAATAATAAATAATGTCCAATGGCTTTTGGTCCTATTGGAATCATGTTGAAGAAAGAAGATGATTCAAGTTTGATCAAAGACAAAGTGCAAAGAGTTGACTCAAGATGGATAAACACTCAATAAGAAATGAAGAAGTACAAGTTTAAGATGCGCCATCTCTAGAAGATCACATGCTTGAAACTTGCCATCATTGGTGATCATGGATCGACGAAGACAAGTTTAAAGAAGGGATTTCCCCATAGAGTATGGAAGAGCAATTCGCAAGTCTTCATCAAGCGAGCGCGAGCAAGAGAAATCGATAAAGGTGTTCCATCTTGAGAAGGACAAGATCGTCATCATCATGCTGAATTGTAATGCACTAGGCAAAGGTTTAATCTTGATAGGTTTATCTCATGTTTTTAGTTGGAAGACCGAGTTTAGGATAGATAGCCGTACTATCAAAAGAGCTATTCAGTGAGCAAATCGATCGTATCTTTCGGAGAAAGCTCAAAAATTTGCATACTTAGAATAATTTTTCTTGGTTTTTGTTTGGATTTTATCCATGTGAGGTTCTAGAGCTTGTGGTTATCTTCATAACAAGCTCTAGTTAATCAAAAATGGATTCCCCTTATATATCTTATTGCGGTTTTGATCTTGAAGGTTTTCTGGCTCCACACTTTGGGAGGTATCTCACATATTCATACTTCATATATTCTCCTCTTGGTGATATCCAATATTTTATACTCATTGTTATCTTTCCAACAAAATTGGTTTCATCCTATTCAGAGTTTAGATGCTCAAGTTACTGCACTTCTGGTTTCAGCAGGTTGTCAGGAGCGGTAGTACCAACGCTCCATCGGAAGTACCGCTAGGACATTTTTTGCGCCGGTAGTTCCGGTGAAGTTCTGTGTCTGTACCACCAGGCGGTGTTAACCTTCTGTTCAAGCTTTGATTTCTGCAGTTTTATGGGGGGTGGGTGGTAGTACCGCCACTTCACCGGTAGTACCACCGAGGGCATTTTTGACTCGGTAGTTCTGGGCCTAATTCCGATAACGATGGGAATGCTTGCAACAAGATTCTATAAGTTAATTCATTATTATCGAAACTTAACCGGAAGTTGGCCAGGAGTACCGGCCAGAAGTTTTGGCCATGCTCGGACGGAACTTCTGGTCTGTACAACTGGACCACTTCCATTTCTTTCGAGCCGTTGGATCTAGGCTGACCGGAACGTCTGGTTGCTCGTTGGTACTACTGGTGGGCGTCATAAATGTAGGTAATAGTCAGATCTAGGAGGACCTTTTTAAAGCCTCCCTCTTCCCCTTTATGGGGTTGGCTCTTCCATTTGTTCTTCTACTTGCTCTTCCACTCTCTATCCTCCATTGTTGATCATCAAGAGCGTGTACTCTCCTCTTCCCCGCGTATGATTCTTGCATCTTTTTGAGGGATTTGAGAGAGGAGATCAAGATCTACAACCCCACCAAACCAAATCCGTTCTTTGTTAAGAAATCATTGGGATCTAGATCTTGGAGAATTTGGTGTTCTCTTCTTGTGTTCTTCTTCTCTTATACCCCAATAGCTTTTGTAGCTTTGGTGGAATTTGGGAGTGAAGGACTTGCTTTTGCATTTGGTGCATAGGTTTGAGTTCTCTGTGGAGATTCAACGAGTAAAAGCTTGTGGCATTGTTACTCTTGGATTCTTGGAACCCTACACGGTCATGTGGTAGTGGTGGTGTTCTCTTGGAGCCTCCAATTGAGTTGTGGAGATTTCTCAAGCTAGAGGCATTTGAGGTGATTCTTGGGAGTCATGGACTGAGTTGTAGAGATTACCCTAAGCTTGTACGGGATTGGTGAGCGCCCTCAAGTGTTCCATAGTGGATAGAGTGTGCCTTTTGTGGCATCGGTGAGTAGTGTGCCTCCACATCTCAAGGTGAGCCATTTGGGGCGTTTGGGGAGAATTACACCGTTGCACCTCTCCAACAAAGAATTAGCTTCTTTGGAAGTGAATTTCGGGATAAAATCATCATCTTCGTGTCCATCGGTTATCTCTATACCCGAGTCATTTACTTATGCATTTTACATTGTGAAAGCCATTGTTCTTGAAGTAATATATTGAGTTATAATCTTGTTGCTTGTCTTGCTTAGCATAGGTTGTTGGTGCACTTAGTTGAACCTAGTGATTTTAGGTTTTGTGCTTGATAAATTAAACGTTAGTTTTATTCCGCATTTATTAGAGCCTAAACCGTAATTATTTTAAACGCATAATCACCCCCTCTAGGCGACAGCCGTGTTCTTTAGCAACGAAAAATTAATGTAGAAATTTATCTCCACAATGTTGTGGAAGAAGGCAAATGAAGACCGTCAACCTCCTTATCTTTTAGAGCCCCGCTTTTTCTGCCAACAAGACAAGACCATGCATATTTTGCACATAATTACCATGAATCTGAGAAAACCAACATATATATATATATATAGATTTACATATAATCTGTATTATAATGATTAGTAATCATACCAGAGAACATGGAGGAGAAATATAATAAGTGAAAGGAGTAGAGACAACACGACTTTGCCCTCCTTTCATTGTCTTCTTTTTATGGAGTGTTACCAAAATATGATCCCTGATAGAAATAGATCATCGTACACATAAGCAAAACCATATAAGAAACCACATAAACGTGAACAAAAGAAACCATATATGCAACCACATAGAGTTATGATAGAAATATATCATTGTATACATAAGGAACCACATAAGATCCCAACTACACAAGTTCGAAAACTTACATCCTAGTTTAACTAGATGCTTCTACTAAGTAAGCTAACACATTATCACGAATATTTTTGAAGTATGATCCAAATTTATTAATCGTTGAAGACCTAGGTTTACACTATTATATATACCTCTTGCAAGCCGCTGATTGAGATAAGTTGCATCTATGAAATCCCTAACATTGTGCAAACACTCCATGTTATAGTGAAGTTTCACTGACTAGCGTCAATGGTTTTTTCCTCTCTTTGTTGGAGAGATTTTCCATGTTAAATTCTGTCCCCTGCTATGATTTCATGTTTCATTCTTTGTTATTTGCTTGTCGCATTTATAACAAATATAGTAGAAAAATTTCTCTATTTTAGGCTACCAAAACATCTTATATTTTTTATCTAGCACATAGATTTGGTCAAACACAATGTCGATTTAGTGCATATGTAGATCTAAAGTGCACAACCACACCAAGAGCAAAGTAAGTCCACCATGTATTTGAAGGGATTAAAAAAAGAAAAACACAACGTTGGCATATTGCATATGTATATCTAAAGTACACACACACTAAGAGCAGAGTATTTAACAAATCATCGTGCATTTGAAAGGATTAAAAAAGACTAGCTAGTGCATGTGAATGAGTTAAAAACCTTTGGCAGAGAGTAGCTGCGACACCGTCGACACCTACCACCGTGCTAGTAGGTCTAGATGTTGTCCATCCAATGTCGATGTAGATGCAGTGCCTCGCCAATGTGGATGAACATCAAACATGATAACTGTGGGAGAATACCTGATGCAGCACCTCGCTGACATAGGCCCTGCCAGGTATGCTTCCTGGGTGCATATAAGCACAAAATAGGAAATAGCGGCTATGGTAGGGAGTCCCCTCTTATAAAGGTAGGGTTCCACCAAATAGCAATGGGCCTTTCACATCGCACATATTTACATGCCTAGGAATCATTTGTGAAGTGGGCACACCATTTTCACAGCAAAACCATGTGTGATCCTGTAACACATGGTTGTTTTGTGGAAAACCGTGTTAGATGTAATACGTACGCCAACATAATGAACGATGTTGAATTCACAAACCAAAAAATGCCAACATATCTATGTTCACACATATATCACCAATCATGGGAAACCATAAAACAAATTTATTACTAGTAAGATATATTTGCCAACTGTTGGCAAATATAAGAACACAATACTAGTAGATATATATCACATCGACAAATTTCCCATGATAAAAATACAAAGTTTAACATAGACAAAGAGTGGCATTTTAACACATTAACTCATGCACATCAGAGAAGGGTTATCACCTAGATGAACAACATCCTTTTTAACGATGAAATCAAATATGTACATTGTTCCCTCCTTATGTTCAAAGGCATCCACAACATCATCCCAGCCAGTCGTTATGATGCCCATAATCCCTAGTCTTATCCATTTTCAGCAAAACATACTTCTCGATCTCGATGAAGTGAGGGCACCATGTGTCCATTGGCGGTCCTCCTTCTTATTCAATGCCAAATCTAGGAGGTGCCTCTTTGTGTAGTTGATTGAAAAGTACTGAAACAGAAATAAAATGATAAATATATTAGTTTATATCGACATTGTCAATAGGAAATTCCAAGTACCATTAACCATGACTAGCTAATTACTTACCATCTTTCTTTTGCGAATGATGATATTTGACTTTGTCATTTGGCAAACATACAAATAAAGGGAAGGAACACCTTCACGCACGCTCCTCCTATGCCCATTGAATTGTGAACTAGTCATCTCTATGTCATTGCCCCATACGCGGTGACACTCGAACTTCCCCTCTCTAAAAATAAGGACCTATATACACATGCATGAAGAATATATGTACTAAGTACAACATAATTCAGTACTATATAAGTGAGCAAAGGATGATTAATCAAACCTATATTGTGTTTTGTTATTTTTTTGAAGACTCTGCGCTGAATAGGACGCTCGTCATCGACATCACTGTCACTCGTAATGTCGATGTAAACATCCTGATTGGCCATTTACCCTACATTATCATAAATGAAATAATGAAAATCCTACTAACATTGAACAATGAAAACCCTACTTAAGAGCTTGAGTGAAAATAATAAAACGCAAGCTCATTAGTGGGAGATTAAATCTCTCCAAAATCGGGTACCGATATTGCAGATTTGTGGGGAAATTTAGCTTCATCTACAGCTGGACACAGTCCCCTCGAATCCCATGAAAATACCGATGACTATTTTGCACGAAAAAGGATTTATTACTAGTAGAAAAAGGAGCAATTAACCTCGTGATGTCGATCTGTAGGGCCATGTGGATGATGTGGCTACTTCGGTCCATCTTTGGTCGACTAGAGAAGAGAAGACGAGGAGAGTGGCAGTAAGAGACATGGAGCAAGTTGATTTTTGTAAGATTCATTCCCCGCTTTGTAGGAAAGTCGAGAAAATCATACTATCATTTATGAGTCACCGTTTGAGAAAGGGCATAGAAAAAGAAACAACGAAAATTTGACAAAACGTCACAAAAAGGAAGCACACAGTGTCAGGTGAATGAATCGTGGAGGATGTTTTCCCAATAAGTATACGGTTTCCTTTTAGTTAACCGTATGCCATGTATTTATTATAGTCTAAAAGGACATTTTGTGTGCGACCTACCCGCAGAGGAGCCAACCTTGGATGCGGGTAGACGGTCGAAACTTTGCAGCGTCAATGATCTACGGCACCACACAGGAAAGGCTCTTCCATGTGCGACAGTGCCTTATTTTCGTCACTCCACCTAGTGGTGGCTGAAGGAAGGCTTATTCAAAATGACCGTCGTTTATAACCCTAAGATTGGTGGCCTCTTGCACCTGTTTGAGCTGCCAGTTTAATTCAATGTTTAATGCTAGATCAGGCGAATGGTGCGCAATGTCTAGTGGCCTGGGAGCAGATCTGCAAACCAACGGAGTTCGGGGGCTTGGGCATTAAGAACCTAAGGAGGCAGGGTTTAGCTCTTAGAATCAGATGGGAATGATTGAAGAGGACATATTTGTCAAAACCATGGCAGGGTCTTCCAATGCAGAAGGATGAACATGCCAGAAGCGCTTTTGACAGCCTAGTGCGTATCAAAGTCGGCGATGGCAAGAGTACCCTGTTCTGCCGTGATAGATGGATTGATGGGAAAGCAGCATCAGATTTCGCCCCAGGGTTGATGTACATAATAAGCACCAGGGCGCGCAATTCTAGGACTGTGGCGCAAGCGATGCATATGGTAACCGCTGGATCACCGATCTCTCAGGAAACCTTGCTACACGTGGAGCTAGGAAGTGTGTAGCCCTATGGACGGCGGTCAACATAGTGGTGAGAGACACACCCAACCCAGATAGTTTCAGCTAGCCATGGTCCAGCTCTGGCGTATACTCGGCAAAATCTGCATATGATAGGGCAACGAAAGACACGAGCTAGCAGAACCCATCTGGAGGAGTTTGGCAACCCCCAAGAGCAAGCTGTTCATGTGGCTGGCTGCGCAGTGCATGATTTGGACTTCTGATAGGCGTTTCAGACAGAACCTGTAGAGTGAGACTCCCCCTGCTTTGTCTGCCTGCAACAAGAGGACACGACAGATCACATCATCATACAATGTGTTCTGGCCAGGGAAGTGTGGTTTCGATGTGGGGACGCTCTCGGCATCCCTCTCGGAGTGCCCTCCCACACAGATACCATCGGAGATTGGTAGACAGCAGAGCGAACTAGGATGAGGCAGGAGGAGTTTCGACGCGCTGGTTTGTCTAGCAGGACATGCCCTCTGGAAAAACCGTAATGCCTGGGTGTTTAACAACGTGAGACAACAACACTCCGCGAGCGGCTTGGCAGCAAATATCATCGAGGAATACAGATTGCTGAGGGTGGCTCGGAGGAGGGCGAAGGGAGTTGGATGCTTAGTTCTTAGAGAGAGAGTAGTTTTCTCTTTATTTTGCTCGGAGCTGTGGTCCGTCTAATTTCAGACGGACCCGTTCTGGTACATACAAACTCTGTCTTCTATAAAGTTAAGGTACACTTCCACATACTCTCTAAAAAATATGCCAGATTGAATTACTACCTAGGGACGGATGTTAATTATGTAGAATGTAGACTAGTAATTCGTAGACTGTAGACTAAATTAACGGGAGGAGTATATGTGTAGTCGCGCACTATAAAATCTGCCTTGGAAAATGATCCTGCTAGGTCCATCTCCAGCTAGAAACAGGCTGTGAATCGCCTAGAGGCAAACACCTTGAATTTATGAATCTTGATGACGGCGTACATTCGTACTGCAGTAGTGTATGTCTCGCTACAGTACAAAGTGGCCATGCCAATGGCACGGCCGGAATCTACTGTTCCTCACTGTCTTGCTTCAGCTCAGACGGCGACACAATTGATTAATTGAACAACAACTTCAGTGTTCGTTGTGATATCATCAGTCAAGGATGAACTTGCAGGCCGTCGACAATGGAACGGCCTGTCATAGGTGGGAGTGAACATGTACAGTAAGTTTATGCTGATACTAAATCACCATCGATTTTAGTTTGCTTGTGTTTTTTTGTATAACGAGAGAATTAGTGCGCGTGTTTGTACATCCCACCGAAGGAACTAAAACTATGTATATCGAGGAGCTGTTTCGAAATAGGAAAGACAGCCCTATGTCTTTTTGTTCTCCTATAGATGAAAAGTGGAGGCTTTTCAAACGTCGAGGACCAAACCTAGCCATCAGGCCAGGCTTTTCGAGTGCCGGCCTGAAGCACGTCAGTCCGGTCCATCTATAGCCTGATGTCACATGCTAAATCGGCCCTTGTTGGTCCGTGGCCCATCATGGCCGTGTCTGGGCTGTGACCCGGAGCACACGTGCTGGACCGGGTAGCCTTTTTCCCCCTACTTTCTACTATTTTCTTAATTATTTTTAAAAATGTAGCCAGTTTAGCTTAAAGGACTAGCCTGTTAAACTATCTTGCCGTTACTGAGCTAGAAAACTAGGCACATGAGTAGACATGGGTGAGCCCGCATGTTAAACGGGCCACCGCGTGCCAGGCTGTGCCAGGCCCGTGGCCCATGAAGCATGTGTCCGTCTCTAAAAAAATTTAAAATACGAAAAAACAGAAAAAAGATAGAAACGGAATGAAAACAGAAATCGAGAAATGTGAAAACAGACAAAATAATAATAAAGAGAGAAAAAACAGAAAATCATGAAAGAAAAAAAGGAACCTAAAAGATAAAGTGTGAAAGACCTCGCATGGGCTGGCCCATGCAGGAGATTTCCAGCCAGCGAGTCATATTAACACTCGCAATAAGCGAGGATGCTGTGTGCCTTGTCCCCTAGCGAAAAACCTAGGGTTTTTGTCCTCCGGCGGCGCCAACCCGCCAAGAGTCTGATCGCTCTCCGGATTGTTCCCTATGCTTCCTGGCATGGCCGAACAAGGAGAATCGAGTGCCCTGTCTCATCGCGGGAAGGAAGATGTGGAAGATCTGATAGGCCGATTGAATCTCCATGAGGATGAAGAAGCAAAGTTCTTGTGGGAAGAGGAAGCTCCGGATCCAACGGAGAAGGCAAAGTGGCTTGCGATCTGCAAAGTGCATACGCTGAGAGGTTTTAGCCCAAGTGCATTATACGCTGATATGAGATCAGCTTGGAACCCTGCGAAGGAGGTGGCATGGAGGAAGATTGAGGACAACCTGTTTACCATCCAATTTGGGTGTCTTGGTGATTGGAATAAGGCCATGAACATGGGCCCTTGGTTATTTAGGAACAACTATGCTTTACTTCTCAAAGAGTATGATGGATTCCAAAACCCTAAATCGATTGTTCTTGATAGATTGGCGGTTTGGGTTAGGGTTATGCAACTACCTGATAATTATCTCAAGGAACCAGTGATCAAAGGAATGTGTAGATCTGTGGGAGAGGTTAAGGAGGTTCAAGTAAAGCTGCCGGCTGGTTATATTGGTGAATTTGTCCGGGTTAAAGTTAAAATTGATGTGAAGAAAAAGCTCTCTCGTTTTGTCTCTATTACAAGGGATAAACAGAAAGTTTTCTATCAGTTAAAGTATGAAAAGCTCCCCACTTTCTGTGGAGTCTGTGGATTATTTGGCCACTACTATCAGGAGTGTGGATTTGGAGAACACGATGAATCCAAGTTGCAATGGGGAGATTTTATTTCAGCAGATGGTGGTCGTGGCCATGGTCGGGGGCGCGGCACGAGGCGTGGACATGGGGGGAGATTTTATTTTAGCAGATGGTGGTCGTGGCCATGGTCGGGGGCGCGGCACGAGGCGTGGACATGGGGGGAGATTTTCACCCATGGGAAGAGGAAGAGGGCGTGGCCTCTCTGATTTTTATCAGTATGAGGACAACGAAGCAGAGGATGGTGGAGAGGAGAATAACGCGTCTGGGGAGGATGTTGACATGCTGGACCTAAGTGCTCTGAATCGAAAGAGATCGAATACTGATCCTATGTTGACCATTACGGGAAATCAAACTAGAAGTGATCTAGCTTCCTCAGTTGCTGGGATGGTCTGTCGATTTGACCAATCCTCAAAGGAGAATGTTTTGGGAAAAGATCAGGGTACACCGGGTAAATCACAACCACCGAAGCGATCGAGGACTGGGAATGAAGTGGCAAAAAACCTGATATCGGCGACCTACGAGGAGGTTGACCAGACGCAATGAAACTTTTAAGTCTAAATGGCCGGGGCCTGCAGAAGGCCACGGCTGTGACAACGCTTGTTGAGGTAAATAAGCGCTATTGTCCGGATGTTTAGTTTTTAATGGAGACTCAATTGTCCGGATGTTTAGTTTTTAATGGAGACTCACCTAGATGACTGGCCATCCGAGTGTTTGCGTCATCGACTTGGGATGGACTATAAAGAGGTTGTTAGAAGTGACGGACGTAAGGGTGGTTTGTTGCTGTTGTGGAAAAGAAATATTGTTATATCTTTGCGATACAAAACTCCTACATATATTGATGTGTTCATTGGAGCTGGACAAGAAAATATGTGGCGGTTCACTGGTTTCTACGGCGAACCAAAATGGTCTGATAAACACTTGACATGGGAGAGGATTAGGGAACTGAAGGATGTTTGTGATCTGCCATGGTTAATTATGGGTGATATTAATGAGATTTTATACCCTTATGAAAAGGAAAGAGGTAATCCACGACCTTATCACTTTATGAAAAATTTCCGTGATACAATTGAGGATTGTGGACTTACTGATATTGGGTATGTTGGAGATAAATTTACGTGGCACCGAGCTGGGATCAGAGAGAGACTTGACCGGGGCTTAGCTAATCTAGCTTGGCAGAATAAATTTGAGGATGCGGTTTTAAAAAATTGTGACTACAATCGTTCGGATCATAGACCGATCCTCGTCTCTTTTGGTGAGAGCCTAGTAGCTGATAGGCGTGGCCCAGCTATCCTCCGGTTCGAAGCTCGCTGGCTTAAAGAGGAGCACTTTGGTGATGTGGTAGAAGGGGCTTGGGAAGCATCGACCCAACGTTTTGATAATTCTGATTTGGCGGGAAGACTTGCTCTAGTGCATGAAAGGTTACATCAATGGAATCGTACTGTTTTGCAATCACCCCAGCGTAGAATCAAATCCGTGAGAAAGGAATTAGAGGAGCTCGCTCGAAGTGCACTCAGCCTAGAAAATATTGCCAAGGAAAAAGAATTGTTGTTTGAAGTGGAGAAATTAATGGAACAGGAAGAGATTCACTGGTCACAACGAAGCCGTGTGAACTGGTTATATATTGGAGATAAAAATACTGGCTATTTTCATAAGTTTGCATCTGCACGTCGGTCGAGAAATAGTATCAAACGATTAAAAGATGACTCAAATCAGTGGCGAGAAGGAAGTGCTTATCTCAACCGAATGATATCTGATTACTTTGCTGGTCTTTTCTCCATGGAAGTGCAAGAACCTGATCCCGAATTAATTGATAAGGTAATTCCTAGAGTTTCTGATGAGATGAATAATGCTTTACTTAAACCCTATACAACTAAAGATGTCAAAAAGTCTCTGTTCTCAATTGGAGATATGAAAGCCCCTGGGGCGGATGGTTTGCAAGCACTCTTCTTTAAAAAATGTTGGCATCTTATTGGTGATGTCTTGACAAATGAGGTGCTAATGGCGATTGAGAGAAAAGAGATTCCGGAGGGATGGAACGATATAGTTATAGTCCTTATACCTAAAGTTGAGACACCGAAAAAAATAACTTAGTATAGACCGATCAGTCTCTGCAATATTCTTTATAAAGTGATTTCGAAGATGATTGTGGCCAGGCTGAAGCTGATTCTGGATGAGGTAATATCACAAGCTCAGAGTGCTTTTGTCCCCGGTAGATTGATTACAGATAATATTCTATTAGCTTATGAGAGCATGCATACAATAAAACAAGAAGACGGGGAAAGAAGGCTTTTGTGCGGTGAAATTAGATATGCATAAGGCATACGATCATGTAGAGTGGGTTTTCCTGGAACGTATGCTCTCACGTCTAGGATTCCGAAATGAGTTTGTGCAACTCCTAATGGCATGTGTTGGTTCTATTAAATATAAAGTTCGATACAATGATCAGGAGACGGAAGGATTTACTCCATCTAGGGGACTCCATCAAGGTTTATCTAGTGCTCTGACTCATAAAGAGAAGGTTCGTGGCATTGAAGGTGTTCGGGTGTGCAGGAATGCACCATCAGTATCGCATTTACTATTCGCTGATGATTCCCTTATACTTATGAAGGCAAATTTGATTAATGCAACCTCATTGAGACATGTCTTGGATCAATATTGTGCAAGTTCTGGACAACTGGTGAGTGAATCCAAACGTAGCATTTTCTTTAGTCCAAATGTTGAGGTAAATGTTAAAGCTTAGATTTGTGAGGAGTTAAATATTGTGACTAAAGCTTTAACTGATAAATATCTTGGTCTTCCTTCAATGGTGGGCCTGGATCGCTCGGGAAGTTTCTTATACTTACTCGAGAGAATCATTGAACGGTTGAAAGGTTGGAGGGAGAAATTCCTCTCTTTAGGGGGAAAAGAGATCTTACTTAAAGCCATTATTCAATCAATTCCAGTCTATGCTATGGCTGTTTTTAAGATACCAAAGGGACTTTGCAAGGAGATTAATGATGCTATGGCTGCCTTCTGGTGGGGTGATACAGATGAAGATAAGAAAATGCACTGGTTATCATGGTGGAAAATGAGCATCCCAAAGAGATCTGGTGGTATGGGCTTTAGGAATATTCATTGTTTTAATCTGGCGATGCTTGCAAAGCAAAGTTGGAGGCTGATCACCAATACTAATTCACTTGTGGCTCGTGTGCTCCTGGCAAAATATTACCCAAGTGGAAACTTATTGCAAGCGGGTCCAGAGAAGGGATCTTTTTTACTTGGCAGAGTATAGTGTTTGGTCTTTATTTGTTTAAGCGTGGACACATCTGGAGAATTGGTAAAGGAACTCGTGTTAATATATGGGAGGACCACTGGATTCCTACGGGTTTTACAAGAAAGGTGATATCGAGCCGAGGTCAATGTATTCTGAGGACAGTTGATGAGCTCATAAATCCTATCACGGGTACTTGGGATGAAGCCATCTTGAGAGAGAATCTGATGCAGGTAGATGTGGAGCGAATTCTTAAGATCCCACTTAGTGAGCATCTCACGGATGATTTTATCGCCTGGCACTTCACTAAGAACTATATGTTCTCAGTACGCTCTGCATATTTCTTGGAATGGGAACATCAGTTCGGTGATCGTTCTAGAAGGAGTGACGACCAGGGCTCTTCAAGGATCAACCTGGTATGGGAGATGGTGTGGAAATTGCAGATACCAAGTAAGATAAAAAAAAATTGTGGAGAGCCTTACATAGCATAATACCTGGAAGAGCGATCCTTGCAAACAGACATATTCCTGTTCAGGCCGTCTGTCCTGTTTGTTTACAGGGAGCAGAGGATATAAAGCATATTCTCTTCAGTTGTGTACGAGCGAAACAAGTTTGGAAGGCTTTAGGCTTATATGAAATCATCTATCAAGCTATTGGGACCGATCGGTCTGGTTCGGTGGTTCTTGAAGGTCTTCTGTGTAACCCCAATAGGAAATCGCCTGTACTGGGAAATTTGGGACTGCAGGAGTCTATTGGGGTTGGCTGTTGGTATATTTGGTGGCAACAGCGGCAATCAGTCCATGGGAAGCGTGTGAATACGCCAAGGAATACAGCTTTTGCGATTAATGCATTGACATCCAATTATAATACAGCTAGTTCAAATCTGAAGATGGAACCGCCGAGATGGGTAAAACCAGGTTTTGGCTCATATAAACTCAATATTGATGCTTCCTACCATATTGATGGTTCTGGTGCTGCAGGTGGTGTTCTTCGAGATCATACGGGTGAGGCAATTGCAGGTTTCTGTTGTCCTATAAACAACATCCTCTCAGCTGCAGCGGCGGAAGCAGCTAGTTTGTCGAAAGGTCTGGAGTTTATTGAAGAAAAGGGATGCTCAAAGGTGATTATTGAATCAGACTGCCTTGAGCTGATCGAATGCTGCAATGGAACAATGGGAGTGTGGAATCCCTATTCGGCTATCTTGGTGGAATGCTTTTTTAAAGCAAACACAATACCCGGAATCTCTTTCAAGCACTATATGCGGGAAGCAAATGGAGTGGCTCATCTACTAGCTAAACATGCCTATGTTTTAAAAGAGTTTTTAGTTTGGGATGGGGAACCTCCGGGGTTTATTTTATCTGATGTAATTAATGATGTAACCGCTTGAATGATGTAACTGTGTTGAACTCAGAGGCTGCAAGTTTTTGACGCACTCTTTTTCCTTACCAGGGTACCGAAAGGGACTGGAAGGTTTTAATGAGACGGCTTGCAGACCTAATATATTATGCTTTAAAAAAACACTCGCAATAAGCGACATATAGTTCCCGGTGTCGAGGTCTCTCGAGCTCACTTAGTCTTAGTGTTCGACATCGCAACTTTAGTTAAACGGATTGCCTTGTAAAGAGCGTGTCTAACCAGAATCTGTTCAAGTTAATCCTTACCTCTATCTCTATCTCTACTACTTATCTTAGTATAAGGGCATGTATAATGGTAGAGAAGACATGCCTTCTCTTAGTCATCCACATCATCTAGAAAAGATAATATATATAAATTGTACAATGCATTATCTCTTATCAGCAATTAATGAAAATTAACTATTTTAGTAAAAAATGATTTGCTAAGCGAAGACATATGGTACAACGGAGAAAATAGCCTTCTCTTATTTCTATAAGAGATCATCCCTTAGCTAAGAGAAGACAACCATCTCTTTCTTATTTCTCTCTCCTCCAACTAAGCAAAAATACGACATGACAATCATAAGGAAAGGCTGACGTCACCCTATTGTACATGCCCTAAAGGTGTGAGCAAGAACTTTCTTACACGCACCCCTTCAAACATACACGGACGTGCTACAACCGCAGGATTAGGACCTTTCAACACAATCAAACAACTTACATTAGTCTAATATTTTTTTTGGTGCAGTTAGCAAATAGCTTGGACGGATTGAAACTCTTCCCGCACCCTGCACGCCGTCCCAACTTACATCGCGTCTCATGTAAACTCTAGGTCGGATGATTATATAAGCCGGTCTAGGGGTCAGCCTTTAGGGCACAACCAATCTCAACTCGCAAGGCGATACCAATCCTTATAATCCATTATAATCTATGGATCTGCCGATATACTGGATTGCTAGTAGGAGTAGGATCCGGCTATCATAGTCGGATATGAATCTGAGTAAACTTGTGTACTCATCGTCACGGATCACCGTACGTCTTACACCCTACCTTTTCCACCTCCTCGAGGACCCCCTCATGGCGTACTTGTCTTTTATGCGACGACAATAGGTTTTACCAACTAAGTTGTACTAACTTGTGGTATAGGAGTTCAAGTATTATCTTTCTTAGGGTCAACTAGGATCCATAGTCAACCTTGGATATTATCAAAGTCAAACATCATCAACTCCCAAAGTGAATTGATGGTGATAATATAGTCTTGACAATTGGTCAACTTGATAAGGCCTTAGAAGGGTTACTTGTTTATCAAGGGTGTTTATTGAGATTCAATTTACAAGATGTTACTTAACATTTAATATTAAGTACATATCTCATCCTTGATTGTCAAGATTGGAAAGTTTGAATAGAAAAGAATAGATAAGTCAAGATTTAGATATGTCAAGATTTGTTGTATAGACTTGGATGATTAACTTGCTACATGATTCTTGTTAATCACGAGAGTTAGTGGAATGAATGAGGTTTAAGATACGATAGAATAAGTTAAGTTAAGGATATATTTTATCTTGTTTGGATGGTGTGATCATGTGCCAAAAATTATTCAGCACATGTGTTAAATGAGATTTAGGGAAGATAAGTTAGGAATCAAGTTCTACTTGTTCTTTAAGATTGTGGGTGTGTTGATTCACTTTTATTACGAGTTCTGCATCTACCCTTACTAACATAGAAGTTTACCAAATATTTTTAACACTCAACATAATGAAGTAGTCCTAAATCATCAGCTCAAGTGGAACTTCAATCATCTTGACAAGTTCTATCAAATAGTTTTTAGTTCTCCCGGATTTTATATGCATGGATACAATGTAAACAACTATGTTCTACGCATTTTCGAGTCTCTCAAATTTACGGGATGTTACATAAGTCTTGGTTTTTTGTTCTTCCTTTGTCTTAAACAGTGTAATAAGAGTTAATAATTGCAATCATCTTTTCAATCATTAAGAATTGATCCTCTACCATTACCGATCATCAACTTTTGCTGGCAATAGAATTCATAGATTTCTGTTTTCTCTAATTGCGAACTGATTATTTTGTTTTGTTTAAAACGAGGCAAAATGTTCCCTTTTGTGTTGGTACAGATAGTCATGAACCTAGTGCCTAGCGCACGGAGAAAAAACATGGACAGGGGATTACAGACCATTTAGTTCCATGAGATGTTCCGCTCTAGCAAGAAGCGACACCTACTTTGTCTTTGGTCTTCTATAAAAGGATCATTGGCAAGAAGCCCCTCGCATATTGGATGACAATATGAGGCAGATGAACTATGCTAGCGTGTTATTGTGCCCATTCAACCACCACTAGCAGTTGGAGCAAAAAGATCGCCATATATGCGAGAGTCAATGATGTATACTAGCAATCGCTACTACTATTGTTTATTCAGACTAGTATGTCATAAATTCTTACAATGCACTAAGTATTTTTTCTGTGTTGTCCAAATCGTTTTCCACCTTTGTCATCTACTCTACAGCGAAAAATATATCTAGGATAGGTACTATACAATGTGAACCTATAATTTACTACAACACTTCTCGCAGTATATAAGCTCATGTATGTATATATATACATGTAAGGGTTCTTCTGTTCGTGTTGGACAGGTAAAAATCGTGAAAATAAGCTGAAAAGAGCGCTCCCCGACTTCATCCATTCGAACCTAGGCCAAAAAGGTCAACTTGAGCTTTAGTTGGGCTCATACCGAGGCCATAACTCCTCCTCTGGCAGCGATCGGATCAATCTAACCCGAGCATGTACGAACTGCCCGCCTCGCCTCCACGTCCTGCTCGCCGCACGCCGCCACGGCACCTCTCGTCTCCAAGCCAGCTCCTCTGTCCTCTCAGTCGCATCCGGCAGCCGTCTGCACGTCCGTCCGCCCCCCTGCAGGCCTGCAGCTATATAGGTTCGTGTGTAGCAGACTAGCAGTAGCAGTGCACCTTGATTGATGACTTGATCGGCAAAGTAAGAACCAGGAAGAAGATGTGCTCAGTTATAATTTTGGTAACCTTAAAATTCAGAATCAGAATTGATCACTTTTTAACTTGAATTCAGAATTAGAATCAGAAGTGGTAAGTTGGTGCTATTTCTACAGTGAGTTTAGAATCAGAAGTGAGTCTCACGGTAAGGTGTGCTTCATTTGCAATTATCTATTTGATTTTCTCCAATTGAGATTCTCTTTAATTAGTTAAAAAACACATTGTTAGGTATGAGAATGAAGAACAAGCAAAAGTAGAACAAGTGTAGCAGTGTGAAACATATGTGGGATAAAGCTGCAAAGAAACCGAAGACTGCTTCGACGTCAACACCGATATCCATTGAGCTTGATAGCCAAAATCAAGATGAAAATGTGAGTGATCCTCCCTCCAATTGTTATTGTGAACCTATATATAATATATTGTATGTTAGATTTTTTAACTCCGAATACCCAATATGAAAATCCTGGCTCCGCCACTGCTATCCAGCGCTCATTCCGCTTTGAGATTGATGCGCCTGTTTAGCCCCTTTTCAGTCCGCACATGGATGGCGTCATACTGATGTCATGCTGAAACAGAATGGAAACCGAACTGAAACATTATTGAAACGTTGAAACGGTCTATGAACAGTACAAAATATTTCATATGTTTTAAAAAAGTTTCATAAGGTTTTCCTTTTTTTGGGTACCACGTGGCTGACATCAGCACACTCCGCTGCATACATGCGCCTTTAGAAAATCCGTGTTCCTCGCAGGGGTATTGTCTAGTTCTAAAAAGAGTTGAATAAGGAAACATTATAGAAAAATGTTAGTTTCAATCGTAAAAATCAAAGAGCTTCATAGAAAAAATTGCTAGAGATTTCTAAGGGCCAAAGACACCTTTAGAGAAAGGTTAGCAAAAACTTGTATATTGGAGGGAAAACAGAAATCGCCTACCCATGGCCTATCTGCAGGCAAACTAATAATTGGACTAGTAGCTAGGGTACAAACCAACTAGGCTTAGTTGAGCACTCGTGACTGTTCTCCGGTGATGTATACAAGCAGTCAGACTTGTTATCCTGCATGCTGCAGCAGTAGGCCTGAGTGGTAGCAACCAAGTACTTGTCATGAACACAATAGATTCAAGTTCCGTCCTTAGCATTGTTCTCCATAAAGGTGGCTTTGTATCCGTCCAGGAAGAGTTGGTAGTTGCCAGCATCGGCTACCTTGAGCCATGCGAGCCCGAAGTCAGCGTCAGCCGCAGACCCTAGCTCGAAGATGGTGAAGGCCACCACCGGCTGTGAAGACTTGACGGTTGTCCTGACCAAAACCAGCTTCGCTGGCAGCGCAACAAGATGGACATAATCGAACTCGTCATTGTCCGTAAGGGTGCCGTACATCTTGTTGGCAAGGTTTGGCGTGTCCGGTGGAGGCTTCACTCGGTGGACGAAGTCGAGCGTCGTTGCGTCGAACACCTCCGTGACGCCGTTGGTCTCCAGGCCGTACATCTCGCCGTCGTGGTAGGCAAAGTCGAAGTAGCCGTGGTGCACCACTGCCCCGGCGGGCTTCTCTACCATGGTCCAGGCCGCGTCTCCGGGGCGGCAGAAAACCATGCCCATTCTCCCCTGCAGCGGGTGGTACAGTACATGACGATCACCGCGCCCTCCGCTGCCGCCGCAGTTCCGCCGGGCGGGACATGGACGGCGAAGCGTAAGTGGTCTGCGAAATCGATGTACCTTGTGAAGACCCATCGGTGGGGCCCAAGTTGGGTCCAGATCTTTTCACGCGGACCCCAGCGGTGGCTACCGCGCGCACCCTCGTCGTCGGTGCAGTGCGAGTATTCTCGATGCGCGATGTCGCGGCCGTCGTAGACGGCCTTGAGCTTGGGCAGGGCGGCCGTCGCGCCCGTGGCCAGGTGCGACAGGTGGCAGGACGTGTCGCGGGCATCGACGATGATAGACCAGCCGCTCCACAGGGCGATGACCAGGGCGTGCTCTGAATCCGAACGGGCACGGGGAGGAGCAGGAACCAGGAGGCGCGGCGCTGGCCCTACCGCAGAGCGCCATGTCCGGCAAACGGAGCGGAACGCGGCGAGCCCGGTGACGGCATCGCGGCACTTCCGAGCAATGAGCTCAACGAGATCGGTGGGGAGACCCAACCAGTTTGGTTGTTCCTGGCTAGTCATTGTGGATCTGATTGGTTTGAGAGACGTTTTTTTTTGTCACCTGTTTGAGAGACGGAAGTTTATCCTAAGCCGTTGCTATTATAACGGCGTCCTCGATCCCGACTCAATCCTGCTTGCCTTCGGATAGCAAATCAGAGTTAGTTATGGTCTCAACTTAGTGCATGTTCCCGGTAATCCTGGCAAAACGTTTCGTACTTATGTATACTCCGTGATCCACCCATGGTGGAACCATCTCCATCGGTTTAGGGCTGAAATTATAACTTAAAACTCGAGTTAAATGAGTAACTCCTAACTCTGTTTAAACTCGGTGTCTAATGAGTCGAGCCAAGCTTTCGATTTGAGCTCGTTTGCTCAACCAAGCCAAATGAGCTACTTATTTAACTCGTTAAACTCGTTCAAATACAAAGTTTGAAAATTTTCATAGATGAGTGCCATACTTTCTTGAACCGGTAATGGTCTAGAGCTACTATATTTTTCATCGATCTTCCTCCGTGTTATTATGGAAGTACTATCGCTGTTCTAATTCTAAATTAGTAGAATAATTACTAGTTTTTCTTATATATGCTCCCGTTCTAATTTATAACAAGCTAAATGAGCTACTCGTGAGTCTACCGAGTCGAGCCGAGTTTCAAATATGAGCTCGTTCTGTAAACGAGCCGAGTCGAGCTAACTCATTAGTTGAACGAGGTTTAGTGAGTCGAGCCGAGTTGTCTCGGCTCGACTCGAATTCGAGTCCTAGATCGGTTTCCCATCGCGTGGGCACTATTCCGCGGGTTCGCGCTGGCACCATCGCCTAAGATGTTCCTCCGACCACGCTCTAGTAGTAGTAGCCAGCATAGTTTTAAATACGGGATCGGGTGAGCGAATCGGTGAAGCAACTGGTTTACTGGTCAGACCACTGTCATCTGATTCAATGGCGACAAAAAATAGATATTTGAAGGAAATATGCCCTGAGAGGCAATAATAAAGTTGTTATTATGTATTCCTTGTATATGATAGATGTTTATTTTGCATGCTATAATTGTATTGATAGGAAACATCAATACATGTGTGTTTAATAAACAAAAAAGGGTTCCTAGTCATGCCTCTCTTATAGACTAGCTTGTTGATTAACAAGATGATCAAGGTTTCCTGATCATGAACATTGGATGTTGTTAATAACAAGGTCACAACATTTGTGGAATGATGTGATGAACATTCATCTGAAGTATAGCATTACGATCAAGTCATTGTGTTTATATTGCTATAACATCATACGAAGTAATCTTTATCCTTAGACCATGAGATCATGTTAATTGCTAACACCGGAAGAGTATCTTGATAACATCAAACGTCACACCGTAACAGGGTGACTATAAAGATGGGTTTAGTGCTACGAAGGTGTTATGTTGAGGCTCATGGATCAAGAGTGGAATTTGTCAATCCAGATGACGGATAGATATACTCTGGGCCCTCTCGGTGATATCACATTAGGATAGCTTGCAAGCAAGTGATGTGATCACTAGAATGTTATATCACGGGAACGAGAAAAGAGTGCATGTCGGTAATGAGATCAAACTAGGTATGGAGATACCGATGATCGAATCTCGGACATGTAATATATCGAGAGACAAAGGGATTTAGTTACAAGCGTTAAAGGTTCTCACGATCGCAAGAGTCATCGTTGAATGTGTAGGAGTCAGTACGGATCTCCAGGTCCCGCTGTTGATTATTGATCGGAGAAGGGTCTCGATCATGTCTACATTATTCGCGAACCATAGGGTGGCACATTTAAGAGTTACCAGACACCATTTTGGAGCACATATGTTTAAGACTAAAGAATTGCAAAGCGCAGGAATTGTTTCAATAGAAACCGGAAATTGTTTTGGGTGAAATTGCAGAAAGTGGTTCTGCATGTGATATTGAAATATTGCAAGGGGCTATATATGAATGTTTGTTAATTAAAGTAATTAACAAAATTCTGAATAAATTTAATAAAAGAGTTTTATTAAATGAGAGAGCATTAAATTTGGAGAAACTTAATGCATTTAAAGTGGAGACTTTAAAAGGGAATGTGAAGAGGCATTTTAATATGGAGGGGTTACCACCACATGAATGGGGGAGGTGAGGGGTCACCCCCCCATGCGCTGGCCATGGAGAGAGGGGGCACCCCCTCCTCCTATAAAAGGCCACCCATTCCCTCCTTCATCCTCACACCTCCTTGTGAAGGATCTCTCTCCCCTTCTAGAATTATTTCCCCATGATCTCGGATTAGCGAGATACATGTTCCCGGTGGCATTTCGTCTGAAGGAGTTGTTGCTCATTGGATCGCTGGAGCGAGGAGGTGGAGGTTGTCCGTGGCTTGAACGTGTGTGCAAGTGCGGATGCGCTTGAGTTGCTGGCGCTTCGGACTTCCTCACGATCTTGAGATCGGCAAGTGTACGACTACATCAACCACGAGTTCCTACTCGTTAACAAAGCTCGTTGTCTTCGAGGGTAAGTTCTCCATGGATGTATGTCCACTCGTTGCTCTGTATCTAGTAGATAGATCTTGGCGTATAGTTCTCATCATAGGAAATTTTTTGTTTTCTATGCTGCGGACCCAACAGTGGTATCAGAGCCTGATCTATGCGTAGGTGCTTTGCACGGGTAGTACACATATGTTTATATGTGGACGATGATGATCATGTTATTGCATCTTCTATGTACTTTGGATATTGGTGGCATAGTGGGATGAAGCGGCCCGGACCAACCTTACATGTCATCATACATGAGACCGGTTCCACGACTGACATGCAACTTGTTTTGCATAAGTGGCTGGCGGGTGTCTGTCTCTCCTACTATAGTCAATATCTGATTTACAACGAGTTGCTAATAACTTAGTTATCCTCGTCGTGGTTCATGTTCGTAGGTTAGACAGGTTCTATCTCTGAAAGCCCTAAGCCACGTAAAACTTGTAATTGATAAATTAGAGGCGTCTAGTTTAGATCGTTGTTGGGCTAGTGTTTTGATATGATATTGTTGTAAGTAGATGTATAATAGATACTCTTACAACTCACTTAACGTATAAGTTTCATAGACCTTGGCCTTACACACAAAGGAATGATAAAGATCATACCACGATGCAAATGATAGAGATCAAATGCATGGACCATATCATCTCACTTCACACATTAGATGTTAGCATCTTATATTGCTAGTTTGGCGCGTTTGGTAGCATTATAAGATGATCCCTCATTTAGATATCAAGATAAAATGTGTTCTTCCTTAAGTATGCACCGTTTTGTGGATTGTGTTTTGAGGCATCACATGATGATCGAGTGTTTTCAACTCTACGCTTTCATACAGCGGGTGTAAGACAGTTTTACACACGCAAATACTAAGGTTCTTACTTGACGAGCCTAACATGTACAGACATGGCCTCGGAACACAGACCGAAAGGTTAAGCATGAGTCATATAGTTGATATGATGCCCATATAGATGCTTGTCTTTGAAGCTACACCGACTCACGTGATGATCGGACTTGGTGTAGTGGATTTGGTTCATATAATCACCAAAAGGACACGAGGGATGTCGTTTTTGAGTGGGAGTTCATTAGTAATTTGGATTAGTCGAACTCAATCTATCATAAACTTAGTCTAAATATACTTTACAAACTCTGTTGTAGATGGCACCACCTGCTTTTAATTTCAATGTGTTCATGGAGAAAGAGAAACTTGTTGCGAATGGTAGCAACTTCACCAACTGAGCTATGAATTTGAGGATTCTCCTCACTGCTGCACAAAAGCAATATGTGCTAGATGCGCCGCTAGGCCCCCCACCAGCTCCTGATGCCCCTGACATGGAAAAGAACGTCTATATAACTCGTCAGGAGGACCACAACTTAGTTCATTGCGGCATACTGTATGGGCTAGAGCCAGAACTTCGAAAACGTTTCGAAAATGGCAATGCCTTTGATACCATGGGAGAATTGAAAATGATTTTCGATACCCATGCTGCCGTAGAGAGTTATAATGCTACAAAAAAGTTCTTTAGCTGCATGATGGAGGAAAACAACTCCGTTAGTGAGCACGTACTCAAAATGTCTGGGTACGCCTATAAGCTTGTGTCCTTGGGAATAACGATTCCCATTGACTTAGGCATACATCGTGTTCTCCAATCTCTGCCACCTAGCTACAAGAGATTCGTGATGAACTATAATATGCAGGGCATGAAGAAGTCTCTTCCCGAGCTTACAATGCTTAAGACCGCAAGTGGAGATTAGGAAAGAACATCAAGTGTTGATGATCAATAGGACCACCGGTTTCAAGAAGGACAAGAAAGGCAAGCACAAGGGAAAGAAGGGTGGCAAGTCATTTGCCACGCTGAAAAGAAACCCCGAGCTGGCCCTAAGTCCGACACCGAGTGCTACTATTGCAAGGGGTAGCCATTGAAGCATAATCGCCCCAAGTATTTGGCGGACAAGAAGTCCGGCAAGGCAAACAAAGGTATATGTGATATACATGTTATTGATGCGTACTTGACTAGTACTCGCAGTAGCACCTGGGTATTTGATACGAGATCGATTGCTAATATATGTAACTCGGTTCAGGGGCTGCGGAACAAGCGACAACTAGCAAGGGATGAGGTCTCGATGCGGGTCGGCAATGGATCAAGAGTTGATGTGATCGCCCGAACGCCGCTTTCTCCATATGCCATCGAGATTAGTTATAAACCTAAATAATTGTTATTTGGTGCCTGCACTAAGCATGAACATTGTATCCGGATCGTGTTTGATGCAAAGTGGTTATTCATTTAAGTCTGAAAACAATGGTTGTTCGATTTATATGAATAATATCTTTTATGGTCATGCACCTATGTTGAATGGTTTATTTCTGTTGGATCTCGATAGCAGTATTACGCATATTCATAATGTTGATGCTAAAAGGATTAAACTTGATAATGATATATCTACATATATGTGGCACTGCCGTCTAGGTCATAATTGGCGTTAAACGCATGAAGAAACTCCATTCTGATGGACTTTTGGAATCACTTGATTTTGAATCATTTGATACATATGAGCCATGCTTTATGGGCAAGATGACTAGAACGCCGTTTTCTGGTTCAATGGAACGGGCGACAGATCTATTGGAAATCATACATACTGATGTGTGTGGACCAATGAGTGTGTCAGCGCGAGGTGGATATCGTTATTTTGTTACTTTCACGGATGATTTGAGTAGATACGGGTATATCTATTTGATGAAACACAAGTCTGAAACTTTTGAAAAGTTTAAAGAATTTCAGAATGAAGTGGAAAATCATCAATGTAAAGATCAAATTTCTGCGGTCCGACCATGGAGGAGAGTATCTTAGTTACGAGTTTAGCACACATATGAAAGACTGTGGAATAGTTTCACAACTCACGCCTGCCGGAACACCACAACGTAATGGTGTGTCAAAACGTCGTAATCGTACTTTATTGGATATGGTTCGATCTATGATGTCTCTGACTGACTTGCCACTGTCATTTTGGGGTTATGCACTGGAAACCGCTACATTCACTTTAAATAGGGAACCATCTAAATCCGTTGAAAAGACACCGTATGAATTATGGTTTGGAAACAAACCTAAGCTGTCATTTTTTAAAGTTTGGGGATGCGATGTTTATGTGAAGAAACTTCAACCGGATAAACTCGAACCCAAAGCGGAAAAATGCGTCTTCATAGGATACCCTAAGGAAACGATTGGGTATACCTTCTATCACAGATCCGAGGGCAAGGTCTTTGTTGCCAAGAATGGATCCTTTCTTGAGAAGGAGTTTCTCGCGAAAGGTGTGAGTAGTCGGAAGGTAGAACTCGAAGAGGTCATTGAACCTTCTCTTCATGGAATGGCGAGTGGCGCAGCACCGGAAGTTGTTTCGGAGTTGACTTCACCTGATGAAGAGAGAGCTAATGATATTGATCATGAAACTCCGAAAGAGGACACTACCGAACCTCGCAGGTCAAGCAGGACACGTGCAACTCTTGAACTGTACGGCAATCCTGTTATGAATTTCATGATTGATGAAATGGATGACCCTGCGATATTGAAGAAGCGATGATGAGCCCGGATTCCAACAAATGGCTAGAAGCCATGAAATCCGAGATGGAATCCATGTACGAGAACCAAGTTTGGAACTTGGTGGACTTACCTCACGACCGAAAGGCCGTTGAGAATAAATGGATTTTCAAAAGAAAAACTGATGCTGATGGTAATGTGACCATCTATAAGGCTCGACTTGTCGCAAAGGGGTTTCGACAAATTCAAGGAGTTGACTACGATGAGACATTCTCTCCCGTAGCGATGCTTAAGTCGGTTAGGATTATGTTAGCAGTTGCTGCATATTTCGATTATGAAATATGGCAGATCGATGTCAAAACTGCGTTCCTCAATGGTAAGATTGAAGAAGAGTTGTATATGATACAACCTAAGGGTTTTGTCGATCCTAAGGATGCTAATAAGGTGTGCAAACTTCAGCGATCCATCTATGGACTAAAGCAAGCATCACGAAGTTGGAATCTCCGCTTTGATGAGGTGATCAAAGAGTTTGGATTTGTCCAAACTTATGGAGAGGCTTGTATTTACAAGAAAGTGAGTGGGAGCAATGTGGCATTTCTAATATTATATGTGGATGACATATTATTGATTGGAAATGATTTAGATCTTTTAAACAGTGTTAAAAGTTATCTAAACAAAGAAATTGTCGATGAAGGACCTTGGTGAAGCTTCATATATATTAGGCATTAAAATCTATAGAGATAGAACAAGACGCCTAATTGGGCTATCGCAGAGTACATACCTTGATAAGATATTAAAGAAGTTTAATATGGACGAAAGTAAGAAGGGGTTCTTACCTATGTTGCAAGGCAAGACATTGAGTAAGACTCAAAGTCGACTACGGAAGAAAGAGAGATAATGGATAGGATCCCTATGCCTCACCATAGGTTCTATAATGTATGCCATGCTATGTACAAGACCGGATGTGGCACATGCTATTAGTTTGACTAGTAGGTACCAATCTGATCCAGGTTCTAACATCGATAGCGGTCAAAAATATCCTTAAGTACTTGAGAAGAACTAAGGATATGTTTCTTATATCTGAGGTGAAGAAGAGCTAGTCGCTAAGTGTTATGTCGATGCTAGCTTTGACACGATCCGGATGACTCTAAGTCTCTATCCGGATACGTATTTCTATTGAAAGTAGAAGCAGTTAGTTTGAGGTGATGCAAACAACCTGTGGTGGCTGGATCAACAACGAGGCGAATATGTTGTCGCTCGTAAGAGCGCAGGAAGCGGTTTGGATGAAGGAGTTCATAACGGAACTGGGTGTGGTTCCCAGTGCGTTGGACCCGATGGTGATCTATTGTGACAACAATGGAGCCATAGCCAACGCCAAGGAACCAAGGTCTCACAAGAATTCCAAGCATATTAAGCGCCGGTTTCACTCCATCCGCGAGCATGTCAAGGATGGAGATATAAAGATTTGTAAAGTACACACGAACCTGAATGTAGCAGATCCGTTGACTAAAGTACTCCCTAGGGCAAAACATGATCAACACCAGAACTCCATGGGTGTTAGATTTATCACTATATAAACTAGATTATTGTCTCTAGTCCAAGTGGGAGACTGAAGGAAATATGCCTTGAGAGGCAATACTAAAGTTGTTATTATGTATTCCTTGTATATGATAGATGTTTATTTTGCATGCTATAATTGTATTGATAGGAAACATCAATACATGTGTGTTTAATAAACAAAAAAAGGGTTCCTAGTCATGCCTCTCTTTTAGACTAGCTTGTTGATTAACAAGATGATCAAGATTTCCTGATCATGGACATTGGATGTTGTTAATAACAAGGTCACAGCATTTGTGGAATGATGTGATGAACATTCATCCGAAGTATAGCATTACGATCAAGTCATTGTGTTTATATTGCTATAACATCATACGAAGTAATCTTTATCCTTAGACCATGAGATCATGTCAATTGCTAACACCGGAAGAGTATCTTGATAACATCAAACGTCACACCGTAACAGGGTGACTATAAAGATGGGTTCGATTACTTTCTGAAGGTGTTATGTTGAGGCTCATGGATCAAGAGTGGAATTTGTCAATCCAGATGACGGATAGATATACTCTGGGCCCTCTCGGTGATATCACATTAGGATAGCTTGCAAGCAAGTGATATGATCACTAGAATGTTATATCACGGGAACGAGAAAAGAGTGCATGTCGGTAACGAGATCAAACTAGGTATGGAGATACCAATGATCGAATCTCGGACATGTAATATATTGAGAGACAAAGGGATTTAGTTACAAGCGTTAAAGGTTCTCACGGTCACAGGAGTCATCATTGAATGTGTAGGAGTCAGTACGGATCTCTAGGTCCCGCTGCTGATTATTGATCGGAGAAGGGTCTCGATCATGTCTACATTATTCGCGAACCGTAGGGTGGCACACTTAAGAGTTACCGGACACCATTTTAGAGCACATATGTTTCAGACGAAAGAATTGCAAAGCGTAGGAATTGTTTCAATAGAAACCAGAAATTGTTTCGGGTGAAATTGCAGAAAGTGGTTCTGCATGTGATATTGAAATATTGCAAGGGGCTATATGTAAATGTTTGTTAATTAAAGTAATTAACAAAATTCTGAATAAATTTAATAAAAGAGTTTTATTAAGCGAGAGCATTAAATTTGGAGAAACTTAATGCATTTAAAGTGGAGACTTTAAAAGGGAATGTGAAGAGGCATTTTAATGTGGAGGGTTACCACCACATGAACGGGGAGGTGAGGGTCACCCCCATGCGCCGCCATGGAGAGGGGCACCCCCCCTCCTCCTATAAAAGGCCACTCATTCCCTCCTTCATCCTCACACCTCCTTGTGAAGGATCTCTCTCCCCCTCTAGAATTATTCCCCCATGGTCTCGGATTAGCGAGATACATGTTCCCGGTGGCATTTCGTCTGGAAGGAGTTCTTGCTCATGGATCGCTGGAGCGAGGAGGTGGAGGTTGTCCGGTGGCTTGAACGTGTGTGCGAGTGTGGATGCGCTGCTGAGTTGCGGCGCTCGGACTTCCTCACGATCTTGAGATCGGCAAGTGTACGACTACATCAACCACGAGTTCCTACTCGTTAACAAAGTTCATTGTCTTCGAGGGTAAGTTCTCCATGGATGTATGTCCACCCGTTGCTCTGTATCTAGTAGATAGATCTTGGCGTATAGTTTTCATCGTAGGAAATTTTTTGTTTTCTATGCTGCGGACCCAACAATACTATTAATTAAAATTTAATTAAATTTAACAACAAAAGGATCATAAAAGATACATATTTCAATATATATTCACAAAAGATGGTGAGCCCAACCGCTATCGAGCCTCATGTATTGCTATTTCTACATAGAAGAAGATTGTGAATTTAATTCTTGTTGTAATATATTTTTTTATCCTTTTTTACTGTTCAGTGCCTCTTAAAAAACTAGTGAGCGTTGATTCAGGTTTTTTCTAGTCGGATTACCAGAACGTTCCGGTTTTTAAACTATGGTAGCCAGTATACCCCGTTCACGCTCGCCACTCTAGAGCACAGGAGGTGCTCCCAAAATCTGGGCAACTCCTTTTTTACTTCAGATTCGTCTGGGTGTTGTATATGGTTGTATCCCAATCATTATTTCCATTCAACATATGGTTCACGTGTCCATGTTTGTTCCCACACTAAACGTTGTATGTACGTCCAACGTTGTGCAAAGATGTCGTCGTTCTGGATACATTACATGAGGTGAATGGCACATCTCGCCCCTAGAATACAATACTGGAAAGGTGTCTAGCAGATCCCATCAAAGTCTCACTTTTAATCCGAATGAAAATAAAAGATTGATGGTCTTATAATGATCCTATGGCTTAGCATATTCATTTTAGACAAAAGAAATAATATTAATATCACGACGATAACAATTCAAAAACAAGAGAAAATACCAATTATGTAGAGAATATATTAATAATGAACTCGCTCATGATAAAAAAAATCACTTCCCCGTGAAGCGTCTAGAAGATTCCTGTGTAGCTGTTGGATTATTAGGCATAATTTTCACAATTAATTTCAGAATATAGATCATGATTACAGCGGTATGATCATGTTAACCTCTAACATCTTAGATGTATTAATCAACACTAACAATAACAACGCAAATACAAAAATAGCCATAGTCTGACAACAGATCGGATCACAGTATACGTACTGATCGACTGTCGATAAAGTCATCGTTGGTATAGCGGCGGTAGCAGCTTCTTGAAGGAGACGACGTTGAAGATGAGTCGCCCGTGGACCAGGAGATCGTCCACGGAGACGCGCCGTGATGACGAACTTGAGCAGTCGCGCGGAGCGCTTCCCAAAACCTTATACACCCTCTCCCGTACAAGATCGCAAAGGTGAGTGGTTCCGAATACCTGCTCTCCCGTTCGCCGGTGCACGCCGGCGCGTGGGATGGAGTAGACTATGGTGGCGGCGCAAGCAGAGAGGCCGGCAAAACCCTAGATTGGTTCAGTGTCTTGTGGCGGTAGCCGCGCAGGACTTTATATAGAGCGGCTTAGGAAACCCTAACGGAGGAGAACGTGGCCGAGTCCACGTCAGACGCCGGGTTGGTTCTGAGCCATGATCCGGAGCGACCGAATAGGGTCGTTGCTGACACATCTGTCAAAACCTCACAAGTTTTCCCGAGCAGCAAAAATAAAGCTTGGCTCGGCGTGATTCCCGCAATCCGCGGCGCGTGCGTCGTGACGAGACAGGCGGGCGGTGCGTGCGTGCGTGCGAGCGGCAGCGTCGTCAAAGGAGGAGCGCGCATGTAGCTTTCCTCTTCTGACTCACTTTACTAAGTGGTGAAACACTCAACCTTATAAGTTAGTGTATGACATGGGTATGATTACTCGGGTGTTTATATTTTGCTACCCTGGCTGTATGAAGGCTCACGGCCCATGAAGACTCAAGAAGAAGGCCCAAGAAGCATCTGATGGAAGTCTTAGTTGTATTAGATAGGAAAATAAGAACCAACATTGTATTGGTGTTGTAATCATAAATATATAACCTATTCATATACATCTTTGGGACCTGGCCTATTATATAGGCTGGGAGAAGCCGACGAGAGGTACCAGAAAAACTCCCAGGCAATCTGTAATAGTTTTTCATCAATAATCAGGTGACTTTGACTCCCTTGTTTGCCTGACGTACGACGAAATCCCGAGCGTTCTCTTTTCCACGAAACCCTAAATCCATAATCATGGGCATTGCTGAGGTCACCCCTCGTCAGTGTAACTCTCCTCCAACTTTCCATGTGGGACTAAACTTCAGCTCCTACTCCACTTTCATGGGAGATGCTCCAAGCATGGGCCCAAACACAGGTGAGGTGCCACAAACATGGGCTTTGAGATTTAGGAAAAATCTGAAATCTCACACGGGCCAAGGAATTTAGCCCATATTTCTAACAATCCCCCACCAGATCTCAAATGCCCATTTGAAGATTTGCTAATCCTCGCTACTTGTTTATATACGAGTGTTTCAGAAAAGACTGTTAAGTTGAACTTCCGCCTAAAATCTTGAACTACGTCTATCAACAACTTGAACAATGGATGGACCTTCAATTAGAAGTTTGGTGCCAATAGATTTCACTCGAAATCATAACTAGTACATGGCTGCTAGTAGCCTACACCATGGGTTGGAGCATATGCGTCATACTCGCTGGTCTCTTCATAAGTTTACTAGAGATTATCCAAGTCTCATAGACCTCGACGTTTACAGTCAAACTCATATAGGTGTGTTCTTTCAAGAATGCCATGTAGGATGATATCTTTGCTAGTTAAAGCCAACAGAAATACATTAAGGCATGTAGCCAACCTGTCTTACAGATTGTGAGAGTTATGCATATTCACATAGAGGTGGTTACAAAATACTCCCCTCGGCCAAACCACTAGCTTGTTCTTCCCAGATCCTAATTCACGGGATCTCTGATCACATAGGTTGGGTTACCACTATGGAGTGATATCCATGGGTCTCAACCCCATCTACCTCAATTCATTTTCTATCACAATTCGTCATAGTCTCTTTGTAAAGGGATCTACCAGGTTTTTGTCTGTTTGAAATATATGTAACAATTATTACTCTGGAGTTTCTCAATTTCCTAACAGACTTCAAACGTCTCTTTACGTGTCTTGATGACTTCGCGTTATCCTTAGAATTGTTCACTTTGACAATTACAATCTGGTTGTCACAATTCAAAAGGATTGCCGGCACAAGTTTTTCAACCACAGGCAAGTCCATCAAGATCTCACGCAGCCATTCGGACTCAACAGTGGTTGTGTCTAAAGCAGTAAGCTCGGCTTCCATAGTTGACCTCGTCAATATGGTCTGTCTACGAGATCTCGAGGACACTACGCCACCTCTAAGGGTAAACACATACCCGCTCGTGGCATAGAGTTCACCAACGTCAGAGATCCAGTTCGAATCACTATATCCTTCAAGCATAGCAGGGTGTCCTGAATAGTGAATCCCATAGCTCATTGTACCACATAGATAACGCATGACCCTTTTAAGTGCATGCCATTGATCAATACCCGGGTTAGACATAAACCTACTCAACTTGCTCACAACAAAAGAGATATCAGGTCTTGTAGCGCTTGCTAAGTACATGAGAGAACCAACAATTTGTGAATATTTCAACTGATCTGTTGGTTCCTTCTTATTCTTTTGCAATGTCAAACTAGGATCATAAGGTTTTGGAGAAGTCTTGCCATCAATAAAGCCAAATCGGCTCAAGACCTTCTCAACATAATGAGATTGCGTTAAACTAATCCCATTCTCGTTCTTAATAAGCTTGATGTTCAGAATCACATCAGCCTCTCCTAGATCTTTCATGTCAAAACTCTTTGACAGGAAAGACTTGACTTCATTTATCACTTTCATGTTTGTACCAAAGATCAGAATATCATCCATGTACAAACATAATATAACACTATCGCCCCCACCATAGCGATAGTACACACACCTATTAGCCTCATTAGTGACAAAGCCAGCAGAAAGTAGAGTTCTGTCAAACTTCCCATGCCACTACTTAGGTGCTTGTTTCAGGCCATATAAAGAATTTAACAACTTGCACACCTTGTCTCTTCACCTTTTACCACAAACCCATCCGACTGATCCATATAGATCTCATCTTCCAACTCTCCATTAAGGAAAGTTGTCTTCACGTCCATTTGATGAATGAGAAGACCATAAGAGGCATCCATGGAAAGTAGTACTTGAATGGTGGTCAGTCTAGCGACAGGTGAATAGGTGTCAAAGTAATATTCGCCTTCTTTCTGTGTGTAGCCCTTTTGAAAGGATCGTATGGTCACCTAGAGGGGGGGGGTGAATAGGTGCTACTTCAAATTTTACTCCTTTTTCAGATTAGGGTTTGACACAAAGGTAAATTCTCTAGATATGCAACTATGGTGAATTTACCTATATGTCACACTAGCACACCTAGCTAAGCAAGAACTAGATAAAGTAATGTGCGGTAAAGGATAGAAGTAACCGAAGTGAATCACATGGGGACACAAGGATTATTTCCCGTAGTTCCTTCCTTTTAAGGGGAAGTACATCTATGTTTGGAGAGGGGGTGGTATAAAACCACCAACACCACAAGAGGCTTCCCTTGTTCTCCGGTGAACCTCACCCCAAGGGGATCGATTCACGCTTCCACTATATCAGAAACCTTTAAGGTGGTAGCCGGCACCCTTACAACAAGTTCGAGGCACTGATACCTTCGATCCGGATTACAAATGTAGTATAGCTTCTTTTTCCCTAGTAGACATAGGTTATCGAATCATCGGGAAGCAGATGTGTAGTGAAGTTACTTTAATGGACCTTCAGGAGTTTTAGAATTCCTTTTGTGTTTTTGCTGGACCAAGAGTTTGCATCTTTTTATTGTTGTCAATGATGGACATAGAGGGCCTAGGGCGTTCGGTTTCACCTGTAGCTGTGCAAAACATTTGATGGGAATAAAAGATAAAGATAAAGTATGCATGTAATTGTTAGAGCAAGATAAATTATATGTGGGCAGTGCATCCATAATTGCTATTGCATATGCAACCGATTATAGCAATAACCTACTAGTCTCATCCATAGAAGAAAGAGAACTAATGATATACATAGTGATGTGACCGTTAATCCCAAGTAAACCCCTCACATACAGCCATACTACCCCTTCTGTCACTGGGGTTCCCAACCTGCAGATCAGTCATTACTCATACTCCCTATACCTGGCTCAACCCTTAGGGTCTTGGGTACCTGACAAGTCCTTATATTGAGGCAAGAGAGGATACAATAATCATCATGTCATACAAACTAATACATGATTCCATCTATGATAAATAACATACAAAAACTCTACATGGCTAGGCCGAAGCGCTTAGCCCAAGGAGAATTACTCACACAAAGAGATGAGATCAACAATCACAAACATTTTAATGGAAATC
This sequence comes from Avena insularis, assembly GCA_023614405.1. Lineage (NCBI taxonomy): Eukaryota > Viridiplantae > Streptophyta > Magnoliopsida > Poales > Poaceae > Avena > Avena insularis. Next base: position 136,954,845 of record CM042690.1, read on the forward strand.
ATAAGATTGGTAGCAATAGTCTTACAATGTCACCAATCGAAGAACAGATCTACTATTACAAGTGGTGGAATATGGCTATGGAGATGGAGAAGAGTTTTGAGATCTGGAGGCGGCTGATGATCTGGGGCAGAGACTTTTGGACGAGGCAGGAGAGTTTTATCATCACCCAAGGCTTCTTTTTATAGGGGTCCCTTCACGAAAATTGTTTTGTTTGACCTAGTGGTGGTGGCGCCAACTATACGACCGGAACTATATGGCCAAAAATTTATTCCAGTCGTATAGTTGGTCGTTAAAGCGTCTGCCTCCGCTTCACGGCTCCTGGTTTCTTCTGGTTGTTGGAAATCTCGTATCTTTGACTTTAATGTACTGATTCCCATCTTCAAACGACATTATATGCATAGGAAAAAAATAAAGAAAGGATTGCATACCCCTTTGATTATTAGACACTAGTGGCAGGGTTTAGAGAGATATTTCATCAAAAATATGAATAATATCCAGTTTAAATGTGGACATAGATGGCTATATTTCAGAGCCATCAACCTCCCCAAGCTTAAACTTGATCGTCCCTAAGCAATAAAACCAAAATCAAAAAGGAACTCAACATTTAAATTGAAATAACGAGATGATGATCTTACTCATGATTAGTAGTCTCATATTTCATCCACTTCATAAATCTGAAAAACTTCAGCATAGATAGAGTAATGGCAAGCATACCATACGGGTTTTATGCATCCTTATAGCGCAGCAAAATTATTGTTAACATGGATGATTCAAATGAGTAAACTTTATTCTGTGTCATGTAATCAACTCATAGGCGTGCCTTTGAATAATAAAGTATAATCATGTAAATTTAGAGTGTGAGAGTTGTCATGAAAAGCATATATACTAGAGTATCTCAATTCTCCCACATCAAAAAATCAAGACTTTTCAAGCACTACTTTTCTATTCATTGTCCTTCAAGAATTTCAGTACTTAAGTAATTGAGAGCATGCCAAAAAAATTATTAGTTTATCAGGCTGTGATGGACACTTGTGGCATCACTAAGGTTTTTGTTCCTTTTGCATAATGATTACTCATAGCAGCCAGAGGAGTGATTCCATCATGATTATAGCTACCCGGGAGTGCCAAGAATCTTACCCACTATAGCATTGTTGCTACATGTGTTTAATCAACTCATAGCCTAAAACTAGGAGTTTCCTCGATGAAGATTGTTCGTAGGCCAGTGGAGTTGTTGGCATCCCATGATGTTTAACACACATAAAGCTATATCATTCTTATGATTAACAAGTCAAGCTTTGGCATGCTCACAAAAACCACTAAACATTAATTCAATCGAACAAATCCTTTTGAAGAGAGCTATCAAGTCAATCAACATTTTTAGTGGTGTTGAGTGTCTCTAGAAATAAGCATTCAAGACTAAGCACTACAACACCCAAGCCTTCAATTGTGAGACTTTTTCTTATTACAATTGTTTATCAATTTTAGGCAAGACTCGGTTAATTATGAGAGCTAAAACAAAACGTACCCAACTAAATACCCATGCAAACGAAAATGTTACTACAATAAAAAGACTCACTCCGCCAGTATAACATCTCAACCTTTACTACTAACTAGCATGGGTTTCTCAAACTTCAAAAGTGGGGAGTCATAAGGCATACCTCTCATGTTTGGTTCCACTTCTCTCTTCCTTTTTATTTGCTTCTTGGAAACTCGAAGTTGATCACTCTCCTGCAAATACATGAGAACCTCGAGGCGGAAAGAAAAGAAAGAGGGAAAATAAGGGAAAATGGAGAAATCTTTTTGTTGTTTTTAAGAGAGGGAGTTTAAAGAATAGAAAATTGGCGGCAAAACTTGGCTAGAAAATCCCGAAAACAAATAGAAATAAAAAATAAAGTGTTGGGGAAACCAACATGAGTGCTTATAAACTCGAATTAAAAACACAACCTCGAAATAAATAAAAGCAAATGACCGCCAAATAAAGATACATGAGGAAACTTCCCCAAGCTTAGGCTTTTACAAGCCCTTCAAATCATTGTGGTGGTGGCAAAAAGTCGTTACTCCAGTTCACAAATTGAGTTGAGAGGTTACTAGTTGTTCCTCAGATGTTCAAAGAGAGGCTATGCATCCTCTCCACAGTCCCTCCAAGTTCTTGGAAGTCTTGGTATGTGGTGAACCGGGTTGATGGCTGCTCCTCTTGATAAGGAACTTCTTGCTCCTCTTCTTGGTCCTCATCCTCCTCTGGAATCTCCTTCTTGGGTTGGTGTTGCTCAACCAGCAAGTCATATAGCAAACATCCTTCCTCGATAGAGAAAAGACCATTAGCCATAGGAGTGGGGTAGAGACGCCCAACTCCAGCAATATGCATGTAATAAACACCACATCTCCTAGTGAGAATTCTACAAGCTTTTAAAGTAGAGAAACCAACACGTCGCTCACCTAGTACGAGTTGCAACTCACCTAGGTCGATGCCTAGGGCAGTGGCAAGCACGGTGATGACGCCTCCACTTGTGGTTGGTCCTTGGCTTTGTGAGGATTGGTGCTCTAGGTAGCGCACAAGGATGGCGCCCAAGTTGAGTGACAAGCCATAGTTGATGTAAGCAACCTTTGCAAGGACTAAGATGTCCTCCTCGTTGAGTCTCGTGAACTCATTACGTGCCTGCAAGGTGTTAGCAATAATATAGAACAAATAGCATATTGCAGGATGTTGAATATTCTTCCCCTTGCTCACTCTAGTAGTGAAACCCATTTCATTATAATATTGTTCAGGGGAAGGTTCTAAGCCAGTAAAGGATGCGCGTAAGGCATTAACATCATTGTTTGGGAAATTAAAACATGCTCACCATTCATCTAGTGTTAAAGTGTAGTCGTTGTTGATAAGTCGGAAAGAAATAGTGTCCTCTCCTTGCTAGAGTTTAACGGTGCTTTGCAACAAACTTAGGAATTCAATGGTTAAGCGGCGATAAGTAGGCACATCATTGTATACAAAGTTTTGCAGGCCAGCTCTATTGCAAAGTAAATTGAAGTCATAGGAAATACCGAGTTGGTTCAATATAATGGGGCAAGCCCACTTGGTGGCCTTCACTTCATGGTTCTTGATCTTGTTGAAGCGATCACGTTGGAGCTCATCCCTGAACCATATCCCCATGCGTTCTTGAGCGACAGCCCGAGAAGCGCTAGCCGTGGCACGAGCACGAGTTTGGATCCTTGTGTTCATCATCTAAAACATTGAAGAAAGACAAAAATAAAACATTTTGATCCAACAACAGTAAGTATAACATATTCCTCATCATAGCACACTAAAGAATCTCCTCAAATAATTATCTAGGCAAGAGAATCATGGCAATTGGTTCATAGTTGGTCTCACCCTAGATTGATAATGACAATAGATCAAAGATGAATTTACAAAAAGTAATTGGAGGATCGGAGGAGAAACATACCATAGATCACTTATGTGCGAGGAAATCGAACGAAATTGAGTAGAGATGAAGATCTCTTGAGGTTTTGAGAAGGTTTGGAGGTAGAAGAGTGAAAAATGATTGAAGTTTTGGGGTTGGAGGTACCTTCCCGTGCGATTTTGTGGTCAGACGCAACTATACGGACGGAACTATACGGCCGGAACAATGTGTTCCCGCCATATAGTTGGCCTATTTCAAAATTTTAGGATTTCCACCCGGCAGCGCAGCTATACGGCCAGAACTATACGGTTGGAACAATATGTTCCCGCCATATAGTTGGTCGTCAAACCGTCTGTACCTGGGAAAAGAAATTATATAAAGGCATCGATATCTATATGACTGGAACTATACGGTCGGAATTTTTATTCCCGCCGTATAGTTGGTCGTTAAACCGTCAATACGTGGAAAAGAATTTGTACGAAAACACCGATATCTATACGACCGGAATTTTTATTCCCGCCGTATAGTTGGTCGTTAAACAGTCAGTACATATGAAAGAAAAATTGTCGATGACAAAGATATCTATATGACCGGAACTATACGGCCGGAATTTTTATTTCCGCCATATAGTTGGTCGTTAAACTCTCTGTATGCATCAAAAAAAATTGTTTTTTCGAAAATTATTTCTTATCTTGTAACTTAGTGATATACCTTGTTTTTGACAGAAAATTGACAGTAAATATTGTCGACCAACAACAACATGAATAAAGCAGAAATTTTAGTACTACCGAACTTCTTCTCCTCAATTGGAGTTTTCTAGCACTCTTTATTAAACATAAACTTAAATAAATCTTAAAACTTAACTCAAACCTTTATTTCACATGGGTTGCCTCCCATGAAGCGCTCTTTTATGGTCAATAGCTTGACCTCAATGGTACTCACTTAAGCCAGATGAGTGGAACACCCACTTCAAAGTAGTTGGTCTTCAAAGTGATGGCCTCCTTTTCATCATGCTTGACTTTCTTCTTCCTGGGGAAATGAATAACAAAAGGATCTCGTGAAAGGCAATTTAAGCTTCACGTTCCCTTCATGTAGATTAATCAAAGCTTTAATAGTTCTTAAGAAAGGACGTCCTAGTATAATAGGAGCAGTAGCTTCTTCAGGCATGTCAACAATAACAAAATCAATAAGAGCAGGACAACCTTTAATGTATACTAAAGTATTCTCCTTAATTCCTACATCTTTTTGTAGGTAGAATCTGCTAGATGCAATTTTAACTCGGTGGTCTCAAAAGAGCCAAGATTTAACTTGTTAAAAAGACTCTTTGGAATCGTTGAGACGCTTGCACCTAAATCACAAAGTGTAGCTATCTCATTGGTCCCAATTTTAATCTTAATAGTAGGCTCAAATATGTCATCAAGCTTCACAGGTAATTTTTCAGCAATTTTCTTATATTCTCCCTCAAGTTCACGTATTTTTATTGCTACCTGATTAATGAAGTGTTGGTACATAGCTTCCTCATTACCTTCACTTATCGGAATCTTAACGTTGATCCTTTTTACGAGATCTTCAACGGTATAACTTGGTGAAGGAGCATTACTATAATCAAGTTCTTCAGGCTCCTCCCTTTGGATTCTCATCATCTTGAGGTGTTCAACAGGATTGGGCTCAGCTTTACCTGCAAATTTAGCTAGAATGAGAGTTTGACTCTCGGTTAACTTACCTAGTTGTGCCTCAACAATCCTCGTTCTTTCTTGGAGGGCCTGCAAATCATTTCTCAAACTTACAACTTGGTTATATAATTTACCAAACATAGCATCATGGTTCTCCATTATTTTAACAAGAATATTGTTTTGTTCATTTTGTGAGTCTATAAAAGACTTAAGTGTTTCTTGGAGAATACCATTACTAGTTCCCATATTATTATTAGAATTACCTACATGACTAGAATAGTGTTTCTGAAAATTAGGATTATAATTATTCTTCCAAGCAGGGTTATAATCATTACGAGCTATGAAGTCTATCTCTTCAATATTTGTTTCTGGGATAGCTCTTACCTGGGTTTCCTTACCTTTCACAGCTAGTATGAGCACATCCAACTTAGCATTGAGTTTTTCGTTTTCTTGTGGTGAGATGGAGTTCACCTTCTTCTTGTTTGATCTATCCACATGCCATTGGGCATGGTTGTCTTGCATATTGTCTAGCAGCTGCTTTGCTTCGGCAATATGTTTACCCATAAATGTTCCTCCAGCTGCAGTATCAAGCATAGACTTAGACACAGGGTTAAGAGCATTATAAAATAGATGGAGAATTAACCAGTCTTCCATCCCATGACTAGGATAGTTTCTCATGCATTCTTTCATCCTCTCCCATGCAAGCTCTAGTGGCTCACGCTCTTCCTGTCTAAAACCAGTAATATTAGATCTGAGTTGCATAGTCTTTGCAGGTGGAAAAAATTTAGTTATAAATAAAGAAGTGCATTCCACCCATGATGTAATAGTATTTCTAGGCAAAGATAGAAACCATTCTTTTGATCTTCCTCTAAGAGAGAAAGGAATCAAATGCAATTTGACCGCATCGGGGTCAGCGTCTTTTATACGCATCATATCACATATTTTAGTGAATGTATTCAAGTGCATACCTGCGTCTTCAACAACAGAGCCTCCAAATTGATTCTGTTGAACCAAACATAAATAATGGGGCTTAATTTCATAGTCATCAGCAGCAATTGCTGGCTGAGTAATAGGAGTACGCAAATAATCATTGTTGGGAGTAGCAAACTCCCCAATCTTCTTTTCAGCCATAGTTCCTATGTTTTTGGGTTTTCTTAAACAAAGACTTATAATAGTAAAAAGCAAGAATTTAAAGGCTAACTATTTTTTTGGTTTTTCAAATAAAGACTGAAAGCAAACTAACAAAATTAAAAACAAGAACTAAAACTAGCAAGGTTCCTACTAACCTCACCAGGGTAGCTATTGCTTCCTCGGCAACGGCGCCAGAAAAAGGGATGATACCTTCGATCCAGATTACGGATGTAGTATAGCTTGTTTTTCCCTAGTAGACCTAGGTTATCGAATCCTCGGGAAGCAGATGCGTAGTGAAGTTACTTTAATGGACCTTCGGGAGTTTTAGAATTTCTTTTGTGTTTTTACCGGACCAAGAGTTTGCGTCTTTTTGTTGTTGTTGATGATGGAGAGAGAGGGCCTAGGGCGTTCAGTTTCACCCGTATTGTGCAAAACATCTGATGGGAATAAAAGATAAAGATAAAGTATGCATGTAATTGTTAGAGAAAGATAAATTATATATGGGCAGTGCATCCATAATTTCTATTGCCTCCACAACCGCTTATAGCAATAACCTACTAGTCTCATCCATAGAAGAAAGAGAACTAATGATATGCATAGTGATGTCATTGTTAATCCCAAGTAAATCCCTCACATACAACCATACTACCCCTTCTATCACTAGGGTTCCCAACCTGCAGATCATTCATTACTCATACTCCCTATACCTGGCTCAACCCTCGGGGTCTTGGGTACCTAACAAGTCCTTAGATTGAGGAAAGAGAGGATACAATAATCATCATGTCATACAAACTAATACATGATCCCATCTATGATAAATAACATGCACAAACACTACATGGCTAGGCCGAAGCCCTTAGCCCAAGGAGAATTACTCACACATAGAGATGAGACCAACAATCACAAATATTGTAATGGAAATCATAAGATTGATAGCAACAGTCTTACAATGTCGCCAATCGAAGAAAAGATCTACTATTACAAGTGGTGGAATATGTCTATGGAGATGGAGAAAGATTTTGAGATCTGGAGGCGGCTGATGATCCGGGGAAGAGACTTTTGGACGAGGCAAGAGAGTTTTCTCGTCGCCCGAGGCTTCTTTTTAGAGGGGTCCCTTCACGAAAGTTGTTCTGTTTGACCTAGAGGTGGCGGCGCTAACTATACGACCGAAACTATACAACCAGAATTTTATTCCGTTCGTATAGTTGGTCGTTAAAGCGTCTGACTCCACTTCACGGCTCCTGGTTTCTTCTGGTTATTGGAAATCTTTGACTTTAATGTAGTGATTCCCATCTTCAAACAACATTATCTGTGTAGGAAAAAATAGAAAGAAAGGATTGCATACCCCTTTGATTATTAGGCATTAGTGGCAGGGTTTAGAGAGATATTTCATCAAAAATATGAATAATATCCAGTTTAAATGTGGACATGGATGGCTATATTTCAGATCCATCAGGCACACACCCACAACTTAATTGGGGGCTCCTAAATCCAAGCAAGCTGCCACACAATCAAAGACAAGCTTGTAAGAATCAAATCAACCAAAACAAGGCTTAGGGTTTCTAATGAAACCCTAGAGCAAGGGGCCCTCAAGTGAATGAGGGGGAAATGAAGATCTCTCTTGGTGAAGTTGTAGATCGATGCCTCCTCCTTCGATTCCCCAAAGATCAATGACTTTGGGTGGTTGGATGAAGAGATCTTGGAGTTTTGGTGGCTCTAATGGTGTGGTCTTCTTTTTTTGGAACGAGAAGCTGGAGGAAGGGGATGAGGTCCCCTATTTATAGGACACACACTTGTGAACCGTTTTCTGACCATTGGAGACAATTCACACTGAAGACTCCGGTCTGCCAGACCGGAGATTCCGGCCCATCTCTGGACTGAGCATCTGACTAACTTGGGCAGGGGCTTGACATCCACTCCGGAGACTCTGACCGAAACTCCAGACCAGAGACACCGGAGACTCCGGTGTGTCCACACCAGAAACTCTGGTTAGAGAAGTCACGGTGGAGACTCCAGCTGATATCCGGTCCGTCTTAGGACCACCACACAGATTGACCCCGGGCCAAGTCCAGCACTCACACCGGGAACTCCTGGGGAAACTCCGGACCACACCGGAGACTCCGGTGTTTGCACACCGGAGACTCCGGTCTAGAATCTTCAGGAAAGCATAGATTTGGCCATGGAATTTTCCACAACAATCTGACTTTTTCCCTTTTCATTAGATTGACCTGTAGACATTAACACACAGTAAAATGTACCTTATGTTGTTAACGAACACCAAAACATATTAGAACAATAAATGTCCTTCCAGTCTCCCCCTTTTTGGTGTTCAATGACAACACGAGGTTTTGCATGGAATTTGTTTATAAGACATAGCTATGCTCCCCCTGACGATGTGCAACAAGATAAACAAGTAATACATGCCTGTCAGGTAATGGATAATTATTACTATAAGGAACGGGCATAGACATGTCCACACACATAGATAGTTCACATAAGCCAAATAAGTCTCACAAGACCCAAATGAAAGCAAATGTTCGAACATAAATAAAGATAACAACCCAACCCATGCAAATCCTGATGCTCCTAATGAACAATTTCTCCCCCTTTGGCATTGAAACGCCAAAAAGGAAAAAGGTCCCAGCTATCATCCCAAAGAAGATCACTCGGATTCATTGTCGTCGTCAACATCCTCATCCTCATCCTCATCATAATCATCATCAGCAGTAGAAGTTTGTGGCCCTTTGTCGAGAGGGCGAGAAGAGGAGGTGCCCTAAGGTGCAAAACCAGAAGTAACCTTAGAGAAAGTCTGCCAGTCAACCAAGCTTGCATTCATGGTATTCCAAGTCCCAAAGGGAAGTGTGTGATCAGACTCTACATATGGTTCAGCTCCATGTTCATCATTGTACTCTGACTCTCCTCCCTCTTCTTCCTCACCATGAGCCTTGATTTTCTTTAGAAGTTTCTCAATCCTACGGTTTCTGTTATAGGCATCATGTTGTCCCTTACGAATTTCTACATTCATGCAGCAAAGGGTCTTCTCCTAGAAGGATGCCTTCTTGACTTTCTCCTTAGCAAACTCACATGTGACAGGAGGCATGGGTACATTGGAGGCATTCTTCCTCCTAGAGCCCCTAGGAGGGGTGGGAGCACGCTCAGCCTTAGAGATCTCCCCATCCTATCTCTCAAACAGCTCGGTGAAATTGAGGTAACTCGGAAAAGGGAGCAAAAGGCTCGGTGAAATTGAACCTGCTGTGGCCTTAGCGGCTGAGGCTGCTAAGACCGCACCAGCTTCAGGGACTAATGTTGGGGGGATACCCCGGGTAGGGTCACGCCGAGGTATAAAGGCCAAGTTAGCCAAGGTACGGCAAGGTCAAAGCAAGTGCTGTCCGAGTCACCTCAAGGCAAGCCGAATCACGGAGTAACCCGGACCTGAGGATATCCGCCTAACTGAGTCCCGGCCGACTTATGTCGTATGCTGGCAGGATTTATGTAACTTGTATGCAGGTACCGGTGCGACCGGATCAACCAGGCACGATCCGGGTTATATCAAGCTTGCAAGAGAAGGAAGGTATCTCGCTGGTCAAAAGGTGACCACTGTACGTAGAGCATGAGCGAAGCGGACAAAGTCCAGGACCACCGAGGCATGGCCGACAAAGGTGACGCTGCCTGTGTCGGATGACGCTGCCGCCGCAGAGGCTCACGTAGCCTCTGCATGGATGACGATGGGCAAAAGTGACCCGGTCGGTTTACTATTTTGGGAAGAGGCATATTCCCTGGAATATGCCTCCACGTATGCCCTAATTGGAGACCTAGCCACCCCTATATAAGGAGGTCTAGGGCATCTGTAGAAGGGGTTGGTCTTTGACTGGTTGATCTCTAGTAGGTTGACTTTTACTAGTATGTTCCTGAGGGCTAGCTAGTGGAGAGAGTAAGAGAGTTCCTTCTTCCTCCTCTCCCCAATACAACTCAAGGAGCACTTGTAAACCTTGGAAGTGAATCAAATACAAACATCTATGTGTGGAATCACCACACTATCCCTCCCTGGATTCCTCTAGTGCATCTTGTCCCCACCTTTAGCCTATCCATGGCATCTGCCGTGACACCACCACGACAGTTGGTGCCCACTGTGGGGCTAGCGGTGCTAGCAGGAGTGAAGATCCGGACGGGAAACCTCATCGGCACCAGCGAACGCATCGTCTCCGGGCTTGTTCAGTGCTTTGGAGCGCTGGACTTCGTCAGCGACAACGCTGGCTGCTTCAGCAAGCGACCTCTTCCGCGCAACGGCCTCTTCGTCAAGCTTGGCACGCACAAGATCTACGTAGTTGTCGATGTGTCGTGCGTTCACCCGCGGCATGTCGTCGAGGGAGGCGAGCCACCCCTTAGCGCGGTTCACGGGGCGCGTATCACTGCCTCGACTGCCGAGGTGATGATGATCTACTGCGCTGGCTTTAGCTGAAACAAGGATTCGGCACCAGATCCGGAGGTAACAGCGAGGCACCGAGGAAAAGTAGAGGTCCTCCACTAGAGAGGCCAGAGAATGTGCTGCAGCAGGTGATAGATAGCCTAGAGAACCCCATAGCACCTGCGATAGATCCGGCTCAGGCATAGGCCGAGTTAGAGGAGACTAGGTAGAAAATACTAGAGGGCGCGAAAAAGATAGCAGCGGCTCAGCAGTCGTTGAACATGACACTGCGTGAGTATGCAAAGGCAAATAAGGTAGATGCTGTAAAAGTGAAGGGGAGAAACCTTATCAGTGAGATGAACAAAGAAGGTGATACTAGAGTTGAGGAGTCAGAGAACTTTTTGTCCGCGGGGCTGCCGAAGTATAGTACCCCGGCAAAGAACCTTAGAGCAGTGGATGCAGCTGCATCCGAGTTAGAGGGTTTGACGGGTGAAGCCTGGCAAAGACAGCAGGAAAGGGTCAATGAGTTAGTTCGGATCGCTAACAAACAAAATGAAGAGTTGCTCAGGGCAAACCCGGCAAGGGCTGGGGCATCCAAAGTTGTTCATTCAGCTATAGGTAACCCGGAGAAATCTGCTGGAGCTGCATCGTCGCCTCATGGAGACCCAAGAAGAGAGGAGGTGGTAACCTCGGCGAGGAGAAACAAACAGATAGTCCCATATGACCTGGCAAGGGCAGGGAAAGGAAAAGCAGTACAGGGAAATGATGATCGATGAAGTGTCAGCCGAGGTGAGGCTGGCCGAGGTAACCGCGACCAAGGTAATGCCGGTCAAGGAAATGCTGTAAACGGCAATGCCGGACAACATAACTCGGGAGCAGGCAACAGCATAGCGGAATATACCACGACAAGAGCAAAGTGCCGGCCGAGGTATGCAACAGAGAGGCGCTCCACGAGAGCAAGACAGATATAATGATGGTGATTCGGAAATGGTAAATGCAAGATACCCAAGGCCAGACTATCACGTGATAGGGTCAAGGTTGGGAAGCAGAAACTTGATGCCTGATGATGCCAGGTTAAAACTGGATCGGCTCTATAGGTCGGAGCAAATTGAGTGTCAAGGTCCTCCAGGTCCTGCATGTTTTGGTCCCCGAATCATGAAGGAGCCTCCGGCGCCTAACTTTCAGTTACCTAGAGGCACAAAAACATATGCCGGTAGCACCAAGCTGGAGGATTGGTTGATCAACTACGCGACTGCTGTGAAAATTGCTACAAGAAACTTGAGATGGGCTGTGAGATATGTACCTCAGATGCTAGAAGGGCCAGCGAGGGTATGGCTAAACAATTTGCCACCTGGAAATATCAACTGTTGGATTGATTTTGAGGAAATGTTTGTTAGTAACTTATCCAGCACGTATCAGAGGTCGAATAGGCCACAGACCCTAGCAATGTGCAAGCAAAGACTGAATGAGACAGACCGGGAGTTCTTGACCCGTTGGTGCAACGTGCTAAATTCATGTGAGGGCATGATTGAGTCACAGGCCATAGCTTGGTTTGCACAAGGGTGCAGATATGTAAGCATGTTGTGGCAAAGGTTGCAAAGAGATATGCCAACTACACTGGCAGAGACGATCCGGATTGCTGATTCATATGCCTTGGGTGATCTGACTCAACCTAGGCTTGTGGCAAGAGAGTCAAATGAGGAGTACTACCAGCGAGATGGAGCCGGATCATTCCGGCGAAATGACTACCGGGGTAAGAGAAGAGATGATAGACCAGATTACAGGTAGAGTTTGCAACAAGTTGCAGCTATAAATCAAGATCAACATGGAGCAGAGAGTAATCAGCATCAGAAAACTGGAGGGCAACAATGGACTCCAGGAAATGATGGCAAGAAAACTTGGACGTCAGAGCAGAAGAAACAGTGGAAAGAAAAGAAGGACCGTCCGAGGTATACCTATGAGGCAATGCTGGATCAGCCGTGTAAGTTTCACATGCCAAATCCGAGTAACCTGGCGGGTCACATGACTCGGCAATGTGAATGGATGAGGAAGATAGAACAAAGTGGTTCGGGGAATGCTCAGGCACCTCGGAACGATCAACCTCGGCAGGAGTTACCCTGACAACAATTGCTCTCCGGAGCGAACACACAACAATTAATGTTGCCACCCCCTCCGCCGAGGTATGAAAATCATGAAAGAAGAGATGCAGTACATCAGGTAGAAAACCAACATCAGCCAGATCAGAGATATCCCGGAAATGAGGGGAGAAATGAATACAGAGAGCATCACCAGAGTTACTGTGTGTTTACCACAGAGGAAACAGATAGAAAGAGTTTGCAGCGCCGACATATAGAGTTGAATGCGGTAATGCCCGCAGTGACGAGGTATATGCCTTGGTCGGATCAGGAAATCACCTGGAATATCAAGGATCACCCCAAGCTAATGCCAAGCCTAGGTTCGTATGCGTTAGTGCTGGACCCAATGTTCATCGGGCCAAATATCAATGTGAGATTTTCCAAGGTGTTGATTGACAATGGAAGCAGTATCAATATTATGTATGTGGATACAACGTGCAAGTTGGGTATCTCAGAGAACATGCTCCAGGCTACCAGAACAACGTTTCATGGTATTGTGCCAGGTATATCTTGTGAGCCCATTGGCAAAGTCCGAGTTGATGTGTTATTCGGCACGCGAGATAATTGCCGAACTGAGAACTTGGAGTTTGAGGTTGTGAACTTAGAAAGTGCGTATCACGCATTACTCGGCAGACCTGCCCTGAACAAGTTCATGGAAAATTGTCACATCAGTTACTTGAAGATGAAGTTGCCCGGCCCGAATGGAGTAATTACCATAGCTGGAGATTTCCGACGTTCCATTGAGTGTGCGTCAGCCGGGTCTAACCTGGCCAAGTCACTCGTGATTGTGCAAGAGAAAAGAAAGATACAGGAAGTGGCGACATTGGCTCAATCCGCTCAGTAGTATATGCCGGCGCTGAGTAACCCGCATGGAAGTGTTTCGTTTCAAGCAACGAAAGATACGAAGAAAGTGCCGGTTGATGATCTGTTCCCAGAGCGCACCGTAACAATTGGTGCCGGGTTAAATGACAAATAGGAAAGCGAGCTCGTCAACTTCTTTCGTGAGAATCGGGATATTTTTGCTTGGTCCACACAGGACTTGCAAGGTGTTCCGAGGGAGTTGGCCGAGCACTCTTTGAATGTGAGACCCGGAGCAAGGCCGATGAAGCAACCTCTCCGCCGCTTCACCGAAGATAGGAGAAAAGTCATTGGAGATGAGATAGCTCGGCTCCTAGCAGCTGGGTTTATCATGGAAGTGCTTTATCCAGATTGGCTATCTAATCCGGTGCTGGTAGAAAAGAAGAAAGATGATCCGAATGTGGCAGTGGTTTGGCGTATGTGTATCGATTACACGAACCTGAATAAGACGTGTCCAAAAGATCCATTTCCACTGCCAAGGATAGATCAAGTCATAGATTCTACGGCGAGGTGTGAAATGTTGTCATTCATAGATGCATATTCTGGTTTCCACCAGATACCTCTGAATCCAAATGATCAAATAAAGACCGCATTTATCACCCCGTATGGGGCTTATTGCTATCGTACCATGCCATTTGGTTTACGTAATGCAGGGCAACGTACCAAAGATGTATGCAAAAATGTTTGCATGATCAAATTGGTGGAAATGTGCAAGTATATGTGGATGATGTGGTTATAAAGACCAAGGAAAGCAAAACGCTCCTTGATGATATCAGGCAAACGTTCGTGAACCTAAGGAGGTTCCGGATGAAGCTTAACCCGGAAAAATGTACCTTCGGTGTCCCGGCTGGAAAATTACTCGGATTTCTTGTATCCAGCCGAGGTATCGAAGTTAACCCAACTAAAATCCGAGCCATAGAGCGAATGGAGCTACCGAAGTGTCTTAACAATGTCCAGAAGTTCACTGGTTGCCTGGCATCTTTAAGTCGGTTTGTATGTCGGATGGGAGAAAACGTGTTGCCTCTCTATCAACTGATGAAAAAAGCGGATAAGTTCATATGGACGCCGCAGGCCAACGAAGCCTTTATCCAATTAAAGAAAATGCTAGCCACTGCACCAGTGTTAGCCTCTCCACTATCCAAAGAGCCAATGTTGCTCTATATAGCCGCAACCAACCGAGTTGTAAGTGCAGTGGTGGTGGTAGAGCGCGATGAAGAGGGTAAGTCAGTGCAAAGGCCAGTGTATTACCTGAGCGAGGTATTATCCGCATCGAAGCAAAACTATCCTCACTATCAGAAAATGGCATATGGTGTGTACATGTCGGCAAAAAGCTAAAACACTACTTTGAAGAACACCCAATCAAAGTGATATGTGAAGCCCCTATTTCTGAGATAATGAGTAACAAGGATGCAAGCGGCCGAATCGCAAAATGGGAAATTGAGCTAGCCCCTTATGCTCCGCAATACGACAGAAGAGATGCGATCAAGTCTCAGGATGTGGCCGACTTTTTCGTGGATTGGGCCGAGATGCAATACGAACCACCGTTACCATATCCAAACTATTGGAGAATGCATTTTGATGGATCAAAAACAAAAACCGGGTTAGGCGCCGGAGTTGTACTTACCTTGCCAAAGAACGACCAACTGAAGTATGTGCTGCAGATCCATTTCGCAGCATCAAACAATGTCGCCGAATATGAAGCACTTGTGCATGGGCTCAAAGTGGCAAAAGAGATTGGAAACGTCGGATCCAATGCTTTGGCGACTCGGATTTGGTAGTTCAGCAAGTCTCAAGGCAGTGGGACGCTCTTGATCCGAACATGGCATTATACAGATTCCATGTGTACAAGATATCTGGGTACTTTGAGGGATGCGAGTTTCACCATGTACCCCGGCTGGAAAATGAGGCTGCCGATGTATTGTCGAAGCTCGGATCAACCCGACAAGCAATTTCACCGGGTGTAGCACTAGAACACCTCAGAAAACCATCTATCAGGCCGTCCCCAGAAACCGACTCAATCTATATCCCGGCAGATCCGGAGTCCGGAGCTGTACCCATGGACATTGATGTGGGAAGTGGTTCAGGAAACCCGGGGACTACTTTGTAGAACCCGGGGACTGCGCAGCGTGATCCGGCCGAGGTTATGCCGGTGGAGCAAATGGAAATAGATGAGGAGGTGTTTCTAGTGCGAGCTATACCTGCTTGGGCGTTGCCTATATTCCAATTCCTGAAGGATGGAACTTTGCCCAATGAAGAGGTGCTTTCCAGGCAAATTCAGAGGCGCGCAAAGGCATACACAATTATCAATGCCGAACTATACAAGAGGAGTGTCACAAGTGTACTATAGCGGTGTGTTGACCCAGAAGAAGGGCTTGACATCATCTGAGATATACATCAAGGGGAATGTGGGCATCACGCCTCATCCAGAGCATTAGTGGCAAAAGCTTTCTGACATGGGTTCTACTAGCCAAGTGCCTTGGAACAAGCAGATGATCTAGTAAGAAAATGCAATGGCTGTCAGAGGTATGCTACCAAGACACACATGCCAATGTCGGAGCTCAAGACTATACCAATTACCTGGCCATTTGCTGTGTGGTGTTTGGACATGGTTGACCCGTTTAAACCAGCAAGGGGGAACATGACCCACATCTTAGTCATGGTTGATAAGTTTACAAAGTGGATTGAAGTGAAGCCAATAAGAAAATGTGATGGAGCTACGGTCGTGACGTTCCTCAAAGATATCATCTTGAGATACGGCTATCCTCACAGTATCATAACAGATAATGGCACAAATTTTGCTAAAGGAGCATTTGCACGATTCTGCCGAGATAAGAAGATCCGGCTGGACGTTGCCTCGGTAGCCCACCCCGCATCGAACGGACAAGTGGAGAGACACAATGGATTAGTATTATCCGGGATAAAACCCTGGCTCATTGAGCCGCTGCAAATATCAGTGGGGTGCTGGATAGAATAACTACGAGCAGTACTGTGGAGTTTAAGAACAACTTCGAATCGATCAACAGGCTATACGCCATTCTTTCTGGTATATGGGGCAGAAGCTGTATTACCAGCCGATATAGAGCATGATTCGCCTAGATTCACCCAATACACAGAAGCCGAAGTGCGAGAAGCCCGGCAAAATGATGTTGATCTGCTGGAAGAAGCGAGAGAATTGGCATTGTCTAGATCCGCCATATATCAGCAAAATCTCCGACGCTATCATAGCCAAAAAGTAAACACCCGAGTCTTCCGGGAAGGTGATCTGGTACTCCGGTTGGTACAACGTACTGCTGGCATGCATAAGCTATCCCCCCATGGGAAGGGCCATTTATCGTGAGCAAAGCATTGCACAATGACTCGTATTATCTCATCGATGCAAAACCACAGGAGAAGAACAAGGCGGACAGGTCCGGCGAGGAATCTAAGTGTCCATGGAATGTAGCTCTACTTCGTCCGTTCTACACTTAGCAAAGAAGTATGTGTATCCGAGTCTCTCATATGTCGGTATGTATGCCGGCAATGAGCTTATCAATGAAATCTTGGCACCTCGAGCAGTAACTCAGGGACTGCCTTAGTGATATTTATTGTTTGTTTTCTGTATTCATTATTTATATGTCGGCTGGCGTAAGTTGCTTCTACCTAAGCCGGATTAGTAGTGTGTGAGGACCAAAAACCTAACTCTTCGACTTGCTGCTGTCCAACAAGATTTGGCTTCATGGCAAGCAAGAGAACAAGTTTGGAATTGCGTAGCACACGAAAAACGACTTAGGAAAGGAACTTAATCAAGCCGACATTTGTTATTTGGACTAACCTTATGCTTACTCTATGTTTACTATGCTGAATTATTTTGAGCTAATCCTTAAGTTTCCAAGTATTGTTAAGTCAATTTTTGAAACTCGGACTCGTAAGTCATAAAACCGAACCAAGGTAGACACGAGCCGAGCCAAGAAATTGGAGGAACAAGAAAATGAAACTCGGGGACTACGCCCAAGTTGATCCGGAACAAATAACTTATTAGCAAAATATAACTTGTGTGCTTAATACATTTGCACCCGGCATACCAGGGATCTGGTAAACTGCAAAGTGTTTTTAATCAAGGAGCAGCAGCAGGAGGTAACTTGGCACCAGCAGGTGGAACTCCAGCCTCGGCTTCAGCATCATCTTCACCTTCCTCGACGTCCGAGGCTTTGTCCTCTTCCTCCTCACCTGAATCATCTTCGGCATTTTCATCATCGACGACGCCAAGGAAGCTTGGTCCTTCATTCCATTGATGGATGGGGGCATATTGAATAAGGCTATGAGCGCAAGCCTTGCGCCGAGCTATCCAATCCGGATCATTGGACCACCTTGATCCGGTGCGCATCCGCTCAAGAAGATTGAGATTGATTTTCTCATACCATGTGAGCACATAGTGGAGGACGAGTTCAGCTCCAGCACGTCCAGCGGATTCCCTCCAAAGATCGAGCTGGGTCTCACAATCCATTAACTTGGCAATAAGAGCAGTGGTCCCCTCCGGGCTATCTTCATCAGGCCAAAATGCATTGAAGATCCGGATTGCCACATCAAGGATATCCTTGCCATAATTCTTCACAATCTCAACGCGAGAAGATAAGCTGACCAGTAGGTCCTCCATGTCATAGGGAATAATTTCGGCGCCAGGACCAACTGGGGTACCCCTCTTCTGGCGGAACTTGGCAACGATAGTGGTGGCAATGGCATCACCCTCTGGAAATTTGTCTCAAAACAAGAAAAGTGAAACAGGTGAGGGAGGTTAACCCGAAGAAATTCATGCCGGCTGAAGGAAAATAACTTACGAGAAATATGGCTATGGATCCAGTTCAGCTCCTTGGTGCAGTTGTCGCGCCTCTTCCGGAGTTGCGCAAGTTCAGTGTTCGCCAACTCAAGCTTAGTGTTGGCCTCTTTCAGCAGTTCTTGGTCCTTGGCAATTTGGAGGTTGAGACGCTCCCGCCCTTCGGTAAAATATTGGCCAGCTTTATCCATCTCGGATTTGTGAAGCGCCTTGAGCTTTTTCATGTCTGCCTTGAGCTTGGCAATCTCGTCATCCTTGGTCCGGAGGAGAGCGAGCTCATCATCCTTATTCTTGAGTTCAGCCTGATGTTGCCCTGCTTGTTCGAGAAAATGCAGCATCATATCAGGCATGGGTACACTATCTTCAAGAGATGCTGAAATAGTTTGTTGACCGGCAAAGCCGAGGTATGAATATTTGCCGAGCCAAGCATAAAAAGGAGATAGAGCATAGAGCAAAATTAAGCAAAAATAACTTACCCTTTATTTGGTCGAAATTTTTCCTCATAAGGATGTTCTCGGCCTCCACTCCGGCTGCACAATCCGAATATCAGATTAGTTCGGCAGAAAAAGACAAAGAGAAATGGGAAAATGCTAAGGAGAAAACTTACCCCTTTTCTCGTATTCGGCGAGAAGCGTAGTATGTTTCATGCGCAACATCTTGTGAGTGTCCAAGAGACGCTGAAACTCAGCGCTCCGGCGATTGGTGGTCACCTGAAAAGAGTACAAAATGATAGCTTAGTCATGTGCATATTCGAAGTGTACAAAATCCGGGCCAAGTGGAACTTAACCCGGCTCTAGGTGTGTGCATATTCGAAGTGTACAAGATCCGGGCCAAGTGGAACTTAACTCGGCTCTAGGTGTGTGTATATTTGAAGTGTACAAAATTCGGGCCAAGTGGAACTTAACCCGGCTCTAGGTGTGTGCATATTCGAAATGTACAAAATCTGAGCCAAGTGGAACTTAACCCGGCTCTAGGTGTGTGCATATTCGAAGTGTACAAAATCCAGGCCAAGTGGAACTTAACCTGACTCTAGGTGTGCGCATATTCGAAGTGTACAAGATCCGGGCCAAGTGGAACTTAACCCGGCTCTAGGTGTGTGCATATTCGAAGTGTACAAGATCCGGGCCAAGTGGAACTTAACCTGGCTCTAGGTGTGTGCACATTCGAAGTTACTAAGGAGCTATGCTAGTTCTCTAAGGAGCATCCGGCCGAGTAACAAGTTACTCCCCCGGATGCTCGGGGACTAATGGTTATATCACTAATATCTAGTACATGTTAAGGAAAAACCAAAGTAGCGTACCTCCATCATCCGACTTGCAAGGTTGATTGCCTTGGCAGCGGTGTTCATCTGTGCAGCAAACTCGGCAGGCCCAAATTTCTCTGGGAGATCGTCATTATGGACGAACTCTGCCTTGTTCCAGTTGTTAACGAACTCGATCAAGGTTGGAGGATAGCGCTCTCCGCTAAGCATGTGGGGCGCGACCAAACTCTTAGCATGGGATTCCCTCCTCTCAACCTGGGCAACAGCGGGGCTGGTGTGCAAAACAAGTTGCGCATCAGCTGACCCGGTAGAGGTGTCCTTCGTCGGTGGGGTCTTCTTCGAAAGCATGGACGCAAGTGTGCACTGTCCAGCCTCGATAGACGCTGCCCTAGCGGTGTCAGGAGCCTTTTTACCCTTGGGCTGCTGCTAAGAGGTTGAAGTTGCTGCGACGGATTTGCCCTTGGGAGCTGCCTTAGTGCTAGCCTTGGTGCTGCTGGTGCCTTCTCGCCGAGTCTTGGAAGACTCGGACGAGGCGGAGGGGCTTGGTGTTGTATTCTTGATGCTTATCTTGCTGTCTTGCTAGTGCTGATGATTTTGTCTTGGCGAAGTCTTGTTGGTATCTCGGATGTAGCTGGTTGTGGCGGAGCCGAAGTGGAGCTGGGAGCAACCGCTTCCTCGACAGAGCCACTTCCCCCTGCTCCGAAGTTGCCCTCCTCTGGACAAGGTGGGCTAGAACCCGGAGCAGCTGCTGAACCCTCCTGAATGGGGCTCAGCAGGCGAGAATCGTCGCCATGAGGGGGAGAAGGGCTATGTCAGGGCGGCGAGGCGATGCCAGATCCGCTCTGAGGAACCTCCACCACGGCCCTGCCGAACCAAATGATGAATGATAAGAAACTATAACAAAGGAAGAACAAATGAATGGCAAAGCACGAAGCAGAAAATCGTATAAGGAAGAAGTGACTTACTCATCTGAGGTCAAAGGCTCCTTTGGCTTGCGAGCTCTCCGGGCTACGGCCTTAGTCGTGGACTTGGTGACAGCTTTGTTTGTGGACTTCTTTCGCCTCTTGGTTGGCTTAGAAGGTCCGGAGGAAGAAGCAGATGCCGCCCCCTTTTCTTTGATGCGACTGGGACTGGCTCACCCATGGCAAGGGGAGGATCTTCATGGATCTGCCCACCGGGGTTAGCTGATGCCGGAAAAGCGTAAGAAAGGGGGACATCGTCAAATGCTTCCATCACCTCAACATCGGAATCATTTTCATCCTCAGGCCAATCTCTAATGGAAGAGAGTTTACCGGTGTGTCGCTTGGTCGCATCGGGGAACGGCAGGAACATCTCCTGATCTGGCTCCTCCTCGTCCGGGACATCTCGATCCGGGGCCCACTTGAGAGAAGGATCGGTGCCATCCTCAAGAGTTTGCTGAAGAAACATCTTTATGGCGTGCTCACTAACGGAACTCCCTTCCTCCATCTTGCAGTTAAAGAACTTCTCAGAGATCTCATATCTCTCAGAACGGGCCTGAGTCTGGAACATAGTTTTCAACTCTTCGAGAATCTCAAAGGGCCCGGGATAGTTTTCAAAACGATTTTGAAGTTCCGGTTCCATAGCAAACAACATGGTGCTCTTAATCACACCATAATCATCTTTGCGCGACTGATAGACAGCTTTCTCATCACCGTAGCGATGTGACAGGGGTTACCTAACGCTTTCTCAAGGACATAGTCCTTTTGTCCTCCAGACAGAATGATTCTCAGATTGCGGAACCAATTGGTAAAGTTAGACCCATTGTTTCTAAGCTTTTCCTTCTCAGCAAAAACGTTGAAGTTGAAGTTGGACTTGGCCATGTGATCTACAGTATTTGCAAGTACAATTTAGACTATGTTCATGATAAATAGTTCAACTTAATCAAATTATTAGATGAACTCCCACTAAATTCAACATCCCTCAAGTTGTTTAGTGAACACGATCCAAATTCACCACACCTAATCCGATCATCACGAGAAGAGATGTGGTTTCAATGGTGGACAACAAAGTGTCGATCATATCACTCATATGACTCATGCTTAACCTTTCGGTTCTTGTGTTCCGAGGCCATGCATACATGCTAGGCTCGTCAAGTTAGACCAGTATTTCCGGCGTGTGCAAAAGCGGCTTGCACCGTTGTATGTGTGCGTAGAGTCTATAGCACCCGATCATCACGTGATGCTTGGACGGATTTAACTTTATAGCGGTGCATACTTGGGGAGAACACAGCTTTTATCTTGATCTTTAAGTGAGGAATCATCTTATAATGCTACCGTCGCGATCTAAGCATAATAAGATACATAAAAGGATAAACATCACATGCATATAACTTTATGTGACATGGTATAGCCAATCTTCGCAATGATCTCCATCTTGTGCGTTAAGCATGATCTCCATCACTCCACCATGATTTCCTCCACCACGAATAGCAACTACAACTATTGCTAACTACTTAGCGATAAAGTAAAGCTATTACATGGCGTATAAGAAGTTGACTCATGGGTCATACACAATTATAAAGACAACCATATGGGTCCTGCCGGTTGTGTACTCATCGATATGCAAGTCGTGAAACATTACAAAACATGATCATCGCATACAATATACACATCACATCTTGGGCCATACCATATCACAGAAAACACTCCCTGCAAAAACAAGTTAGACGCCTCTACTTTGTTGTTGCATGTTTTACGTGGCTCATGGGAGTAGATGCTAAGAACGATTCTTACCTACGGAAAGCCACAACGGTGATATTATGGTTGCCAAACTCCGGTGTTAATCCCATGACAACTATAGTGAGAGAACCGACATCCACCAGCATGTGTGGTACAAGCCACACGTCAGTGCGGAGCCGGTCTCATGAACGACGTCGCGTAAGGTTGGCTGGACCGCTTCAATCTCACTATCCGCGTCATAAGAAGAACACAAACAAGAGGCTTGCAGAGAAAACATCAACGCGCAACAACCATGTTGCGTTCTACTCGTGAATCACATCTACGCATAGATCTAGCTCGATACCCTGAAGGGTTTCAGCATAGTAAATCAAAATTTTCTCTGAGCGAGCGGAGGAAAGCCAAGATCTAATCTAGGAGATGCAAACAACGAGAGAGATTGGATTAGATCTTCATACCCTTGAAGATTCGCATGCAATGAGCGTTAAACGTGGGTGATGTAGTCGTACTCGCTTCTCCTCCTCGCGATCCGATCCGATCTAGCACCACAAGTGGCGGTGCCTCCATGAGATGCACGTGCAGCACCTCGGCGTCTCCTCCTTCCTCGGACCAGCAAGTAGGGTGGAGAGATGGATTGGATCTACAACACGACGGCGTGGTGTATATGGTGGAGAATTTACTGCAGGCTTCGCCTACAAGCGATCGGGAGGGAGAGAGAGGCGGCAGGCAACTAGGGTTTGGAGGAAGGTGTAGGTTGGGGGGGAGGGGGCGCACCAGCCCTCTATATATAGAGGGGGGGTGCGGCCAGCCCTGGCCCAACCTCCACGCCTATCTCTAGTTTAACCGATTTAAACTTTCCCTTATCTAGAACCCCTATCTATAGTTTAAACGAGTTTAAACTTAACAAGGAGCGGCTGGGCCCTATGGGGCCTTGTGCCCCCCAATGCGGCCAGGACACTCCCTCATAGGCCCATGCCCCTCCCGGAAGGTGGGACCACGTTGGCCCCTTCCGGAAGGTTCTAGAAGCTTAGACAATACCGATTAATCCGGAACAATTCGAACTCCAAAATTGCCTTGCCTTATATGAATCTTATTCTCGGACCACTCCGGAACCTCTCGTGATGTCCCGGATCCCATCCGAGACTCGAACAAAATTCATAAACCAAGTATCCAATCTATCCTAGCGTCGAGACACGTTAAGTGTGTGACCTGAGTTCGAGAATATGCGACATGATCTTCTATCAATAATCAACAGCGGGTGCAGGCACCCATATTGACTCACACATTCATCGATGATCATATCGGATGAACCACGATGCCAGGATTCAATCAATCCCATATACATATTCCCTTCGTCTCGCGATATTTTACTTGTCCGAGATTCGATCGTTGCATGGTCATACCTAGTTTAATCTCGTTCACGAAGTACTTTACTCGTTCCGTAATCCGATATCACTTTGTGATTAACTCCTTAACCACATGCTTGCAAGCGGTGTTGATATCGATTACGAGTGGGCCCAAGATATCTCTCCGACTTGGGAGGGACAAATCCCATCTCGATACATACAACCCAACAGATACTTTCCGATCACCTGAGAGACACCTTTATGATCACCCTCTCATAGGATGACGTTTGATGACCTCAAAGCTTTTTTCCGATACCAGGGAGTTGTATTATCTCATGGTCTAAGGAATACAATATTTGACATAGGAAAAGCTTCGCAAAGATGAATACAAAGACACGATCTAATTGCTTCGCTTAGTTTGGGTCTGTCCACCATATCATTCTCCCAATGATATGGTCTCATTATCAATTGACAACTCATGTCTATGGTTAGGAAACCTTAACCATCATTGATCAATGAGCTAGTCCATAGAGGCGTACTAGGGACACGGTGTTGTTCACAAATCACACAAGTATTAATGTTTCCGCTTAATACAATTCTAGCATGGAATATAAACTTTATCATGAACAAGAATTATAATAATAACATCTTTATTATTGCCTCTAGGGCATAATTCCAATAGATCATTGCGTCCTCATTGCGCAGTCTCTGATCCTTCAGCTCCTGGAACCGTTTGTTGACTTGGTCCGCCAGGACTGTGGGCTTCTTGGGGATCTGGTCCCACAGATCTGGATTAGGAGGACCCGGAGCGTAGGGGCGCAGCCGGATCAGATCTTCAGTCGTGCCATTTCTGACATAAAAGAAGGTTCGGGCCCAGCCCTTGCAAGAGTCAAGCCCCGTGACTCGGGGAAAGACGGACTGTTTCCGAGGAGAGATAGAAGTTGCACCGAACTGCGTGAGTTGTTTGTCCTCCGGGTCAAGCTCTCTATTCGGAATCATGTTCCGGCGGAGATCGAAAAATCGGATCCAGAGCTCCTTGGTGGGCCATAATCCGGTGTAGCCCTTAATGGTGGAAGCAAAGGCAGAAAGGGAGGTGATGGCATTCGCTGGAAGGTGATGCGGCTGAAGCTCGTAGGTGTTGAGCCAGTCATGGAAGAAGTCACTGACGGGGAGGCCTAACCCACGCTAGAAGTGGGAGAGGAACACTACAAACTCACCCGGATTGGGTGAGGGAGCGAGCTCCTCGGTGGCGAGGCGGGCGATGACACCCTCCGGGATACGTCGGGTGCGGTACAACCAGTCAAGGTCGTCCTGGCATACCTAGGACCCAGCCGAAGCACTGCGGTCGGTGTTCTCCGCATCCTCCTCCATCTCCTGTTCCGCGACGGCGAGTTCCTCCTCTATCATATCTAGGTCATTTGTCCTCACCGCCCTATCGGCGGTGGGGCGATGGCTAAACCGCCGGAACCCGTGGTGGTGGATATCTTGTGAGTGGCGGCGACGATGCGGCGAGCAATGGCGGTGGTGCAGCTAAGTCTTGTGGGCGGTAGGGCTGTTCTTTGGAGAAAAGAAGGAGACGGGGCAGAGGGGCGCTGGAATGGGGAAAAGACCCAAGGGGCGCGCCCCTCCCCTATTTAACCACACCCTAGAGGGGTAGTGGGATCGTGCTGTGCGGAAAGGCCACACGGTGTGGCCGTGTATAATCCGGATCAACAATCAGAAGCGAGCCACAGGAAGGTCCACAGGGCGCAGGAGATCCCACGATGCGATGTGGTGACACAGTTAACAAAGAGATAGACACGATGTGACGTGTGCAATAGTAACACCTGACATTAACTGCTACAGTAACTGGCGCAGGCCCTTAAAATGAGGCAAAGTAATGATTACCCTCCACGTGGGGAAGTGTACGAGAGAAAGAAGAGTAACCCGGATAACTAAGGGATGACCCGGCTAGCGAGTGAAAACTCGGAATGTGCCAAGGGAAAAGTTGGACGATGAAATCCGGGATATGAGGTAACTCGGAAAAGGGAGCAAAAGGCTCGGTGAAATTGAACCTGCTGTGGCCTTAGCGGCTGAGGCTGCTAAGACCGCGCAACCGAGGACTAATGTTGGGGGGATACCCCCGGGTAGGGTCACGCCGGGGTATAAAGGCCGAGTTAGCCAAGGTACGACAAGGTCAAAGCAAGTGCTGGCCGAGTCACCTCAAGGCAGGCCGAATCACGAAGTAACCCGGACCTGAGGATATCCGCCTAACTGAGTCCCGGCCGACTTATATCGTATGCCAGCAGGATTTATGTAACTTGTATGCAGGTACCGGTGCGGCCGGATCAACCAGTCACGATCCGGGTTATATCAAGCTTGCAAGAGAAGGAAGGTATCTCGCTGGTCAAAAGGTGACCACTGTACGCAGAGCATGAGCGAAGCGTACAGAGGCCAGGACCACAGAGGCGTGGCCGACAAAGGTGACGCTGCCTGTGTCGGATGACGTTGGTGCCGCAGAGGCTCACGTAGCCTCTGCATGGATGACGATGGGCAAAAGTGACCTGGTCGGTTTACTATTTTGGGAAGAGTCATATTCCCTAGAATATGCCTCCACGTATGCCCTAATTGGAGACCTAGCCACCCCTATATAAGGAGGGCTAGGGCATCTGTAGAAGGGGTTGGTCTTTGACTAGTTGATCTCTAGTAGGTTGAGTTTTACTAGTATGTTCCTGAGGGCTAGCTAGTGGAGAGAGTAAGAGAGTTCCTTCTTCCTCCTCTCCCCAATACAGCTCAAGGAGCACTTGTAAACCTTGGAAGTGAATCAAATACAAACATCTGTGTGTGGAATCACCACACTATCCCTCCCTGGATTCCTCTAGTGCATCTTGTCCCCACCTTTAGCCTATCCATGGCATCTGCCGTGACACCACCACGACAAGCTGCCTAGTAACCTGATGACCCACAAGTATAGGGGGTGTATCGCAGTATTTTCGATAAGTAAGAGTGTCGAACCCAACGAGGAGCAGAAGATGCTGGCTAGTGGTATGGATCAGGAATTCTCTGCAAATACTTAGCAAACGGATTTTTAGGGGTTTTTGATAAAGCAAGTAAACAAAGTACGAGTAAACAAAAGACAGTAGGAATAAATGCAGCAAGTGCCCCAATCCTTTATGCAGCAAAGGACAAGCCGGTTGTATTACTTAAGATGACCAAACGTTCTCGAGGACACATGGGAAGACTGTCAAGTGCTTTTGCTTCATATAGTTTATTAATCTTCTTTAGCTTGCTATTTGTTGTGTGGGTGAACCTGTGCTAATGTACCGACCCATCCAGGACTAATACATACTTATGATTATACCCCTTGCAAACATCCGTAAGTACAAGAAAGTAATTAAGGTAGAAACCTAACCACCGCTTTAAACTCTAAGACCCTTACGTCATTTGTGTAATGGTTTCCTAATGGGGGTTCAGGTTTCTATCACTCCGGCAACCCCTACGATTAGTAGCCAAATACACAATGCATTACCCTAGGCCCATATAGGTGAAGTGTCATGTAGTCAACGTTCACATGACACCACTAGAAGAAGTACACCACAACTTAAATATCAAACTATTGAATCTCTCTCAACACAACTCCACTACTAACAACATGACTTCTCCCATGTCCTCAAGAACAAAGCGAACTACTCACAAGACATCATATGGATCATGATTAGAGATGGAATAATGATGTATAACAATCTGAACATAAACAATAATTCAATGGTTCACTCAATAGCATAAACTACAAAGAGTAATCAACACCGGGAAAGTTTCCCCTATGAAATAATGCAAGATTCGACTCAATTGTTACAGCAATATGGAGATGGTGATGAGGGTGCTGATGGTGATGATGGTGGTGATGATGATGATGATCCCGATGAAGTCCAGCTTGATGGTGGTGTTGATGGCGACGATCTCCCTCTTGGAAGGAATTTCCCCGAAATCTATCTCACGGAGATCTTTCTCTCTCGGCGTTTTCCGCCCCGCAGAGGCGGCGGAATCTTTCTGTGGTCGCTCCTCGAGTCTTAGGGTTTCGGGAGGATGATATACGCCAGAGAGGAGAGACTGGAGTGGGCCAGGGTGGCCACACCACTGGCTTGACCTAGGGTTGCCCGCCAGGGTGGTATGGGCCCCTGTGGCCCATCTCCACTCGTCTTTCCGCATCCTTAGTCTTCGAAAAATAGGATTTTCCGTATATTTTCCGGATTTTCGATCTTCGTGAATTTTGCCTCCAACGGCACCTTTTCCATCGAATCCACATTGCGGTCCATGCTCCAAAAGTCATCAACCATGCAAAAACAGATGAAATAACATAAGTATCACCTCTCAATACGAAATATATCAATGAATAATAGTGAATTATGACATAGAATAGTGATGCAAAATGGATGTATCAACTCCCCCCAAGCTTAGACTTCGCTTGTCCCCAAGCGAAACTGAGCTCAATAAACATGGCCTCAGGTTTATGGAGTGAAGAGTCGATAAAAGAATACGGACAAGAAGCATCACATTCATCAAATACATAGATCATAATAGAAGACAACTCACTATTATATAACTCAACTTGCAATGAGTAAAGGAAACACAATAAAGATACATAAAGTGAATCATAATTGGTAATGGCAAACTTAGCTCTTGGTCGAAGAATAGTTGATAATTTGCTTGAGTTTACAAATAACTAGTTTTTAAAGATAGCTTTCAAAGTAGTAAACATCAAGATAAGAGCAATGTGCAAAGCAAGGAACATAAGACATGATCGAATAAATCATCATATGAATGAATGAAACACAACAACTCAAAATACTTGCTGAGATAGAGAGGAAGTAGGTTTACCGACTCAACTAAAAAGTAAAAGAAATGCCCTTCGCAGAGGGAAGCAGGGATTGCAAGTCTCATAAAGAGCTCCCAAAATTATGATACTTACTAGCTTTCAGCTCTCATTGCCCCTATCATAGGCATCTTCAGGTGATTAGGGTTAAAGTGATCAAATATGAGGATATGCATTGACAAGTTGTAAGTTGAGAATCTCATGTCCCTTGAATACGAGGGCCACTCCTCATGCTACTCAAGTTTAGTCACAGGTAAGTTCTTGTCATCGTAAGCATATGTGTATCATAGAGAACCGCCAACGGGGTACCCCTTGCCCTATGATACGGAAGAATCCCCATATCAAAATGACAAGGCAAGCAGACAACAAGTATCTTAGCAATCTTCTTATTTACCATGGGAATATGGTGTTTTTTTCTCTCTTTCCTCTTTTCATAATGTCTCTTTTTTCTTTTCTCTTTTTCTCAATCTCTATCTCTTTTTTTTATAAGAAGAATGCTTCATAGATACTCGTTATGGTTACGCTGCAGGTTTCCACCATGTCAGCATGGATTAGACCAACGACCCTGATGTTTCTCTAACACATTACTCTATAGCTTAATCCTAAACAAAAGCGAGGCCTCTCAGGCCATCTTGCCGAGCATCCTTCTGCTGCATGTGGGCCTGCTGTGCGACGCCGTTTTTTAATTCGCACGAGTCGCAGAGGAGGGAGGGAGGGGGTAGTCAGAGCCAGCAGTGGAGCGACACGATCAGTGCCGGTGCCTCCCACCAGAAAAGCGGTGATAAAAAAACCCTAGCCCCCGCACAGCGCCTAGATCCCGGGCTTCCCCGCGATGGCGGACGCATCGGCACCGGCACCGGCACCGGCACCGGAGGCGAGCCACAAGGCGGAGGAGGAGGGAGGCGGCAGACGAGAGGGACGCGAACAACAACGACCACACGTCGGAGGACGAGGGCACGACGGCCAGCACGCCGTCCGCCTCGGCGACTCTCCGACCACCACTTCACCATGCCCCTCCCCTCATCTTCACGGAACAGCTTCGTGAATCGCGCGTGGGAGAAAGATGCGCTGTTTCAGAGGCTTGCAGATCTCGGCTCCTCCACTGCCGGATTCAGGCAGGGATCCCCCTAGCTCGCTTCTCGCTTTCCCGTGACTCAGGTCATGCCTCGGGGTGAGGCCGCGCGTGGAGGACGGACAAGGCGCCCCGGTTTCACGCCGTCCCCAAGATCTGATCCCAAATCGTCCTCCCTTGCAGAAATAATGGACACCGAAATTAGCCAAGGAAACACGTACAGTACCAGGAGTCTGATGGGAGGCCGCTACTAATGGTGCCACTAGGGAACCGGTGCAGAAGAGAGGGAAGGAGGCGCGGCAGTAGTCTGTCGGGTTCAAGGACGGTGAGGACTTCCTCAAGCTGAGCCCTAGCCCCAGGTTCGTAGTTCCTCTAATCCTTATCAATTACTATTTCCAAGACTTCTGTTTCTCACATTTTCTGAATCACACGATTACATTCCATCGATAGCTCTTCCAGTTGTTTACATAAGCAAGATGTGTTGTTCAGTTACAACACCTATTTTTTATTCCTATATGATGCATCCTTAAGACCAGTTAATCTGAGTTTGGTGGTACAATAGAGGAAATTAGATTGCCAAAGCAAGTTACATTGACACTTGGTACCACCGCTAACTGTTAAAATGAAAGGAAAAAGGCCATGTGATACTTAATCAGTAATATGTGATAAGTAGATTGCTGATTCTGTACTTGGTACATATTATATCCTGTATTTAAATATTATAATATATATATTGTTATGCTGAAATTATTATTTGGTCCCCGCTAGAAAGTGGTTAGCTTTATCCTACTCCCTCCATTTTAAAATAAGTGACTTGCATTTGTCTAGATTCGAATGTATCTCACACTAAAACAAGTCTAGATACATACGAATCTAGACAAATCAAAGTCACTTATTTTAGGACGGAGAGAGTACTAATGCTACTACAAGTTGCCTGTTTTGCCAATGTTCTTCTACCCTTCTTACTGCCAAATATACGTTGATTTTATTTATGTTTTCTTCACAACCGAGTCCCTAGGAAATACATTCCTGAATATAGGGGCAGCTGCCCCGTTTCGTAAAACCCGTCTATAAATGTCAAAAACATTAGAAAAAAGTTGCTCGTGTACCTCTCTGCAAAATGTGTGCGCAGCAGTAAGTTTCACGGAAAAATGACAATTTTCACCTGTATAAAAAGGACAAAAATGCCCCTAGAGGGTATATGCATTAAATTTTCTTAGCAACTTTTTTTGTGCCGCACACATTCTACAGAGATGTATGCTTGAAATGTTGTTTTCGGGTTTGTTTACTTCTAAAATCGCGTTAAAATGCATTTGAAAAAAATAGGGGCAGATGCCCCTGAGTTCAGTTCGTGCCCTCTCCCAAATACCCTTGCTTTCTTACTGTTACCATATGTTCACATTGGATAATGAGACGATGACTTTGAACTTTGAGATTAAATTATTGTATTAGATAGTTGCACTGAATTACAAGTTGAAGGTAGTGAAAACATAGGCATACTAAATTGGAAAAGTCTGCAATATGAAGGACTTATCTTGCTTTTTGAACAAACTGGAGTATATGCGTATATAGCTAATTATTTGGTTACTTATGTGTATATGAGCATCCTAATGTGATCGATACATATCAATGAACAATACAGTTGTAATTGGACAAACTATCTCACCTTGCAACAAAATATTTTGCTAATTTGGATGTAAGAATCTGATATAAGGATATGTGTCTGCAGTTGACCTCAAGTACTCTTTCTTATCTGGCAGCATACTTGACACCATTTTGAGATTTACCGATACCAAAACTTTACTCTCAATTTATGCCTGCTTGATTTTTTTATCAAGTATGTTCATGGTATGAGAAGTTGTATTGGTCTATATACGGGGCATGGCTTTATTTTGTAGTCCCCCTGTTCCACAATATAAGCCTTTTTAGCAAGTTGTTTTAGTTTGCTAAAAAGTCTTGTATTATGGAACAAAGATACATTTAATAAATAATTGCTTTTCATCTAAATTACAATTGTTGTTTGGACATATTTATGTTCTTTTTGAATTTGGGGATTCCCATTGAATGTGTTCTACATTCTTAGCATGTACCTTCTCTTCTCATCTTTGATATCTTGATTTCACAGCCGATCACCAGAAGCAAGACATGAGATCATAATTTTCTATTATAAGAATGAAGATGGAAGGTAAGGTTGAATATCCGATTACACTGACTATTACATGGAAAAGATGTTTGTTCTATTCATTGGTGGTTCATAAACCTTGAATAATAACATGTTTGACAGCATGCTAGACAAGTGAAGTTATTACCAAGAAGGTTACTGCCACATTGCCTAGCATTTCCTGTCCTTGATTTTGTGGCAAGAATGCTGATGATTTAAGCATAGCTTGATAATAGTTCTCAAACAAGAAGAAAGGTAAAGAACAATTGTAGTATTCTGCCGGAATCATGTACTGTTTCTTCCTTACTTCGTGGTCCGTATTTTCACACCACCGACATGGATCTTGCATCTATTTGCATATCAACTTAATAAAAAATAATGGAAGAATGCACATCATCAGCATTTATATTCTGATGATATTGTTTGCAAGCTTCATTTGATGCAGAATACTCGAGCCATCTCCTTACTGATTTACAGAATCCCCTTTCTCTACTCACATGACACTATGTTTATTGAGTTATTTATTGAGTCCACCGGTATAATCATATTATTACTGAGCCAATTGACTTTGTCCTAATAATCCACCTGTTATTATTGTGCATGTAATAACAGAAGGTATTATAGTTGTTTTCCTT
Source organism: Avena insularis (assembly GCA_023614405.1). Taxonomy (NCBI): domain Eukaryota; kingdom Viridiplantae; phylum Streptophyta; class Magnoliopsida; order Poales; family Poaceae; genus Avena; species Avena insularis. Next base: position 136,987,275 of record CM042690.1, read on the forward strand.
TGCATGCAACTGTTAGTCTTATATCCTTACTCCGTGTGAATTGTGCCATCAGTCTCCATTGCTTCCATGTAACAAGATAACTATATTGGTCCATGGCCACATTATGTGTTATTGGGCCCCATGGCTTATGGGTGTCCTTTTTGAGATAAATCAAATTCCTCTGGACTTCAGTTTGACAGTTCATGAACCTCCTGCTGGAACAAAGAGTACAAACTTGTGGAGAATTGAGTTTACATGTGTGAATTACACTCTATTACTACATTGCCTACAACAAGTGCTTAGATTCTTATGCTCGATATATAGAGATTGTACTTAAAATTCTTAAACTTCTAAGGCAAGGCGATAACATTCTATAGAATGTAAGTATGATGTTGATCTACCTCACATGGGTGCTGATTTTTATGCTTTTAGTTAGAAGACAATGGATATGAAATCAAATAACTCCTGGTTCATCTTCATTGAATGTCCAACCTATTTTGGTCTTTTGATGCGGATAATCAGATCCTTATTGTCTACAAAGAGGAAGAAGAAAGAATTAGAGTTCTTTTGTTGACATGGTTTTCAGGTATGCATATATTTTTCTCACTTGGCGCTTGGGCAGCAAAATTTTTTCTTATTGATTTGTTAGATATCAGATCACTAAAAACCTATGAATGGATCATGTGAAGTAAACAATAACATATGACCAGTTTCATGAGTCTAATGCAAACCCTGCTATGAATACATTGTCTAAAGTCCTAAGCCTGGTGGTTTGTGAGCGATACGAGAGCTTCTACCAGGCGTGTTTCCGGCTCTGTGCATCTGGTGTGTCCCCCGCTTAGTTTCTATGCCGTTCGCAACGACCTGGCGTTTCGGTTTGCACACGTGTTGGCTCTACGGTAGTATGGGTGGACGGTTGTTCTTTTTTCTGTGCCTGACGGGTGGGCCGTGCTCTCGGGGGCCATGTCTGTCAATGTCCTGTACGCTGGGTCGACCTGTGTTTCTTACGTTTTGTCGTAGGGGTGGGGAGTAGTTCTTCCTGTTATCTCTATTGCTTTGATCAGGGTGGATGTGTTGGCTGATGGCTGTGTGGTTGTTCCTGGTTATTTTGTTTGCTAGGCGGGATCTTTGCTCGCGGGGCTGTCTCGCTATGGGGCGGCGGTGGGCTCTTTGTGATTTTCTGGGCGGTCGCTGTCTGAAAGGTTTGGTTTGTTTTCTCTTCCAATAATTTCTGTTCTAGGTTTGCTGTCCGCGTAGTCTTGTGCTTTTAGACTGTGATTGGAGAGGTTATGTTTCTCTGCTGTTTTAGTTTTGGTTTTAGGTATGGATTCGTGGAATGTTGTGTGCCTGTCCTTTGGTTGGTGCTATGATGTTTCTTTTCTGAATTATGTACATCCTTAATAGAGTGGGCGAAATTAAGCAACAACGATCTTTTGTTCCGTTTGTTGCCATGGCTCTTTTCTGCCACGGGAGATTGAAGGTGGTTCCTTCCTTTCTTCTGCTGGTTCCTGAGCCGGCTATGCCTCCTGCAGCGTTTGCCAGGGCGGGCGATGTACGCCGTCCGGTGCTGACCAGATCTGTGGTTCCTGCTAATGACATGTATCTTGGTGACAGGCCGGTGAGCACGCATCAAACCTTTTGGTTGCGCGTTCGTTTTCCCTTCTGTTTACTTCTTGATGCAGGATGTTTGCCCGTGTTGCTCTTTCCTTAGCTATGGGATGATTCGTTTACATAGTAAAGACAGCACTCAGTCGTCTCTCATATCCGAGTTATCTACTTAGTTTGTCGTTTTCCTATCAAATATGGTTTGGTTAGCAGCTTGATGGCCTATGTATAAAACCTCATATTTATACATAATCTTTCAGACCAAATGTGCATTCATATCTGATGGCTGATGTATGAAACCTCACATCTATATATAATCTGTCAGTCATTTGACTGATGAAAGGGGGAAGACAACAATATGTAAAATTCTTAGGGTATGTTGGATGGCAGAATTCTATTGCGTAGGATGTTTTACACGCACCATATGAAGTTGTCAAAATCTAGGGTTAGGTTTCTTCGATTTGGTGTTGACAGGGAGGAACGGAAATAGTATGTTCACAACAGGTTGTTCTAGAAAAATACCATATACTTTTTATGTCTTTTTATGTCTGCCGGTTTTGTAGAAATATAGATTTTCTACTACTATCAGCTGTACATGATGGCCTGTTAAAGATTGTTCTTCATCCATATTCACACATAGTATAGCTGATCTAGATAGTCTCTTACCTTTGGTCTGCAGTATGTATGATGGATATTTGACATGGAATTTAAGATAAAGTATTAACTATGTTCCATTGGTTAGTTTCGGATCAGGTCGATCTCCTTTTGATAGATATTTAGTAAAACTATTTATTAGAGACTATGATGCTTTGGCATAACCAACCTTTAATGCGACTTTTCATTTGTAATTTAAGACCAAGCTAGATTATGTCTATGTGTTAGTAAACAATCTCTAGGACTAAATTAATAGTACAAAAGACGGATGTATAAAGTTGATGCTCTGAAATTCTGTGTGGTTCAACAGTTTAGCGGGAGCATTTAGCTGCTTAGAAACTGAATTGCTAACCCTGCATTCGTTTATTCTGGGCGTCAATAAATATTCATAGATTACTTGTGCTATCTTATTACTTCTATTTTCATGTTTATATATGGATTTTTTTCTTTGGATCCTATAGACTATCCCATATCTATATATCTTAAGAATACATGTAGACATATTGCACAAAAACATCCTGCCCTTCTTTAATGTGTATATTGTAGACAGGACATTTGTTGCTTTCATGTTCTATTGTTCTTTCTTCAAACCTTTTATTCTCTTTTAAAAGGATAGTACTCCCTCCGCCTCAAAATAAGTGTCGCAAATTTATCAAAATTTGGATGAATTTAGACACTATTTAGTATTATAGATTCATCTTAATTTTGACAGACCTCCGACATCTATTTTGAGATGGAGGGAGTACTTATGTTTTATTGTTTTCGCAGGCGATACGTTTGTCTCGAATGGCTGTGGCACGTGATATGATAGCATAGCTTGGTCTATGTGCCTATGTCAAGGGCCTCGATAGCCCAGGGTCTAGAAGGATGGTGGCCCAGGGAAAATCTGTTTGGATTTAAGCTTAGGAAAACGTATGGTGCACTAGGTAGGTCAGATACGCATGGGAGAGCCTCGGAAAAACTGATCCAGGAGATTATGCTCGAAACCGGGTATGCACTAGAGAATTTGTTGATGCCGCTGATTCAGAGATTTGTTCCCATGTATACAAAAATTAGAGCTTATACCCGCTGAAGACATCATGAATGTATCTGAATCTGACATTGAGAAGGCAAGAAAACATAATTCTTTTTAATTCTTCTGCAATAGGTTTATCTAGCACGTCCTGAATTTGTTTAGAGCAAAACACTGTTCTTACATGACATAGCCGTGGAGAGGGACAATGGACCGATAACCATTGAGCCAACATAGTACATCGCCTTTTTTAGTTCTCCGGCTGGTGGCAAGCTAGCGTCTCCATAATATATGAGCTTGCCTCCGGTAGAGTCAGCTGAACAAGAGCTAAAGCGATGAAGCGGAAATTTTGTTCTGCCTATGTACGATTATAGATTAGATAGTGGTGAGTGCTCAACCAAAAGATTCATGTATTGCAGATGCATCGAGTTGTATTCTACAAGCAGGTTAGGACCTTAGAATAAGATACTTGATAGGCAGATGAAGGTGCAGAAAGTCGGAACACAATTGCATTACATTACACACTGATTATTCTTTAGCAGCTTCGGTTGAACTAAACTTACACTGAAACTTCTAGCTAACTTATACTACGGACTTAGACAAAACTAGCATTGGGGCGACGCAGTGAACGAATACGCTAATACTTCTCCACTATTTTTTTGAATTGAACGATACCTTTGAAAAGTACAACGCCTCCTCTAGGCCGCCACCCCACCCAGAGCTGCCCGCCGCTGCTCCTCCACCTCCAGTAGCACCGCACCTCGAGCTCCGCCCTAGGCACCACCCATAGAACCACATTCTCCACCTCAAGCGCCAAAAAGACAAGGCTAAGTGGCACAACTTGGTCCTCCAGGAGAGATGAGGGAGTGTGGAGGTTGGAGCAAGTGGGGGGAAGAGAGAGATTGGTAGGAGGAGGCGGGGATGGGAGGAGGAAGTGGTGCAAAGGCGTTATCCATTTCAAAGGACCCTGCTCTCCATCTCGATGAAAATATCAAACTTGCACCTCTCAACATCAAGATCACCCACAATAAGCGCCACTCAGCAAAAAAAAAACAGTTTCCTCCATGTACCAACCTGGCCCGCCTAACCCAACGACCGCACTGTATGAACACATAGCGTACACCATGTCAACTACAAAACCACACACTGTTACAACACACGGCATAATACATGATGTTACAACACACGACATAATACATGCAACAACCAGATGAAGACGGCGCGGCGGAGCGCGCGTACCCGTCTAGTATGCATAACTCCATGGACTTACAAGCTCCCCTTTCATTTCACACCGACGACATCCATAGACAAAAGAATATAATATCAACTTGGTACAAAGTACCAGTGCAATGTTGAAAGCGTTCCCCATGACAACATGGTTCTTCTAATTCACAACTTACAAAGCGCAAGCATATACGCAACATAGGTGAGCACAATGGTTCAATTTTATTAAGTGCAAGAAAGTAAAGTGTGCCATCAAGTTCATGAGAGCCTTAATCACTAATTTTTATATAACAAGTTTAATTTGGGAGATAGATAAAACAAGAATTTACTTGGAATAGCAATAATGCTAATAGGTAGGTATGGTGGACACAAATGGCAAAGGTTTTGGTTTTAAGGAGGTGGATGCACGAGAAGAATACCCTCTCAGTACAGGTTTTTGGCTAGCAAGGCTGGATAGCAAGTATAAGAGTTGAAGGAAACAAACAAACATACAAGTGATAAAGACAAACATGCAATCTTCCTTGAAAGCACAAAAGATCTTAACTAGAGAATACTAAACTTATGAGCAAATCAAGAAAGAAAGAAGATGAAATTATTTTTCTCTAGAGTACTCTTATCTTTTTCATTCAACTCTCAAAAATAATGTTGCTACTGACCGAGCCAGGTTTGCCAAAACCAACTAAATTAACTCAATGATCCCAAAGTGATACTAATACTAACAACAAGATCAATCATATAACCACGAATTGAAAACTAATATAAGCTATGCAAAAGGGTGATTGATAGAACTTCTCATTAGTATTTCATAACGGCAACTCACACCAAGAGATACATATCTAATGAGAGAGGGGACACTTCCATAATGCAAACCATCCTACATAATAACTCCTCTATTCATGATATGACTCTACTAATAAGGTAAAAAGATAGAAGATAGTGATGTGATACCACGACACTCCCCAAAGCTTGGAACAAACCAAGGGGATGCCAAACCTGATGACGAATTACTCCTTCGGTGGTGGTGGTATCCTCTCATCTTCGTCCGTCTTCCAGGGTAAGGGCTTCCCATCAACAAAGGACATCGTGGTTTCCAACATCTTGAAACTTGCAGCAGCACTTATGCGTTTAAATCTAGCCTCATACTCACAGTTTTGATTTTGAACGTCATAGAACTGTGCTTGCAGTTCGTTGGTTGTTTGGCAGAGTGAGAGGACTTCGTCTTTGAGTTCAGCAGTCTCCTTTTGGTGCTCGGTGATGAGTTCGGAACAAATCTTATGGATGATATCCACTTCGCGCTCCGCCATCTTCTTGTACTTAAAGACTTCTTGCTCCAGTGCTTCCATCCTGTCCTCCAGACTTCCTTCACCTTTAGGGCCTTGAACCTCTTTAATCCGGACCTCCCCACCTTCGAGCAACAACTCCTTGGGATGAATCTTCAACTCTCTCATGTATGGGTTGATGATATCTTCTAAGGAATCTCCCTCGGCTGATCCGGTGGAAGACATTGTGGCTACAAATCTAGGATTCTCCCTAGCAGAAACAGATCAAAACAAAAACATGACGAAAACACTTTATTCGAACCATGAAAGATCCGGGGGTTATATATTACGAAGTTTCATAACCATAGGAAGGTACTGGGTGAAAACGGGTCGGAGACGGAGTCTGGGGTGGCCTCACCACCTCGTGGCGCGACCAAGGGTGGGCCCATGCCACAGGGTGGTGTGGGCCACCCTGGCTCCATTTCCGTCCCTTTTTCACTTTGTAACTTCCCTTGTTGACTGAAAACTGCAAAATATAGTTGGATTGTATTTTCGCAAAACTTTTCTCACTAGAACTGTTACCTATTTGAAAACAGACTCTGCAGGTCTCTGAATTTGGTATCTAGTAGATTCTTCCGGAGTCATCACTTGAATAACATCAATATCTTCATCTTTATACACTTATTACTTGAGTCATAAAACCCTTCTCTTCCTTATTACACCATTATCTCCACTTCCTGAAAATTTCTTTCACACAAAACTTCACACAGTTCTCATTAGCAACATTAGTATAAGTGAAGTGGTAAAAACTTTTGAGTCCAACTTCAACTGAAAACCATCAAAACATAAGCTACTTTAGCAACTCCTTCCGAAAACCCAAAAAAATTCAAAAAGGAAATCGAATAAAGAAGCAGATGCAAGAGTGGCAAAATCTGTCAAAATAGACCAGCAGGTAAAGATCAATTTTTTCGAAAATCTTTTGTTGCTCAAATCAAAAAGTGCAAAACTAAGGAAAGTTAAATAACATCCTGGGGCAGAAGCACAAAACATTACAGCTCAATCCGACATACAGAGATCTCTCACGAATTTTTACGGTGAAGCACAAAAATCTGTTTCGGGACAGCAACTTCCCCAAATCTTACTTCTCTCTCATTAGAGGTTGATCTTGACACAAAATCCAAACAAAACGGACAAGGAGCGGTTATTACCGAAGTAATAACTTCCAAGACTCAAAGAAACAAAAACAAACTGAAAGCAAAAACAAATTGTTTTGTCTCCCAAAAAGCTCTTTCTTTATAACCATTAAGATGGGCATGATAATTTTGAAGAAGCTCTCATAGGAATAAGAATTGAAGTGAAAGAGAGCATTAAGAAGCAAAAACACACACACATTTAAGTCTAACCCACGTCCTATGCAAGGGAATTTTGTAAACAAACAAATTGTTGAAACCAGAGGCTACTAGGAAGGCAAAAGAAGTGCAACGTAAAGACTTTCAGCATAAAACAAGGAAACTTGATATTATTGAGATGCATAAGAACACTTTTCCTTCTCTCATAGTAACTTTCAGTATCATGCATAAACTTAACAATATAGCTATCACAAGAGCCATCATAACAATGATCACTTATTCTAACAGAAAACACATGAATACTAGCTCTCATAACACTACTTTGTGAAACAAAATTAGAGGTATCCTTACAAAGGATAGTGTGTCCCTCTTCTTTATACTTAGTGACAAAGTCTTTCACATTTGCTATTATAGGTTCATTAACCATTTGTTTATCAGGTTCAACAGCTTTATTTGTACTTTCATTAACCATACTAGCTATCATATAATGTTCCTTTATCTTAATTGGGAAAGGCATTTTCTCAATGTAAGGTTCAGGTAAAACATGATTAGCTGTATAAACTTCAGTATTTCTTGCAGGAACACTCTTAGAAATATCTTTATAAGGTTCATGATACTTATTCCACTTCTTTTTAGGCACTTCAATATAGGAAGCAAAAGCCTTAAAATAAGAAGCAATAGCTTGAGAGTCTAGACCATAAGCTTTTTTAATATTTTGAAAGTCATCAGTTCCCATAAAAGATTCAATGCATTCATAATCATAATTTATACCTGACTTTATACCTTTGTCATTCTCCCAAGCTTCAGCATTGTCTTGAATATGGTCCAGAAGATCCCATTTAGCTTCTTCTTCCATACGAGTGAATGATCCAGCACAAGAAGCATCCAATAAATCCTTGTCATGTAGAGGGAGCCTTGCATAAAAGTTATTGATAATAATATTGTTGGGGAGCTCATGAATGGGACATTTGAGCATTAGTAACTTCAGTCTCCCCCAAGCTTGAGCTGTACTCTTTCCATCTAGACGCCAAAAGTTGTATATTTGATTCCGATCTTTATGAATCTCACTAGGAGGATAAAACTTCGAATAAAAGAGAGGTACTATTTCCTCCCATTCTAGAGCTTGACCATTCTTTAGTAGCTTATACCATTCCCCAGCTCTTCCTTTCAGTGATAATGAGAATAACTTCTTCTTAACTTGATCTGTAGTAATACCTGCACACTTGAACAACCCGCATAATTCGTGTATAAAGAGCAAATGATCATCGGGATGGACAGTTCCATCCCCAACATAGTAGTTATCCATAACACGATCAATAATTCTTGTAGGTATTTTAAAAACATCATTCTCAGCAGGTGGTGGCTTATCTACTACCTTAGCAGTGGTAGTAGCATTACCAAATAAGAAACTTAGTGAATTATCCATAACGAAAATAAAGCAACTAGCAGAAGTAAACAATACTCACAGTAGAAGTTTCCTTTACCAGTTCCACTCTCCAATACCGCTTCACTCCCCGGCAACGGTGCCAGAAAATAGTCTTGATGACCCACACGTATAGGGGGTGTATCGCAGTATTGTCGATAAGTAAGAGTGTCAAACCCAACGAGGAGCAGGAGGTGCTGGCTAGTGGTATGGATCAGGAATTCTCTGCAAATACTTAGCAAATGGATTTTTAGGTTTTTTTGATAAAACAAGTAAACAAAGTACGAGTAAACAAAAGACAGTAGGAATAAATGCAGCAAGTGTCCCAATACTTTATGCAGCAAAGGACAAGCCGGTTGTATTACTTAAGATGACCAAACGTTCTCGAGGACACATGGGAAGACTGTCAAGTGCTTTCGCTTCATATAGTTGATTAATCTTCTTTAGCTTGCTAAGTGTTGTGTGGGTGAACCTGTGCTAATGTACCGACCCATCCAGGACTAATACATACTTGTGATTATACCCCTTGTAAACATCCGTAAGTACAAGAAATTAATTAAGGTAGAAACCTAACCACAGCTTTAAACTCTAAGACCCTTACTTCCCTTGTGCAATGGTTTCCTAATGGGGGTTCAGGTTTCTGTCACTCCGGCAACCCCTACGATTAGTAGCCAAATACACAATGCATTCCCCTAGGCCCATATAGGTGAAGTGTCATGTAGTCGACGTTCACATGACACCACTAGAAGAAGTACACCACAACTTAAATATCAAACTATTGAATCTCTCTCAACACAACTCCACTACTAACAACATGACTTCTCCCATGTACTCAAGAACAAAGCAAACTACTCACAAGACATCATATGGATCATGATCAGAGATGGAATAATGATGTATAACAATCTGAACATAAACAATAATTCAATGGTTCACTCAATAGCATCAACTACAAAGAGTAATCAACACCGGGAAAGTTCCCCCTATGAAATAATGCAGGATTCAACTCAATTGTTACAACAATATGGATATGGTGATGAGGGTGCTGATGGTGATGATGGTGGTTATGATGATGATCCCGATGAAGTCCAGCTTGATGGTGGTGTTGATGGCGACGATCTCCCCTCTCCGGGAAGGAATTTCCCCGGCAGAAATCTATCTGCCAGAGAGATCTTTCTCTCCAGTGTTTTCTGCCCCGCAGAGGCGGCGAAATCTTTCTGTGGTCGCTCCCCGAGTCTTAGGGTTTTGGGAGGATGATATACGCCAGAGGGGAGAGGCTGGAGTGGGCCACGGTGGCCACACCACCTGCTGGGGCGGCCTAGGGCGCGCCACGCCGGGGTGGTGGGCCCCATGGCCCATCTCCACTCCGTCTTCTGGCATCCTTAGTCTTCTGGAAAAATATGATTTTCCGTATATTTTCCCAGATTTTCTGATCTTCGTGAATTTTGCCTCCAAACAGCACCTTTTCCATCAGAATCCTGACTGCAGCGGTCCATGCTCCAAAAGTCATCAACCATGCAAAAACAGATGAAATACATAGTATCACCTCTCAATACAAAATATATCAATGAATAATAGTGAATTATGACATATAATAGTGATGCAAAATAGACGTATAACGAGGATCCTCACAAGTCCTTGGCAGCTCATAGAAATTAGTCTTGCGAAGGTCACGGAACTCCTTCTTGGAATGTGAGCAAGAGATTGCAAATTGTCATACTTGGCCCTCTTGGCATGGGTTTCCTCCTCTATTCGTTCTTGATTCTTTCTCATAAAATTAGCATCTCTGAGCTGCTGCCTGCGGTTGGATGGCAGGACCACATACTGCCCTCGGGCTCTTCATCAAACCAAGGATCTGCCCTTCTAGGCTTGGCCTTGGTGCGACCACGACGAGAACCAGAGCCTCCTGTGAATAGAGAGTGAGGGGGTAGCATGGGGTAAGCACATATGTCCAGGAGATAGGCACAAGACCCTAACAGCTATGCCAGATGTGCTGGAGGTAATCTACATCGGAGTCTCCAGAGTGCAACACCGGAATCTTCGGTCTGGACCAGAGTTTCCGGTCAGACAAACCAGAGTCTCCGGCCTGGACCAGAGTCTCCGAACTGACCAACCAGAATCTCTGGTCTGGAGATTTCGAGTTGCACATAGAGACTATAGGTGAGATTGATTCCAGTAGGTCGGGCAGAGATATGAGACTAAAGTGATGTAGTGCACGCAGGCATGTTGTTCCAATGGACAAACTAGTACAAAAACTCAAAACAAATGAAGGGGATTGATACATTGCAAATGTATCTATAATTTTTGATGTTCTATGCTTGGTTTTATCCACATTCCTGTGTTTTGTCCACACTTTGGAGTACTTTTCATATGATTTCTTGGACTAACCTATTAACAAGAGCCACAGTGCCAGCTGCCTGTTTTCTGTTTTTTTGGTTCTAGGAAAGTCAGAAAATGAATATTCTCGGAATTGGACGGGACAAAAGCCAAACTGCCTATTTTTCCGGAAGTCATCATATGCCAGAATACGAGACAGAGAAGGGCTAGAGGCCGCCACACCACCTGGCTGCGCGGCTAGGCCTGGCGAGCGCCAGGGGGTGGTCTGGCCGACCCCAGCACCCCCTCGGCCTCTCCTTCCGCCTATAAGATGCCCTCGGTACCAAAACCCTAAGGACCCGATCAAAAATCCACGAAAGAGTCTGTAGCCGTCGTCATCTCCATCCCTAGATCGGGAGGGATCTGAAGCTCTTCCTGGCATCCTGCCGGAAAGGGGAATTCACCCTAGAGGCCTTCTTCATCACCATGCAAGCCTCCGGTGTGATGCGTGAGTAGTTCATCCTTGGACTACGGATCCATGTAGTAGTAGATGGCTGGTTCTCCTCCTTTGTGCTTTCATGTCTAGATTTTGTGAGCTCCGTTCATGATCAAGATCATCTATTTGTAATTCTGCATGTTGTGTTTGCGGGGATCCGATGGATATTGAGATGCTATTTCAGATTGATTATTGATTCTATCATGTCTTTGTTATTTGGGATCTTGCATGCTTTCCGTTGTTAGTAGCTATCTTGGCCAAGTAGATGCTAGCAACTCCAAGAGTTAGTATTTATGCTCGATAGTGGGTTCATGCCTCTGGTAATCTGGAGAAGTGACAGAAATCTCTAAGGTACTAGATGTGCTGTTGCTACTAGGGAGAAAACAACAATCCTTTGTTCCTAGAACAATCGTATTGTTTACATTACACATAATTAAGTAAAAGCAATAATCTGTTGCTTGCAACTTAATACTGGAGGGTGTTCGGATGATAACCTGAAGGTGGATTATTAGTCATAGATGCAGTTGGATGGCGGTCTATGTATAATGTTGTAATGCCCAATCAAGTTTCAAAGGAGTCAAGGTGATTAGTATATGCTTGTATGCTTTCTCGATGTTTGTCAATTGCCCCGCTGTAATTTGTTCACCCATCATGTTATCTATCTTAAGGAGAGCCACCTCTAGTGAACTATGGATCCCGGTCCTTTCTTTTACATACAATCTACAAACTGTTTACTGCTTTGTGTTTACTTTCTACAAACTATTACTTCTTTCCATTCGATATGTTTAATCCTTTGTTTTTAGCAAAACAGGATGAGATTGACAACCTCATCGCAAGTTGGGGACAAAGTTCTGTGGTTGTGTTGTGCAGGTCTCCACGTTTCTACTAGCACCGGTAGTGCGCCCTTCCAAAGCTCATCTAATAACACCTTTGGGGTGTTTCCTTGCTCCTACTGGTTCGATTAAACCTTGGTTTCATAACTAAGGAAAACTTGCTGTTGTGCTCATCATACCTTCCTCTTAGGGTTCCCAATGAGCTCTACATCAACACCGAGCCATCAGGGATGAACCCTAGGTTCATGGTGAGAGAAAGCGGTACTAGATATGTCCATTGGGGAGGTTCCACCGGTAGGGAAGGTCCTAGGGGTGGAGATGGCTAGCGGCACGGCGGATCCCGGCGGCAAAACAGCCTCCGGGCAGAAGTTTTGGAGGAGGAGGAGGAGGAGAAGGTGGTTGTGAAGGTGGGGCTCAGGGTGGAAGATAGAGTCTGTGTGACTCTTTCACCCGGCCCCCTTAAGTCACAGCCCAAAAAAGCCCCAGACCAGAGACTCCGGCCTGCACCGGAGACTCTGGTCCACACTGGAGACTCCGGTGTATGCACACCGGAGACTCCGGTCCTCTTCAACCAAAAACAGCCAGATTCAAGTTTTGGGAAATATATGATGGATATAATGTCTTCAAGGAATGGAGATAGGCTTAGGTTAAGATTTCAAACTGTGAAGAACAAAAGGCAATGAACTTCAATCGAAATGGCCATGTGAAACTTCAACAAAAAAAACACGAACCAAGAACCAATCCTTCATAGTGAAGGTGGCGGTGGCCGAGGCCACCATGTAAGAGTGTGAGGCATGAGACCGTGAATAATTATCCTTGGGTTCATAACCTCTACTCATCAATGAGGCTCACATATCACAAATGATATTAAGAGAATTGATTTTCTTAATTTTGGCATTATGGGGGAGGGATATCCCAATGAATTAGGACCGCACTCCCCCTATGTCCATGCCTGCACCTAAACCACATAATGATCAAGTAATAGGTGAGTATGCAAGATTATCAAGTCAAACTTCTTGAATCTACGATATTTAGTTCATTCCTCAAATAACAAAATCTTGCTTCGTCAAGTGGCTTCGTGAAAATATCTGCAGGTTGGTCTTTGGTTGACACATAAAAAAGCTCAATATCTCCTCGGGCAACATAATCTCTAATGAAATGATGACGGATCTCAATATCCTTTGTTCTTGTATGATCCACCAGATTGTAGGCAATTTTGATAGCACTTTCATTGTCACATAAAAGAGGCACTTTGTCACAACAGACACCTTATTCCTTTAAAGTTTGCCTCATCCATAACAATTGAGTGCAAGCACTAGCAGCAGCCACATATTCAGCCTCGGTGGTGGAAAGAGAGATACAATTTTGCTTTTTAGAAGATCAACACACCAAGGACCTACCAAGGAATTAGCAAGCCCCGGAGTTTGATTTTCTATCATCCTTATCACCAGCCCAATCCGAATCAGTGTATCCACAAAGAGAGAATGTAGAGCCCCTGGGATACCATATACCATAGTTTGGGGTATGAACCAAATATCAAAAGATTCTTTTGACTTCCATCAAGTGGTTTTCTTTAGGAGCCGCTTGATATCTTGCACACACTCCTACACTTAACACAACATTAGGTCTAGATGCACATAGGTAAAGCAAAGAACCAATCATGGACCGATATACCTTTTGATCAACATCTTTACCATTTGGGTTAAGTTCAAGATGTGTCTTGGTTGCCATGGGAGTTGGAGCTCCATTTAGTTCCTTCATGTTGAACCTCTTGAGCATGTCTTGGGGATATTTGGCTTGATTGAAAAAGGTACCTCCTCTTATTTGCTTGATCTCAAAGCCAAGAAATACCCTTAACTCCCCCATCATGGACATCCTGAACCTATCAGTCATAAGCTTCGAGAATTCATTATTAAAAGATTTGTTAGATGAGCCAAAGATAATATCATCAGCATATATTTGGCAAACGAAAATCTCCCCATTAACCTTCTTAGTAAAAAGAGTGGGATCAATTTTCCCAACCTCAAATACACGATCTAACAACAACTCTCTAAGGTGCTCATACCAAGTATGTGGATCTTGTTTAAGTCCACAGAGCACCTTATCAAGTTTGTAGACATGGTTTGGGAAGTTGGGATCCTCGAAACTCGAGGGTTGATTAACATAAACCAACTCATGCAATGGCCCATTTAGAAAGGCACTTTCCACATCCATTTGTTGTAATTTAAAGTTATGATGTGCAACATACGCAAGAAGGATACAGATGGACTCAAGACGAGCCATAAGTCTCTCCATAGTCAATGCCTTCAATTTGAGAGAACCCTTATGCAACCAATCTTGCCTTGTTCCTCACAACAATGCCATGTTCATCTTGCTTGTTCTTGAATATCCATTTAGTGCCAACAACATTGCGGCACTCTTTGGGCTTTTCTACTAACTTCCATACTTTATTTCTCTTGAAGTTGTTGAGCTCTTTGTGCATTGCTTCTAGCGAATCTAAATCTTCAAGAGCTTCCCAAACTTTCTTTGGTTCCACCATGGATATGTGAGCTTGATGCTCACCAAAGTGCTTCGACTGAGCTCGAGTGGACATTCCACTCCTTAGATCACCAAGGACATTCTCTACAGTGTGTTCTCTTCTTTCTAACATTCTATCCACTCTAGCTTTGCGACGAGTTTTGATATCCTTGTTGTTCCTTGCAGGAGTCTCTTCATCATTCTGGTCCTTGTCTTGATCATCAAATTGACCTTGATCAACAATGGGTTCAGCTTCATCAACATGAGGTAGCGGTTGATCTTGGTCTTGATCAGGCATGTTACTAGAGAGCCTTTGAGATGATCTTGTAGCTGCCTGAATAAATCTGCCTTGAGCAACTGACTACGCTGGGCTGGAGAGTCCCATCAGTGGAGAGAGTGGACAATTCAGCCTGTTCATCATCGAGAGGGATCTCAGCTTGTCCTTGGCTTGGGCCATCATTGTCCTCAATAGTGGGAGCTTGTTGAAGTTGTGAAGATGAGGGATCCACATGAGTAGAGCATAGTTCTTCTCGATTCGCCACAAGGGGTTCCTCAATGGGGTGGATGAATCCCGAACCCATTCTTCTTATGGCATCTTGAGGTATTTCATCATCTACATCACAAACATCAACATGCCCCGCTTGGGGGCCATCATATTCTTTGAAAACCACACTACAAGATTCTATGACAATTTCGGAGAGTTTATCATAGATTCTATAACTGTGGGAATCGAGACCATAGACAACAAAAATACCCTCTAAAGCTTTGGAATCAAATTTGGACAAATGAACACCTTTGATGAGATAGAAACACTTACAACCAAACACCCGGAAGTATGAAATGTTGGGCTTGTTACCAATAAGTATTTCATATGGCGTCTTGATCAATTCTTTGCGAAGGTAGAGGCGGTTTGATGCATGACATGCAGTGGATATAGCCTCTGCCCAGAAATTGTATGGATACTTAAACTCTACCAACATAGACCTTGCCATATCCATTAAAGTCATGTTCTTCCTCTCAACTACACCATTTTGTTGAGGGGTATATGTAGTGGAATATTGAGTTTTATCCCCTGATCACTAAGAAAGCCATTTAGAGTGTAGTTCTTGAACTCGGTGCCGTTGTCACTTATTATGGTTAGCACGGGAAAATTATGTTGACGTTGAACCATATTGACGAAGTCAATGAAATATTGTTGAGTCTCACTCTTCAACTTGAAGAAATAGACCCATGAATATCTTGAGTAGTCATCAACAATCACCAAGCAATATTTCTTCCCACCAAGGCTAGCATGAGATGGAGGACCAAAGAGATCCACATGAAGGAGCTCCAAGATCCTTTTTGACTTTATAATATTATTTGGCTTGTGGGGAGCATCATGCATTACAAGCCCTGCAAACATGATCTTTGGCAAAACAAACATTGTCCTTCAGTCCCACAATGTGGCTACCCTTGTGAAGGCTTTGCAAAATTCTCATATTGACATGGGCTAGTCGGCGATGCCATAACCAACCCACATCAGCCTTTCTGAATTAGCACATCACATCTGTAGTGGTTTTCCCTGAAAAGTCCACCACATACAAATCATTTTCGACATACCCAACGAAAGCGACCTTCAGAGTCTTGCTCCACAAGAGGACCACAATATCATTATGAATAAAGACGGCGAAACCCATCTTGCCTAGGGTACAGACTGAAAGTAGATTATAGTCAAGGGTCTCAACAAGCATCACATCCATGAGAGTAACATCGTGTGCAACCACAACTTTGCCAAGACCCATTACCTGAGATTTTAATCTATCTGCATATGTGACGGTTATATGATCTTGAGTTTCCCTTATCTCCATCATTATTGTCTTGCTTCTGGTCATATGACTTGTGTAACCACTATCAAGCACCCACTTTAACCCTCCAGAAGCATAGTTCTACAAGAGATCAAGCTAGTTTTTAGGTACCCATTTTTCAATGGGTCCTCTCTTGTTAGTGATAAGGGTCTTTGGAACCCAAATAGACCAAGCAATGTAGCCATAAAATTGACCAACATATTGTGCATAAACATCACCAAAAGAATTACGCATTAAAACATAGTGAGGGTTAGCACTTCCCGCAAATTCATCATGTGACATAGTTTTGCCACTTTGGGTATCACTACCCATAATGGTCTTATCTTTTGGTTGAGCAGGCTTGGCCTTCTTCTTGTTGTTGTTATTTTTCTTCTTGGATTTGGAAATATAGCCAATACCTCTTTTATCATTATTTGACATTTGTTTAATTAAAAGGTCATCAAGAGACTTGTTACCTTTTGGGAAGGTTACCTTTGCAAGCTCCCCCTTCAACCTAGCATTTTCTTCAAGGATATTTGTACTACTAGAGGGAATGTAAATGCTAGGTGAAGCAACATTAGTTAATTGAGTTTGAAGTTGTTCACTTGACTTTGTGAGAGTCATGAGATCACTTTCCAAGGCTTTGTGAGCCTTGTTAATTTCTCCTGATCCTCGGCAAGTTTGTCATGAACAGCAGCAAACTCAATCCTATCCTTTTTAGCCTTTTTGTATTTAGCAATGGCATGATCACGTTCCTTAATGAGTTGAGCAATAATTCGATCATTTGCCTCATCAAGGCCTTCAAGTTTTTCTTCAAGAGACACCCTAGTCTCTTGTTCTTCTTCAAGAGCATTAGTTAGAGCATCCATCTTAAGTAGATGCTCTCCCCAAGATTACATCTCTCATCTAGGAGCTCTTGTGTGTGAGCAAGTTGGTTCAAGAGGTTCAAAATGCTTCTTATGCTCCCCTTGCAGTTAGACATGTAAGCATCGAAAGCAACTAATTCTTCCTTCACCTCAAGAGTTATATCATCATTCCAATCATCATTGGCACTAGAGGTGGAGAGTAGAGATGGTGATACCTCCAATGCTCTTGCCATAAGGCAAGTGATGTTCTTGTTGGAGGTGTTCTCATTTGGGGAACCAAAGAGGGAGAAGGTGTGTGTAGAGGTATTGGCAATTGCTGCCACACCATTCATTGTTTCTTCTTCTTCTTCTTCCTCATCACCAGAAGAGAACTCTTCATGTGCTATCAATGCAATGTCACCGGACTTCTTGTTGGTGGCATTCTTCTTATAAAAAGGCTTCTTGAAAGGGGCCTTTGGATTTTTCTTTAATATGAGTGCACCACCATTGTCTTCTCTCTTCTCATAAGGACATCCGGCAACAAAGTGATAGCGGTCACCACAGTTGAAGCAAGTTCTCAGTCTTGAAGAATTTTCTTTTCTACCACTAGGGTTGCTTCTTCGTTACATTTCCATCTTGGCCTTGGCGGGGTCTTTCCAAAAGTTTCTTGCATAGAAGGCCATGTATTCACCATGAGCAACCTTGACGTCTTGGCTCATAGAGAGTGCATCATCACTTCCTTCTTCTTCATCATACTCCATAACCTTGGATTTCAAGGCAAGATTGACACCACTCAGGGCCGGCCCTTGGGGGGACCTGCGGGGCAGCCGCCCCGGGCCCAAAAAAGTAGGGGGCCTCCTAGAAATATTCTATATAGGCAGGCCTAGTATACATCGTAAAAAAATATTTTTTATTGGGCTAGTGGATTAATTAGGACTTTTTTCCGCTGGCGTAGACTCTGAGCCGAGGAGATTGATACGGGTATAGGGCGAGGCTGAGGCGAAGGCCAACCGCTCGACTCCTAGTCCTAGACGACGTCAGGCTCTTCGCTTCCTCCCAGGCAAACGGAACCAACAATTGATCGTACGTCTCCTGCCTGAGTCCTGTCGCCTCCACTGGATCGGAATATCGGATCGGGATACGGGAGCAGGGATACTTGAGGCCCTCAACGATCGACACTAGGTGTGAAGGCTAGACCATCGACAGGACAATCGATCGCCTAGCTGCTGGTCTAGTGGTCCGCTCCCGCCCATGTCTCTGCTAGTTATGCCCTAATTCTTAGTTCTTAAATTTTAATTCTAATTAGAATTCTTAGCACAGATTTGAAGAACTCGAGTCATTCAAAAGTATATTTGGGTTTTTAATAAGTTCGACATCCTCGAAGGCATTGGATGGTTCTCAACTGAAAGAACATTGCACTATATTTGCAAAAACTTTTACTCGGCCTGGTACAAATGGTAAACCTGATATATTGAGTTAAATGCACTTATTTCTGAGTTAAGTGTTATGAACTTCACTTTGCCAAATACATGAATGTCTGCTATGGAGCTTTTTGAGTTTGTCAGGGAAACGATTGTTATCCTAATATTTGTATCGCTTATCGGATCTTATTTACTATGCCTGTGACTGTTGCATCAGCTGAAAGAAGCTTTTCAAAGTTGAAATTATTAAAAAACTATTTGAGATCTATAATGTCCCAAGAGAGGTGAAATGGTTTGTCAACTCTACATCGAGAAGAAGTTAGTGGACGAGGTTGATATTCATTCCAATGTCACAGACTTTGCTTCTAGGATTTTTTGGAGGAAATTTTAAGTTATCATATAAACATTGTTATTTTTATATGAATATTATCGTTGGAAGTATACTTAAACTATTTATTTTTCATCATCTCATATATCCATAAAAAAATTATAATAAGGGGCCCAAAATTTTAGTTTTGCCCCGGACCCCCAGAATCTCAGGACCGGCCCTGACACCACTACTCATTCCAATAGCACGAGCACGGGCATCTTTGGCATTCTTGGCAGCAACCTTGAAGGCGGCCATCTCTTGCATAACTTCATTAGAGGCCATGAGATGGTAGTTGCATCTTCCTTGGAGACTCTTCAAGTCAGTGGGCTCGAAAGGCATGAGCACACTCATATACTTCCTCTTGCTCCAAGCATCATCAGTGTGAGAGGCACCAACATTTCTGAAGGCGGTGGCTGTGGATTTGAGTCTTTGATACATGTCTTCATGATCCTCACCATCCTTCATGAAGAAACCTTCGGCTTCATTCCTCAAGGCATCATATCTATTTCTTCTCATGCTCTCATTTCTGACAAACAAGTCAATGAGAGCATCCCAAGCTTCCTTGGTGGTATTGTAGTGCTCAATGTGAGGGAAGTCCTTTGGTCCCAATCCAAGTTGAATCATGTGCAAAGTTGTGGCATTGAGTTGGCTATTGACCACTTCTATTCTTGTCAAGTTGGTTGGATCCTCAATTCTGAGTCCATCTTCAATGATGTTCCATAGGTCAATGCAAGAGCTGCGCACATGATATTTCATTAGCACTTGCCATTGAGAAAAGTTATGTGTAGCTAACTTAGGTGGGTCACCTCTATTATTTATATGGGGATGAGGGATAGGTGGGTCGGGAGAGTACCATCCGGGAACCGCATGGTGCCCTTCCTTACCATCACCCTTTTCAGTGGAAGAGTTAGTGGAATTATGTTCATCCCCCACTTCCACACCCGTAGGCATAGATGGAGCATTGTCCTTAGAGTTAGGAGGTGTTTCCTCAGGAGAGGGAGGTGGTGAGGCTGACTTTTCTTTAACAAGTTGCTTAACTAGTTAACACAACTGTTGTATTTCGTTGCCCAAAGTAGAGCTCAAGCTTGTATCCAATTTCTTGAGATCTACCATGGTCACCGAAGTACTAGTCTCACCCTCTCCACCATTTTCTCTTAGGCGGTTAAGCCCGAATAAAGAGCCGAGGCTCTGATACCAATTGAAAGGATCGTATGGTCACCTAGAGGGGGTGAATAGGTGCTACTTCAAATTTTACTCCTTTTTCAGATTAGGGTTTGACACAAAGGTAAATTCTCTAGATATGCAACTATGGTGAATTTACCTATATGTCACACTAGCACACCTAGCTAAGCAAGAACTAGATAAAGTAAGGTGTGGTAAAGGATAGAAGTAACCGAAGTGAAGCACACGGGGACACAAGGATTATTTCCCGCGGTTCGTTCCTTTTGACGGGAAGTGCGTATGTGTTTGGAGAGGGGGTGGTATCAAATCACTAACGCCACAAGAGGCCTCCCTTGTTCTCCGGTGAACCTCACCCCAAGGGGATCAATTCACGCTTCCACTATATCGACAACCTTCAAGGTGGTAGACGGCACCCTTACAACAAGTTCGAGGCACACACCCACAACTTAATTGGGGGCTCCCGAATCCAAGCAAGCTGCCACACAATCAAAGACCAGCTTGTAAGAATCAAATCAACCAAAACAAGGATTAGGGTTTCCAATGAAACCCTAGAGCAAGGGGCCCTCAAGTGAATGAGGGGGAAATGAAGATCTCTCTTGGTGAAGCTATAGATCGATGCCTCCTCCTCCGATTCCCCAAAGGTCAACGACTTTGGGTGGTTGGATGGAGAGATCTTGGAGTTTTGGTGGCTCTAATGGTGTGGTCTTCTTTTTCTGGAACGAGCAGCTGGAGGAAGGGGATGAGGTCCCCTATTTATATGCCACACACTTGTGAACCGTTTTCTGACCGTGGAGACAATTCACACCGGAGACTCCGGTCTGCTAGACCAGAGACTCTGGCCTGGACTGGAAACTCTGGCCCACCTTCGGTCCATCTCTAGACCGAGCATCTGACTGACGTGGGCTGGGGCTTGACATCCACTCTGGAGACTCTGACCGAAACTCCGGACCAGAGACACCGGAGACTCCGGTGTGTCCACACCGGAAACTCCGGTCAGAGAAGTCACACCGGAGAGTCCGACTGATATCCGGTCCATCTCCGGACCACCACACAGATTGACCCTAGGCCAAGTCCAGCACTCACAACGAGAACTCCTGGGGAAACTCCGAACCACACCGGAGACTCAGTGTTTGCACACCAGAGACTCCGGTCTGGAATCTTCAGGAAAGCATAGATTTGTCCATGGAATTTCCCACAACAATCTGACTTTTTCCCTTTTCAATAGATTGACCTGTAGACATTAACACACAGTAAAATGTACCTTATGTTGTTAACGAACACCAAAATAGATTAGAACAATAAATGGCCTTTCACCTTTTCTACAATTCGTGTCTTGTACTTCTCAATCGTACCATCGGGCGTTAGCTTCTTCTAGAATACCCACTTACAGCCCACAGGTTTACAACCATAGAGCCAGCCTGATAATTCCCAAGTTCCATTAGATAGAATCGAGTCCATCTCATTTTGGATAGCTTGTTTCCAATCATCTGAATCAGGAGATGCATATGCCTCAGCAATGGATCTAGGAGTATCGTCCACAAGGTACACGATGAAATCATTACCAAAGGATTTTGCAATCATCGGTGTCTTACTCCTCGTGGAATGTTCATCATCATCCTTCTCAAGGAATTCCTCGTGTGGTTGTTCAGAATTCTCAATAGATGCACTAGATCCAGGAAGTATTTCATAAGAAATTCTACCAATGTTATGCATATCTTTCATAGGAAACATATTCTCAAAGAATGTTGCATCACGAGATTCCATTATAGTATCACAATGCATATCAGGCACCTCGGATTTCACCACTAAAAATCTATAGCCTACACGTCGTGGATCATATCCTAGAAAGATACAATCCAATTTCTTAGGCCCGAGCTTGCGTTTCTTGGAAATCGGTACGTTGACCTTCGCCAAACACCCCCAAGTGCGCAAATATGAAAGTGATGGTTTTCTCCCAGCCCACTCCTCATAAGGGGTCTTTTCTTTATTCTTGTTAGGAAATCTATTCAGGACATGACATGAAGTCAACAAAGCCTCCCCCCACCATGCCTTTGATAAACCAGCAGTGGCTAACATGGAATTCACCAAGTCAGTTAGTGTGCGGTTTTTCCTCTCGGCAACCCCGTTTGATTAGGGCAAGTAAGGAGGCATTATCTCATGAATAATGTCGTGTTCCTCACAGGATTTGTCAAATATTTTTGGAAAATACTCACCACCATGATCCGACCTAAGACACTTGATTTTTCTCTCTAGTTGATTTTCAACTTTGGCCTTATAAATTTTAATGTGGTCTAAAACCTCATCTTTAGTTTGAAACAAGTAAACATAACATAATTTAGTAGCATCATCTATGAACGTCATGAAATATCTCTTTCCACCTTTTGTCAACACACCATTCATCTCGCATAGATCAGAATGTATGAGTTCTAGATGTGCCAAGTTTCTCTCCTCGATAGCCTTGTGAGGCTTTCGAGGTTGCTTTGATTGCACACAACTATGGCACTTAGAACCTTTGGCAATAGTGAAATTTGGAATTAAACTCATGATGGACATTTGAGACATCAAACCAAAATTAATGTGACATAAACGAGAATGCCAAACACTGGTATCATCATTAACACTGCCACAAATATGATTCACGGATTTATTACAAAACTCTAAAGGAGAGAAACGGAACAAGCCTCCAAACTCATAACCTTTACCAATAAATTGTCGATGTTTAGAAACAATGACTTATTAGACTCTAAGACAACCTTAAACCCATATCTGCATAGAAGGGAGCCACTAACGAGGTTCTTGTTCATAGTAGGGATATGATGCATGTTCCTCGGCTGTACAATCTTTCCGGAAGTAAACTTTAGATCCACCGTGCCAACACCATGAACAGAAGCATGTGATCCATTCCCCATTAGGACGAAAGAATCTCGTGCGACCTGATAAGAAGTGAACATAGACATGCCAGCACACATATGAACATTAGCACCCGTATCAATCCACCAACATGGTGATTGAAACACCGAAAGAACAGTAAATAAATTACCGTACCCATCCGTGTTGCTAGCAGCCACGATGTTGACATTCTTCCCACTTTTCCCTCTGCGATTTGCATGTTCTGGGCAGTCCTTGGAAAAGTGTCTGAGCTCTCCATAGGTAAAGCAAACTAGCTTGGCCTTGTTCGGCTTCTTCTTCTTCTTGAAGGTTGTAGTCTTTTCAGGCTTGTTAAAGGAGGGCTTATAGTTCCCTTTGTTCTTGCCGGAGGTCTTCTTGTGCACCATGTTGGCGCTAGACTGACCCTCGCCTCCTTTCTCAGCAGTGTCCTTAGCCCGAGCCTTCTCGACAACATCAAGAGATGATATCAGGTTTTCAACCGATATCTCTTGTCTCTTATGCTTGAGAGTTGTGGCGAAGTTCCTCCATTAAGAAGGTAACTTTGCAATAATGCACCCAGCTACAAACTTGTCGGGTAAGAGACACTTAAGGATTTCAAGCTCCTTGGCAAAGCATTGTATCTCATGATCTTGTTCGACTATAGAACGGATGTTAACCATCCTGTAATCATGAAAGTTCTCCATGATGTACAATTCACTGCTAGCATCCGCTACACCAAACTTAGCGTTCCATGCCTCCCAGATCTCTTTTCCATCTTTGATGTGCATGTACGCATCAAACAACTTGTTGTCAAGAACACTTAGAACGCATCCCACAAAGGCAAGATTGGTTTCCTTAAACTTGTTCTAAGCCTCGTCGGATATAGTTCCTTCATGTAAACCCTCACTAGCCACGAATACTTTCAGAGCTTGCAGCCACATAGTGGTTGTATACTACCACCTCTTAAAATGAACACCGGTAAACTTTTCCGGCTTCATTGCATCGACCAAGTATCCCATGTTTAACTCAGAAAATTTCCTATAATAAGGTTTTTGGATTGTTGGATTATTAATTTTTACAATTAATTCCAGAATATAGACCATGACTGCAGCAGTTACGATCATGTTAATCTCTAACATACTAGATGTATTAATCAACACGAACAACAACAATGCAAATACAAAAAAACATAGTCTGGTAACATATCGGATCACGGTTTACATACTGATCAGCTGTCGATGAAGTTGTCGTTGGTGCAGCGGCGGTAGCATCTTCTTGAAGAAGACGGCGTTGAAAACGAGTCGCCCGTGGACCAGAAGATCACCCAAAAAGACGCGTCGTTATGAAGAACTTGAGCAGTCGCGTGGAGCGCTTCCCAAAAACCTTATTCGCCTCTCCCGTACAGGACCGCAAAGGCGAGTGGTTCTGGAGACCTGCTTTCCGTCCGTCGGTGCACGCCGACGTGCGGGATGGAGTAGACTACAGTGGTGGCGCAAGCAGAGAGGCTGGCAAAACCCTAGATTGGTTCAGTGTCTTGTGGTTGTATCCGCACAGGACTTTATATAGAGTGACTCAGGAAACCATATTGGAGGCGAACGTGGCCCGAGTCCACATTGCGCATGCTCAGGTTGGTTACAATAGCCCACGATCCGGAAGCAACCCGAATAGGCTGATTGTTGACACATCTGTCAAAACCTGACAAGTTTTCCTAGGCATTAAAAATAAAGCTCAGCTCGACGAGTTTCCTGCAACCCGCGACACGCACGCGTCATGACAAGACAGGTAGGCGATGCATCCGTACGTGCGTGCATGTGAGCGGCAACGTCGTCGGAGGAGGAGCGCACATATAGCTCTCCTCTTCTGACTCACTTTACTAAGTTATGAAACACTCTACCTTATAAGATGGTGTAACTCTCCTCCAACTTTCCATGTGGAACTTTAGCTCACACTCTACTTTCATGTGAGCTGCCCCAAGTATGGGCCAAACACATGTGAGCTGCCACAAACATGGGCTTTGAGATTTTAGGAAAATCTGAAATCTCACACGGGCCAAGGAATTTAGCCCATATTTCTAACAATAGCTATATTGAGACCCCAATGACCTTTAAACAATATATGCATGCTGATGGCGTTGAAGGGAAACAAGTGTTGGTGTTGTCAGAGAGAACAAAAAATAAAAAATAGTCAAGCAATAAGGAAGGACCCCGTAAAAAAGCAACTAGGAAGGAAGGGAAGGATGAAAACCGCCGGAACAAGGAAGAGTGAAATAAAATGTTTTTTGAATATGACTCTGGTATTAAAAGAAACATTGAACAGTACAAATCAACTCAACAAAAAAAATACATCGAAATCCTTGAGAACTCCTTCATCTTCAACCTCTAGACCATGTCGATGGTGCGATGTCGGTGTCCCTCCTCCTTGAGCCGGCCTGACGTTATTGGTTGCAGAATGTTGATGGAAGCTTTATGCAGGCAAGTGGAGAGACGTTGAAGCAAGAGTGATTCCCAAAAACTATAAAGGGGAGGTGAGTTAATAGAAATACATCTCCAAAATAGGCGGTTCACTTGGAGCAATGAGAGGCAAAACCTGACCCTTTGTAAGCTCGGCGTCTTCTTTTGCAATTCCAAACAGGGTCTTTGCTTTGACTCACATGCCCAACATGCGTTATCCTCGTCACTTTTGGACCATTGCCCTCTTCTTCTTGCCGATGATAGTGGGCCTAGACGCCCACGAACTTTTAAGTTCGAAAATTTTGTATGAGGGTTCCCAACATTGAAGAGGTTGTTTTTAATGCTTGGAACGAGACATGTGATCATTTTGAGCCTTGTCAAGTTCTTCTCCATAAGCTTCACTGAACCGGGAAGCGTCTTAACACTTGGAGTCGCGGCCTATTATCAAATGCCGACGTTCTTTGTCATCATGCCGGTCTCCTTGTAATTCTATAGCTCGATATTCCCAAGAATCAACACAAGGTCACCTTAGAGCACGCGTTATCCTCTTCTCTTGTGGACCATTGTGCTCTTCTTCTTGGCGACGATAGTGGGCCTAGATGCCCGAGGACTTTTAAGTTCGAGAAATTTTGTATGAGGGTTACTAGCATTGAAGAGGTTGTTCTTAGTGCTTGGAGCGAGACATGTGATAATTTTGAGCCTTGTCAAGTTCTTTTCCATAATCTTCGCTGGACTGGGAAGCGTACTGATGGTTATGAAATATAATCATTTTTCTCTGTGATTAAATCTCATATAAGTAAAGTAATTGATAAAATATCTTTCTTACCTTTCTACTAATGACTAATTGTTGTACAAATGTGAAAATCCTTTGTTTGAATTTTCTTTCTGCGGTGAACACTTTTATGGCGGAAACTGGGCTAATTAATAAAGATTTGCGAGTTGACAATTTTCCAAAGTCAAAGGAGACCACGAAGAGGTGATCCGGGGCCTTTAACGAGCATAGCTACGGAGAGAGCCTGCCGTACCGTCGTCACCTTTGCTGAGTCAAATCGAGTAATTTCCATGAAGACACCTATATATAATTTGCATCGGAACACCAAAAACCCTAACGCAACACATCTAAAGCCATTAATATAAAACTCATCTAAGGAGAGGAGATCCACCGCTGAGCCGCCGCCATCACCATATCCATCCCTCCTTCATTCCCCCTCCATAGCAAAAGCCATCTACTTGTAATCTTGATCTCATCGCAATTGGCGACATTGCAAGAATAGTTGGTATTTCTCTTAGAAGCATCGCTTGTGGAGACACGGACTTGGAGAGTACGTGTGTTCTTGCAGGGTGTTGCTGCTGCCCAAGGTTGACCTTCCAAAGCGCAATGTACGCCATCGCTAATGGCTCCAAGGTGGCGCCTTTCACAAGGCTTGCCAAGTCTTTTCACCCACCTACCGACTCTTAGGAACTCAAGGGTGGTTAGTATATCGACGAGGAGAGTCCAGAGGAGGTGGTTCTTCGTATTTTCCTGGCTTTGGTTATGACATAGCCTGGGGTTCAGTTTGGCAAGCCTGATGTATGTTGTTTTTGTAGCCTTTGTGGTGGCTAGTCTTCGGAGTAGCGGTGTGTTGTAGCCATTTTTGGTATTGCATCGGCCGTCGGCCTCTTATTCTATGCCACACATATGTCTCCAAGGACGTATCCTTAAAAAAACCTCGTTTTGATTAAAAATATTATCAACTAACTATGATGATTTATCTAATCTTGGAAGAAACTCAAATTAAATGTCATTCTTATCGTCAATTTTTTTTACTTTCCAACGCAGCAGCTTGCATGCGAACTTTCCACCATCCTCCTTGGTCACGCACAGGTGCGTGGTCATGTGGCTCCAAACTAGAGGTTGAGCGCGAGGCAGAGTAGGGGCACACTACAGGAAAGATTTGAGGCGTCGACGGTCGGCTGCCGTCGGCACAGCGCCATATTACCGTCGGCACAGGCTGTGCCGACGGTGGCCGTGATTCTTACCATAATTTTATTTGTTCGTTTAAAATGGCATGCATGAAGATTCTTAGCTCGGGGCTGAGACTCGCTAAACTTGAAGTGGATCTCTGATAAAACAGCATATTGTGAATCTAAAAATAATTTTTGTAAAAAATCATGAGCATTCGATCATGTACCTGTAGTTCATATCTAACCCACTTCCTACCGATTCGGTAGGAATTTGTCTTTTTACCAGGGATAGACGGAAAGGTTTGAGATCCCTATGGTAGGACGTTGTCCATTTAAGGTGGTCTAGTATTTTTGAAAAATGTGGTGGTAGCATTTTCAATAAGCCATTTGGTGGTTGCTTCACAAAACCGTCCGGTTTTTGCACTCGGAAAATGGAAAATGTCTTTTTGCTGCTATAAAAAGGAAAATTTCCTCCTGAAACATTGCTCGTCATCCCATGATGCACATGTATGCACAATATGAACATATTATCACAAACTATGCCTTTATTCTAGCCATAATATAGGTCATTTGATCCGAAATCTAGGAAACCTCGGACGAGATAGGTCATTTTGTAAAGGGTTTTTTGAGACATAATCAATATACCAATTTTGATATTTTTCCTTCTAAATATGTCACATAATATGACACAACGTGAAGGTTTCGCATCATTTTTGAATTTCTTATGCCCATTTTAAACTATCGTCAAACTTTGTCGAACGGCGGACATGAAGATTCTTATCTCGGGGCTGAGACTCGCTAAACTTGAAGTGGATCTCTGATTAAACAGCATATTATGAATCTAAAAATGATTTTTGTAAAAAATCATGAGCATCTGATCATGTACATGTAGTTTATATCTGACCCACTTCCTACCGATTCGGCAGGAATTTTTCTTTTTCACCAGGGATATACGGAAAGGTTTGAGATTCCTTTGTTAGGACATTGTCCATGTAAGGTGGTCTAGTATTTTTGAAAAATGTGGTGGTAGCATTTTGAATTAGCCATTTGGTGGTTGCTTCACAAAACCACCCATTTTTTACACTCAGAAAATGAAAAATAGCCTTTTGGTACGACGAAAAGGAAAACTTCCCCCTAAAACATTGTTCTCCATCCCATGATACACATATATGCACAATATAGATACAATATCACAAACTATGCCTTCATTCTATCCGTAACATTGGTCATTTTGTGAAGGTTTTTTGAGACAAAATTAATATACCAAGTTTGATATTTTTCCTTCTAACTATGTCACATAATATGACACCACGTGAAGGTTTCGCATTGTTATCTTTTTGAATTTCTTATGCTTGTTTTAAACTATATATAATATTTTACATTTCACTTACTTTTTATTTACAAATATGTAATATTTGAGTGTAGATAGATAGATCTTATTTTTCTGCAAATTTTGATATATTATTTATATTTTTCTGAAATAGAATGAATTAGTTATGATTTTTCAAAAATTAATGAGGTAAAAGGAAAAATTGTATGGCTAAAATTAAATGGGAAAAAAATCTGAAGGCCTACACCGACAGCTAGGCCGTCGGCACGGACCATTTCTTACAAAGAGCTACGCCGACGGCCAAGCCGTCGGCGTAGCCTGCCTATCTAACACCGTTTTCGTCGCCGTGTCTGAACTGAGGCTACGCCGAGGTCCACCGTCTGCACAACCCTCTGTACTACGCCGACGGCCGCGCTACGCCGAGGGCTACCCTCGGCACCTTCATCTATGCTGACGGCCGTCCCTATACCGACGGCTGGGCTGAGAGGCTGGCCGGGGAGGCCTCTACGCTGATGGCCCTGACATTTGGCTGTCGGCGTAGCCGGCCGACCATCGGCGCATCCAGTTTCTCCTGTAGTGGCAAGCTCAATGTAGGGATTCCGGCGCAGACGGGCTCCAGGCCTGCAAGTCACCAACTGGCGGTCCCGCTGGGCAAAAGTAGCACAGTGAGAGGTGGAGCATCCGGCCGACATCAGGCTGGAGGAGCAGGGGCACTGGGCTAGAGAAGCAACGACGCGAACATGTCGAGCTGTGGCGGCCATCACCGAGCGGCATTCATGCTGGGCAAAAGTAGCACCATGATAGTTGGGGCATCTGACCGGCGTCGGGCCGGAGGAGCAGGGGCACCAGGCTAAAGAAGCAATGACGCGAACGAGTTGAGCGGCGGCCGCATGGGGAGGGCCGCGGGCTACCTCTCTGCCATGGAAAGCAGATCGATTGGGAAGGGGTTACTGGATGCAACACCCGCGAGATGACCTCCTGCAGAGGACGGACTTAGCCAGGAGGAGATGCCACCCGCTGTCGTTGCATCTGCTTGACCTGGACGACAACGATGATAGGCCTTCATCCTCTATGTTGGCCGCACGAGCTCAGGTCGACGCAAGGACGTCCACTATTCCGCCGCGCCTCCTCTCGTTATTTTCTAGAACATGTACCAAGGGACTGCTGGTTGATATCAGATTTCTTAGGGAGTTGTCTGCAAAATTACGGCGATGGACGAAAACTGGATCATGCAAAAACCTCCTTAAGTAATTTAATAGTATAGATTTGTGATAGTTGATCTCATCACGAGTGAGTAGTCCTCGCAGGCTACGGACTAAGACATATTCTATTAACAATATGTGCACCATCTAAGATGTGATATTCTGTTGTGATTGAATATTGGGTTTGTCTTTTGTATCACTGTCTCTTGTCTCAATTTTAGAACTTGTCGGTTACCCAAATCCCTGAGGATTAATAAAGTTAATAAGGTGAGATGAATGGTAATCTGCTTCTACGCGTGAAACCTAGTGATAGAAAGAAGAGTACAGTAGTGTATTTGAGATCCATTTGCGAATCACAGTAACATTATAGATCATAAGGCTTTGGTCTGTTTTCCTTGACAACTATGTAACCTCGCGCAACGGTGTTTGTGGCTGGCAAATTCTATAGTAGTTACGAATGTACTGCTCACAATAATTATCTAGATTAGATCACAACGCATGAATGATCTTATTATTATCTTTATCCCCATATATGTGCACAACTGCAGGTGAATTCTTATCCCTGGCCTATCTCTATCCATTGATATACAAAACAAAGTAAACGTGAAAGTTTTGGTAAATAAAAAACTACGAGTTCTTAAGGTATTCTTTAACATAATCTTACAGCAAGCAAATTCTTCCCAAGGTTCGATAAAGCTAGGTATTTTAGAGAAAAGCAAGCTATAATACATCGGTAATCCGGATCGAAGATATCAACCCTTTTTTGGCACTATTGCTGGAAAACAATTCTCGCTACTATGGTGAGGTTATTAGAGACTTTGCTAGTTGGTTTTATTTTTTAGTTTGTTTACCGTTATTAGTTTACGTTTTGTTATCAATTGAAAACCCCAAAAAATTTAGTTAATCTTTTTATTACTAGTCTTGTTATTGATGGGTTTGTAGCATGGAAAACAAAAAAAACTACGGGCGAACCACTATCTAGCCAAGATCATCTATGAGATGGTACCAACGAGTAACGCACCCTCGAAGACCGTAAGAAGGATTATGTTCCTGCTCAAACATTGTCGGTGAAGATGAAGGTGTACACGTGATAATCTCAAGATCGGGTACTCAAGGTGCCACAATTGGTGGCACCTCCATACTCGGTCACACGTGCGGCTCGTTGACGTCCTCCACGCCCTCGGTCCAGCGGGGCAACGGAATAAGGGATCCGCCGGAAACTCCTACTCCACTTCTGTAAGTATAGACTTCGAACTATTTTGTGGTAGAGTTTCGCTAAGCAATGAAAATGGTGGAGTAAGAATGGAGGGAGAAGAGGAGGCTCAAGTGTCATGATTGAGACACCTCTCCCATCAATAATCAACAGCGGGATTTTGAAATCTGTGATGACTCCCACTTACTCAATGATGAATCTAGTGATCGTGTGAACCATCAACGTTGTAGTCAATTCCTTTTGTCTCGCGATATATTACTTGTCTGAGATCTGATCATTTGGTATCATCCATACCTAGTTCCATCTCGTTCCTGACAAGCACTCTTTACTTGTTATGTGTTATGACATTCCCGTGACCTAGTCACATGCTTGCAAGCGGTGTCAATGCAATATCACCGAGAGGGCCCAGAGTATATATTTCCGTCATCAGGTCGGACAAATCCCACTCTTGATCCATGTGCCTCAATTAATACTTTCATAGTACCGAAATCAACCTTTATAATAACCCTATTAGGGAGTGACGTTTGATATCATCAAAGTACCCTTCCGGCATCAGTGATTGACATGATCTCATGGTCTAAGGATTAGGACTACTTCGTATGAGTTTGATATAGCAATGAAACTTGATAACTTGATCATATTGCTATTCTTACTATGGGTGTAAATGTTCATCACATCATTCTTCGTGCGACCTTGTTATTAACAACATCCAATGTTCATGATCAGAAAACCTTGATCATCGGTTAATCAACAAGCTAGTTAAAAGAGAGGCTTTACTAAGAACCATTTGGTTGTTTATTAAACACACAAGTATTAACGTTTCCAATTAATACAATTCTAGCATGAGAAATAAACATCTATTATGAACATGGAATAATATAATAACCACTTTATTATTGCCTCTCGGGCATATTCCTTTCAGTCTCCCATTTGCAATAGAGTCAATAATCTAGATTACATAGTGATGAATCTAACACCCATTGAGTTCTGGCACTGGTCATGTTTTGCCTTGGGGGAACTTTAGTCAACGGGTCTACCACATTCATATTTGTGTGTACTTTGCAAATCTTTATATCACCATCCTTGATATGTTCACGGATGGAGTGAAACCGACACTTTATATGCTTGGAATTATTGTGAGACCTTAGCTCTTGGGCATTGGCTATGGCATCATTGTTGTCACAATAGATAACAATTTGATCCAACACACTCGGAACCACCCCTAGTTTAGATATGAACTCCTTCATCCAAACCGCTTCCTGCGCTACTTTTGAAGTAGCAATATATTCCACCTCTATAGATGATCCCACTACCACGCTTTGCTTGGAACTCCTCCAGCTCACTACTCCTCCATTCATTAGAAATACATACCGATACCTTCGATCCAGATTCATGGATGTAGTATAATAGTCCTTTTCCCTAGTAGACCTAGGTTTAATCAAACCTTGGGAAACAATGCTAAAAGGAATTAAAAAGGACACGTCTACAAGACTTTGTTTTTTTGTTTTATCTTTGTCTACCGGACCAATCTAGTTTACTTTATATCATGGGTTGATTAAATGTATGGAGACAGGCTAGGGTTGAAGATCCACCTATAGCTGCACATCATATGAACTGAAAGATAATAATAAGCACAGTCATGTGTAATGTTTTAATAGAGATAATCTCTTGTGGGCAACACACTCTAATATACTAGAGCCCCTACGAGCAGAAAGCATAGCAATAGTATTTCGATCCAACCGAGTGCACCACGAAGCATCAGTCTACAAACGGTTATTAAGTTCAAAACACAGATCAAAGCCTTAAGAGGTGATGTTGTTGTGATATCGAATGGGTCGCTAAGCGAAGATCGTACCGCCCTTTCTATCACTTGGTTTCCTATGAGACTGTCGCTAGCCAAGTATCTCACCTCAAGCCTTTATCGATCTCAGGGATCTTGGGTACCTACAAGTCCAAAGATCGAGGCAAGAGACAAAGAAACAAAAGATACAAATCTCTCTTTCAAACAATACACAATACTCCCATAGATTAGATGCACCTAATCTTTGCAAGATTTCTCCCCAACTCGCTCCCCATGAGGACTACTCACTCATAACAATAAGATCAAGGATAGAAAACATTGTGCAAAATACTTAGATTGAAATCAAATATTCTTATAATGGTCGTCGAATCACAAGAAGATATCAAGTACAAAGTAATGGCTATGGCTAATGGAGGGGATGGAAGATGGAAGGGATGAACTATGGTGTGGATCTCCTTTGTGGTGTTGTGGTGCAATCTGAGAATGGCAGCCTTCTACGCGGTGGATGAGGCCTCAAAATATATAGGCATCTTCATGAAAGTTGTAGGGTTTAACAAGACGAAGCCGCCGCCACATGGTACGGGCGGATGGTACAGGCGGACCCTGCCCATACCAGTGGTCGTTACGGCTGCAGACGCTTGGCAATTGCTTCAGAATTACTTGGTCATGTGGACTTCCTCAAAATCTTCATTATGACTCCTGATTTCGCATTAAAAGCATGATTTCCTGCACAACACAAATCAAAGCAATGGTTTGCATATATTTGCAATTATTAGTCATTAGTGGCAAGGATAGAGAGTTTCTTGTCAATTGATTGACTAAAAACAATGTTTAAATGCTGGAAAAGATGGCTATTTTTAGAGCCATCACATACCTAGATTGAGACTTAGAGTCAACTGGATCAGTGCTGAAGCTAGCATCGACATAACACTTTGCGACACGCTCTTCTTCACCGCCATACACGAGAAACATATCTTTAGTCCTTCGTAAGTACTTAACGATATTCTTGACCACCGTCTAGTGTTCCAGACCTAGATCAGATTGGTACCTACCAGTCAAACTAATAGTATGTGCCACATCTAGTCTTGTACATAACATATCATACATGATAGAGCCTATGGCAGTGGCATAGGGAATCTTATTCATTACTTCTCTATCTTCTGTTGTAGCCAGACTTTGAGTCTTGCTCAATATATTTCCTTGCAACATAGGTAAGAAACCTTTCTTACTTTCGTCCATTTTAAACTTCTTTAGAATCTTGTCAAGGTATGTACTTTGTGATAGCCCAATTAAGCATCTCGATCTATCTCTATATATTTTGATGCCTAAGATATATGCAGCTTCACCAAGGTCCTTCATTGAAAATTTACTATTTAGGTAATCTTTCATGCTCTTCAAAAGTTCTGTATCATTTCCAATCAGCAATATGTCATCCACATATAATATTAGAAATGTTACAGAGCACACACTCACTTTCTTGTAAATACAAGGTTCTCCATAAGTTTGGATAAATCCAAACCCTTTGATTACTTCATCAAAACAAAGATTCCAACTTTGGGATGCTTGCTTTAGTCCATAAATGGATTGCTGAAGTTTGCATACCTTGTCAGCATCCTTAGGAAGACACTACTCTGATGCCACTGATGCGAGATTATCACTTTGCGGCCCGAAAGTTGGGGTGTACAGGCAACGCGGTACCCAAGTTCCCTGAAATCAGTCGGGATGGCTACAGTTGGTGTGCCAAATACTCAGAGGGTCTTTTTCGGCACGAATTCAACTTTACGTTTCAATACAAAAAATCAGGCTAACGGGCGTCAAGTTGGTCCCCCATGTCAGTTCGCCATTATGTCGCTCCCGTCGCTTAGGCGGGGTGGATGTTGATACATTGGAAATGTATCTATAATTTTTGATGCTCTGTGCTTGTTTTTATCTACTTTCTCGTGTTTTGTTCCAACTTTGGAGTACTTTTCATATGATTTCTGGGACTAACCTATTAACAAGAGCCACAGTGTCAACTGCCTGTTTTCTGCTGATTTTGGTTCCAGGAAAGTCAGAAAATGAATATTCTCGGAATTGGATGGGACAAAAGCCAAAGTGCTTATTTTTCCAGAAGACTCACGGAGCCAGAATACGAGACAGAGGAGGGCCAGGGGCTGGCCACACCCCCCCCCAGGCGCAGGCTGGGCCTAGCCACGCCAGGGCCTGGTGTGGTGGCCCCAAGCACCCCCTCGGTCTCCCTCTTCGCCTATAAGAAGCCTTCTGACCTAAAAACTTTGGGGGGTTCGACGTTTTTCCACGAAAAGTTCCGCTGCATCGCCGCCACCGAAGGGGAGATTCGGGGGATAGAAAGTCTCTGTTTCGGCACCCTGCCGGGACGGGGAAGTGCCCCCGGAGGCATCTCCATCGATCTCCACCATCATCTTCATCGACCATCCATGTTTCCTCCATCTCTGAGTGAGTAATCCCCCGTTGTAGGCTATGGGGATGGTAGGGATTGGATGAGATCGTTCATGTAATGGCATCAGATTGTTAGGGCATAGTGCCTAGTATCTCTATTAGTGCTTTATGACTTTGTTGTGCTTAATGCTTGTCACTAGGGCCCTAGTGCCATGATTTCAGATCTGAACTTATTATTGATTCATTATGATAGTATTGTTTCTAGTCTTATCTACAAGTTGTATACACATGTCGTTGTCCGGAACCTATGGTCCCGAAGTGACAGAAATCGGGGTAGCCGGAAGGGAAAGGCTTTGATGTGAGGATCACATGTGTTCATAGAGTGTTAATGCTTTGCTCCGGTGCTATATTAAAAGGAGCACCTTAATTGCCAGTAGTTCCCTAGAGGCCCCGCTGCAAACGGGCTGGCAGGACAAAAGATGTTGTGCAAGTTCTCATTGCGAGCACGTATGATTATATATGGAACACATGCCTAGGATTGTCTAGTACTTGGATGCTTTATCTTATTTATCTACAATTGCCCTATGTTCTGAGTGCTATGTGAATTGTCTTATCCATGCAACGCCCGTCCATCCATCCCTATGCCTACCGCACTCGAATCCCACTGTTTACTGCTTTTGTTACTATTGTCTTTGCTTTGCTACTGCTGTTACTTTACTATTCCTACTACAAAACTGTTGCTACTGATAAACTACTGTGAGAAAGATTGTTTCCAAGTGCAGCTGAATTAACAACTCAGTTGTTAAGGCTGATAAGTATTCTTTGGCTCCCCTTGTGTCGAATCAATAAATTGGGTTTCACTTCCCTCGAAAATACTGTGATACACCCCTTATACTTGTGGGTCATCAAGACTATTTTCAGCGCTGCTGTCGGGAGCGTAGCTTTATTTATCAAGTTCACTTGGAATCACTATTGTTCAAGCTAAGTTTATTTTCTCCTTGTTTGCTTGTTTCTTTAACAAAAATACAAAAAAAAATAGTTCCTACTCTAGTTGTTATTTTTGTTGGTCTGTTATTGTCTTTCCTTATCATGCTTGTTGTCAATGGTTGGTTTCTTTGAAACTGAAGCTTATTGGCAAGGTGGGTTCACGGAAGATGAAAAATATTATTGTAAGGAACATCGCTTGTCACAAAAAGGGAAACACTTATGGGGACAAATTGATAGATTGTATACCATTGCTAGAAACGTGTGCTCTACTTATAATGTTACTTATTGCTTTGATAAATCTTGTTGCTGTAGGAGGTACAAACACCTCGCTTTTCAATGTGAGTATAATGATAATGTTACCATATCTTCCTATGTTAAGGGAAATTATGATCTTTATGATGTGGAACAAATTGAGGAATTTATTGCTTGGAAGGGTGCATTTGAACTTGCTAGTTTGCTTGAAAATATTGATGATTCACCTTATAAGTATGAGGTTTATGGTATACTTAAATTTTTCTTTGAGAATTACAAGGAAGAAAACGGCTATATTCTTGAATATACTAATAGATGCTTTCCACAAATGGAAGAGACTAATGCCTCGCAGGATCCTATGGAAGAAGAAATTGATGAACCTGAAATCTCATTAGATGAAAAAGAGAAGGAGAGTGATGAACAAAAGGAGGAAGAATGGATTAGCTACCCATGCTTACCATCTAATGAGAGTAACTCTTTATCCCTTACATTATTTGATTGTCCCCCATGCTTACTAAAGAAGGATGAATGTTATGTTCCTGAGGATTCTTTTGAAGATGTTTATGATAAAGCTCTAGTGCTTGTAGATCATGAAGAGCATGCCTTTTGTGATAGTTATATTGTTGAGTTTATTCATGAGGCTACTGAAAATTATTATGAGAGAGGAAAATATGGTTGTAGAAGTTTTCATGGTATTGAAACACCTCTCTATGTGCTGAAAGTTTTGAAGTTACTCTTGTTTTATCTTCCTATGCCTGTCACTTTGTTATTTCCTTACACGATTCCTATGCATAGGAAGTGGGTTAAACTTAAATGTGTTTTGAATTTGCTTCTTGATGCTCTCTTTTACTCCAACTCATATTTCTTATGAGAGCATCCTCTCAAACTATTATGCCTGAAGATGATATTATGTCTATTATTCTTGGGAGACCTTTTCTTAAATACTGCAGGAGCTGTTATTAATTGTAATCAAGGGAAGGTGACCTTCAATGTCAATGACAAGGAACATACTATCTATTTCCCCAATAATATTGATAGACTTATGGTTTTGAATTCAATTGAACATGTTGAGGGCATTCAAGTTGGAGAAATATATTGTCCCATACCAAGAGGAAAATTTGAAACTATTATGATTGGGACCATTGCTATCAAGGTTGAGGTAACATAATCATTAGTGGAATACAAAGTTTTGTCTCATATAAAATTGTTTTGGTAACAAGACCTGATCAACCTTGTTAACAAAAGGATTTCATTGAACAAAACAATGTTTTCACCATGATTATCTTCGCTTACTTCTTTTCTATCCATTTTAGTTTTTGCTTATGCCTAACTTAAAGGCATTAAAGAAAAGTACTTATTGGGAGATAACCCAAAAGTTTTAGTTGAGTCTTGGAAGTTATTACCTCTGTAATAACCTCTCCTTATCCTTTTTATTTGCTTTTTGTGCCAAGAGTAACCTCTAATGAGAGTGAAGTAATGATTGGGAAAGTTGTTGTCCCGAAACAGATTTCTGTGCTTCACTATAAACATTTCTGAGAGAGATCTGTATGTCGAATTGAGCTGTAATTTTTTGTGCTTCTGCCCCAGGTTGTTATATAACTTTAGTTAGTTCAACACTTTTTGATTTGAGCAACATAAGGTCTTCGAAAAAATTCGTCTTTACCTGCTGGTCTGTTTTGACAGATTTCTACCATTTTCTGCATTTGCTTCTTGTTAGTTCCTTCTTGAGTTCTTTTGGGGAATTGAGATTTCTGAGGGAAGTGCTACAGTATCTAGTGTTCTAATGGAAGTTTATTTGGTGTTGGAACTGAACCTTTTATCTTGAATGCACTAATGTTGCTAATAAAGATTGTGTGAAGTTTTGTATGAAGGAAAAATTTCAGATGTATGGAAGGAATGAGTAATGAGATGAAGGATGGAATAAAGATCAAGCTTGGGGATGCCACACGTGTCACCCCAAGAAATATCCAAGAAGTACAAGCGTCAAAGCTTGGGGATGCCCAAGGCAATCCCCTTCTTCATCAATAAAAATTCCAGGTTCCTTCCAAACGCTTCATTTTTATTGTTTCATGCACAGTTGTGTTTTCATGGAGCATCTTATTTTTTGTTTTTGTTTTGGTTTTTAGTTTGCTTGGTTTGCTTAGTTTTCTGAATAAGTTGGTTGGACCCCCTCTTTCATACATTGGTTTGCAAATAGTTTGGTTTGGTTTGGTTTGGAAACGAGTAGGAAAGTTCATACTTTTGTGGTAAAAAGAGCTCGTTTTTGACTGTGGCTATGCTTTTTCATGCCATGCTTGATATTGTTTTGGCTTTATGCTTAGTATTCTTTGCTGTAGCATGACTTGTTATAAACAATTGAGATTGCTTAATGTGCCTTGGATGAATCATGCGTTGTTTTAGCATATTAAAGCATAGTATAGTGGTATTCTCCTTTGATGCTTTATTTGGGTTGACTTGGCGCATGCTCACACCATGTTATGACTATCTCAAGTCACCATAGCCTTTATGATCCTTTAGTTTTGAACTTGTAGTATCACTTTATGCTTTGATCAATGATGTTTTGTCGCTCTGCATGATTATGGCCATTATTGCTCTCTTAGTTTGTCGCTCCCAGTCTTTTGCTAGCCTCCACAACAAAGTATGAGTTCCACTCATGCATCCAACTCCCTAAAGCAAGTTTTTCCAAAGAGTCCACCATACCTACCTACTAGCTTATGCTATTCCAAGTATATTCATGCTTTTGTTTACCTTCCTCTTGTTATGAGAAAACTAGTGATTAAAGCTCTCACGAACTTGAAGGCACACTTTACTTTACTTGCCCTTAATAAACTTGAACCATTGTGTCTTTTATGTTGTTTATGCTTGCACTTATTTGTTGGGAATTAGCAGAACCATGCTTTCATGGGGAACGCTTTCAACATTGCACGTGGTACTTGTACCTAGTTGATAGCATGCTCTTTTGTATATGGATGTCGTCGGTGTGAAATGAAAGGGGAGCTTGTAAGTCCATGGAGTTATGTATATGTGTTAGAGAAACGCCTGGGCCGCTGGTCTAATCCATGCTGACATGGTGGAAACCTGTAGCATAACCATAATTAGCTGTCTATGAAGCATTCTTCTTATAAAAAAAGAGTCCTATATTGAGAAAAAAGAGAAAAGAGAAAAAAAGAGATACTATGAAAAGAGGAAAGAGAGAAAAAAGCGCCATATTCCCATGGTAAATAAGAAGAATGCTGTGATGCTCGTTGTCTGCTTGCCTTGTCATTTTGATATGGGGATTCTTCCGTATCATCGGGCAAGGGGTACCCCGTTGGCGGTTCTCAATGATAGACATGTACTTACGATGACAAGAACTTACCGGTGACTAAACTTGAGTAGCATGAGGAGCAGCCCTCGTATACAAGGGACATGAGATTTCTGACTTATACTTCTTCAAGCATGTACACCATAGTTTGTTCACTTTAACCTTAATCACTTCAATATGGTTATGATAGGGGCAATGAGAGCTGAAAACTATAAGTACCATAATTTTTGGAAGCTCTTTATGAGACTTGAATCCCTACTTCCTTTTTTTACAAAAGGCTTTTCTTCCACCATTATATTGAGTCTCCACCTTCTATCTTTATGCACCTACTTTGAGAGCATAGTGGCCATTCTTAGTTCTATGTGCATTGTCCCAAGACTAGTTGATTGATGCATAACTTGATATTGCTTGTTTTAAACTATTTGTATCTAGTCACTCTTGTAAACTTTGAAGGTGTCATATGCATTTATGTTTGCTACTCTATGAGGGACAAGCTGAATGCCACTATGCTATGCTTTCTTTATGTGAAACAAACAAACGTCTTGCAAGGCATTGTTATTCATGAATCTTTTGTTTGTGCCTTTTCATGTTGCATCATAGTTTCTTTGCCTATTGCTAGAACTTTGTCTTTCATGTTATGATTGAAGTACTATGATCCTAGCTTTGAATGTTATGCAAATATTTTGATCAAGTCTTTGATGGTGCATGTCACCTCAAAAATTCTTTCTTTTTATCACTTACCTACTCGAGGATGAGCAGGAGTTAAGCTTGGGGATGTTGATACATTGGAAATGTATCTATAATTTTTGATGCTCCATGCTTGTTTTTATCTACTTTCTTGTGTTTTGTTCCAACTTTGGAGTATTTTTCATATGATTTCTTGGACTAACCTATTAACAAGAGCCACAGTGCCAGCTGCCTATTTTCTGATGTTTTTGGTTACAGGAAAGTCAGAAAATGAATATTCTCGGAATTGGACGGGACAAAAGCCAAAGTGCCTATTTTTCCAGAAGACTCACAGAGCCAGAATACGAGACAGAGGAGGGCCAGGGGCTGGCCACACCCCCTCCCCCCAGGCGCGGGCTGGGCCTGGCCGCGCCAGGGCCTGGTGCGGTGGCCCCAGGCACCCCCTCGGTCTCCCTCTTTGCCTATAAGAAGCCTTCTGACCTAAAAACTTCAGGGGGTTCGACGTTTTTCCACGAAAAGTTCCACTGCGCCGCCGCCACCAAAGGGGAGATTCAGGGGACAGAAAATCTCTGTTTCGGCACCCTACCGGGATGGGGAAGTGCCCCCGGAGGCATCTCCATCGATCTCCACCATCATCTTCATCGACCATCCATGTTTCCTCCATCTATGAGTGAGTAATCCCTCGCTGTAGGCTATGGGGATGGTAGGGATTGGATGAGATCGTTCATGTAATGGCATCGGATTGTTAGGGCATAGTGCCTAGTATCTCTATTAGTGCTTTATGACTTTGTTGCAACTTTGTTGTGCTTAATGCTTGTCACTAGGGCCCTAGTGCCATGATTTCAGATCTGAACTTATTATTGATTCATTATGATAGTATTGTTTCTGGTCTTATCTACAAGTTGTATACACATGTCGTTGTCCGGAACCTATGGTCCCGGCGATGTAAATCGGGTAGCTGGAAGGGAAAGGCTTTGATGTGAGGATCACATGTGTTCACGGAGTGTTAATGCTTTCGTGCTCTATTAAAAGGAGCACCTTAATTGCCAAGAGTTCCCTAGAGGCCCCGCCGCAAACGGGTCAGGACAAAAGATGTTGTGCAAGTTCTCATTGCGAGCACGTATGACTATATATGGAACACATGCCTAGGATTGTCTAGTACTTGGATGCTTTATCTTATTTATCTGCAATTGCCCTATGTTCTGATTGCTATGTGAATTATCTTATCCATGCAACGCCCATCCATCCATCCCTATGCCTACCACACTCAAATCCCATCACATCGCTTTTGTTACTACCGTTTTGCTTTGCTATCATTATTTTACTATTCCTACTACAAAACTGTTGCTACTGATAAACTGTTGTGAGCAAGATTGTTTCCAGGTGCAGCTGAATTGACAATTCAGTTGTTAAGGCTGATAAGTATTCTTTGGCTCCCCTTGTGTCGAATCAATAAATTGGGTTTCACTTCGCTCGAAAATACTGCGATACACCCCCTATACTTGTGGGTCATCAGCTGTCACGTAGGCTTGCAGCGTTGGCACAGTGGATATGACAACGCCCCCTACCTAGTGTATTGACGTGACAAAACAGGGCCCATGTATCGGCGTTATAATTATTGTTTGTTTACTCAGAAGCTGGAACGGCCACCGCCACGCGTCTCTCCTTGGACTTCCGTCCCAATCATTAACCCCTACCATAAAAGCGCATTGACGGTTCCCCTGCCTCGCAGAAACCACTCTTCTTCTTCCTGTCATCTACTATCTTCTTCCCGTCTTCTCCTTGCCGCCATGGAAGATCTACGCACTCTAGAGACAAGCTTCACTACCCATGACAACAAGAAGATAGACGTTGTCTACACCAACGAGGAGGAGACAGTGGTGCGTGTCCTGAGGATGTACGAGGGTTGGCTTGGGATAGAAGAGGACAAGTTTGTGGGATTGGACCTCTAGTACACCCCGGAGCACCCATATGAAGTGAATGAAGTCACCATCGTTCAACTTGCCATGCGGAAACACGTCCTCGTCTACCACCTCTCCTGGTTTGTAGATCTGCTCTCTGTAGCTAACCGCTTTTAGGGTTTCCTCCTCTTGTTCTTTATCCACTTTATCATCTTACAACTACTGGATTTTACTTTGGACCAAATAAATTAGGGTTTGCCTATGTCTCAATCGACTGAGATTTTCTTTAGTGTTAATCACCTAAGAAAAGTGCAACTGTAGTTAAAAGAAATGTGCAACTCGTTCAGTCCACTGAGAAATAGCAAAACCGAATAAATTATGACAATACAATGTTGAGAGTCTTGATCTTGCATTTACTAAACTTTTCAAAATTATATTGAGATGATGATCTTGCATTGACAAAATATTTGTAGTTACAAATTTTGGTGATGACAAACTACATACTTTCAGGACTGACAGGAAATGTCCAGTGCTACGCCAGTTCCTTGAAAAAAAGGGAATTGTTTTCTGCACTATCGACACAACAACTGATTTTTCGAAATTGTATCAAGAGGAAATTATGATTCCTGCGCACAACTGGATCGATATTCAGTATCTTGTCAAGATCCTAGGGGGCAGGAAGAAGGATGGAATGGCATCACTCGCAACTAGAATCCTCGATGAGTCGTACGTCACAATGAAGGAAGATTTCTCTAAGGATAGGCACGATTTCTGGAACGAGTGGCCGTTGTCTGATATAAACCTGAAATATGCAGCCATAGATGCTTACATGACCTACCAGCTGTACAAGAAGATCCATTTTTTCAATGTTACCTCGTGTTTTGCCCTATTTGCAAGAGGGAAGACGAGCTTAGGGGAGCCCTTTGTAGAAAATGCCGAATAGCTGAGTTTGAAGTTGAATATGCAAAGAAATTGGTTGCATATGAAGCAGCTGACAGAGAGGGCTGAAGCGGTGAAAAGAGAGCTTGTTGAAGAAGCGGTGACAGAGAGGCTGAA
Source organism: Avena insularis (assembly GCA_023614405.1). Taxonomy (NCBI): domain Eukaryota; kingdom Viridiplantae; phylum Streptophyta; class Magnoliopsida; order Poales; family Poaceae; genus Avena; species Avena insularis. The sequence continues at coordinate 137,030,975 of CM042690.1, forward strand.
GCGGCAAACAGAGAGGCGACATCTTCTAGTAGCAACAATCAGGCGTGTGATGCACCGCTAATTGTGCCGCAGGACGCTGAAGATAGGAAAGCCAAGTCAGATGCCATTTGGGACAAAGCAGTTCGTCGGATGTGGAGTACCTGGAATGATAGCAAGCACGTCAAGTGGTCTGATGAGGAGTGAATTAAATTTTACTTGTCAGTGTTATGTTTCTGTTTCTGTTTTGTGGAACTCAGTTAGCTTGCCAAGATGTCTAGCACATCAAGTGGTACTAGTAAAATAAATTTAACCCTCGTTGTGTTATGTTTATGTATGTGTCTTGTAGCTTGTCAAGATGGTAGCTTCTTAACTGGCAGTTTGAAACAGTGCCCTTTTCCTCTCTCGCTAAACAGATATATTTCATTTTGCCCAAATTGGTAGCAAATCTAGAGAAGATTCTCACTTCGATAATTCGTTCCCTTTTGGACCTCTTTTTTCCTCCGATTAGGTAGCAAATCTAGAGCAGCAAATCACACCAGGCAGAATACATTCATTCAGAAAACAAAACAAATGTAGATATAGTTGTGCGCAGCTAAATAGGATATAGCGATAGAAAGTAGCTTAACGGGGTTCGATGCATTTAGCCAGAAAAAGGATGCAAGCAAAATATAGAAAATCGAAGAAGTGCAGCGCGGCGGCGTGGCAGTATGCAGATACATTGAAGGAGACATCCAACCCGTTCATTCGCCAGCGCCTCCATCTCCCTCGGCGATCCGCCACTTCTTCGCCATTTCTTGGACTTGGGGGCCTTGGGCCTGATTGGAGGCATGCGACCCTCTTTGATGGCCACCCGCTGGAGGTTTCGGAGGTGAATGCCGAGAGCACGGTGTTCAGCGATGTAGGCGTTGATGTTTGCGGGCACGAGCTTGCCGCTTTTGTGGATGCCGGATCTCGCGGCCTCTACATGCTTCAGTAAGGTGTTCAAGACGGTGACGCCGGCGGCGCGACTCGTCAAGCAGTAGACGCCCCCCTTGCGGAAGGGGCAACTGTAGTAGGGGGCGTGAGGAAGCCGTCGTACTTGCCGGCCCACAGCCTCCTCAGCACCTGACAAGCCTTAGTGTGAATGGACTCGTCATCGCTACAGACATCGCTGCCGGAAACCTATTGGAAGAAAGGGAAAATGGGGGATTAGATGGTGTAAGAAGATCGAGCAATCGAAATGCGAACAAGCGAATCCTAATAAACCAAGATCTAGCATCCAACGATGGGAACGGTGTTGGATAATTAGGCACAATTTCTATGATTAATTCCAGAATATTAAACATGACAATACTAGCTAAATTTTAAATAGATTATCCCATTATTTCTAACAAACGGTAGAAGAACCAGGGGAAGGGAGCAAACCCTAGTTACCTCCGACCATAGCTCGTCGATGCCGGTGTCATAGGGGTTCAGCGGAGCGATGTACTTATCTGGATCGTAGGTGCCCAAGAAGTGCGTGATCTGCTTGTGACCGGCGGGGGCCTCCTCGCCGACGGGGGGCTCCTCTTCGGAATCTTCGTTGGTAGCTGGGATGGGGTCCTAGACGAGAACGGCGGTTGCCATCGATGGATCCACTGGGGCCTGGACAAGGACAGCGGCTGCTTTCAAAGCATCGAGGGGGGCCAGCGAGGAGACGGGGGCCTCCTCGCCGGCAGCCACGGAGGCGACGATGGCCACCTTATCCTCCTCGACCATCACCGGCGCAGACGGGGTATTCTCGGGAGTTTGTGGATGCTGGTGGGACAGTGGAGAGGGTTGCATGGGGACAGTGAGCGAGAGTGGGAGTGGGTGTGCGGAGAGGGGCTCTATAGCTAAGGTGGATAGAAGCAAGGCATGTTTCGTTGCACCACCGTGCAACACGCCGCGCAGTCAACTGCACCGTGCACCGTGACACGCGCACGGTACGTCACATTTTTTCCCGGGCCATGCATGGCAGTTCTGTATTGAGCCGCATGCAAAGGGCGCAGACACAATTTCTATGTACGAAGTTTGACACGGCCTAAAATTGGCGATTGAGAGCCGCTGCGTAAAAATGGGATATGTCTTATTAAAATCAAGTGGCAATAAATTGCAGCTGTCCATCGATGACCGTGCACTCGATGACGCATGCGTTGTGGCGTAGTAGTAGCAGTAGTAGGCTTTTCAGACTTGATTAAATATGACATGACCGCTCAATGACTATTTCCATGGACGGCACCGTGTTCCTTCTTGTAGAAGTCTCGCTGAGGGAGACGTCCATGCTGTCTCGCGCTGTACTGTGAAGGGCACGACGTGTGCAACGATCATCGTTGGATCGCACAGAATCAACGGCCGATGCGCACGATCCACGTGACAACTGAGATAACCAATCAGGGAGTAGCAGACAGGGTGAGCACAGATTTGTGCTTCTACGAAAGATAGTGAGAGGGGGGGGCAAAACTGAGTAGTACCACATAAAACCAAGGGCGATATTGAGTAGTATAAAAATGGAAAGTGAGTGTCTTGCACAATGAAATACATCGTGGCATACATCAAATTATGCCTAGATAGATCCACAAGAGTTCATTGGATGTGTGTTCTTCTCATAAACCATGTAAGGATCCACTAGAGTCATTGGATGTGTGTTCTTCTCACAAACCACATATCACCAGAGTCATTGCATGTATGTTCTTCCCATGAACCACACATGGATCCACCGGTGTCATCGCATGTGTGTTCTTCTCACAGACCACATATCACCGGTGTCATTGTATGTCTGCTCTTCCCATGAACCACAGCTAGAGTCATCACATGCATGCTCTTTTCATGAACCACCGCTAGAGTCATTGGATGTGTGTTCTTCTTACAAACCATATCATAAACCACACCCAGTGTATTTGCATGTGTGTTCTTCTCACAAACCACACATGGATCCACCGGTGTCATTGCATGTCTGCTCTTCTCATTAACCATAGCTAGAGTCATTGCATGTCTGTTCTTTTCACAAACCACATATCACCAGAGTCATTGCATGTGTGTTCTTCCCATGAACCACACATGGATCCACCAGTGTCATTGCATGTGTGTTCTTCTCACAAACCACACATGGATCCACCTAGTGTCATCGCATGTGTGTTCTTCCCATGAACCACACATGGATCCACCAGTGTCATTGCATGTCTTCTCTTTTCATGAACCACAACTAGAGTCATTGGATGTGTGTTCTTCTCATAGAACACACATGGATCCAGTGTCATTGCATGTGTGTTCTTCCCAAAGACCACACATGGATCCACCAGTGTCATTGCATGTGTGTTCTTCTCACAAACCATATCATGAACCACACCCAGTGTCATTACATGTGTGTTCTTCTCACAGACCACACATGGATCCACCAGTGTCATTGCATGTGTGTTCTTCTCACAAACCATATCATGAACTACACCCAGTTTCATTGCATGTGTGTTCTTCCCATGAACCACACATGGATCCACCAGTGTCATTGCATGTCTTCTCTTCCCACAGACCACACATGGATCCACCAGGGCCATTGCATGTGTGTTCTTCCCATGAACCACACATGGATCCACCAGTGTCATTGCATGTCTGCTCTTTTCATGAACCACAGCTAGAGTCATTGGATGTGTGTTCTTCTCACAGACCACATATCACCAGTGTCATTGCATGTGTGTGCTTCCCAAAGACCACACATGGATCCACCAGTGTCATTGCATGTGTGTTCTTCCCACAGACCACACATGGATCCACCAGTGTCATTACATGTGTGTTCTTCCCATGAACCACACATGGATCCACCAGTGTCATTGTATGTCTTCTCTTCCCATGAACCACAGCTAGAGTCATCGCGTGCGTGTTATTTTCACAAACCACAGCTAGAGTCATCGCGTGCGTGCTCTTCTCACAAACCATATCATGAACCACACCTAGTGTCATTGCATGTGTGTTCTTCCCATGAACCATAGATGGATCCACCAGTGTCATTGCATGTCTTCTCTTCCCACAGAGCACACATGGATCCACAAGTGTCATTGCATGTGTGTTCTTCACATGAACCACATATGGATCCACCAGTGTCATTGCATGTCTGCTCTTTTCATGAACCACAACTAGAGTCATTGGATGTGTGTTCTTCTCACAGACCACATATCACCAGTGTCATTGCATGTGTGTTCTCCCCAAAGACCACACATGGATCCACCAGTGTCATGGCATGTGTGTTCTTCTCACAAATCACACATGGATCCACCGGTGTCATTGCATGTCTGCTCTTCTCACAGACCAAACATGGATCCACCGGTGTCATTGCATGTGTGTTCTTCTCACAGACCATATCATGAACCACACCCAGTGTCATTGCATGTGTGTTCTTCCCTTGAACCACACATGGATCCACGGGTGTCATTGCATGTCTGCTCTTCCCACAGACCACACATGGATCAACCAGTGTCATTGCATGTGTGTTCTTCCCATGAACCACACATGGATCCACCAGTGCCATTGCATGTCTGCTCTTTTCATGAACCACAGTTATAGTCATTGGATGTGTGTTCTTCTCACAGACTACATATCACCAGTGTCATTGCATCTGTGTGCTTCCCAAAGACCACACATGGATCCACCAGTGTCATTGGATGTGTGTTCTTCCCACAAACCACACATGGATCCACCAGTGTCGTTGCATGTGTGTTCTTCCCATGAACCACACATGGATCCACCAGTGTCATTGTATGTCTGCTCTTACCATGAACCATAACTAGAGTCATCGCGCGCGTGCTCTTTTCACAAACCACAGCTAGTCATTGCATGTGTGTTCTTCTTACAAACCATATCATGAACCACACCCAGTGTCATTGCATGTGTGTTCTTCCCATGAACCACACATGGATCCACCAGTGTCATTGCATGTCTGCTCTTCCCACAAACCACACATGGATCCAGAAGTGTCATTGCATGTGTGTTCTTCCCATGAACCACACATGGACCCACCAGTGTCATTGCACGTCTGCTCTTTTCATGAACCACAGCTAGAGTCATTGGATGTGTGTTCTTCTCACAGACCACATATTACCAGTGTCATTGCATGTGTGTTCTTCCCAAAGACCACACATGGATCCACCAGTGTCATTGCATGTGTGTTATTCTCACAAATCACACATGGATCCACCGGTGTCATTGCATTTATGCTCTTCTCATAGACCACACATGGATCCACCAGTGTCATTGCATGTGTGTTCTTCTCACAGACCATATCATGAACCACACCGAGTGTCATTGCATGTGTGTTCTTCCCTTGAACCACACATGGATCCACCGGTGTCATTGCATGTGAGCTCTTTTCATTAACTACAGCTAGAGTCATTGCATGTGTGTTCTTCTCACAGACCACATATCACCTGTGTCATTGCATGTCTGCTCTTCCCATGAACCACACATGGATCCACCAGTGTCATTGCATGTCTGCTCTTTTCATGAACCACAGCTAGAGTCATTGGATGTGTGTTCTTCTCATAGACCACACATGGATCCAGTGTCATTGCATGTGTGTTCTTCCCAAAGACCACACATGGATCCACCAATGTCATTGCATGCATGTTCTTCTCACAAACCATATCATGAACCACACCCAGTGTCATTGCATGTGTGTTCTTCTCACAAACCACACATGGATCCACCGGTGTCATTGCATGTCTGCTCTTCTCACAGACCATATCATTAACCACACCCAGTGTCATTTCATGTGTGTTCTTCCCATGAACCACACATGGATCCACCAGTGTCATTGCATGTCTGCTCTTCCCACATACCACACATCACCAGTGTCATTGCATGTGTGTTCTTCCCAAAGACCACACATGGATCCACCAGTGTCATTCCATGTGTGTTCTTCTCACAAACCATATCATGAACCACACCCAGTGTCATTGCATGTGTGTTCTTCCCATGAACCACACATGGATCCACCAGTGTCATTGCATGTCTGCTCTTTTCATGAACCACAGCTAGAGTCATTGGATGTGTGTTCTTCTCACATACCACATATCACCAGTGTCATCGCATGTGTGTTCTTCCCAAAGACCACACATGGATCCACCAGTGTCATTGCATGTGTGTTATTCTCACAAACCATATCATGAACCACACCCAGTATCATTGCATGTGTTTTCTTCTCACAAACCACACATGGATCCACCGGTGTCATTGCATGTCTTCTCTTCTCACAGACCATATCATGAACCACACCCAGTGTCATTGCATGTGTGTTCTTCCCATGAACCACACATGGATCCACTAGTGTCATTGCATGTCTGCTCTTCCCACATACCAGACATCACCAGTGTCATTGCATGTGTGTTCTTCCCAAAGACCTCACATGGATCCACCAGTGTCATTGCATGTGTGTTCTTCTCACAAACCATATCATGAACCACACCCAGTGTCATTGCATGTGCGTTCTTCCCATGAACCACACATGGATCCACTAGTGTCATTGCATGTCTGCTCTTTTCATGAACCACAGCTAGAGTCATTGGATGTGTGTTCTTCTCACAGACCACATATCACCAGTGTCATTGCATCTGTGTTCTTCTCACAAACCATATCATGAACCACAACCAGTGTCATTACATGTGTGTTCTTCCCACAGACCACACATGGATCCACCAGTGTCATTGCATGTCTGCTCTTTTCATGAACCACAGCTAGAGTCATTGGATGTGTGTTCTTCTCACAAACCACACATGGATCCAGTGTCATTGCATGTGTGTTCTTCCCAAAGTCCACACATGGATCCACCAGTGTCATTGCATGTGTGTTCTTCTCACAAACCATATCATGAACCACACCCAGTGTCATTGCATGTGTGTTCTTCTCACAGACCACACATGGATCCACCACTGTCATTGCATGTGTGTTCTTCTCACAAACCATATCATGAACCTCACCCAGTGTCATTGCATGTGTGTTCTTCCCATGAACCACACATGGATCCACTAGATTCATTGCATGTGTGTTCTTCTCACAAACCACACATGGATCCACTGAGTGTCATTGCATGTGTGTTCTTCTCACTAACCATATCATGAACCACACCCAGTGTCATTGCATGTGTGTTCTTCGCATGAACCACACATGGATCCACCAGTGTCATTGCATGTCTGCTCTTCCCACATACCACACATCACCAGTGCCATTGCATGTGTGTTCTTCCCAAGACCACACATGGATCCACCAGTGTCATTGCATGTGTGTTCTTCTCACAAACCATATCATGAACCACACCCAGTGTCATTGCATGTGTGTTCTTCCCATGAACCACACATGGATCCACCAGTGTCATTGCATGTCTGCTCTTTTCATGAACCACAACTAGAGTCATTGGATGTGTGTTCTTCTCACAGAGACACATGGATCCAGTGTCATTGCATGTGTGTTCTTCCCAAAGACCACACATGGATCCACCAGTGTCATTGCATGTGTGTTCTTCTCACAGACCATATCATGAACCACACCCAGTGTCATTGCATGTGTGTTCTTCTCACATACCACACATGGATCTACCAGTGTCATTGCATGTGTGTTCTTCTCACAAACCATATCATGAACCACACCCAATGTCATTGCATGTGTGTTCTTCCCATGAACCACACATGGATCCACCAGTGTCATTGCATGTCTGCTCTTCCCACATACCACACATGGATCCACCAGTGTCATTGCATGTGTGTTCTTCTCACAGACCACATATCACATGTGTCATTGCATGTGTGTTCTTCCCATGAACCAAACATGGATCCACCAGTGTCATTGCATGTGTGTTCTTCCCACAGACCACACATGGATCCACCGGTGTCGTTGCATGTGTGTTCTTCGCATGAACCACACATGGATGCACCAGTGTCATTGTATGTCTGCTCTTCCCATGAACCACACATGGATCCACCGGTGTCATTGCATGTCTGGTCTTCTCATTAACCACAGCTAGAGTCATTGCATGTCTGTTCTTTTCACAAACCACATATCACCAGTGTCATTGCAAGTGTGTTCTTCCCATGAACCACACATGGATCCACCAGTGTCATTGCATGTCTGCTCTTCTCATGAACCACACATGGATCCACCCAGTGTCATCGCATGTGTGTTCTTCCCATGAACCACACATGGATCCACCAGTGTCATTGCATGTCTTTCATGAACCACAGGTAGAATCATTGGATGTGTGTTCTTCTCACAGACCACATATCACCAGTGTCATTGCATGTGTGTTCTTCCCAAAGACCACATATGGATCTACCAGTGTCATTGCATGCGTGTTCTTCTCACAAACCATATCATGAACCACACCCAGTGTCATTGCATGTGTGTTCTTCTCACAGACCACACATGGATCCACCAGTGTCATTGCATGTGTGTTCTTCTCATAGACCATATCATGAACCACACCCAGTGTCATTGCATGTGTGTTCTTCCCATGAACCACACATGGATCCACCGGTGTCATTGCATGTCTGCTCTTTTCATTAACCACAGCTAGAGTCATTGCATGTGTGTTCTTCTCACAAACCACATATCACTAGAGTCATTGCATGTGTGTTCTTCCTACAAACCACATATCACCGGTGTCATTGCATGTCTGCTCTTCTCATTAACCACAGCTAGATCCACCCATGTCATTGGATGCATGTTCTTTTCATAAACCGCATATGGATACTAATTAACCTTAGGAGAGCCCTAACATTAGCGTTAGACCGAGTCTTCTAGAAGGCACGCCCTAACACAGTTGTTCTCCTTATCGATTGTTACATATCGTCCGATCGGGGCGCTTGGACGATTGGGATGGTTTTCGTGAGATCGATCATGCCGAGTCTGCGGCATGATTGGCCACGCTTGCTCTGGACAAACTGGCAACACCGGGGGCTCCCCTGTTGCGAGTGTCACGACTCACCAGTTGAGCGGGCCATATCCTAGTGTCACGTCCCCATTACTTCTCTTCCTCCCCATACTTCTCTTCCTTCCCCTCAAACCCACATTCCCCACTTCACTCCCATCCTGCCGTAGCCGCAAGCCGACGACGCCTCCATGCCAATCCCCTCTCCGGCAGCCACCACCCCTCCTCCCCTCTCGCCATGGGTTCAAGGGGAGACGACGAGGAAACACGTCGTGACGACAGGGACGGTGATTTCGATGTGAGTCGTCTCATCTCTATATCTATCATCCGTGGCCAGTTATCTATTTTTTGAGCCAGATCTACTCCGTTTACTCATGCGTGTATGATGTGTTAGGCCAACCAGACGATGTATGACGCCGACTATCACGGTTTAGCAGATGAAGACAGTCCTCTGCTATGTAAACATGGATATGTGTCCGCTAAATTTGTAGCGTTCGAAGGACGAAACGCAGGCAGGAGGTTTCTACGGTGTCAAGGACATCGTGTAATGATGCGAGGGGGAAGTTGCGGTGTTGTCAAATGGGTAGATCTAGAGTGGCCCAAATCGATGCAAAAAACGCTGGACAAACTATGGGAAATGACTATTGAGTTGAAAGAATCCGCATTCAGCTCACTTCTTGACAGTGTTGAGATGAAGCTATGGGAACCAGTTGACACGACCAAGCATAAGCGAGATCTCATGGGGTGGAAGACAAGGTTAGCAAAGTCGAGAAGGAGAGGGACACGGCGTTGGCCCTGAAGGCTAAAGCAGAGTAAGAACTGACTCAAGCAAGGAAGGATCTTCACCAGGCCAAAGTCCTGTAGTTCACAACTACGAGTATTGACAAGTGCATGAGGAAATATGTAGAGAAACAATTGAAGTTGTGCAAGGAAGATGCTAAAAAGGAGGAGCAGACAATTCGATCCTTGCTCTCGCAGGAAGATGCGCATCGAGCCAAGATTAGGAAGATCAAGGAGATGTGTGATAACTAGTTCTATTTAGCTTAAGCTCTGTGCCTTTTTAAGTTGTAATATTTGTACTTGTTGACCTAGCAGTCTGAACTATTCGTCCCGGATTCCATGGAGGAAAAAAATTGCTCTGTCTCGATTAATTTGTGGAAGAATTTGTGATTTAGATCAATCTCTGCCTCGATTTAGATCTCTGTCCCGGATTGGGAACGTAACCGTGGACCAAAGACACCTTTTCTACTAGTGTATTTTGACACTGGTGGTTTGTTTAAACGTAATCTACGTGGATTGTGCCGCATGCAAATGGCACAACCACAATTTATAAAGTGGAAGCACATACACCCGGTTACTGGAGATCCGGGAGCTTCGCCAGATGCAGGGGATACAGGAGCAGAGAGGCGGTAAGATAGACGGGCTCAAGATTAGGCCAGAAAGTGGTACCCATTTCCTCCTCATCTGGGCATTATCGGTGAGAACATTGTTGTTTATGTTGCCACGTTATGCAACATCTCGAAATAAGTTGCTTCGTGGAGTGTGGAAGCTTAAATAATTTATTTATGTGCCACTTACATTCCATCGTATTTGGAGACCTCCTGCCCCTCAGCAATCATGGAACCGGTGGATCATTGTTTTTAGATAGTAGTGGCACAATCACAATTTCGGATTCAACTACTGACTCGGGCATTTCCAAACCCTAAGTCGCGGTACATTTTACTCAGAGAACGTGGGTAGATTGTTTCGCCCAGCAACGTGCCACACACAGACCGATCAGAACTTAACAGAATTACATATATAGGTTCAAGTTCAACACATTACTATGCATCTTCATTGCCAGCAGCCTTCTTCCGCAGCCTGGGTGCCAAGCCTTCACGTCCACTGGCTTCTTCATTTCCTGCCTTCTTCCTCTTCCTCGGTGCCAATTTTCTTAGCTTCACGTACTCTGCATCGTCGGGACAATGGGCACCAGAATCATGTCCAGCATCATCTTTCCACTCGTTTTTTATTTCTCCGGGCAGCAAAATCACTGACCGGCAGTCATGTTTCTAACCTTGCGGCGCTTCCTGTCAAAGAAACAAGACCGTTGCATAACTGCCTAATATCTACAGAGTAAATAAAACAAAAATTATAATTCAGCACAAACATGCGAACCCCAAGCGACCTTTGCTTACCAGGAGCTAATTGGGTTCGAGCAACCACCCTGTCCAAGAATAGAAGGGCGACTCCTAGTTGCAGCAGCTTCCACATCCAGTACATGACATTTCAGGTCAAACATGGCAGCCGAAACATACCTTTTCATCAACCCAATTAGCTGACTGTCACACGTTATAGGAACCATGATGCCACGTTCATCCATGAAGCTAAACTTTGTTGTCTGCTTCAGCCATAATTCAACATGATTACGCAAAGTAGAAACCATACTAGATATAGTGCAGATCTATGCAGGCACTTCTTCCATCGTGATACAATGGCTTCCATACCACTTGCCACTAGAGTCGTACCTGTAGAGGACTACCGTAACCAGGTAAGGGGGGTCCACGCAGATCCCACTTGACAGAAAACTATGGACAAAATATGTTTGTCAGCGTTGGGCTAACAAACAATTTGAGGTTCAAGAGTCACTAGCAGTTGTAATTAGTGCGAATAGCAAAGAGAAGGGTAGCTCACCCGCTTGTAGATGTAACTTCTTCTTTCTTGATAGTAGGATCGCCATCCTTCGAGCTGCTTGAGAGGCGCTCGGTAGCCGGGCTAGAGCCTCGCAACGGTGGCTACGGCATGCGCCATTGGATCTCGGGATCAGCGACTGGGCGCAGCAACTGGCCGCAGCAACTTGGCGCCGAAAGTCAAATGTCCGAAGGGATTGTCCTGCCTGGAGGGTGGATTCCAACGCCACCGGTGCTAGGGGAAAGCTGGGAATGGATTTGTGAAATTGGTCAACGCATCCAATCCACTTAGATGCTCGATTTGCCTAAGAGATTGCCGTGTTGGCGCCCGCGTCACGGACAGATAACCGACATGTGGGTCCTGACCGTCTACTTCACGGGGCGGTTTAATGGAATGTTTGTATTTGGCAGGGGTGAGATGAGTTTGCCTCGAAATGGCCCCTCTCAGTAGTTGGCAGCCTAACTTTTCGAAACACGGTGATTTCAGGCAACTTAGGTACCGCCATGCGCTGGCCTGCCAACTTTGGTACCGCAGACGAACAAGCCCCACTGATGCTTTCACAGCATGAAAAACAAAACAAAATCCTATGCGCGAACCACTATCTTGCCAATATCATCTACGAGATGGTCGCAACGAGTAACTCACCCTCAAAAACCGTAAGCGGGATTTCATTCTCTCTCAAACATTATCGGTGAAGATGAAGGCGTACATGTGACAATCTCAAGATCGGGTACTCAAGGCTCCACAACCGGTGGCACCTCCATACTCGGTCACACATGCGACTCGTTGAGGTCCTCCATGCCCTCGATCCAGTGGGGAAGCAGAAGAAGGGATCTGCCAGAAACTCCTACTCCACTTCTCTAAGTGTAGACTTTGAACTATTTTGTGGCAGAGCTTCGCTAAGCAATGGTAATGGTGGAGCAACAATGGAGAGAGAAGAGAGGCTCAAGTGTCTAAAGGAAGAGAGAAGGAGTTTCCACCTTTTATAGGAGAGGAGGGGCAGCCCCTAGGGGGTGCGCTGCCCCCTAGAGGTGACACATCTCTCTCTTCATGGTGGTAACCCCCTCCATCAAGTAGGTAACCCCCTCTCTTATTTTCTTTTTTAATTGCATGACATTCATAACAATTAAGCCACACTTATGGAATTAATAAAATATTTTTATTTATTTAATATTTGTTAATTCATTCAATTAACAAACATTAACAATTACCCCTTATGTTATTTCGATATTTCGAAACAGTTTTGGCGCTTTTCTGAAATAACCCATGTGATGTCCAATAATTCAATGGAGTTCCAAATCCACTCAAAACGCGTCAGCTAATCTTAAGTGTGTCACCCTACCGTTTGTGAATAACATGGACATGATTGAGACACCTCTCCGATCAATAATTATCAGCGGGATATAGAAATCCGTGATGACACCCACTTACTCAACGATGAATCTAGTGATCATGTGAACCATCAATGTTGCAGTCAATTCCTTTTGTCTCACACTATATTACTTGTCCGAGATCCGATCATTTGGTATCATCCATACCTAGTTCGATCTCGTTCCCGACAAGCACTCTTTACTCGTCCTGTGATATGACATTCCCGTGACCTAGTCACATGCTTGCAAGCGGTGTCAATGCAATATCACTGAGAGGGCCCAGTGTATATCTTTCTGTCATCAGGTTGGACAAATCACACTCTTGATCCATGAGCCTCAACTAATACTTTCAAAGTACCCAAATCAACCTTTATAATCATCCTATTACAGAGTGACGTTTGATATCATCAAAGTATCCTTCTAGCATCAGTGATTGACATGATCTCATGGTCTAATGATTAGGAATACTTCGTATGAGTTTGATATAGCAATGAAACTTGATGACTTGATCGTATTTCTATTCTTACGATGGGTATAAATGTTCATCAGATCATTCTTCTAATGATGCGACCTTGTTATTAACAACGTCCAATGTTCATGATCAGAAAACCTTGATCATCGGTTAAATAATGAGCTAGTTAAAAGAGAGTCTTTACTAGGAACCTTTTGGTTGTTTATTAAACACACAAATTTTAACATTTCTGACTAATACAATTCTAGCATGAGAAATAAACATCTATTATAAACACGGAATAATATAATAACCACTATATAATTGCCTCTCGAGCATATTCCTTTCAGTTATTTGTCTTAATCTAAAAATCCAAAAAGATAGAAACTATGGCACAAAAGAATCTTGGAGTGTATGCTACTCCTAATGATTATTATTTGCATGCACCTATTACTCATCCCACTGTCACATCGGAGAATTATGAAATTAAGGCTAACTATTTAAGTTTTGTTCAGTAAGAGGCTCAGCTGCTGAGCACACATGTATTCATTTTAACACCTTTACTAAGATATGCAACTTGATACGCATAAAGGATGTTGGACTTGATGCAGTCAGGCTACGCTTATTATATTTCTCACCTAGAAGAAAGGCAAAAGGTTGGTTGCTAGCATTGCCTAAGGGCACTATCACTTCATGGGAGGAATGCACTAATATTTTTATGACTAAGTTTGTCTTCCTGCTAAGACTATGCAACTACGATCTAACATTAAAAGTTTTAGTCAAGAAGACCGTGAGCCACTAGCACTTGATAGCTATGAGATTCGACACATTGTTTATGGCTTTTATTGATGGTTTTCTCCTGGATTTGATTGTTTTCTAGCTTTACCTAACGCTAATACTTCGGTAGTGAAGAAAACTTGGTTTTTAATGTGTGTTTCAGGTTCTGAACATCAATAGAAGGTTTTAACTAGAGAAACACAATATTCTGGAGAAAATAAGCAAGTCTCTCTTTGGAAGCACTCGAGGGGAGCATACACAAGCTTTAATGAGCAACTATACGACGGGAATATTTTTCCGGTCGTATAGTTCCTGCCATATAGTTTCCACCGCCTCTGTCTTGTCAAAAGGGACTACTTCCATGAAGGGACCAGGGACAAAAACACAACACAACAGCTTCCATACCATCCAGAAGGGAGAAAGAAAAGATCCGGAGAAGAAGGGGAAGACGTTCTTCATCACGCTCCACGATCTTCGACCTCCTAGCCAATACACCCCCATAGCCACTACTTGTACTTGAGAGAGAGAGAGAGGGATCTCCACCTTGCAAGACTAGGGTTTGAGATTGTTTCTTCCCATCTTGAATTGTGTTGGATATTTTTCTATTCTTATTGTGGATCTCACAGATGTAAGACGAATTCCCTTTATTTGATTATATTGATGATCCGTTCTTCTCTCTTGTGTGAGTAATTCCCTTGGGCGTGGGAGATGTAGGGGATTGGTGAGATGTGATGTGCCTTCATATAGTTTCCATTAATTTGTGATTAATTCTAATTATTATATTATGTGTGATTGACTATCTGTGGGATGCCTAATGCTTGTTGTCCAATTAAGGGCCCAAACATCATGATGCTTTGTTCTACATAGATAAGATCTTGTTCGCTAGTGGACCGGTGACCCCTAGGTGACACGGGGATATCAATGGAAAACTAGTAGACTTGAGGATAACGAGGAAGCACTATGCTTATTGCATTAGTCCGATCCAAGGAGCTTAATTGCTAAGCAACCTGAAGGGTCTTAATCATCTAGTGTCTGACCATGGTTTTGGTAACAGTCTAGTAGGATTATTGAAGTTGGGATGAAATCTACCAAGAGGAGTTCCGGCTAATTATGGGTTGCTCGCCTACACATATATTTAAATGATTATGATTGTTACATTTATCATTCATCCACCTGGCACAGTCACTATCACCATGAACTGAATCTCCCCGCGCCTCCTTTTGCCATCTGTAGGAAACAACAAACAACCAAGTTATTCTTTACTTTTATGCTTTATATTTCTAAAGTTTACATTTTAGTTCTATTTAAATACATCTCATTTAATCAAAACCCCATTCTTATTTCAACACTTGCAGTCAATTCACTCGAAGACCTATGATAACTTCGGGTGTGACAGAGACTTCACCCATAAACACTTACCTTTGGGCTACCTGTGGGATCGATATCTATACTTCGAAACTAGCTACAAACGATCTATGCACTTGAAGACAACAAGCTATTTTCTGGCACCGTTGCTAGGGAGCTAAGCATTAAGTGTTTGTCTTTTGACATTTCAGGTGTTGCTACTACAAAATGTTCTCCCTAGAAGACAAAGGGTCTACACGCTCTGGTAGGACCTATCTACCAGATTATATTGAGCGCGTGCCTGCTCAAAGGCGCGAAGATATTATTGAAAAACCTTTAAGATCAAATAAAGTTGAAGTTGAAAACCTGAGTTATATTATGGAAATCATGTCTATTTACAGGACAACTCCCATGAAACCTGAGAAAACTCTCAGGGAATACAGTGCTCCAAGTTCTGAATTTCATAAACAACCAATAGAATTCCCTAATCCTAGAGTTAGAGAATATCAATTTGTTGGTGGAATTATTAAAAATTTACATGAAAAAGCTTTCAGTGGAAGGGAAGATGAAGATCCAGGAACACATATTAGAGAGTTTAACGATGTGATAACATCGCTTGCACCAAAAGGTTTGCCAAGAGACTTCTCTCATCTTAAATTATTTTGATGGTCTCTTAAAGTTATTAAAGGACCTTTAGGACCACCAAAATATGAAGCTGAAAAATAGTGAAAGGAAAAAGCCTTGCTGGAAGCAAGCCAAGAAGATGATACATTGGTGGATCCTCGGGATGAAACTGAAACACAAGACCAAACCAAGGAGGACCAAATTAATGCAGAGGATGACCATTATGACTCTGATGCGGAGACGGTTGATCCAAGATAAGAAAAAGATATAAGCAAGGAAGATGAAGTTGTTGAAGTAGAAAAGAAGAAAAGCGATAAGAAACAACAAAAGAAAGCAACAAAAGAGCCTGACCCCCACGAAAGGTAAAAGACAAGAGTAAATCACGTGAGAAAAAACTTCCTTACCCAAATCAAAAAAAGAAAGCACCAGTTCAGGTAATTTATAATTATTTTATAAAGGCACTTAGTGACCTTCGTTTGGAGATTCCGTTTGCTGATGCGATCAAGGTTCCTACTTATACTAAATTCCTCCATGATATTCTTAGTAGAAAGAAAGAAATAACTGAAACTATTGCCATGGTAGCTAGTTACCCTGCTAACGGGAAGTTGTTGTCTAAGTCTGAAGATCCCGGAATACCAACTATTTCATGCTCAATAGATAAAACTGATATTCACAATGCCTTGTGTGATCTAGGAGAAGGAGTTAGTGTAATGCCATACTCCCTCTATAAAAGGTTAGGATTAGGGGAGTATTCTCCTACTACTATCACTTTACAGATGGCTAAAAAGTCCACTAAACAACCCATTGGTATGATTGAAGATGTTCTACTTAGAATAGATGAGCATGTTATTCCCACTGATTTTATTGTTCTTGAGATGCCAGAAGATGAAAGATTATCTATAATACTTGGAAGACCTTTCCTTAGTATTGTAGGTGCATCAGTTGATTGTGCTGAAGGAAAGATAATTTTCAACGTTTATGATGCTGAAATCATCTGGTATTTTCCAAAGAAGCTAGAAGCGGGAGAAAGATATATTCCACCGACAAAACGAGTCCATGTGGTAAGTGCCTTTGATAAGGGGCAACCCAAGGTAAGAATTCGAGAACAAAGAAGAGGTTGAGTTACTCAGCCATTCTTAATAAAATGCTTAATGGGAGTCAACCCATCTCGTCAATAAAGTATATTAGAGAATAAGAAGTTCATCGCATTCCGACCACTTTTTCACGGATATTCTTGCGGAAGCGCGCCCGTGAAGATGCAGCTGTCAAAAAGTAGTAGAAACATCGATTGAATGAGTATAGAAGAATAATAAGAATAAAAATTTGAGTTTTCCATCTACAGAACTAAAATTTTGCTCTTAATATGCTAATATTGGTCGATAGTTTCTACTATCAATTTTCTATCAAAAATAAGGTATTTCGCTAAGTTTTGGGATAAGAAGGTATTCTCGAGGAAATAGAAATTTTTTGATGATCACTGATGGTTTAACACCCAACTATACGACGGGAATAAAAATTCCGGCCATATAGTTCTGGTCGTATAGGTAACTTTGCCATCAACAAATTTTCTTCGAGCACACAGAGAATTTAACGACCAACTATATGGCGGGAATAAAAAAATCGGCCGTATAGTTCCGGTCGTATAGATATCGATGCCTTGGTTCAAAAATTTCTGAAAGGTACTGAGAGTTTAACGACCAACTATACAACAGGAATAAAATTCCGGCCGTATAGCTCCGGTCGTATAGATATAGCTGCCTTCGTAGAAATTTATCCCAAAGGTACTGAGAGATTAACGACCAACTATATGGCGGGAATAAAAATTCCGGTCGTAATGTCCGGTCGTATGGATATCAATGCTAGTTTTAGAAATTTATCTCGAGAGATAGACGGATTAACGACCAACTATACGGCAGGATCATTGTGATCCGACCATATAGTTGCGTCCATATAGCTATTTTCTGCATAAAGAAACCCTAGTTGGCGGCGCCGCCACAACTATACGGGCGAAACAACATCACCCACCTATATAGTTCCGGCCGTATAGTTTGGTGTGACCACAAAATCGCATCGGGGCGGCTAGGTATTCCACCTCTCCTCATTATTTCTCTCATATTCTCTCTCCAAATCTCTCAAAATCCACCGAGAACTTTTGATTCTTCGCGGATTTCGTTCGTTTGAGTAGGGGAATCAATAGATCGGTATGTTTCTCTCCCTATCCATGCTTTATTTTCAGATTTCCATGGTTGAAACTCTCACATTGATCTAGTGGATGAACTCAAGCTTATTTGATTTTCCTATTAATTTCTCATGTTAGGATTGAATTTTTCCACGTAGGATCGTTCATATATCATGTAGAAACTATATGCCTAAAGTTTTATGGTGAAATTTTTCAGTGTATCACGATGAACAAAATCATTAACCTCTTTCGTTTGAGCAAGCACCAACAGGGTGAGGGCTCGAGCTCGGGGTCTCGAGCCTCGTGCAACCCCAAGTTGGACATTGTCTCATCAAGGAGGGTGTTGCCCACACGTTGGGCTGACCACAACTTTCTCACAGTGGTAGGGTTTAAGGAGGACTTCGACCTCATGTGCAACAAGGCGGGGTTGGTGGTACTTGGCTTCGCAAGCCACGATACCTACACCGAGTTTACCCATGAGTTCCTTGCCTCCTTCTATGACGACCACAGGGAGAAAGGTAATATGTGCATGATAAGCTTCACCATGAACCGGCAGCACTATGAAATAAATTTCGAACAATTTTGCAATGCTTTCAGCTTCCCTCATGTTGGGGAGCCTACTGTTACTAACCTCTATAGCATCACAAGTGGAGAGACTTGGGAGGTTATTTCTATTAATAGTGGGAGGCAATTTTACCAGAAGAAGATGTCCACCATTCAGAACCCAACCATCCGCTACTATGCTTTGTTCCTCGCCAACACACTACGGGGAAGAGGTGACACTGGTTCCATGGCCAATGCAGTCATGGCAATGATCACCAAGGCTCTCTTCCCCACTTCACCGCAAAGCCACAATCATGCAGCTCTACTGATGACCCACAAGTATAGGAGGTGTATCGCAGTATTTTTGATAAGTAAGAGTGTCGAACCCAACAAGGAGCAGAAGGTGTTGACGAGTGGCTTGGATCAGAAATTCTCTATAAATACTTAGCAAACGGATTTTTAGGGGGTTTTGATAATGCAGATAAATAAAGTGCGAGTAAATAAAAGACAATAATAATAATTGGAGCAAGTGGCCCAATCCTTTCTTTAGCAAAGGACAAGCCAGTTGTATTACTTAAGATGACCAAACATTCTCGAGGACACATGAGAATACTGTCAAGTGCTTTCGCTTCATATAGTTGATTAATCTTCTTTGGTTGGATAAGTGTTGTGTGGGTGAACATGTGCTAATGTACTGACCTTCCTAGGACTAATACATACTTGTGATTATATTACTTGCAAGCATCCGCAACTACAAGAAAGTAATTAAGATAAAAACCTAACCGCAGCCTTAAACTCTGAGATCCTACACTCCCTTATGCAAAGGTTTCCTAATGGGGGTTTAGGTTTCTGTCACTCCGGCAACCCCACGATTAGTAGCCAAATACACACTGCATTCGCCTAGGACCATAAAGGTGAAGTATCATGTAGTCGACGTTCACATGACACCACTAGAAGAATAACACCACAACTTAATTATCAAACCATTAAATCTTTCTCAACACAATTCCACTACTAACAACATGACTTCTCTCATGTCCTCAAGAACTAAACGAACTACTCACGAGACATCATATGGATCAAGATCAGAGATGAAATAATGATAAGTAACAATCTGAACATGAACAATAATTCAATGGTTCCACTCAATAGCATCAACTACAACGAGTAATCAACACTGGGAAAGTTTCCCCCAAGAACTATGCAAGATTCAACCCAATTGTTACAGCGGTACAGAGTGGTGATGATGGTGCTGGTGGAGATGATGGTGGAGATGATGATGATGATGATCCCGATGAAGTCCAGCTTGATGATGGTGTTGATGGCGACGATATCCCCTCTCTAGGAAGGAATTTCCCTGGTAGATTTCTGTCTATCGGAGAGCTCTTTCTCTCTCTGTATTTTTCCGCCCCGCAGAGGCGGCGCAATCTTTCTATGGTCGCTCCCCGAGTCTTAGGGTATCGAGGGTATTATATACGCCAAAGGGCGATGCTGGGAGTCGGCCAGGGCGGCCACACCACCTTGTGGCGCGGCCAGGGGGACCCACGCCACCAGGGGTGTGGGCCCCCTGTGGCCCATCTCTGCTCCTCCTTCTGGTTTCCTTCGTCTTCTGGAAAAATAGGATTTTCCATATATTTTCTGGGATTTTTTGATCTTCGCGAATTTTGCATCCAGACAATGCTTTTTACATCAGAATCCTGACTTCGGTGCTTCATCCTCCAAAAATCATCAATCATGCAAAAATAGATGAAATAACATAAGTATCCTCTCTGAATATAAAATATACCAATGAATAATAGTAAATTATGATATAGAATAGTGATGCAAAATGGACGTATCATCTACTCATCCAGCACCTCCGCCACCAAAGCAACAAGACCAAATGTGATAGTTGCATTGGTGGATTGGTAACCCATCTTGCCCATGCATTAAATATTATACTACCTGTTATAGAACCTGTTGACGGCTCCAAACTCATGGACGTCAAGTATTTGACTGCTTGTGGCTTTTTTGGTGTTTACCATGCTAACCGAAGGCTCCGAGCATATCAATTCAGTTATCCTGGTGATGCACATGGTGAGCAGGTTCAGTTGCCCTGCCCCCAAGCCTTCTCGATTGTGGAGAAGGACACTTGGATCCTCACCAAGGACCAAGTGATGGAGATCATGGCCGAGCTCCAGTCCGATGAAGAGGAAGATGAAGAAGGAGGGCATCAGGATGAGGAAGAGAAGGATAAGGAGGAAGAGCAGGGACACAACCCTACTTGGAAGGGACAGCAGCAGCAAGGGGGAGCTTGGGGAGATCATGACCTAGCCAGCCACAGTAGGGGTACAGCTACGTCCCCTATCAGGAATTCCAGCAGCTCAACCAGCGCGTTGGGGAGATCGACCACACTCTTCAAGGAGTGAATGAATATGTGAGTGCTTTGACTCACAACTTCAGTCACTTCATGACCCACTTCCCTGACTACTACCAGCAGTATCCGCACCAGCCGCTGAATGACGGCAACAACTGAGTCTAACAATAGCCTAAGCTTGGGGGAGGTCTGAAAACCTCCAAACTTTGCATTCATGTTTTTATTTCTTCTTTTGATTTATTTTTCTTCGAGTTGCATGTTTATTTTCAGTTTGCATTCCTTAAACCAAAAATACAAAAAATAGTTGTAATTTTATTTGCAAGTTCGTTTCTTTGTTTCTCTCGTATATTGCTCAATTTCAGGTGACTTGGCAATAGGGAAACAGAGAGGGGGTTTGACTCAAGTACGGGAATGAACCAAGCAAGAAGAGGTATCACATTCCTTTTATCATCCTTTCTGCAGCCTTAAACTGATCCTACAATTATTTACTTGTTTGCACTGGAGTCACTCCCTGCTTAGCTTGTTATCCTAGAAATTCTATTCCTCTGCTAGTGTCTTCTTTTTAGCCTTGAAACAATGAGCAATGAACTTGGTTAAAAATACTTCCTACATTTTTACAACAAGAAAAAGCATTTGAAAGATGACTTGAGTCCATGTTTAGCCCAAAGAATTTGATTTTAGAACTACTCCATCCCATTTGGGCTTAATATAAATAGACTCGATAGTACCCTTGAATGAAATTGTTTGATAAATGGATGCTTCGAAGTAGTAGAGATTATGCCACTACTTTTTCTAATAATTACCGTAAGATATTGCTTTACGCGTGTCATTACAACTCTGTCGTGCTCCATGGGAAACTATTAACTCCGGTGGCCAACGAACGATCCAAATGTGGGAAACCACTTGGTTTCGGCTATTGAGTTATGTAAACGTCTATAGCAGCAATGCTATGATGGGTAAAATCTTTAGTCTCCTCATGGTTTCACGTTCCAAGTAAAGTTGTAGTACTCCTCTGACCCATTATTTCTCAACAATTATTTATTGGCATGGTCACGAGTGCACAACATAACCCCAATTAACATGTTAAAAATAGTGGCATGATTTCTCTATGAAAGAGCTGAAGTTTTTCAAAGACAAAAGAAGGAAAAGGTGCTTTGAGAGTCTTGAAATTTTGACATGTGAGTAGATGAGTTGTTCTTAAATTAAATGTTTTGATGCGAACTTGAGTACTCTTAATTGATTAAACAAACAAGAACAAAAAAATTTCATCTCTCAACAAAGAGAGGCACCAAATGAATTTGTCTCACTTTCCTAGCTAAACTTTCGACACTTGTTTGGGCATATGATTCATGTGCTAACAAGATATACGTGGTTAGGAAGTGGACTCAGTGCAATCTTGTGAATACTTGTATGATCATATTTAAGATTGCATGGATTGTGAAGAAAAGAATTTGATACCAATTCAAACTTGTGAGTTCCTTTATTTTCAGTCTCGAATCTCCGCTATTCTTCCTTATTTCCTTGTCACTCTAGGGCGAGCAACAACAAGCTTGGGGGAGTTGATAGTTGTGAGATTCGACACATTTTTTATGGCTTTTATTGATGGTTTTCTCCTGGATTTGATCGTTTTCTAGCTTTACCTAATGCTAATACTTCGGTAGCAAAGAAAACTTGGTTTTTAATGTGTGTTTCAGGTTCTAAACGTCAACAGAAGGTTTTAACTAGAGAAACACAATATTCTGAAGAAAATAAGCAAGTCTCTCTTTGGAAGCACTCGAGGGGAGCATACAGAAGCTTTAATGAGTAACTATACGGCGGGAATATTTTTTCGGTCGTATAGTTCCCGCCGTATAGTTGTCGCTGCATCTGTCTTGTCAAAGGGGACAACCTCTGTGAAGGGAACGGGGACGAAAACACAACACAACAGCCGCCATACCATCCAGAAGGGAGAAACAAGAGATCCGGAGAAGAAGGGGAAGACGTTCTTCATCTCGCTCCACGATCTTCGACCTCCTAGCTAATACACCCCCATAGCCACTACTTGTACTTGAGAGAGAGAGGGATCTCCACCTTGCAAGACTAGGGTTTGAGATTGTTTCTTCCCATCTTGAATTGTGTTGGATATTTTTCTATTCTTATTGTGGATCAATATGAAGACGAATTCCCTTTATTTGATTATATTGATGATCCGTTCTTCTCTCATGTGTGAGTAATTCTGTTGGGCGTCGGAGATGTAGGGGATTGGTGAGATGTGATGTGCCTTCATATATTTTCCATTAGTTTTTAATTGATTCTAATTATTATATTATGTATGCTTGACTATCTGTGGGATGCCTAATGCTTGTTATCTAATTAAGGGCCCAGACAACATGATGATTTGTTCTACATAGATAAGATCTTGTTTGCTAGTGGATCAGCGACCCCCGGATGACACGGGGATATCAATGGAAAACTAGTAGACTCGAGGATAACAAGGAACCACTGTGCTTATTGCATTAGTCCGATCCAAGGAGCTTAATCACTAAGCGACCTGAAGGGTCTTAATCGTCTAGTGTATGACCATGGTTTTGGTAACAGGCTAGTAGGATTATTGAAGTTGGGATGAAATCTACCAAGCGGGGTTCTGGCTAATTATGGGTTGCTCGCCTACACATATATTTATAAGATTATGATTATTACATTTATCATTCGTCCACCTGGCACAATCACTATCACCATGAACTGAATCTCCCCGCGCCTCCTTTTGCCATCTGTAGGAAACAATAAACAACCAAGTTATTTTTTACTTTTATGCTTTATATTTCTAAAGTTTACATTTTAGTTCTATTTAAATACATCTCATTTAATCAAAACCCCATTCTTATTTCAACACTTCAGTCAATTCACTCGAAGACCTGTGACAACTTCGGGTGTGACAGACACTTCACCCTAAACACTTACCTTTGGGCTCCCTGTGGGATCGATATCTATACTTCGAAACTAGCTACAAACGATATGTGCACTTGCATACATCAGTGGTTGCATGGAAAAGGATGAAGGAGTCCATAAGAAACTGTACCAACTATGGGATGGAAGAGTGGTTAATCCTCCATTTGTTTTATATTGCTCTTAATCATGTGTCTAAGTATATGATTGACACTAAAACTGGAGGCATATTCATGGATAAGAAAGTTGAAGTTGCCACGAAAATAGAACAACCATGTTCAATGGCATGTGGAAAGATCCTCCTCAAGAAAGGTAAACTCTATTTTTTGTGAGAAGAATGAAGAACTCACTTCAAAGGTGATTGAGCTTATAGATATAACTAAGGCTAAGGAATAAGCCCAAATTAATGGCATCACCAATACTAATTATAAAGAAGTGAATTTCGTTGATCGTAATTCTTATACCTACATAGAAGAATCAAAACTATAGCTCAAAATTTCAGAAACCATATCCTAATCTGGTAGGTACTCCAAACAATGACAATAATAATAGAGAAAATTATGGTAATCTCCCTCTTAAAAATTCTTTCTAAGCTTTTATGAAAGCTCAAACTGAGAAAAAAGTATTATTATCAAAATAACGGAGAACCATGACAATATTATTGGTAAACTTTCTAACCAAATTGTTGCTATTAGAAATGATGTGCATGATCTACAAGAAAGAACAAAGACCGTGGAGGCACAATTGGGCAAGATAGCTGAGAGTCAAACTCTTATACTTGCAAGGTTTGCTGGAAAGCTCGAGTCTAACCCGGTTGAAGACCTAAAGATGACGAGGGTTGAAAATAAAAATAAAAAACCTGAAGATCTAGACTATAACAAAGCTTCATCCCCGGATTATGCCCTAGAGGACCTTGTTAAAATGATTACTTTGAAGAACTCTGGCATTGAGGGAGGTAATGAAGCTATGTACCAACAATTTATCAATCAAGTTGCTATTATGGTACATGAGCTAGAAGAAAATTATAAGAAGTTACCTAAGAAACTCCCTACTAAGTTAGAAGATATACATGTAGGAGTTAATGAGATAGCTCCACTTTGTGATCTTGGTGCAAGTGTTTCAACTATAAAATGCAATTAGTGGCCTGCGAAGAACAAACCTACATTCTATGATGTAGCTCTAGAAGTCTAACATAGAGTATCCTATGCTACGGAAATACTCTCTAAAATATATAGTGAAGACTATTACTCCGGTGTGAAGTTGTTTATCCATATAAGCACCTCGTTCCTCTTTGGGTCATGGAAAACAAAAGGAGTTATAGTAATTAGGTCAAGACAAGAAAGAAAAGGAGTGTTTTTCAGTAATAATGGAAAGTGCATTTAAAAGATCATGGCATCTTCTTGGAACAGTCAGCATCTAGGAAGGATGCATAAGCTACGCAATTTGCTACACTTGTTTTCCTAAGGAGACACAAAAATTCACATCTCAGCTTAACTTAAAAGGCACGGGGCAAAAGGAAACATACCATCACAAAGCTCTTTGTCCTAGGATCATTGTACCGGGAAGCAAACAACCTTGTTGAGGCTTCAATCCGTCTTTGAGTGTGTGATCCACACTCGAAGGGAGGAAGAAGAAGGTCGTTGTCGCCTTGCGCGGGCATCCACCAGCCCCTGACCATGTGACGACCGAACAATTCCAGACCCCACCACCTCCCCATCCACATCGCCAGCTAGCCATCACAGACCATCCTCTGTTGTTCTATGCCTCTTGCAACATGTTTGAAGAGTTGTCCCAAATTTAACATTTTTTATTTTTATTTTTTGGAGTGTGAAGATTTATATAGATGACGCAATGTTGATTTGATGTATTTATATGTGTGAATTGTAGTGTCAACGATTACACATTCATGGCGAGGGTTTTGAGGAAGACATGCCGAAGGGTAGAGAGAGCAACTGCACTGTGGACGAGGACATCTTTCTTTGTACTACATGGAAGATGGTCGGGATGGACCCGTCCATGGGACCCGAGCAACCCAAGGACACCTACTGGGCAAGTATTAAGGAGTATTTTGATGCACATACCAATCTTATCAATGACCGAATGTTAGCCTCTCTTCGCCATCGATTGTCCACCATCTCATCGGATTGCCAAAAGTGGTCGGCAGCATTTACTTGTGGATAACTAAGGATCGGGATAACTAATTTCTTCTCTCATATTATGTAGAATAATATTGCTCAAAGATTGTTCAAAGAACCCGTGAAGAAGAACAAGAAGGTCATGTTGAAGGAAGGAAGACCATTCACTTTGCACCATTGTTGGACGGAGCTAGAGAATGATGAGAAGTGGAAGAACCATGATGTGCATGTTGTGCCAAAGAAGAATGCCAAGATCTCAGTGGGAAATGCCACTATCGTTGATGGTAGTGATGATGTCGATAGTGAAGATGGTAAGAAGTGCCACTCCCGCCTCAGTTGCTAGGAAGAGGTTGTATGGAAGGAGGTTTACGAAAGAAAAAGGCAAGAGGACCAGCGACGATGATATCAAGAACTCATTGGATGCTATTGTGAATGTGAGAAAAGAGATGGCCGAGGAAAGTAAAATGATGAAGTAGGTGGAGATAGAGGAGAGGAAGGCGGTCGAGGATAGGAGGGTGGAGATAGAGGAGAGGAAGTCGCGGCCAAGGAGAGGAAATTGACATTGGAGAAGAGGAAGGTGGATATGGAGGAAGCTCAACGGCTAATGGAGCAAGAGAAAAGCCTTATGTTCATGGACACAAGCAATCTTGACGAGAAGCAAAAACAATATGTTGATCTTTTCCGTGAACAAGTCATTGCTCAAAAGTGTATTATGGGATCCATGGGAGCTATGGGTGGTGGCATGGAAGGAATGGGAAATATGGGGTACATGGGAGCCATGGGAGGCATGGGTGGTGGCATGGGAACATCCATGGGAGGTGGCATGGGTCCTTTCATGGCTTCTATGGTATCTCCAATTGCTAAGTGGTGGCGGCATTGATGCTACCTACAACTCCAAGGTTTCTCATGACGAAGAAGATATCAACAATGTCAATGGTGACAATGGAGGCTAGGCATGAGAGTGTCATTTCCATTGTTTGAACTATGTTTGTGTCGATCCATTTTATGCATTTGAACTGTGCTATGCTTTTGAACTTCATATGTCTGTGATGATCAATCTATAATCTTGAATTCTATGTTATTAATATGTTTGAGTGATGATTTGTTTCAATTTGGATTCATATGTTTGATTGTCAAATATGTGTGTTTTTGCTAGTGAGATGTTGCAACAAAGCGGTACCCTATTTTAGGGCACCCGCAAAACTGCTGCGAGCTGGGTGTCGTTTTATTGTGAATCTGAAATGGCAGCGGTTGTTTTCTTGTCCAAAAAAACCAAAAGTGGTGCAAAAAAAGAAAAAGCTAGGGCACCTATTGGAGATGCTCTGAAGTTACCGCTCCTATCCGGGTACAATAGCGACAAACTTGCCCCTGCTATTTCTGGCGACACAACACCACAGCACGACAAAGGACAAAATGACAAGAAAATCACGTAGGAATCACCAGCTCCGAACCATGTTGTCATGCAAGAAAGTGGACTCGAGGAATATCAACTTGGATCTTGGGATTTCATCTGAACAGGGGTTCATGCAAGTTGGAGAATTCTAACACTTTACAATTTAGTCCCTCCAAGAATTTACATTTGCATCTCTCAACATTATCATTTCCTCAACTTTTTGGAGAATTCCAAACATTGGCTCTTACCTCATGTTTTTTACTTCCTTCGAGGAGTCCAATATAAAATGTCTCTTATCTCTCCTCTTCTCTCTTTAATCAAGAAACGCTAGAAGCTGGAGCGCACCTCCTGGTCAAATCTTTGGGCAACGTGGATCTATGTATGCATGGGTGTTGTTTCTTACTCATGCGGCTCTGGAAGTCTAACAAACAGAGTACAGACTACTACTATGTACAGTGAAGACTACTACTCCAGTGTGAAGTCGTTTAGCCACATAAGCACCTCGTTCCTCTTTGGATCATGTAAAAAAACAGAGTTTCAGTAATTAGGTCAAGAAAGAAAAGAAAAGTGTTTTCTTGTAATGATTGAAAGTACAATTAAAAGATTGTGGCATCTTCTTGGAAAGGTCAGATTTTAGGAAGGATGGATAAGCTACACAATTTTCTACACTTGTTTTCCTAAGTTGGCACAAAATTTCATATCGCGGCTTAACTAAAAGGGCACAGAGCAAAAGGAAACATACCATCACAAAGCTCTTTGTCCTAGGATCATTGTAACGTGCAAGCAAACAGCCTTGTTGAGGCTTCAACCCGTCTTTGAGTAGCTCAGAGCGTAGCTCCTTCTCTTTCTTGACCACAATTTCCTCTTCTGGTCGCCCACTGAATTTTTTCACTGCAGCAATGCCTCCTTCTACCTTTCGCAAGGTAACTGCTTCTGTATTTGGAGCTGGTAAACTGATTGAACAAGACTATTATTGACAACAGAAATACATCCAAACAAATAACTGGAAAATATACTATTTTAGTCATGTATGAGCAGATGTCCATGTTGTCAGTAGTTGGAACCACGCATGCCACACCAAACCTGTTCAAGTCTTTGTTCATTGGCAGTGGTATCTGTATGGATACATCTGAAAGTTTGTCATTAGATGCCTGAGTGAAAACAGGTGTAGTCATTGGAATCTTTTCAGATGAAGCATTCTTGCCGAATATGTACCTACAGGTACAACCATACAAACACTTTCAGCATTACAATATACATGGTGTTACATATTTACAGTAATGTATAACAAAAGAACTCACCCAGTAACATTATTAAACCCTGATGATCCTGTTAGCTTTTCTGCTTTTGCTTGAACTACTGAAAATTGTGGATACCTCCTGACCTGAAAAATATTTATGCTTATTTACCAAAAAATTAAACTGTGAAGAGGCAGCATTTACATATTAGGTGTCATACAGAGATACAAAATCCCACCATATGAGATCATATTGGCAAGTGGCAAACTTGTCAGTGTTGTGACTTAATGTGAAAAATGGATTACGATAACATGGTAATGTTGCTAGTCCAATCTAAGGTGAACTGGGTTCCTAATAAAATACATACAACGAATTAATACCTCATAGTTTGCAGTCTTTTTCAGAACGAGGTAACTTGGTGTTTCTATATCTGGGGTCTTGTAGTATCGTAGCTGTGTAAAATCAAAATGTCAGCCGGTTAATAAAAAATCAATGTCAACTTAAAATAAATGATCGGCATTACGGCATATGAAAAAGAAAGTAGACTGATGGCATGTTTTACCTGCTTGAAAACTTCCACTAATCCTTCAAAGGAAAAATATTCGTTGTTCTGTATTGAATCCCAAATATCCTGCACTTCCGCATATCAGGATAGTAGAATATTATTTAATGATGAGTTCGGCAAGAGTATTGTTTTCAAATATTCTAAACAGAAAGAACACCGTTCTAACATCTCTTTGATCCAAACGAATTTAATAGGAATTTGGGAGAACTTTGTGAGGGGGATTTTGGTAAAGAGAATGTTCTCATGAATTTAAAAGTTCCTATGTTTTTCGTATTCCCGTGCTTTTGGAATCCTGTGTAGGGGATCCAACATAAATATACTTAATTCCAGGAAGTATCATGGTACTAGGTTTTCTCAACCACATATTATAAATGGTACGAGAGTATAGGCAGAACCTATACATAACTCTGTACTACTTACATACCACTGGGTTGTAGAAACAATGCAGCAGGTTGAGAAAAAGTAGTCTCTTGGGATTTAGGTTCATAGAAGGCACACTAGACGAAAATAAAATAAAATGCTATGACATCTCATGAATAACAATACAGAGGGTAATGGTCTTAATCAAGTATGAGAACTAGGTTCAGAGCATTGTTTCAGGCAGTCAGGCTGAACCTGAAGCACTGAACGAAGGTTCTCTTCTAAATTCTGATGCGTTGTGATAACCAAACCAGTGCATGACATAGCAGATAATAAGCGTGCAAGGCAAGGAGATTGAGTAAGAGAAAAACTGGTTGACACTTTGTCAGAGAACAAATTGGTCAAACAATTCATTCTCTGCTCCTGTTGGATCCACGTAAATGCACTAGCTAATGGTATTGACATAAGTATCTAACCTTGAACCTCTAACTAAGCATACATAAACTATTTTATTTGTCTCAAAAGTCTTGAGTTTTAAAACTGAAAACGCAAGAAACCTACAAGTCCACACTACAAATCTATTCCTAGCCCGCAAGTCCCATTGCCGCATTCAGATGAAAAAAATACTTCCAAGGTGTGGTGCAAAGCAAACAAGAACGAAAATGCTAACCACATGGCTGCAGAACTTGAGATTCTGTGGGTTGACGCCCATGATCGACAGCCCGGTGAAGATCAGCTCCGGCTTCCACGGCAAGAGGGAGAACTTCATGACCATGGTCCACCTCGTGGTGATCTCATAGGGCCCTGTCTGAACCAAAACTCGCAGAAATTACTTCGAATTCGCAGCGCACACGCACGTCCTCGCTGCAGAACTGTGCAATCCCAAGCGTGCATCGATGCGGAAGAGAGGCTAACCTGCTTGGCGTCGTGCAGGTAGAAGTCGGGGCGGAAGATGACCTTGAGGAGGTTGATGTTGGCGAGGTAGCCGTCGATGTCGTCGTAGCGGGTGATGGGGTCGCGGAAGCGGACGCGGTCGTCGTACGCGGAGCGGTCGATGCCGACGTCATCGAACAGGTGCGGCAGGTCGTCCTTCAGGAACTCCACCAGCCGCTGCGCCTCGGCCGGCGGCAGCCCGGCGTCCTTTTTCTCGCCCTCCCCTGCCGCCGCCGGGGCGACCGCGCCGCCGCCCGGCGCCGCCTGTGCCGCGACGGAGAGGCGTGTCCTGCGCCTCCGGTAAGAGGCGGCGAGTGTTCTGGCCGGCTTCCGTGGCCGGAGAGGTGTGGTGGTGGCTGCGGGCGGGAGGATGAGGAGGCGGGAGGAGAGGCGTGTGGCCATTGGTGCTGTTTGGCTTTGCGTTGTACAGTCGGAGTTTCTCTCTCCAAACTTTGTTTTTCGTGTTGCCTTCTACACTACTTACTCTTTTGCTTGGTGTTTAAATTTTGCGCGTGTTAAAATTTGGGCCAGGAGATTATTCCCATCTCTCTATCTCAGTATCTCTATCTCAGCCCCGGGAGTTTATATATTTTTCTCACACAACCAAATTAAGCGACGCAGTAGCCAGAATTTCAAAAATTAAAGTGGCAGTTCACATGTATGTGTTGTGTTCCTCACTACCTTACCCATGTAAATTGTGCTAGTACTCCTCCGTCCATAAATAAGTGATTTGCGTTTATCTAAATTAATATGTATCTATATATAAAAGCTGTCTAGATTCATCCATATCTAGACAAACTCAAGTCACTTATTTCTAGATGGAGGGAGTAAATTATTTCATCTACCAAGTATAACATCATTCACTTGTTTTCAGCCATCTTTTTGTCCTATATATGGCTTGAGCCTCCCCCTCCCTTCTTAACAGTTCCCTACAACAGTTATCCAACTATGTTTGCACATCTATATAAAGTTACGAGTAATAGAATATCCTTCTGAGCTTAGTCTTTTTTTCTCTTCATTGAGATCTTGGTTGGGATTGATCGTGTTCCTGTAAGCAAGAAAAGGATTAGAACATAGAAACATATATATTAACTTGTTTGGAATGAGCGGCATTGGGAAAGCATGCTGAACCATTTTTATAATTCGTGTGAGGCTAAGCACGCCGCTTTGAACTTGGTTGTGTGGTCGTCGATAGGTGAAATACTTAGATGGTCCAAGCGTAAACACAGAAGCAACGATGGCATTAAGGAGATGCTCTATGAATTTAACAAGATCTAGCTCGAAGTAGTTTTACATTTGGAGTCCTTCTCCACGCCTGTTTATCGTTTTGCTTCTAGTATTTTGCTTGGTGACTTTTGCGCTACTGAAGTTTGGGCCAGAAAATTATCGGTCTCCCCCTACCCTCCATCTCTCCCTATTGATTATACACCTCTCTCTCTCTCTCTCTCTCTCTCTCATCTATAGTGTGTGCAAAAAAGCATTGCCAATTTTGTTTCTATCTTTTAACACACATTCTACATGTTTACCATAGCTCAAATACTCTCCTACTCCGACCCAAATTTGGGCAATGAGTACACTAATGGGGGGTGGGAGATAACATGTCAAAAAGGTAAGAATGGAGATTGGAATATTGTGTTCATAGTTTACTTTGAGGTGGGTAATAATATGCAATAGACTACACTGGAGATAATATGTAAATTTACCATTAGTAAATTTAGCATTGGAACAATGTGGATGCCCCCATGATTCACATGTCTTTCTTGTACAAGCAAATTAAGTGACAACTATTAGAGTTTCCAAACGAAGGATGACATCTTACAAGCATGTGTTCCTCTCTACCTAGCCCCTGTAAGTTGACTTAAATTGTTTCATCTACCAAGTATAACCTAGTTCACTTGCTTCGAACCACTTTTTTGGCCTCCATATGTACAAATGGCTTTAGGCTTTCCTCTATTAACATTTCCGTACAACAATTTTAATCCAATTATGTATGCCTCTTCTCGGACACTTACAGTATTGATATAGGATGTACATCTTGATATAGTTAAAGTAAATACGATTCTAAACTTAGTTGTTTTTTCACCGAGATCTTGGTGGTCTAGATCACATCTCTATAAGCAACAAGAAGATTAAGTAGACACAAAATTACTTGCTTTTGAAATTTGTTGTATTGGTAAAGTATGTTAAACCATTTTAGGGGATACTGTTTGAAATTTAACATGACTCAGGATCAAAGTAGTTGTGGACATGCTTATGGAACTTTCGAAACATAGTATTGTGTGATAGCAACACATGATGTTGTAGTTGTGGACATGCTTCACTTATAAAGCGTAGTATTGTGTGATAGAAACTACCAATTCATACTAAGAAACTAGTATGTAAATTAGCATCAATGGAGTGCAAGAAAGGCTATCACAAATTATCTCTAACCACTTAATATAGCAAAACTAACTCTTGTTTTATTTCCATGCCATGTTTTGATGTAAAAAATACTTCAACTATACTGAAATTAGGGAGGTTCTTCATAGAATGAGACTACTTTCAACAGTGTAATGTTTGTGAAATGAATAACCACCAGTTAGATTACAAGCACAAGTGGGGGAATGGCACAAAATTTATGATTTCCAACCATGGATGATATATAAAAGTAATAAGTAGACATAGGTTCTTGCATGCCATCACAAATTCAGATGACAAGCCCATTGCTTTACCAATGGGTTTTATTTAACAAAATAGCTTAAAAAATATGTTGTGATATTTTTATAAGGAATTTTAAAAACAAATGTTTGATACTTTTGAAGTTTTGATCACTTATTGTTCAATGATGTTTCAGACATTTTGTATGAAGTTCAGTACCTTTGTAAAATTTTGCTCACTTCCCTTTAGCTTTCCTTTTTTATTTTCGTATTTTTTGAAATTGCAGCAACTTTCGTGAAGTTTCAACTAACTTTTTATGATATGCTTTTGTTTATGTATTCTACTTTAGTATTCGTTGTGCTATCATTTTGGTTATTTATTTTTGTCTAATTTTTTGTATTTGTTTCAATCACATTTTTTTGTGTAACTATATTTTTTCGTGCAATTGCACTTCGATAGTGGAGTACATAAGTGATTGTCACTTCCAAAATTCTAGTCGCCATCGCCCTAGCTCTTTTGAGCTTTCCACGAGGAAAATACGTTCGTGAGAGCTAGATGATAATCCACATGTACCGCCACGTGTGAATGGGTAGAAAATGAGCCAAATATGTGTGAGACTGAGTCATTTTTATGCTTTAGAGATGGAGCAAATCGAAGGGTGATAATTCAGGATTAACTTATTATTAACTAAGTTGATGCTCACGAGATAAATTCTTTCAAATCTAATTAAATACTATCTCTCTCTGTGTGTGCGTCTCTCTCTCTCTGCTCGCCGCTGCAG
This sequence comes from Avena insularis, assembly GCA_023614405.1. Taxonomy (NCBI): domain Eukaryota; kingdom Viridiplantae; phylum Streptophyta; class Magnoliopsida; order Poales; family Poaceae; genus Avena; species Avena insularis. Next base: position 137,065,140 of record CM042690.1, read on the forward strand.
GGCGATCAAGCCGCCAGTCGGTGCCTATGCCGAGATAGAGGTGTGGACTACGCCCCGGTAGTCAGTGTTTTGGCCAGCTTATGTGGGCGTAGAGGGGTGTTGGTGGAAGCGAATGTGACAATCGGCCTGGATGGGTGGGAGGATGAGGAGGTGGGAGGATAGGTATGTGGCCAATTGTGCAATTTGGCTTGTGTTGCACAGTTGGAGTGTCTTTCCACACGTGGTTTTTGTTTTGGTTCTATGTTGTATTTTGCTCCGCCTTTTTTATGGGTTTTAAAGTTTGGGTCAAGAGATTATTCCTCTCCTCCCTCTCTCCCTCCCTCTCTCTCTCCCCTCCCTACCTCTCTCAAGAAAATTAAGTGACAGCTATCGAGTTTAAAAAAGAGAAGTGATGGCTTACCATGACATGGTCCTCTCTATCTAGCCCATGTCAATTGCACTAAATTATTTCATCTACCAAGTACAACCTCATTCACGTGTTTTCAACCATCTTTTGGCCTATATACATGGCATAAGGCTCCCGGTCGACTTCTTAACATTTTCCTACAATAATTGTAATCACACTATGTTTGCCTATTCTCAGAACTCTTACAATACTGGTATAGGGTATATTCTCTATTAGCATATTTGTATAGTTACAACTTACAAGTAATATCATCCTAGACGTAGTTATCTTTTCATTGAGTTGGCGGGCTAGATCATATCTCTACAAGCAATAAGAGGATTAGAATTTGTCTCATTTTCTACCCACTAACACATGATCATACACATTTACTTGTTACTTGGAATGAGCGGCATTGAGAAAGTATATTGAACGGTTTTTTGAATTCGTGCGAGTAGCATCCTATAAAAAAGATAGTTAGTGCACTTAGTATTTGGTATATACTAAACAAGCATGCATTGAGTTAGCTGGTCATCGGTTTGAGGTCGTAGATAGGCGGTCCATACGCTCACTAAATAGTCCAACAGCTTGCTGGACACTGCATTTCTCCTTCCTAGGGAGGTTTAGTCCAATCTCAGCACCTCTTACCGAGATGTGGGATTGAAATCCTTATCTACTCGACGATGCTGATCAATGTTTTTGACTCAAGAGGCCCAGTTCTGTTGAAAAGTAAATAGACCATGTTGGCGTGCTATGCTCTGTAGCATAGTTTTGTGTGACATAAATTGCTGATTAATACTAAGAAACTATTATGTAAATTAGCAACAATGGCGTGTAAGAAAGGCTATCACGAATTATCTCTAACCACTTAATATAGCAAAACAAACCCTTATTTTTTTCATGCCATGTCTCGATGTAAAAATATTGATTCTAACTATACTGAAATAAGGGAGTTTCTTCATAGAATGAGACTTTTAATTTTCAAAAGCGTAATATTTCTAAAATGAATAACCATAGCTGGAATCATGAGCACAAACAGTAGAATGCCACAAATTTTTATGATTTCCAACTGTGGATGATATATAAAAGTATTAAGTAGGCATAGGTTCTCGCATGCCATCCAAAATTCAGATGACAAGCACATTGCTTTGTCAATGTGTTTCATGTAACAAAATAGCTAAAAACATACATTTTGATCTTTCTAAAAGGAATTTAAAAAAGAAAATGTCTGAAGTTTCGATCACTTTGTTCAATAATGTTTCAGCCATATTTTGTGAAGTTCATTACCTTTGTGAAATTTTGGTCACTTCCCTTTAGCTTTTCCTTTTTTTACTTCCGTATTTTTGAAATTGCAGCAACTTCCATGAAGTTCTAGTTAGCCTTCTATGATATTCTTTTGTTTATGTATTCCACTTTTGTATTTGTTCGGTATCCTTTTGGTTATTTATTTTTGTCGAATTGTTTGTTTTGTATTTGTTGCAATCACATTTATTTTTTGTAACTATATTTTTTCGTGCAATTGCACTTCGATAGTGGAGTACATAAGTGATTGACAGTTCCAAAATTCTAGTCACCGACACCCTAGCTCTTTTAAGCTTTCCACGAGGAAAACACATTCACGAGAGCCACATGATCATCCACATGTACCGCCACATGTGAGTGGGTAGAAAATGAGCCAAATATGTGACATACTATGTTGGTTTTATGCTTTAGGGATGGAGCAAAGGGGAGGGTTGTAATTCAGGATGAATTGTGTATTAACTCATCTAAATGTCGATGCTCACGGGATAAATTCTTGCAAATCTACTTTAATACTCTATGCACCCCTCTCTCTCCTTTATCTCTCCCCACCGATGCAGGGCAACCAAGCCGCCATTCGGTGTCTCGAATGTCGTGATGGAGAGGTGTGTCCTATGCTCCGGTGATGAGTGTTTTGGCCGACTTCCGTGGGCGTAGAGGGGTGTTGGTGGAGGCGAATGTGGCGATCGGTGTGGCTGGGTGGAAGGATGATGAGGCGGGAGGAGAGGTATGTGGCCAATTATGCAATTTAGCTTATGTTGAACGGTTGGAGTCTCTTTCAACTGCATGGTTTTGTTTTGGCTATACGTAGTGTTTTTCTCCGTGATTTTTGTGTGTTGTTTTAAAGGTTGGGTCAAGAGATTATCCCTCTCTCTCTCGCTCAATACTTTGTTCTCTCGTAAAACCAAACTAAGTGACAGCTACCGAGTTTCAAAAGGAAAAGCGATGGCTTACCATGGCGTGGTGCAACGGCGGATCCAGCATCCCTGCTGCCCGGGCAACTGCCCGGGCTTCCGGCCGGCCGGGCAGCCCATATTGATAGATATTTGTCTAATAATTAGCGTTCTAATTTTTTGGATGCAAAGCTTGCCCAGGCTTTGTAATTTCCCTGGGTCCGCCATGGTCCCCTCTACCTAGCACATGTCCATTGTACTAAATTATTTCATCCACCAAGTACAACCTCATTCACGTGTTTTCAACCATCTTTTGTCCTATATATATGGCTTAAGGCTCCCCCTCGCTTCTTACCATTTTCCTATAGTAGTTATTAATCCAACTATGTTTGTCTCTTCTCAGAACTCTTACAATACTGGTGTAGGATATGCGTTCTATTGGCATTTTTGTATAGTCAACTCAGAAGTAGTATCATCCTAAACTAAGTCTTCTTTTCATTGACATCTTAGTTGGGCTAGATCGTATCCATATAAGCAAGAAGATTACAACATAGATACACATTTACTTACTTGGAGTGAGCGGCAGTGGGAAAGTATGTTGAACTATCTATGCAACTCATGTGAGTTGAATCCTATCAGATAGATAGTCAGTCCACTTAGTCTTTGGTATGCACTACACAAGCATGTTTTGACTTAGCCGGTCACCGGTTTGAGGTCGTAGATATGTGATTCATTTGCTTATTAAATGGTCAAGTGCCTCTCCTGACATTGTGTTGCCCCTTCGCCAAGGATGTTTGGTCCCATCTCAGCGCCTCTTATCCTGTGATGTGGTATTGATCTCCTTATCTATTTGATGTTGGTGAGAAAAACACTGGACTTGTGCTCCCGAGCACCAGTTCAGTTGAAAAAAAAACAGACTGCCTTGTTCTGATGGACTCTGTCATATTTGGAAAGAGAGAAGCAGGAAGATTTTTAGCCTGAGATGGACTCAGCCTCGTGGCTAAAGGAAGAAACCTGGTGTTTTTTTTGTTTCTTGCAAGTTTCTCTATAAGCTTGCTCCAGCTGATTGTGCAGACTACAGTGCCCTCTTCTAAATGAAAAAAAATCAGAGCTCCTAGCATTTGGTCTGGGGTAAACAGAGAAGGGAAAGGTGGATCGAGAGTCTACTCTATGAAATTTAACATGACTCCAGGTCTTAGTAGTTGTAGACATGCTTCTGGCACTTACAAAGCATATCACAAATTAGTTTATAAGGCAGCAACGATACACAAATTATTTTAAAATATTTAATCTAGGAAAACAAACTCTTGTTCTATTTTCACGCCACGTGGATGTACTGTCACGTCTCACGTGTGAATGGGACAGAGCTAAACAGCGGGTGGTAATTCAGGATGGAATTTTGTATCATGGGAATTTGTTTCAGTATTCTTTGTTAAAATCTCCTTCTAAAATTGCTCAAAGTTTATTTCAAGGTTCTGCAGTATTAACAATAAGTGCATCAGGCTCACTACAGCAATCTCCTTTTAAAATTGCTCAAAGTTTAGAAATACACGCGAAAGTAGGATTTTCGGATATATTGACGCACGTAATGAAATTGTACAGGTTTGATACAATGGAGATTCCACTAGACCAGGTGTTTGTGTAGTGACAGCCTGAGCAGCAGCCAGCACTCATCGCTCGGTCCACACTAGATCAACAGGACTGGATTTACAGTAACAAGGTAAAGTGCACATTGGCCATTGCCATGATACGGTGGCAATCAGCAAGTTCTTGCTCATGGTACCACAGAAGAAATAGACTCGTTTTCACCCTTTGGTTGCCATGTTCAAGGCCACAGCCTGAGTGCCACTGCTGTTCATAACCAGGTTGTAGCCAAACCATGAAAAACGCAACTACGGTGGTAGTTCATTTTTCTTCAATAGCTCCCACCATGCTGCTTGAGTTAGTACAAAAATTTGAACTCCGGGTTTAACGGATTAAGATGGAACCCGTAATGAACACCCCTAGCCACTGCTGCTATCTGTTGCCAACTTGCTTGGGACCAGCATTGGTCAGTTTCTCTATTTCCCTGAAGGCTTTCTGCAGTACTTCCTTTGCAAATTTGAAGGAATCCGCTGAAACGGTTCCCTGTTCTGCACACTTCATCGCGTCGTGAACTAGATCATTGAACCTCGAAGTCACAGAATTTGCATGGTGGTTTTCATCTTCGAGACTGCGCCCAACAAACACTGGCCCTGTCTTTGCCTTCTTCGTCCATCGCTTCGTGATGCATGGCTCCGGAATCATGTCGACGTCGGCCAAGATGAACACTCCCAGCACATGTCGGCACAGTATCGCCGAGAAAGCAAACCTGCAGCAGTCACACCAGGCCTTCTTCTCGGCAATATTGTAGACAACAGTGTGCCTTGTAGGAGGATCGCTATGCCTTTCGACACAGTACTTGGCTTCGTAAGGGCCGTCCTGAACCTTAACAGAGTAGTGATGCAGCGATTCAATCAACTCAGTTTGGAACATTTCAAATGCAGCCCTCGTGTAGATGGTCTCGGCTTGTTTCTCCAAGACTGAATTGGTTTTCAGGAGCTGTTCAGGAGGAAACGAAGCAAGATCTTTCTGGGCTTCATTCATATACAATCTATCTACGTGTTCATCAAATCTAGTGATCAAAGAAAGGAGGGACCCTCTTGTAGTGAAGTTATTCCTATAAAACCTACTGACCGTTTCTGCTCTATGGGTCAGTGACAACTCTGCAAAGAAGGAGCTTGTTAGGTATGCAGGGACCCATCTATGTCTTGCTTCAAATAGTGATCCCAACCAAGTGTTCTCCCTCAGGCCATATCTGTCGAGAATAGAACCCCAGAACATGTCAAAAGCGGGCATGGTATCACACTCGTTGACACATCTCTTTAACTCGGCATGGAGCCCAGGAAATCTCATGTAGACATCAGACAGTTTCTTCTTGCATCTAGAAAGAACTCGCCATCTACAAAGCCGATGGAAACATTGAGGAAATACCTTGGCAACAGCCTCTGTCATCGTTTTGCCTTCATCTGTTGTAAACGAATATGGCAATCGCTTACCCATTGCTGTCAGCCATGTATCAAAAATCCAAGCATATGCAGATTCCGACTTATCCAAGACCAGCGCACAACCAAAAACAACACTATCACCATGGTGATTCACGCCTGTGAAAGCTGCAAAAGGCAACATATTCTCGTTTTGACTATAAGTAGTGTCGAAATAGACAGCATCTCCAAAGTATTTGTATGCCATTTTAGATCTTGCATCAACCCAGACTGCACTCCTCAAACAGTTTCTACTGTCAACTTGTGTGTTGTAAGAAAAGCCATAGTTCTCGGACTGCTTTCTCATAAAGTAGGTGAAGAGACCACATGCATCAGTGTCACCAAACACATTCCTCCGCACCTCCTGCAACTGATCCGCATGCTCCTTCCCACAGAGGCGACGGAGCTGAACCTCCCTAACCTTGTCTGGGCTAACAATAGCATGAGTGTGCTCCAGCACCAACTTTGTGACGACCCACTTTTCTAGCCTCTTCCACACCACCTCCATCATCGCTGGGCAGCCGTCCCTTATAGAGAGGCGCTTCCTCCTTTTCTTGTCGCTAGATTCAACATCCTTCTTCTTGTGATGCCCCTCTTTCATGCACACAAAACGTTTCATGACAAGTACCTCTACACCTTTTCGCCGCTCCCTGCGGGATCGGGCAACACGAATGCCGAACCCAAGGCGTAGCGCATACGCACTGTAGAATTCACGCGCAGCTGCATCAGACTCAAATTCCATGCCTAAGAATGGTTCACCATTTTTTACCAGCTCATCAGCTGCCACGAGCAGCTCATTTCCAGCAGTCAACATGGACTCCTCAGAATGATCAACGCAATGAGTCTGGGAAGCCATCACAGCAGTTCCTGGATCAACATCAGTGGTGCCTGTATCATCCTCGACATCTATGAAATCTTCAACGAGTTCATTGTCTTCACTTGATGAGAACTCCATCCAATCCAAGAGTACCAAAGATCAATTTACAAGGAAAATCCCAGAATTCCACTTGCACGATGAATTGCTGAAATAATCGAGTACAGAAGAGAATAAGCAAAAAAGGATAAAGAATTAACATCTGAACCTCTACAATTTTCAGAACATGGTATGCTAAACAAAAACATTGGACACAATAACAAAACCTATCATGTGTAAGGCAGAACTTTGACGCCTGAATTTCACTAAAGTAACATGAATCTTCAGCTAACCGAACGATGCCCAACCTAATTCCACCCATTACCTTCGTTCATAAACTTTCACTCACCCGCTGCTGAACGAAATTCAACTTGATTCCGCTCACTACCCATATCACAAACTTGGACTAATCTGCTGTCAGAGGCAGCATACAGGCAAACCTCTCCACTATTTTTCTCTCTCTCGAGATACACTGCTAAATGTGAATGAATCAGGGTAGTAGGCACCGAAATGGCGAAATTCATGAGCGGAAACGGAAAGGTCCCAAACTGAGATCGATCTGGTTGGGCTCGATTGCTCGCAGAAACCAATCGAGCTGACGTCCAGAGCAGAACATACGGAAGCTAGCTAGGGATTACTTACCAACAGGGGGAGGAAGGGCGTCTCGGATGGGACCTCGCCCCGCGCCAATTGAGCAGCAGAGAGGACGGAGAGGCAGGCGTGCTCCGGCGGGAGGAAGGAGGGCTAGAGGCGGGCGGGATGGGTTCGGGATGCTGCGGCCGAAGGGGTTTCGACGGCGACGGCGACGGCGCTGGCGGAGAGCAGAGGGGAGCGGAGGGCGGCTGAAGGCAACTACAGGGAGCGTTAGCTGCCTCCTTTTCCTCACTCGATTGACTCTCACAAACGTCACGGACAGTTTCCGTCTTCCTCTGCCACGCGCCCACGCTCCAAGAATGTGTTGCTGCTGGTTTCCTCCCTGCAACTGCAATCCAGCCGGATTCCTCAACAGTCAACACGATTGAAAGAACTGGTCTAATAAGATGCCGTTTAGAGCACATAAAATGCACTGTCTATGATGAAAATCCTACAGAATTTCTGCATAAATGGCCCTCAAAGTTCTATGATCGGACTAAGAGCGGCTTGCAAACGAGCTTTTCGGAGGGTCGTGCTTTAGAGAAAGATTTGTGTCCTATAGAAAAAGCTGCCTATGTTCACCGGCTCCTTTGCTTCGATACTGGCACTTCTTGTGGAAAGGAAAGTTATAAATCGAGTGAGCGTTTAGCGAAGCGACCTAATAGGCAATTAAATACAAGTGTGCGATCATTGCGCATTGGAGTCAAAGCAGCCTCACTGGTGTCACCGATGCTTCTACATCCTGAGTTCAAGTGCCTATCGAAGAGAAGAGGGCCGACGCACAATCAAATGAACTGGATTATGATAAGCAGAATTGGCGCTTTCTAGAAGGAGCAGTCCTGGTTACTCACTCCCTTTCCTCGACCTCATGGAATGAACTAACTCATATGCAGTGAGCATATTATCAGTGACATCCCTCACGATAGCGAACTTGAAGAAGAAGTTGTTTCGACATCTACTAGTCTAATAGCACCCTTAAACGGGGCAAACCCTCAAACAAACCGCCGTTTAAGGTTTTCGGCGAGAAATCGGCGACGATCAGTACCCTCAAATCACACGATCCTTAAAAAAAAGTAAGGGCTGACTCGTAGACCCGCTCTCCACCCGCATAAACCAGGGTTAGAGAGGGCGACCCGAACGCGCCCCGCACTCCACCGTTCCTTTGCGCTCGAGAGATTTCAGCTCGTTTCCCCTTCCCGCCCGCTCGCCGCCGATCTCCGCGCCCCCGTCGTCTCCTGCGCCGTCGCGGTCGGATACTGACGGCATGGACCACGGATCGATCCCGCTGTCCGCTGGCGGCACGCCATAGCCTAGGGCATCCTCTCTGCCGCTCACTGTTTCTCCCGGGGCTGCCAGAGGTCTTCCAACGGACCTCCACGGATGTCGCCAAGATGGTCGCGTCCACTAGCGTAAAGAAGAAGAAGAGGGCGGGTACCCACCTCGTCCAGACAGCATCTGCGCCGGCTCCCGGCCCTGCGCCGGCGTCGAAGCCTAAGAGGAAGCGGGTGAGCCAGAAGCAGCTGGCCCGCCGGCCACTCCATCTCCGCCTCCCACTGTTTTCCCCGCCATCACTCCATCTCCGCCTCCCGCCGTCTCCCTCGCCACGCAACCGTTCGACCCATTGCCCGAAAGGTATGCCAATTTTCCCCCGAGTCTCTCCGTCTCACCTCGCATAATTTATGCCAATTTCTCCGATTTTAGCACCCCTGCGCATGGTTCGTTCATGGAGATGTTGAACGGCACCACTGTCGACAACTCCGATCCACCTCTCACTCCTTTCGGCGGTGAACAAGAGTAGAATTTGTGTGACGTTGATGCCGATGAGTCGACCGATGACGAGGAGATGGTAGAGGTGACCGAGGTCGAGACGGGCACGGTGAAGAAGACGAAGAAGAGAGCCTTGAACTACACGGAGATCGAGGATACAACTTTGTGTCGTGCTTGGGCACAAGTTGGAATGGATGCTGCATCGGGCACTGATCAAACCGGGAAGCGGTATTGGCAGCGCATTTAGGACAGGTTTTACCAGCTCATGCCTCGAGTACGGCAGCCTGTGGCTCGTAGTTTCCGATCGCTCCAAGGCCGTTGGGAGGTGATCAAACCGTCTTGTAGCCGGTGGAGTGCGGCCATTGATGCGGTGACGTTGAATCCTCCTAGTGGTGTAACTATTGACCAATATGTGAGTTTGTTCAACACCACATCTTCACTAATTACGACCATTTCTTTGTCATATAACCTTTAGTGTTGCGATTGTAGGACGACCTTGCGCAAGGGCGGTACAAAGACATGAACGACATCAAGGGCAAAAGGTTTGCATTCAAGCATTGCCATGACGTGCTCAAGCATCTTCCCAAGTGGCAATTGAGGGACCAAGAAGCTCCACTAAAGAAAGGGGCGATGGGTAAAATGGATGATAGTGATGATGATAAGGAAGGAAGGTGGGACAAGCCGAAGGGGTGCAAGAAGGCCAAGGAGAGGATTAATATGGAGGCCGAGTCATCATTGCTAAGGGACAAGTTTGATTAAATGATGAAGACCAAGGAGTCTATGACAATGAAGACATTGGAGGCAAAGCTTGCTATCACCGAGAAGAAGAGAGAGGTGAAAAGCTTGCAAAGGTGGAAGCCACACGAGAAGAAGCAAAGCACAAGGCCGAGTTGGAGGAGATGAAGATCAAAGTGAAGAAGGAGAAGGCAATGAAGGCACAGAGGGAGATCATGATGATGAACACGAAGGACATGAATGAGCAACAATTGGAGTGGTGGGAAGAGACCACCACAGAGATCACGGAGAGAAGAAGACTCCTTCGTCAAAGTGGAACCGGAGGTGCTTCGGTTGAGCATGGAGACAATTCCGGAGCTTGATTCTCCCTTGCATGTTGGTAGACCTATGAAGTATGTATTTGGATTTACCGTGAACTGTTCTGCGTATGGATTTGATGCGAACTATGTTGTTGATTTGATGTTGAAACTATGCATGAAATGTTTGCAACTTGCATTTGTGCTAGAATTCCTGTTTATACAGGCCAGGAAACATGTGCCGTCGATCAGCGCCCTTATCACACCTGTAAAACAGAATATTCGGTTTTACAGGCTGTGAATAAGGGTACTGATTTCCGCCGACGATTTTCAACGTGTAAAAACGCAGTACAGGTTTTCTACCAACGCCTTACTCGCGTTTTAAGGGCCGATGTAATAAGGGCGCTGTTAGTCTTGCTCTAACACGAGTTATTTACTCCTTCAATCCCAAAATAAGACCTGCATTCCAGAATTTCTGAATTACAAAATGGTCCTCAAAGTTCTATGATCTAGACAAAGTTGCGTCACTTATTTTGAGGACGGACAAAGTATAAAAAGTTTGCTCTCGAGTTGGTAGAAAACTAGTATAGTAGTACTCCCTCCGACCCATGTTAGTTGACTCAAACTTGTCTAGATTCGAATGTATTTAGCGCTAAAACTTAACTAGATACATTCGTTTCTAGATAAACGGAGTACCATCTGTGAGTTTCAAGCTTTTCTATCTTTACCAATGCAGGCAGATATAGTACCACAATCTTCCATAAGAAATGGGAGAGCTAGAGATCTGAGCGTTTTTATTTCTTTCTCATACACTCAAACACGAAATAATACAGATCCACACGGTTGATTCCAAATAACAGAAGCAAAACTTTTTGCTAGCACTTGGTCCAGAAACCAAGCATGGTGACTAGACACAGTAGTTTTAGGAGCTGGAACTAAGCGTCAGGCTTCTCGGACCGAAAGAACTATGGCAACTGAGGCCGATCCACATCAGATGCGAAATGGTAATAACCAAGCCGATGCTGCCTCACTTCTTAAGAGCATTCATTCTGTCCCTCAGGTAATACAGCTTCGCTCTCCTGACTTTCTTCCTGTCCAGGATCTTGATTTCTTTGATGTTTGGCGAGTACCTGGACATCAAAGAGAATTGGCATCAGAAAAACAGTCAGTCAGGGTGAAACGAGTATTGTGTAGTGATATCTTACATTCTTTTTAATTATTCAACAACTTAGGTCAACTTTTTATGTGAAGGGTTGGAGAAATTAACTGCAGAACAAAAGTAAACAGATTCTGAAAACAAAAGGAGAGCCCATATAGAAAACTCCAATGTATTCAGTCCAACAGCAGCAGACGCAGGACAGACAAAGCAACTCATATAAGGTAGTTTATCCATAGCTGGATGTACACATTTCTGAAACTACAAGCTCCATAATGAAATGCTAACACAACACAAGCAATTGACTCTGTAAAGATTATGAGTGAAAAAGTGTGTGCTTTGTATTAATGCTACAAATATCTTTCACAGCTCACTTAAGGGTTCATTAACCAGATACTCCCTCCGTCCCAAAATAAGTGACTTGGATTTGTCTATATTCGCATGTATCTACTCCCTCCGTTCAGAAATATAAGACATTTTAGCTTTGTGAAATGAATGTATCTAGACACCTTTTAGTGTATAGGTTCACTTCAAACCTCTACGAACCTATACACTAAAAGACGTCTAGATACATTCGATTCACAAAGCTAAAACGTCTTATATTTCTGAACGGAGGGGGTACATACTAAAACACGTCTAGAAACATGAGAATCTAGACAAATCCAACTCAATTATTTTGGGACCGAGGGAGTACTTAGCATCTTATGGTTTAACCGTTTAGACAGTAGTACTCATTCTCATGGATTTACAACTAAGATAAGGACCAGAATGAAGCTGGTGTCACCATTCTCATAGGCAGATGAGATACTTCAGGTATACCAAGAAGGAATCCCGAGTAGCTCAGAGACAAATATTACAACATAAAAAAAAACATTTCTTCAGTTCAGCCAACTAAACTTCTGATACAGCAGCTGTACATCCTTAACTCCATCTGTGTTTAATTAGATATATGAACATAATAAATAGGAATATCGTGAGAAACGCATATTTATCCCCGGTTATTATAGCCTGTTATTAAGAGACATGCTCGCTTGGCGGTGCGGATGTATAGTGATGCATGTGTTGTAGTCGCCAAAAAAAGGGCTTATGCACAACTAAAAATATGGCCTGTTCTGTCATGCTAAGGAACAGGGAGGTAATGTCAACTATTGCCTGATGTTAATGCACAGGTGGTTATTACTGCAGAAACGCAATAGTGTAGAACTAAGAAGTAATTCTGATGTCCACGTGCAAAGATCAGAAACAAAGCAGTATCAACATGATGATAGAAGAGAGAAGCACAGATTTTGTGTCACTTACAGTGGAAAGACAGACTCAACTCCCACGCCAGCTACTAATCTACGCAATCTGAAAGTTGTAGCGATCCCAGCATTGCGCCTTGCTATGACGATGCCTTTCAATGTAGACTCACGCCGTTTGTTCTCAGGAACTTGCTGTTTTTATATATAGAATCAGAACAACAGATACATAAATGAACAGCACTAAGGCGAGAGTGCACTTACTTGGTACTTACCAGTCTCATTTGAATAATACATCCAGGCTGTACATCAGGAACCTCCCTCTCTGTGCGGACTTTGTCGACTGCCTCTTTGTTTAAGATCTGAAAAAATTTCAAGTAATGGGTATGTTAAGCTGATCAAGTGGTCATGATAACATTACTGGATGTTATATGACTCCAGGACATAACTCTTGGCTTACATTCATAATGTGCCTAGCCGTCTTGTCAGGCCTCTTGAACTTAATGCGTGGCGGGTGCTCAACCATGGGAGAGCTGGAATCTTCATCCTCGGCAGAAACCTCGGCAGCCCCCACTGTCGAGAACCCCCTCACAGCTAAAGCCTTAGTGCAGAAACCATAAGCCTGAACACCATCGTGGGAAATGACTGGACTCTGCATATCAGAATTCAATCCAATAGACACGACCAGGATCAATTAGTAACATAGGACGACAAACCCGCAACTTGTATACCCAATACAACAATGTCACACACAGACCGCGATTTGACGAATCCAGCTGCAAGGTCTCAGAGGCTCTATGAACGACTGGGCAACACCAGGAGGTTTGCAGTCCAGGAGTTTCAGAGACGCGCCACGGGTTCCGGCTCGACACACGCTTCGCAGCAAAGCCTGCATCCTGCGACCAGTCCTCTGCGTACAAAAATGCACACACTTGGATCAAACGATGTGGGCAGATTCCATTCCTGATGCACACACTTGGATCAAACGATGTGGGCACACCCAGCAGAAGTTGTGAATATAAGTGTGATTTAATTAATCGCTGGGGCAGAAAATTCTCACCAGAGACTTGCGGGCGGCGGTGGAGTCAGCAGGGTCTCGATGTCCCGACGAGGAAGAACAGTTACGGCGATGGCGGCGATGTGGGATCAAGGCAGGGGTGTTCGGAGACGGGGGTGGGGGAGTGGGATCGAGGCTGCGCCGGTGACGGTACGGTACAGCAGGGCGGCGGATGTAGGGCACGGCGAAGGAGCCGCCTTGCTAGGTCAGGACTCGGGACTCGGGAGGAAGGGGGAAGAAAGGGAGAGAGGTTCTGGCAGGGCTTGTCGTGCTACAGCGGATTCTGGACCGCTAGATTGAAATGGAGGGACAGGATCAAGTCACTTACTCAGGCTCCGTCTCTCTGTCCGGAGCATTTGCCAGTAATCTATATCTATACCTAATAATAAAGGACGGATTGTTTCTTCCGGTCCAACATTTTTTAAACCCTTTTACCCTCCCACCAAAACCCATTAACGTACTCATGCCATAGTATACCGGATCGATTTAGTTCACCTGCTCGGTTGGTAGCGCAAGTTTCCTCTCAACAACTTTCAGTACATTATCCGACGGCTAGAGACTTACTCGATCCAATCGGTGCTCGGACTCACGAGCGGTCCATGCATCTTGGCCTGGCCCATCCATCGCGGCAACTTGGTTCTAGGCCTTGGATGACCCAATTCCAGGCTTCGGTTGAGTAATCCTTTTCTAATGAATTTTGATGCGTGCTGTGATTGAATAGTCCCACCTTGAGATCTCACATCGACTCCTACCGACTTATATACACATGCGAGTTGCCGAACATCAAGGAACAAAGATCGTAAATCAACAAGCGGAGGCAGAGGCACTTGATTGAATAGCACCAAGAAGGAATTAAAGTCCCCCATTCAGGCACCGATAGCTTCCTTGCCCAACGGAAGAGTGCCTAATTAATATGCCTGGGAGGAAGCATGGCGGTGTTGGGGCAGCAAATTTGGAAAAGGGGGGGAAGGGGCGCAAGGGGAGAGGGGGGAGGGTGTGGGGAAGAGAAAGACAAGGCGGCGCTCCACACCGATGGCTTCGACCTGACTGCCGGCGAGTAGCATGTGCGAGCGGGAGGGGATCCGCATGGCTGCTCACTCGAGGCCCCTAGAAACAAGGGGAGGGGAGGAAGGCCGCGGTGCCCCCCGGATGGGGAGGAACCCGGGGCAGGGTCGACAGGTTCTCCTGGTCCTCGGGGTGGGCCTCGGCAGAGGGAGGAGGTGTGGCGGGTGTGTGCCTGGCGGCGGAGATCCGGATGGCGCACGACGCAGTTGCTCCAGGAGGAAGGAGAGAAGGTGCGTGGTGCTTCGCGTGTCCGTGGTTGTCGCTGTGAGTTGGCCAGCTTTTTTTCTGTGGTGTAGCTGTGAACTGGCTGGGCTGGGCCTGGATTCTATTCTTTTAATTGGATATTTAAACAAGTTTTGGCAATCCAGATAGAGTTGTTTATTTTATTTTTTAAACTCGCAACAATTATTTAGTATAACTTTTCTGTCTAAAGTTTAAAACAAGTACTCCCTCCGTCCTCAAATTATCTAGATTCACAAGTATCTATATACTCCCTCCGTCCCAAATAAGTGATGCGAATCTAGACAAACTCACGTCAGTTATTTTGGGACGGAGGGAGTACTAAACTATGTCTAGATACATGTGAATATAGACAAATCAATGTCACTTATTTTGGGACGGAGAAAGTAAAATTTACGCTGCACCAGCTTTTCATCGACCCGTTACAACGCACGTTTTTTTTGCTAGTGCTAGGCATACAGACGATTTTTTACGGAAATTATTTACGCGCTGACGTGGGGAGCGGGAGAGAGATTCTAGTCCGAAAATCATGGGATGATAAAAGTTTTAAACCAATAGGTCTTGTCCACTTCATTCCGTAAGCAGTTTCCGTAACAACTCGTCCGTAAGTTTAGTATTTTCGTTTGCACAAAGCCCCTCAAACATCATGTTCATTCCAAGATACATGATTGACCATAATTCACCATTCTTAGAATGTGTGTAATGTCTCTCTCAAGTCTCTCGTTGCACAAGAAACAAGAGAGAGACCATGAAGGCCTAGGATTTTCCCTAGATTTTTTCCAACCCAAGCCTTTTGTGATAACTTGCTCTTCTAATCAATGAATTTAGCTGTTCTCCTACTAACATTCAAAAAAAGTCTCTCGTTGCACCATCTCGCCTCCACACAAGCCGTTGCCTTCTCTATAGATTGACCAAATGATGCGTCTAGAGATCAAGATATTGAAATGGAAGGCATCAGATCTTGATTCGCCATCGACAACAGTCGGGACAGAGTTCACATCTTTCGGTGGGGTAGAAAATAGCAAAAAAGCACCACCAATTGGGGATACCGGACCATCTGATTAATAGCTTACCTTTTTACTTCTTCCTTTTTTATTTCTTCTCTCTCCCTCCTTGCTCATCTAATGTTGACGATGAGCTCTGATGGTGGTTATTAGTTCATGGGAAGAGTCACGTGTGCAACTATCGTTGCCATGACGATGTGCATGAAACATGAAGTTTTGAGACAACAACAACGATGGGATATAGTCGAGGAACATGGGAGGGAGCGACGACAAAGATCGATCATTGGTAGATCTCATGAGAGGTGGCCGCAATGCAAACAGGATGGGCGAAGGTGATCGGTTTGTGATGAGGATGACGGTATCATTCAAGAGGCGATGAATTGGCAACAATCGGTGTAGAAGGTGTGTGCAGTGCTGGAAAGAACATGCGAGGCGAGAGGCGTATGGAAATCACGGGAAAATGAAACATCCACCATAAGACCACGTCAACAAATGAAAGTATGGGATGTAGCAGGCGATACATATAAGATTATGTATGGTACCCTAACGGGTGGGTTGCTAACTTGTGTACGCACACATAGGAGTGACGTTGAAAGATTTCCTCTAGGTTCAACTACAAGCAAAAAAGGCTTCGAAAAGTATTTCATTTTGCTCTCTTCCAAATAACCCCACTCCAGATAGATAACTTTCATAGGCCTGATGCTAGGAGGGTGTAGTTCGAGCATTCTATTGTGTGCTCGATCTGTGATACGCAAAGCAATCTCCTGTTAAGAACACGACGTGTGACTTCATCAAATGAATGTGGCTTTCGTGTTGTTTCTCTCCCTTTGTCTCTAATGCCCTTATTCTGGTCTCATCCACCGCTTCCTTGGACCGGTATGAAGCTCTTCCTATCGGCGATGATCGTGCGGCGAAGGCAAAGGGATGTCGTCTACGGTGACCCACGTACACCACTAAATGTTGTATTGTACAAGTCGGTGACATAGCACTTTTGAAAGTGCCCTTTCGCAAATACGACACCGCTCAAAGTGGCACAACAAAACCGTTGCGGGTCCAACTATTTATTCATTCCTTGTTACAACAAAAAAGAAATACAAGATTCGAGATCCTCCTCGGTCCTTTGCAGATTCATAGATACAAACAAATTCAAAAGCACTAGCTTGAGGGTCAACGGTACTTCTAAGCTAACTACCATTGGAGCTTTGCAATTTTACTGGGTACGAATCTAAATTGCTTAGCCCGACTATCCTATGTGTGCAATATATGTTCCTCTAATTCTATGACTTCCTCCCCTATTCCAAATTCTATCCCATAATCTACACCTTCAATGCCTTCTGAGAGATCATGTTTCTCGTAGTAAATCATAGTAAACCTCTCCCTCTATAGATTCTTCTGCAATGGATGAGTCTTCTGTCTTTGATGTACCTAAGTAAGGGTTTTAAGAAGGTACGATTGAGTACGAGCATACTCAACAAGTTCTAAGGTGGTTGTTTTATACTCTAACTATAACCATGGATACGAATCTCAGGTAAGTTTTTTTCAAAATCGATTTTTTAGAAAAGGTAAGTTTTATATTTCAAATTCTATGTTCATCAGTTTTCATGGGTTGTACAGGACTTCACGGAGTCCATTTCCCTCCGCTTTCGCAATCCTTTCCCAGGGTAGGAGTAACATGTCACATTTTATACACTCTCGAGGGGCATTACTTTTCCCATAAATGATCTTAAGCCTGAGCATAATAGGGTATGTCTTCCAGTTCAAACTTCCTTGATTTGAGGCTCAGTTAAAGATCCAAGCCAATAATTTTCCTTCGCCACGACCCCGTAGTCCACCTCTTGTAACGAGTTTCGGTCGAGAGACCTACACTCAATTACCATCCCTTCAAATATCCTAAGTCGTTATTCCGCACCACAGAATAGGGACGTTACGGACTCCCATTCATTGATCTCCCCTTTGGATCACAGCCTGACTTAACATACGAGAAAATGCAAAAGAAAAAAGGTACATCTGACTTTCCCGTTCCACAACCAAACTTGTGGTTAGCGTGCTTTCTACGGTGCAAGAATTACTGATTGCATTGATTGTTAATTCTATAATGTCTTTCTCATATAATAGAATTTCCACCACATGATTTTTCTATCATGCAAAACATCTATGATTTCATTGTCCATCAATTTTGGATTTTATCCAACTATCCTGAGCCGATAATCCATATTTCATATTTATTATAAAAATAGTTTTTGATTTTAGGTGCAATGGGTAAGTGATAATTTTTTAAAGTATTTTGGGAAAGTATTCAAAAGACATGTGAGTTTGCTCTTCCAAAGTTATGCAAGTTTGGTCTCACAAGATATATGCAAGTGTGAACTTGCCTCGTGACTTTGAATTATGGCAATCCGAAGATTCTATAATACCCTAGACTTCGGGTTCTGAAAAGAAGCATCATTATCTAATAAGTACAATGTTTAAAATCCAAATGCTTGTTCTAATGTTCTAGGTAATGCTTTATTTATGGTGGTTGTTCCCTCCGCCTAATTGTTAGGTATTTTATGCTTATTTAAAGTGAATTGTTGTAAGTTGAACATATTTTACTTTAGAATTTTTATTTCTATTTCATGTTTAGGATTTTCATTCTTATTTTATCTTAGCATTATATATTACTCAAAGAATTTAAGGTTTACATTATGAACATTCAAATGTTAATGTTTTGAGGATTAATAATTGGTTCTCAAGCATTTTTTGGGTATTTTAATATTTTAGAGTATTTCTTATATCTGAAGTTTTGGGGAATTTCCCCTTTAAGATTATTTGAATAATTCCAAAAATAAGGATGTTAAATCATTATATTTTTTCCAATTTGGAAGTATTTTTTATTATTGTGTTTTCCTTTATAAATTTTTACTTGATTTTATTTAATTTCTTTGTCTTTTTGTGAACTCCTCCTTTTTAGATTTTCTGAATTTTATTTAAATTCTTGATTTTGTTTTCAAATATAGATTTATCATTGTATTTTCATAATATTATGAAAAGTGGGTTTACACATTAGTATATAATTTTATTAGCAACTTTGTATGTATAAACGAATATTTAAAAGAGGTTTCTATTTTTGTGTCCCTGGTTCGTTAGTTTTGCTCAGTTTCCTCGAACTGCTTAACTTTTTCTCACTTTTGCCCCTCTCCTTCTCGAAAATCCATCAAAGAGCTCGAGCAGGGCTGTAGTCAGTTATTGGTTGGGCGACATGTGGGACCACGTGAGGTCATTTGGTTAGGAACGCGTTATGCTGACGTGTGGGGTCGCGCCATGTGAGACTCTGTAGGGTAGGTTTGTTAGCAACGCGTTATAGGGGACGTGGTGTGGGACCATGTGGTGCACGTTTGGTGGTTACGTGCTCCCTATCGTCTAAATTGGAAGTTTTCTTTTTTGTTATTTTATAATTGGCCTTTTTAAGAGCGCATTTTCCCCTCTCTCTGGATAACATTTATTTTTTTGCTAAAAAGGTAGCGAATCTAGAGAAGTTTCTCTCTTTATTTCATTGTTTATTTTGGCCCTCGTTTTTTCCCAATCTGGTAGCAAATCTAGAGCAGCAAATCTAACCAGCACCATAAATACATTCAGTAAATAGAGCAGATGTAGAAAAAGCAGCTAATATAGGATATATAGCAGATGTAGATAAAGCAGCTAATATAGTATATATATATTATGGTACTTAATGAGCTTCGACAATTAGGCTGCTCAGCAGCAATAGTGGACAAGTTCAACACAGACAATACAAAAGAAGTTGCTTTATAGCAGCAGTAGCACAAGATCAATGGCTCCTCATGGCCTCCGCCAGGAGGGCCTCCGCTTCCTCCCTCTGGCGCCTCTTCCACTTCTTGTTGCCTAGTCCCTTGACCTTGGGCTCCTTGGGCTTGATCGGGGGCATGTGACCCTCCTCGATGTTCACCTTCTAGAGGTTGCGGAGGTGAAGACCAAGCGCCTAGTACTTGGCTCTGAAGCCGTGGACATTTACGTACTCGCCGCAGGTCCTCACGTCCTCGGCATGCTTCACAAGGGAGTTGAAGTCGGTGGCATGGGGCCTTCTGGTGGTGCAGAAGGGGCACCTGTAGACGTCGCCGACGAAGAAGTTGACGTACTGGCCAGACTTCAGTCTCCTCAGCACCTGATGAGTCTTGGTGTCCTTGGACTTGTCGTCACTGCAGACGTCGCTGTTATCCTCCTGTTGAAAAAAATAGTAGAGTGCAATAAGGATATGATTGAGATACATTGATTATCGGGATTGATTATTTGCATAAATTAACCTATTGAGATCCCCTGATTATTCCCCAAATCTCAAACCAAATTGAATACTGATCCCAACTACGAACAAGGGGATTCAAATACGAACAGGGGGATTCATCGAAATACAAGATCTAACACAAGAGGATTAGCTACTGTAAAAATACAAATAGCCGAACCCTAATAACATACGATCTAGCATCCAACGATGGGAATGAGGGAAGGACAAGGGAATGGGAGAAAACCCTAGTTACCTCCGACCATGGGTCGGTGATGCTAGTGTCGTAGGGGTTCTTCGGCCTGATGTAATCATCCTCCTCGTAGGGGTCCCAGCCGAGCGGGATCTACCTAAGACCGATGGGGGCCTCCTCGCCAGCGGCTACAACGGAAGCGGGGACGGGGGTCTAGACGGGGACGGCGGCTGCCTTCGATGCCTCGACGAGGGCTTGTATGGGGATGGGGGCCTCCTCGCCGGTGGCCTTGGAGGCGCTGATGGCCACCGCACCGTTCTTCTCCATCGTCGGTGTGGTTTGGGGTTCTTGGGGTTTGTAGAAGGTGATGGGACAATGGAGACGGTTGAGTGAGCGAGTGAGTGATGAGTGATGACCCACAAGTATAGGGGGTGTATCGCAGTATTTTCGAGGGAAGTGAAACCCAATTTATTGATTCGACACAAGGGGAGTCAAAGAATATTTATCAGCCTTAACAACTGAGTTGTCAATTCAGCTACACCTGGAAACAATCTTGCTCACAGAAGTTTATCAGTAGCAACAGTTTTGTAGTAGGAATAGTAAAGTAACAGCAGTAGTAAAGCAAAGACAGTAGTAACAAAAGCAGTAAACAATGGGATTCGAGTGCGGTAGGCATAGGGATGGATGGACGGGCGTTGCATGGACAAGACAATTCACATAGCAATCAGAACATAGGGCAATTGCAGATAAATAAGATAAAGCATCCAAGTACTAGACAATCCTAGGCATGTGTTCCATATATAGTCATACGTGCTCGCAATGAGAACTTGCACAACATCTTTTGTCCCGCCAAATTGCTTGCGGGGCCTCTAGGGAACTACTGGCAATTAAGGTGCTCCTTTTAATAGATCACCGGAGCAAAGCATTAACACTCCGTGAACACATGTGATCCTCACATCAAAGCCTTTCCCTTCTGGTTATCCCGATTTCTGTCACTTCGGGGCCATAGGTTCCGGACAACAACGTGTGTATACAACTTGCAGATAAGACCAAGAACAATACTATCATAATAAATCAATAATACGTTCAGATCTGAAATCATGGCACTCGGGCCCTAGTGACAAGCATTAAGCACAACAAGTCGCAACAAAGTCATAAAGCACTAATAAAAGATACTAGGCACCATGCCCTAACAATCTGATGCCATTACATGAACGATCTCATCCAATCCCTACCATCCCCATAGCCTACAGTGGGGGATTACTCACTCATAGATGGGGGAAACATGGATGGTCGATGGAGAAGCGATGGTGATGATGATGGCGATGATCTCCTCCAATTCCTCGTCCGAGGTGCCGAACGGAGTTTCGTGTGCTCGTGGAATCTGGTGGTGGTGGTGGAGCGGAACTCCTTCTGGAAAAACGTCGAACCCCCCTCAGTTTTTAGGTCAGAAGGCTCCTTATAGGCGAAGAGAGAGGCCGAGGGGGTGCCTGGGGGGCCCACACCACCCCCTGGCGTGGCCTGGCCTGGCCCGTGCCACCAGGTGATGTGGCCACCTCAGGGCTCTTTTCCGTCTCGTATTCTGGCTCCTAGAGTCTTCGGGTGAAATAGGATTTTTGGCATATTTTCCGGGATTTTTCCTGATAGTTGATTTTCTGCACAAAAAGTAAACACCAAGGCAATTCTGAAAAAAAATGACGGTTGCATTAGTTGCATCTAAATCACACAAGTATAGAGGAGAAACAATAGCAAAAGTGTTTGGGAAAGTAGATACGTTTTGGACATATCAACTCCCCCCAAGCTTAGCTTATTGCTTGTCCTCAAGCAATTCAGTTGAAAACTAAGTGCGATAAAAGAACTTTCACGAACACATTTGCTTCATATGATGTAAATATTCTCAGCAATGTGATCAACTACTTAGACAATTCATAATAAAGAGTATGCAACCAAGTCTACTTAATAGTCATTGCAAGCTATGAAGAGATTCCAACCCAAGAATAATAGGTAGCACGAAGCACGAACATAAGCAACATTACAATGCTCATAGAAAGGTATGATAGAGTGGGTATCTCGCTTGCCTTTGATTATGAATGTCAAGGCACCTCTGAAGTTCAAGTGATGACTAGAAGTAAAGATATCAAGGATACAAGCATCAAAGTCATAACACAAATAATCAAGTAATGGAACAAACACAAAGAATGACAACTATGCTCTCAAGAAGGTGCTCAAAGAATATATGGAGACTCAACAATAGAATAAAAAGGTTTTGAATAATTTTGAAAGGCTTCCAAATGCTGAAAGTATGGTACTCGTTAGCTTTGAGCTCTCATTGCCCCTATCATAAGCATCTTTAATGTGGTTAAGGTGAAAGTGACACAACTAAGAGGATATGCTTGACAAGTTATAAATCGAAGTCTCAAGCCCCTTACTTATGAAGACCGATCCTCATGCTACTCAACTTCAGTCACAAGTAAGCTCTTGTAATTGTAAGTACATACGTATCATAGAGAACCGCCAACGGGGTACCCCTTGCACATGACACGGGAGCTATCTCATTATCAAAATAACAAGGCAAGCAGACAATGAGCATCTCGGCGATCTTTTTATTTACTATGTGCATAGATTTTTATTGAGGATGCTTCATAGAATGCTCATTATGGTTATGCAAGTTTCCACCATGATTAGGCATGGCTTAGGCTAGCGCCCAGCGTTTCTCTAACATACATACAAACTCCATGATCTTACAAGTTCCACTTTTATTTCACCTTGGGATCCATAAGCAAAAGAACATGATATCAACTAGGTACAAAGTACCTATGAAGCGTTGAAAGCGATCCCCATGATACATGGTTCTGCTAACTTCAACTCATAAAGCGCAAGCATATGCGCAACAAAGAAGGACGCAATGGTTCAGGTTTATTAAGTGCAAGAAAATAAAGTGTGCCATCACGTTCGTGAGAGCTTTACTAACTAACTTTCTTATAACAAGCAAACATTTTATTCGGAAGAAAACAAGGCATATTGAATATGCATGGAGGTAGCAAATGATGCTAATGGGTAGGTATGGTGGACACTTTGGAAATATTTGGTTTAGGGAGTTGGAAACTTGAGTAAAACACTCAGTGGAAGTGAAGGCTAGCAATAGTAAGGGAGCAACAAACGAGAGAGCAATAGATGTCATTATCATACTTGCAACAAAACAGGACTACTCATGGCATGAAAGTGATTCAAGATCCTCAAGGAAAAATAATTCATCAAGGCTTAACTGATTATCACAGTCATGTGCATGCGTGAGCATGTGCCAAGTCAATCAAATGAAACATTCAGAGGAGGATACCACAGTGTCATACCAATTTATGAATAGAGTAATGCAAGCAAACATTCATGAGACATGCTACAAACTATTAGCGGGCTGGAGCTAATCACAAGAAAGCAAGAACTACTAAGCATCCAAAGATACCATACACCCTACATGAACGGACTAAGCAACCTCACAATGATGAGTATATGTACAAAAATGAAGACAAATAGAGTTCGTTACCAGCCTCTTACCACGCCTCAAGTTGTCATTAATCCTCATTATTGCTCTTCACTTGTGTGGCTTGAATAATAATATGAAACCAATAATCCACTAAGAACTATCGAACCCTGTAGTAAACTCACAAAAACCAAAGAAGAACGACAAATATTTTTGGTGTTTTCGATTTTTAAATAAGAACCAAAAGAGAAAAACAAGCAAAGCAAAATCTTTTTGGGTTTTTCGAATAGTTCAAACAAAGCAAAAAGGGAAAAACAAACCAAGGCAAAAAGAAGAAGCAAACCAAAGAGAAACAACAAAAATATTTTTGGTCTTTTTGTGTTTTTAGAAAGCAAAAGCAAAGAAGAACGAAAACTAAAAAGAGAACGAAAACATGAATATACAAAGTACCGACGCAACATGGAGATGAGTGCGGTGTCGGCGTACCTCACCCAAGCTTAGGCTTTTGGCCTAAGCGGGTATCAATCCCAAGCTGGCCAGGATGAAGTGTCACCCTGGTACGATGAAGAGGTCCCCTCATCCTGGTGCGAACTCGAGTACGTCCCTCCGTAATGCGTGGAGTAATCATAGGAGGGCACATCCTCCTAGTGCTGCTCGTGGAAACCCAACAAGCGAAGCTGCTCGTCCACCTCCTCCTTGGAGCGCGACCACGGTCTCCTGTGAACACTAAACGAAGCAGGCTATGGCAAAAGGATCTCCCTTTCATCCCCGTCAGTGAAAAGCATCCTATATACTAGATTGTTCAAATCAGAGGTAGTAGTGACAAAGTGATGAGTTTTCATGGCAACAAGGTCAAGCCTCTGTGGTGCCAGCATAGCATCATCGGGATCCACTGAAAGACCTAATGCATTGACTACACGCGAGGCAATGATGCCCCCATAGATAGGCCCCCTAGCAGCTAGGCGGCGAGCAATAAGAGAGCCAAGATTGTACCGAGTATCATTGTTGAGCGCAGCAGCAAGGAAAGCTAAGTGATAGTTGGAGATATTACTAGTGTTCTCCCTACCTAATACACTAGTGGCAAGATAATATGCAAAGTATCTAAGAGCAGGGAGTTGGATATTTCTTATCTTTCCGCGCTGCGCCACGCGGTCATCATCATTAGTCACACCTCGGTAAAGCTCCAACAAATCAGCGGGTCGTCCTTGAATTTTCTTCATGGTCCCCGTCATACTCACACCTACAATACTGCAAAATCTCTCGAAAGGCATGGTGAAAGGCATATCATAGATTTTAAAAGAGACAGTAGATTGATAAGGTGTGTTAGTAAATGAGAAGCTCTCAACAAAAGTTTTGGTGAGCATAGCATATTGTGCACTCTCATCTTGCATATAAGAGGTTAATCCAACCCTCTCAATCAGTAGCAAGAAATCATCAAGAATACCTGCAGCTTGCAAGAAAGTAAAACAAGGAAAAGAGGATGGGTGAGCATACCCATCATCCCTTTCACTACCAATACGAGTTGCAATGAGATCTCCATTGTATGAAGGCCTAGCTTGAGAGGCTGTTCTTGAGGGCCTCGACCTCCTAGGTGCATCACTCTCAAATATCTCTCCAAAAGTATGATTGTTCATGCTTGGTAATCTGAAATTTAAACGCCTATTAAACAAGTGATTGCAAAGTAAATATAATGAAGGATTCTACTCATAGGGACTTGCAAGAGGCCTAAACATGCATCAAAACTATATCTCTAAGCATCAAACAAGCTTACAAGCTCTCATAACCAGTCACCTACAATAGCAAAATACTCAACATATAATCCACTAAACACAAATCTACTTGGACAAGGGGAGGAGTCACATACCAAGGAACAATTGCTCCAAATTTCGGCAAGAAAGATGGGCTGAGCAAGGAGATCGAAGAAATCAAGAGCAAGCACAGAAAGAACGCGATTTTGAGCTATGAACTGGAGCTTACTCGGGAGAGAGAAGAAAGTGGCAGGTGAGAGAAGTAGTGGGGGGCCAGGGTGGCCCACACCAGGGCATGGCGCCACCCAGGGCTGGCCGCGCCACCACATGGTGTGCCTGCCTGGTGGGCCCCCCTGGTACCTCCCAGGTACTCCTCTGCCTTTTTTCTCACGTAAAAATTTAATATGAATTTTCTGGAGTTTTTCGAGACACTTTATTTTTGGGCTTTTTTCAGAAATAGAAGAATGATTTTTCTGACAGACAGATTTTTTTTCTTTTGGAAACATGATGCAAAGACAAAACAAGGCTAGAACTACAGAAGTTCTAGCATGCAAGCAAACTAACAACACAAAGAAAACTAAACGAGAGCAAAAACTAAAAAGCAAAAGATAAAAATAAATAGAGATAATCATAATGAAAACATTGTTTTGTTCAATGGAATCCTTTTGTTAACAAGGTTGATCAAGTCTTGCTACCAAAACAATTGCATATGAGACAAAACTTTGTACTCCACTAATTATTATGTTACCTTAACCTTGATAGCAATGGTCCCAATCATAATAGTTTCAAATTTTTCTCTTGGTATGGGACAATATATTTCTCCAACTTGAATGCCTTCAACATGTTCAATTGAATTCAAACCACAAGTCCTTTCAATCTTCTTGGGGAAATAGACAGTATGTTCATTGTCATTAACATTGAAGGTCACCTTTCCTTGATTACAATTAATAACAGCTCCTGTAGTATTAAGAAAAGGTCTCCCAAGAATAATAGACATATTATCATCTTCAGGCATTTCAAGCACAACAAAATCAGTTAATATCAAGCAATTGTGAGCCACCTGAACAGGTACATCCTCACATATACCCATAGGAATAGTGGTAGATTTATCAGCCATTTGCAAAGATATATCAGTTGGTATCAATTTTTCAAGCTAAAGCCTCTTATAGAGAGAGAAAGGCATAACACTAACTCCATCTCCCAAATCACACAAAGCAGTTCTAACATAACTGTTCTTAATAGAGCAAGGGATAGTTGGAATACCTGGGTCTCCAAGTTTCTTAGGAACCTTACCATTAAAGGAATAATTAGCAAGCAAAGTAGAAATTTCTGCATTAGGGATCTTCCTTTTATTCGAGACAATGTCCTTCATATACTTTGAGTAAGGAGGCAATTTAATAGCATCAGTCAAAGGAATTTGCAAGAATAAAGGCTTCATCCACTCACAAAACTTATTATAGTGTTCATCTTCCTTTGACTTGTGTTTCTTATCAGGGAAAGGCATAGGTTTTTGGACCCAAGGTTCTCTTTCACTACCATGTTTCTTAGCAATAAAATCTTCTTTGGTGTATTTAGTAGTCTTAGTGTGGTTTTCAGGTTCTTCTTCAACCTTTTCTTCATTTGGAACTTCATTTTCTTCATTACCACTTTCAGTTTCAGCATCAGAGATAGATATACTATTAGGACCTATAGCAGGTTTAGAGGGTTCTACAACAGTTTTATGTTTCTTTTTCCTTTTCTTACGAGTAGAACCACTATTTTCAGCTTGTTGAGAATCCTGCTCAATTCTTTTGGGATGCCCTTAAGGATATAGAGGATCCTGGGTAGCAGCCCCACTTCTAGTTCTAATTTCATAAGCATGTTTTTCTTTAGCAACATTAACTAGGAAGTCATTTTGCACTTTAACGAGTTGATCTATTTGAGTTTGAACCATTTGAAAGTGTTTAACAATCATTTTAACATCATTAGAGGTTCTTTCCACAATATCTTTCAACTCAACAATAGCTCTAGTGTTTTCCATTAGATGATTTTGCACCCTCTTATTAAAGTTATCTTGCTTAACAATAAAAATATCAAATTCTTCTAAGCATTGATCAGGAGGTTTCAAGTAAGGGATATCACCTTCATCAAAGTGTTGGAGGGAGTGTACCTCAATAGTGGATGAGTAGGGAATAGGCTTACATAATTCTTCTATACGAGGTAAATTCTTGACATCTGTAGCTTTAATTCCCTTCTCCTTAAGACATTTCTTAGCTTCCTTCATCACTTCATCATTTAATTCAATAACTCCCCTCTTCTTTGATGTTGGAATAGGCACAGGAATAGATGGTTCAGGTACATTTACTTCAGGTATAGCTTGTTTAGGAGGAGTCCAATCTTCATAATTCTTGCTTATTTTAGCCATTAATTTCTCGGCTTCCTTAGGAGTCCTATTCCTGAAAACACAATCAGCACGGCTATCTAGGTATGTCCTAGATTCCTCGATTAGTCCATTATAAAATATATCAAGAAGCTCATTCTTAGGTAAGGGACTTCCAGCCTGTGCATGAATCAAAGCACAAAACCTTGCCCAAGATTCGGGCAATACCTCTTTTTCTCCCTGTTTGAAATCAAAAAGTTCCTGCAAAATAGCATGTCTAGCACCGAGAGGAAAATATTTCTGTAGGAAAGTACTAATCAAGCACTAGAGGTAAATTAGTAAACCAAGTTTTAGCTTCTCCTTGCAGTGAAAAGGGAAAAATCTTAGCAACAAAGTAAGTACGCATCTTAATATCATCAGAAAACAAGCCACTCATGGTAGAAAGTTCATTCATATGTGCTACCGCACTTTCATTCTTAGTCCCACAAAAAGGTTCTTTCTCGACAATAGCTATGTAAGATAGATCGAGAGAGAAATCATAATCTTCATCTGTAATGTTTATGGGAAAAGCAGCAAACTTAGCAGCAGGATATAATTTGGGTCTAATAGTACGCCTCTCAAGGAGACTCTTAGCAGCGCTCCTATCATGGGTGTTCTTACATTCTTTAATAAACTCATCATTCATCTCAACATAATCTTCTTCAATATCATAACTCTCACTAGACTCAGGTGAGCTAACATGTGTGGTAGTGCCTTCATTAGGAGTTTCGGTATTTCTAGCTATAGTTCTAGCAATCGTAGCATCTAGGAAAGGACCTAATGAACCACTCTTATCAAGCACAGTAGAAGCAACATCAGAAGTTTCAGATTCAGCAGTAGTAGCAGTGTGTGTAGCATGTGTATGTGGTGGTGTAATGAGCTTACTTATAACAGACGGTGAATCAAGAGCAACAGAGGTGTTCAGAACCGTACCTCTTCTTGTAGTGGATGGTAAAATAGGAACCTTTCCATCACGAGACTTACCCATGATGGATGGATAGCGGCGAACAATAGAGAATCCAAGTGAACCTGATAAATAAAGCTATGCTCTCCGGCAACGGCGCCAGAAAATAGTCTTGATAACCCACAAGTATAGGGGGTGTATCGCAGTATTTTCGAGGGAAGTGAAACCCAATTTATTGATTTGACACAAGGGGAGCCAAAGAATATTTATTAGCCTTAACAACTGAGTTGTCAATTCAGCTGCACCTGGAAACAATCTTGCTCACATCAGTTTATCAGTAGCAACAGTTTTGTAGTAGGAATAGTAAAATAACAGCAGTAGTAAAGCAAAGACAATAGTAACAAAAGCAGTAAACAGTGGGATTCGAGTGCGGTAGGCATAGGGATGAATGGACGGGCGTTGCATGGACAAGACAATTCACATAGCAATTAGAACATAGGGCAATTGCAGATAAATAAGATAAAGCATCCAAGTACTAGACAATCCTAGGCATGTGTTCCATATATAGTCATACATGCTCGCAATGAGAACTTGCACAACATCTTTTGTCCTGCCAGCTCGTTTGCAGCGGGGCCTCTAGGGAACTACTGGAAATTAAGGTGCTCCTTTTAATAGAGCACCGGAGCAAAGCATTAACACTCTGTGAACACATGTGATCCTCACATCAAAGCCTTTCCCTTCCGATTATCCCGATTTCTATCACTTCGGGGCCATAGGTTCCGGACAACAACGTGTGTATACAACTTGCAGATAAGACCAAGAACAATACTATCATAATGAATCAATAATATGTTCAGATCTGAAATCATGGCACTCGGGCCCTAGTGACAAGTATTAAGCACAACAAGTCACAACAAAGTCATAAAGCACTAATAAAAGATACTAGGCACCATGCCCTAACAATCTGATGCCATTACATGAACGATCTCATCCAATCCCTACCATTCCCATAGCCTACAATGGGGGATTACTCACTCATAGATGGGGGAAACATGGATGGTCGATGGAGAAGCGATGGTGATGATGATGGCGATGATCTCCTCCAATTCCTCGTCCCGGCAGGGTGCCAGAATGGAGTTTCTGGTGCTGTTTCATGGAATCTGGTGGTGGCGGCGGAGCGGAACTCCTTCCGGAAAAACATCGAACCCTCCTCAGTTTTTAGGTTAGAAGGCTCCTTATAGGCGAAGAGAGAAGCCGAGGGGGTGCCTGGGAGGCCCACACCACCCCTTGGCGTGGCCTGGCCTGGCCCGCGCCACCAGGTGGTGTGGCCACCCCAGGGCTCTTCTTCGTCTCGTATTCTGGCTCCTGGAGTCTTCGGGTGAAATAGGATTTTTGGCATATTTTCCGGGATTTTTCCTGATAGTTGATTTTCTGCACAAAAAGTAAACACCAAGGAAATTCTGCTGAAAACAGCGTCAGTTCGCATTAGTTGCATCCAAATCACACAAGTATAGAGGAGAAACAATAGCAAAAGTGTTGGGGAAAGTAGATACGTGATACATTGTAAATGTATCTATAATTTTTGATGTTCCATGCTTAGTTTTATCCACTTTCTTGTGTTTTGTTCCAACTTTGGAGTACTTTTATTATGATTTCTTGGACTAACCTATTAACAAGAGCCACAGTGCCAGCTGCCTGTTTTCTATTTTTTTTTGGTTCTAGAAAAGTAAGAAAATGAATATTCTCGGAATTGGACGGGACAAAAGCGAAAGTGCCTATTTTTCCGGAAGGGATCAAGTGTCAGAATACGAGACGGAGAAGGGCTAGGGGCCTACCACACCACCTGGCCACGCGGCCAGGCCTGGCCCGCGCCAGGGGGTGGTCTGGCCGCCCCTAGCACCCCCTCGGCCTCTCCTTCCGCCTATAAGTTGCCTTCGGGATGAAAACCCTAGGTACCCGATCAAAAATCCACGAAAGAGTCTGTAGCCACCGTCATCTCCTTCCCTAGATCGGGAGGGATCTGAAGCTCTTCCCGGCACCCTGCCGGAGAGGGGAATTCACCCTGGAGGCCTTCTTCATCACCATGCAAGCCTCAGGTGTGATGCGTGAGTAGTTCATCCTTGGACTACAGATCCATGTAGTAGCTAGATGGCTGGTTTCTCCTCCTTTGTGCTTTCATGTTTAGATCTTGTGATCTCCGTTCATGATCAGGATCATCTATTTGTAATTCATACATGTTGTGTTTGCGGGGATCCGATGGATATTGAGATGCTATTTCAGATTGATTATTGATTCTATCATGTCTTTGTTATTTGAGATCTTGCATGCTTTCCGTTGTTAGTAGCTATCTTGGCCAAGTAGATTCTAGCAACTCCAAGAGTTAGTATTTATGCTCGGTAGTGGGTTCATGCCTCTGGTAATCTGGGGAAGTGACAGAAATCTCTAAGGTACTAGATGTGCTGTTGCTACTAGGGAGAGAAGAACGATCCTTTGTCCATAGAACAATTGTATTGTTTACTTTACACGCAGTTCGTAAAGCAATAATCTGTTGCTTGCAACTTAATACTGGAGGGGTTTCGGACGATAACCTGAAGGTGGATTATTAGTCATAGATGCAGTTGGATGGCGGTCTATGTATTATGTTGTAATGCCCAATCAAGTCTCAGAGGAGTCAAGATGATTAGTATATGCATGTATTGCTTTCTCGGTGTTTGTCAATTGCCCCGCTGTAATTTGTTCACCCAGCATGTTATCTATCTAAGGAGAGCCACCTCTAGTGAACTATGGATCCTGGTCCTTTTCTTTACATACAATCTATAAACTATTTCTGCTTTGTGTTTACTTTCTGCAAATTTTTACTTCTTTGCATTCGATATGTTTAATCCTTTGTTTTCCGCAAAACATGGTGAGATTGACAACCTCATCGCAAGTTGGGGACAAAGTTCTGTGGTTGTGTTATGCAGGTCTCCACGTTGCTACTAGCACCGGTAGTGCGCCCTGCCAAAGCTCAGCTAGTAATACCTTTGAGGTGTTTCCTTGCTCCTACTGGTTCGATTAAACCTTGGTTTCATAACTGAGGGAAAGTTGCTGTTGTGCTCATCATACCTTCCTCTTGGGGTTCCCAACGAGCTCTACATCAACACCACCATTAAGCATTTTTCTGGGCGCCGTGCATTGAGCCATCAAGCATTTTTCTGGCGCCATTGCTGGGGAGTCAAGGACATCTTCACAAGGGGTGTCCTCATAACCAATCTCTTTACTTTGTTGTTTTTGTTTTGCTTAGTTTCCTTTTTGCTTTGTTTGCTTGTTTTGTTCTTCAAAAATCCAAAAAAATTAGTTTTACTTGTTTGCTTTCTTTATCAAAAACACAAAAAAATTAAGTGTCCTTTAGTAGTCACCTCTTCCTTAGCTCACCATGTTGATCCCCAAGTTCACCCTGAAAGACCTTCCAATTGGTAGTGGTTCTATAATTGGGAAAGATAACATTGAAGAATTCTTTAATCATGTTAGCAAACATGAAGATACTGAGGATAGATCCCTTGTAGAACTTGCTCCAAATTATGAGATTGCTGCAGCTTCTTTAATTCACATGTTAGAAGCTAGGTTTGTTAACCTCAACCCCTTAATGCAAATAATGTTTCTTAAGCTTAAAGAAATTGAAGATCCTGAAAAGAGGGATTTTATTCTAGAAACTTTGTTTAAGGAATTCTATGATGTTGCCAAGGAAGCTAGAAAAGTTTTTGAACATTTCAATATGCTAGGCTCATGTGTAGATGTTGTTGGTACACGAGAAAAGATGAACAAAACCGAACCTAATGGGGAGGAACCTAAGATACCAATACCCTTTAAACTAGTAGCAATACATGATGCCATAGAAAAGAATCTTGATTGGATTGTTCCTACAAACCCTTTTGATGAGAATAGTGAACCCAAGAGCATTGAGAGAGGTTCCTCTAGAACTTATTTGGATGATATACCTTGTCTTGTTGAAAATATTTCTGGTATTGGTCTTAATGCTTCTTCATTCGAGAACACTTGATTCTTTCTTTGGTTCTTATGCCTAACTTAAAGGCGTTAAAGAAAAGTACTTGTTGGGAGATAACCCAAGAGTTTTAGTTGAGTCTTGGAAGTTATTACCTCTATAATAACCTCTCCTTATCCTTTTTTATTTGCTTTTTGTGCCAAGAGTAACCTCTAATGAGAGTGAAGTAATGATTGGGAAAGTTGCTGTCCCGAAACAGATTTCTGTGCTTCACCGTAAAATTCCTGAGAGAGTTCTGTATGTCGGAATGAGCTGTAATTGTTTGTGCTTCTGTCCCAGGTTGTTATCTAACTTTCGTTAGTTCAGCACTTTTTGATTTGATCAACAGAAGGTCTTCGAAAAAATTTGTCTTTACCTGCTGGTCTGTTTTGACAGATTTCTGCCATTTTCTGCATTTGCTTCTTGTTAATTTCTTCTTGAGTTCCTTTGGGGAATTGAGCTTTTTGAGAGAAGTTCTACAGTAGCTAGTGTTCTAATGGAAGTTTATTTGGTGTTAGAACTGAACCTTGAGACTTATTTATCTTAAGTGCACTAATGTTGCTAATGAGATTGTGTGAAGTTTTGTATGAAAGAAAATTTTCAGGTGTATGAAAGGAATGAGTAACGAGATAAAGGATGGACTAAAGCTCAAGCTTGGAGATGGCACGCGTGTCACCCCAAGAAATATCTAAGAAGTACAAGCGTCAAAGCTTGGGGATGCCCAAGGCATCCCCTTCTTCATCAATAAAAATCCCAGGTTTCTTCCAAACACTTCATTTTTATTATTTTGTGCACAATTGTGTTTTTCTTGGAGCGTCTTTTTTTTGTTTTGGGTTTTAGTTTGCTTGGTTTGCTTAGTTTTCTGAATAAGTTGGTTGGACCCCCTCTTTCATACTTTGGTTTGCAAATAGTTTGGTTTGGTTTGGAAAAGAGTAGGAAAGTTCATACTTATGTGGTAAAAAAGCTCGTTTTTGACTGTGGCTATGCTTTGTCATGCCATGCTTGATATTGTTTTGGCTTTATGCTTAGTATTCTTTGATTTAGCATGACTTGTTATAAACAATTGAGATTGCTTAATGTGCCTTGGATAAATCATGCGTTGTTTTAGCATATTAAAGCATAATATAGTGGTATTCTCCTTTGATGCTTTATTTGGGTTGACTTGGCACATGCTCACACCATGTTATGACTATCTCAAGTCACCATAGCCTTTATGATCTTTTAGTTTTCAACTTTTAGTATCACTTTATGCTTTGATCAATGATGTTTTGTCGCTCTGCATGATTATGGCCATTATTGCTCTCTTAGTTTGTCGCTCCCAGTCTTTTGCTAGCCTCCACCACCAAGTATGAGTTCCACTCATGCATCCACCTCCCTAAACCAAGTTTTTCCAAAGAGTCCACCATACCTACCTACTAGCTTATGCTATTCCAAGTATATTCATGCTTTTGTCTACCTTCCACTTGTTATGAGAAAACTAGTGATTAAAGCTCTCACAAACTTGATGGCACACTTTACTTTATTGCCTCTAATAAACTTGAACCATTGGGTCCTTCTTTGTTATGATATGCTTGCGCTTTATAAGTTGAAATTAGCAGAACCATGTTTCATGGGGAACGCTTTCAACATTGCACTTGTACTTTGTACCCCGTTGATATTATGTTCTTTTGCTTACGGATCCCGGCGGTGTGAAATAAATGTGGAACTTGTAAGATCATGGAGTTTGTATGTGTGTTAGAGAAACGCCTGGGCCGCTAAGCCATGCCTAATCATGGTGGAAACTTGCAGCATCACCATAGTGAGCATTCTATGAAGCATCCTCAATAAAACCTATGCAAATAGCAAATAAAAAGATCGCTGAGATGCTCATTGTCTGCTTGCCTTGTCATTTTGATTATGGGAAAGCTCCCATATTATGTGCAAGGGGTACCCCGTTGGCGGTTCTTAATGATACACATATACTTACAATGACAAGAGCTTACTCGTGATTGAAGTTGAGTAGCATGAGGATCGGTCTTCGTAAGTAAGGGGCATGAGATTTCGGTTTATAACTTGTCAAGCATATCCTCTTAGTTGTGTCACTTTAACCTTAATCACCTTCAAGATGCTTATGATAGGGGCAATGAGAGCTGAAAGCTATAAGTACCATAATTTTTGGAAGCTCTTTATGAGACTTGAATCCCTACTTCCTTTTTACAAAAGGCTTTTCTTCCACCATTATATTGAGTCTCCATCTTCTATCTTTATGCACCAACTTTGAGAGCATAGTGGCCATTCTTAGTTCTATGTGCATTGTCCCAAGACTAGTTGATTGATGCATAACTTGTTATTGCTTGTTTGAAACTATTGTATCTAGTCGCTCTTATGAACTTTGAAGGTGTCCTATGCACTTATATTTGCTACTCTATTGAGGGACAAGCTGAATACTATTATGCTATGTTTTCTTTATGTGAAACAAACAAACATCTTGTGAAGCATTGTTATTCATGAATCTTTTGTTTGTGCCTTTTCATATTGCATCTTAGTTTCTTTGCTTATTGCTAGAACTTTGTCTTTCATGTTATGATTGAAGTACTTTGATCCCAACCTTGAATGTTTTGCAAATATTTTGATCAAGTCTTTGATGGTGCATGTCACCTCAAAAATTATTTCTTTTTATCACTTACCTACTCGAGGACGAGCAGGAGTTAAGCTTGGGGATGTTGATACATTGTAAATGTATCTATAATTTTTGATGTTCCATGCTTAGTTTTATCCACTTTCTTGTGTTTTGTTCCAACTTTGGAGTACTTTTAGTATGATGTCTTGGACTAACCTATTAACAAGAGCCATAGTGCCAGCTGCCTGTTTTCTGTTGTTTTTGGTTCCAGAAAAGTCAGAAAATGAATATTCTCGGAATTGGACGGGACAAAAGCCAAAGTGCCTATTTTTCCGGAAGGGATCAAGTGCCGTATACGACGGAGAAGGGATGGGGTGGCCACACCACTGCCGCCAGGACGGCCCAGCGCCAGGGGTGGTCTGCGCCCAGACCCCTCGGCCTCTCCTTCCACCTATAAGTTGCCCTCGGTACAAAAACCCTAGGTACCCGATCAAAAATCCACGAAAGAGTTTGTAGCCGTCATCATCTCCATCCCTAGATCGGGACGGATCTGAAGCTCTTCCCGCACTCACGGAGAGGGAATTCACCGAGGCCTTCTTCATCACCATGCAAGCCTCCGGTGTGATGCGTGAGTAGTTCATCCTTGGACTACGGATCCATGTAGTAGCTAGATGGCTGGTTTCTCCTCCTTTGTGCTTTCATGTTTAGATCTTGTGAGCTCCGTTCATGATCAAGATCATCTATTTGTAATTCATACATGTTGTGTTTGCGGGGATCCGATGGATATTGAGATGCTATTTTAGATTGATTATTGATTCTATCATGTCTTTGTTATTTGAGGTCTTGCATGCTTTCCGTTGTTAGTAGCTATCTTGGCCAAGTAGATGCTAGCAACTCCAAGAGTTAGTATTTATGCTCGATAGTGGGTTCATGCCTCCGTAACTGGGAAGTGACAAAAATCTCTAAGGTACTAGATGTGTTGCTACTAGGGAGAAAACAACGATCCTTTTTCATAGAACAATTGTATTGTTTACTTTACACGCAGTTCAGAAGCAATAACTGCTGTTGCAACTTAATACTGGAGGGGGTTCGGACGATAACCTGAAGGTGGATTATTAGTCATAGATATAGTTGGATGGCGGTCTATTTATTATGTTGTAATGCCCAATCAAGTCTCAGAGGAGTCAAGATTATTAGTATATGCATGTATTGCTTTCTCGGTGTTTGTCAATTGCCCCGCTGTAATTTGTTCACCCAGCATGTTATCTATCTAAGGATAGCCACATCTAGTGAACTATGGATCCCGGTCCTTTTCTTTACATACAATCTATAAACTGTTTCTGCTTTGTGTTTACTTTCTGCAAACTTTTACTTCTTTCTATTCGATATGTTTAATCCTTTGTTTTCCGCAAAACACGGTGAGATTGACAATCTCATCGCAAGTTGGGGACAAAGTTCTGTGGTTGTGTTGTACAGGTCTCCACGTTGCTACTAGCATCGGTAGTGCGCCCTGCCAAAGCTCAGCTAGTAACACCTTTGA
Organism: Avena insularis; assembly: GCA_023614405.1. Classification (NCBI taxonomy): domain Eukaryota; kingdom Viridiplantae; phylum Streptophyta; class Magnoliopsida; order Poales; family Poaceae; genus Avena; species Avena insularis. The sequence continues at coordinate 137,102,034 of CM042690.1, forward strand.
GGTGTTTCCTTGCTCCTACTGGTTCGATTATACCTTGGTTTTATAACTGAGGGAAACTTGCTGCTGTGCTCATCATACCTTCCTCTTGGGGTTCCCAACGAGCTCTACATCAACACCGCCATTAAGCATTTTTCTGGGCGCCGTGCATTGAGCCATCAATACGCTTTGGACGTATCAATGAGTGAGAGTGAGGAGGCCTCTATAAAGGAGAAGGGAAGCGATGTTTCGTTGCACCACCGTGCACCGTGTAACCGCGTACGCTACTGCACCGTACACGACCAGACGTGTCCGCTACCTCCCCGTGCACCACACACGTGTACCATGAGTCACTTCTTTCCCTCGTGTCTAACCCTGACGACTTATCTATGCTCAGTTATACCCTCGAGTGTAACACTAGCAGTTTGGTTATACTTAGTTTTGCCCTCCGGTACTAACACTGTTGTGTGTAATATACTCAGTTTTACCCTCGAGTGGTTGGTCAACAGAGAGTCAATGAATAGGTTTTAGCTAGCTAATTGAGTCATTTTATGCACAGTAAATTCAAAAAGATCAAAACATAGTGGCATTTGCCCAAGAAGTCTTATTATGTGACCTGCCTCCATAAGAAATATATATAAATCAAGTTTTAATCTAAATCACCACTTCTCAAATCACCTATTATCTATGAAGGTTCATGGCTTTCTACTCAAGCCTCTTCCCAAAACATCCCTCCCCGAAACATAGTTTGTCTAAATAAGGCAATAATTGTCAAACTGGTGTATATTTAAATTGCAAATAGTTTGATGTATGCCAAGATGTATTATATTATATAAAATATGCATTTTCCATTTTTAAATCTCTTTCTATTTCTATTTGAATCTATTTGTCAGTTGCCCTTGGTTTTTAAGTTCTACTCAGTTTTGCCCTTGGTTCTTAAGTTCTACTCAATTTTCCCCTCTCTTAGTCACAATCTCTCACACATGTGCTCATATTGGCTGGTACGCTCTAATTGGTTAAGACAGTTGTCACGCGGATCGTGCCCACCGACCGTTGATCCTCTATGATCTAGTAGACATGATAACCCCTATATCTGTCGGGGCACCCCTCTATCCATGCAAAGTAACGAGTTTGTTACCGGTACTTTAACTCCATAAAAAAATTATTTTGAATATAATTTGAATGGAAAGTGTTCAAAGGTGTATAATTTGTGCATTACATTCCATTCTATGAAAATAATAATCTCTCAAGATTTTCTTAGCACAATATTATCACGTATTAAGTGCGATTTCAAAGAGTTCAAATGTGTATAATTTTCGTATATGCAAGTTTATATATTACATTCCACTCTATGAAAATGGGGGAGAAAATGATAATCTCTCAAAGTTTTCCTAGCACATCATTATCACGTATTAAGTGTGATTTCACAGTGTTCAAAGGTTTAAAATTTTCGTATATGCAAGTTTATGCATTATATTTCACTCCATGGAAATGATAAATGATCAGGATTTTATTAGCACAACATTATCATTTTCTAAGTACGATTCCAAGAGTTCAAAGGTGTATAATTTTCGTACATGCAAGTTTATGTATTACATTCCACTATATGAAAATGATAATCTCTGAAGATTTTCTTAGCACAACATTATCATATATTAAGTGCGATTTCAAAGAGTTCAAATGTGTATAATTTTCGTAGATGCAAGTTTATGCATTACATTCCACTTTATGAAAATGGGGGAGAAAATGATAATCTCTCAAAATTGTGTTAGCACATCATTATTACATATTAAGTGCGATTTCAAAGTGTTCAAAGGTTTATAATTTTCGTATATGCAAGTTTATGCATTACATTCCACTCTATGAAAATGATAATCTCTCAAAATTTTCTTAGCACAACATAATCACGTATTAAGTGCGATTTCAAAGAGTTCAAAGGTGTATAATTTTTATATATGCAAGTTTAAACATTACATTCCACTCTAGGAAAATGGAGGAGAAAATGATAATCTCTCAAAATTTTGTTAGCACATCATTATCAAGTATTAAGTGTCATTTCACAGTGTTCAAAGGTTTATAATTTTCGTATACCCAAGTTTATGCATTATATTTCACTCCATGGAAATGATAAATGATCAGAATTTTATTAGCACAATATTATCATGTCCTAAGTGCGATTTCAAAGAGTTCAAAGGTGTATAATTTTCATACATGTAAGTTTATGCATTACATTTCACTATATAAAAATGAAGCTAGACAAAGGGTCGTCGTTGCCGGAGAAGAAGAAGAAAGGGGAGGCAACTGCACGGGCACGGACGCGGGGCTGGCTCGGGGTCCCATCTTGCAACGCCAACCTGGATAAGCTGTGGGTCCGGCACTCACGTGGATAAGCTGTGGATCTGATGCTGATCTAGATAAGTGGAGAGATGTGTCCACTATGGGAACCTACTGAACACGGTCCCACTTGTCAGCATGTAACGGCAAGGGTCCACTATGGGACCCGACAGAATGCGGCCCTACTTGTCAGCACGTAACGGCGAGGGTCCACTATGGAACCCAACTGAACGCGGCCCAACTTGTCAGCACGTAACGGCAAGATTGACGGAAAGCGAGTTTTTAGACCGTGTGAGAGTTTCGTACAAGGAGATGGGCGAAAGGGAGGAAAAGTTAAGTGGCTGGGGAAAACTGAGTACAACTAACGAACCGAGGGCACGAAAATAGAAATCCCTATTTAAAATGGCCTTTTTCAAATTCCTATTTCTCACACCAAATCAAAATGTTGGAAAAATGTCACAATTTTTTTTAGGTTCTTTGAATTTTTCTACACACATAGCAATTTTTACTTTATTTTTTAAGTTTTATTTGGTTTTTATTCATTCTCTAGCGTGTTTGCTTATTTAGTGAATTACTAAAATACCCCCTAAGGCTGGGCCAACTTGTCAGACCACTTTGTGTCAAAACCAGCCCCAGAGCCGGTTTGGTTGAACCAGACCGTCTCCCCTCGCTCTCTATCTCGCGATGGCGATGGTGACTACGCCGCTGCCGCCTCGCTCCGACCACCTTCGGCCTCCCTGTCACCATGCTTCTGCCAAAATAGTCATGTGGAATTTACGTCAGAACACCATGTTACACCATGCAAATGCACAAAGGGTGTTTGTTTTCAATGCCTAGAGATAGTCGCACAGAAATCAAGATCCAAATGGAAAATCCAAATTAGCAGTAAATAGTAGCGCTAGATTATTTTGGCTCAAATTACTATCCACGTCATCCCGATTCTTTTCGGCTATGGGATGGATGCTAAAAAGGACATGTGGCAACATCACAATGGAGCCCTACTATCCTGTGAGGCAGGACATGCTGTGGGCTAGGCCAAAAGATTGCATGCCGCTTATGTGTGTCTTGTGCGCCATCATACCCCACGTCACTGGATAGTCGACCGTGCGCGGCATGGGCCCATTGTTAGTGTACGTGGGCAGGACCGGGCTCTATGAAAGGTGTTCCCGGCATGACACGCCTCCACACCCGCTGGATGGCGGGGCCCACCAATAGACGACGTGGTGCCACGAGTCCATGTCGTCCGCAGTTTCTCGTGGTCATGGTGCCCACCGAGAGCCGACGTGGCACCGTTAGCCCATACCGGCCGCGATTTCTTGCAGACTTGGGCCCATTAAGAGACGACGTGGTGCTGTGAGCCCATGTCGTCTGTGGTTTCTCGCGGACGCGGGGTCCTTCGGGAGCCGACATGGCCCCGTGAGCCCATGCCGGACGCGTTTCGGGCAGAAAGCCGAGCTAGCAGCGCGTTTGCCATAGAAAGCCATGGGCGAATGCGGGTTCTCACGGTGGAGGGCCGTGCTGGCATCGTAGTCTGTAGAAGATCACGTCTTATTGCAATGAGGCTGTACTTTATGTTCCAAATAGAGTAGACTTTGCAGCATTATCTCTAGCCGTTCGAACGTTCGCGCGATCGAAGTTCGAGCTGTCAACGTTAGCACTCATCGTCCGCGGGTTCTCGCGGTGAGGGCCCCGCCGCCGCACAAGATAGCTTCTCATATACAATGGCCGTACGCGCTGAAAACGATGGACACCATGCCACTAGAAGCTGTTTACGGTATGATAGGCCCACGCACCGAACACTTTTACGTCGTTGCTCTTGCCCATTACCCCCACTTGCGTTTTGTTCTTCAAGCGGTGCTCCTCTATAAATCGCATCTCACACTTACTCGCATCGTACGTCTCGCATCTCTCTCATAGACGTAATTTATTTACCCTACGTCATATTCTCTGTCGTACTTTCTTATAGGCGAGTACCAAAGCAGGCACATCCGCTTTGGGTGTTAGGGGCGAACCATCATCGTGCTCTTCAGCGTGCATTCTGCGTCGTTGAGGGCGTGGTGACGGATTGTCCTTCTCGTCCGAAGCTTTCCTTGACGAGCTTATCTAGATCGACGAGAGGAGTCAGCGGTTATAGTGGCTGCACACCATCACACGGCGTATCGTCCAACGACCTGCGTAGGCGGTCAACGTGGTGGGGCTTATCAGGTACGCTTCCTCATGAAAACACATCCTAATAGGCATCATGCACGTCTTTCCTATTTTAGATGGAGAAGGTATGGTCTCATATCACGCGATAAATACATACCCGCCTGTTCTTTTACCTTCCTGCTTTTACATTTTTCAACTCTCGCATTTTTGCAGCTGTAGTTCATCTCTGCTAACTTTTTTGCACTCTGCAGCTGCTAGTTGTACGCAGAGGATATAAGTCATACCACGCTTTCATAGAGCACACCAATACGGTATGTGTCCTCGAATTCTTTAGCTTTTTGGTTCAAAGTTTGATTTTTGACGTATTCTTTGATGCTATTTAGTTCTCCCCTTCTTGGAACTGCGAAAGAAGGATGGCAAGCCTTGCATCGTTGGAGACCTTGTTATGTTTTTGTCGTCGTACAATTTCTTCTCTACTAGCTTTTTTACATTCGCTTACTGATTCGTTTTGGTCATGCTTAGGGTCATCTTCGCAAGAAGTTCATGGCCTAGCCTACGTTGTTCCAGGCTTTCCACTACTCGACTATCACCGCACGAGGGAAGTCCAAACAATGGTCAGGCACATTTTTTACCGACGAGAAGTTTGAACATGCCGCGAGAAGAAGAAGCACTAGGTGCTTAGCGGCTATATCAAGGCCTCCTGCTAGCTAGGATCTCTAGAGCACTCCACTGTATTATTTAGTAGCCTTCTCTGTAAACTTTTGTGCATGTTTTGCATCAAGTTTTTAGTAGCTTCAATTTTTACATGTGCACTTTTATTTTACGACGTATAATGCAGATTTGTTCTATGATAATGAACGAATGTGGTGAGAATTATACGGTAATGTGTCACATGTATTTCAAAACTTTTGTTTGAAAATAATGAATAAATCCCTTTCTTATATGTTTGTTGTGTGTCATGTGTTTTCATCTTTATACACATTTTTCTTTTACGATTTCTTAGGAAGTATATCTCCCTATCTTTACATACCTTCATCTCGAATCTGGTAGAAAGAACTCATATTCGAGATCGGAAACGTCCAAAACACGTGTTGTATGCTAGGAGTGGTAAACATGGATGTATTATTTTCTTTGCACCGACAGACCGTGTGGTCTCTTTATTTCTTCTTCTTATTCGTAGGGTTCTTACTTGTGCTTATCTTTAGCATTTTTTAGGTGTGTGTGTTGATATTTAAACAGAGTAATACTTGAGTTTTAAGGGATAAAACTAGATTTAGAACGGGGTCCTGCTTGAGATAGAATAGAGAAGAACGTTCGGCTCGGTAGCTGCGTCTCATGTTGATTGCATGAATGTCAGTTCAGCGGTCTATCATAGCTGATGTGTTCGCTCTACATATGTGTCCGTGATGATACGCCATCTTACTTTTTGACATGTAGTTCAGTGTTACAGTAATTGAGTTGTTCCAATTATGTTTTCTGGCATTCTATCTACCGGATTTTGCTCATAGAAGTGAATGTGGTGCGGCTATGTCATCCAGCATTCTGCCTACCAGCCACATCACAGGGGGCGCAGAGTCGGTGCTAAATCCGTGTGATACTTTACAGTACATATACTGTTGTTTCTGGGTTCTTACATCTGTACTATCTTGCCGTTTACACTTGTCGTCTTACAATTTTGTGTTACAACCATGCCTGTGATATGGGTAAAATCACATAAGCGCGTATGATTTTCGGATGTCAAAACTTATATCCACGGCGAACACGTATCGTGTACCACATAGTGCACGACTGACAAAGAGAAAAAATCATTGTCCTTTGTTGTCGCACCTCTGGTGGCTAAGATGTCATCTGAGATAAAAAAACGGTATAAATAATCATCCAGGGTAAACAACGACGCACGTACAATAATATTTCGATACACGGATTTGGCATCGACTCAACTATACACTATGTGCTTGTAAAAACTATCATAGGATTTAGCAGTGCGAGTACTCTAGTAACCATATAGGACCCCTCCCATATCGAGGAAAGTTTGTGTTTCATTTGTTGCATTAGTCAGAGAACTAGATCACATTTTCTAAAGGAACAATTTTTGATTCTATAACTATGATACTTGCGTTACTTCTGCTGATAGGTTGTAGATCTCTATTCAGCAACGGTGTGAACTTTCTCGAGTACATCGAGGTCATCTTGTCGAGAAACCTTGGCATCGTCTTCGACATACGCACCGACCCGGGGAGAAATATGAATGAGATCACTCGGAAGTATTGCCTTTGTGCCGTAGACCAACAAGAAATGTGTGTATCGGTTGACCTGTTAGGAGTAGTTCGTAAGCTCCATATAATAGACGGCAATTCGTCCGCCTAAGCCCCCGCAACACGATGAAGTGGTGTCTCGAGCCTAGGTCGGAGGCCTTATAATATTAAACATTTTGCCCTTTTGACTTGTCCATTGGTTTGTGAATGTGCGACTGATGCAATATGGATCTGGATCCCTTAATCTTCGCAAAACTCGGCAAGCTTTCCCATTGCAAAGTTGCTCCCATTGTCTATAATAATACTATGCAGATAGCTGAATCGGATTATGCCATCTTTGACTAATCTTTTGGTTGTGGCTCCATCACAACTTGTTACGGGTTTAGCCTCGATACATATCATAAATTATCCACCATTACCAGTAGGTGAGTAAATCCACCTTGGATCCCATTTAAATGGTCCTACCATGTCAAGCTCTCAGACCGCAAAGGGACATGTAATTGGAATTGTTCGTAGATAATCAGCTGGAACATGGGCTTGTTTGGCGTATTTCTA